>OY728165.1:1034569851-1035817581 GCA_963277665.1 Viscum album
AGCGTAAGCCCCATTCACCATTGCCGCTCCTTAGCGGCACCCGCGCAGCTTTCTAGCGTAAGCCCCACTCACCATTGCCGCTCCTTAGCGGCACCCGGGCAGCTTCTTGCATAAGCCCCATTCACGAGTGCCGCTCCATAGCGGCACCCGGGCAGCTTCCTAGCGTAAGCTCCATTCACTAGTGCGGCTCCATAGCGGCACCCGGGCAGCTTCCTAGCGTAAGCCCAATTCACCAGTGCCGCTCCATAGCGGCACCCGGGGCAACTTCCTAGTGTAAGCCCCATTCACAAGTGCCGCTCCATAGCGGCCCCCAGGCAGCCTCCTAGCGTAAGCCCCATTCACCATTGTCACTCCTTAGCGGTACTCAGGCAGCTTCCTAGCGTAAGCCCCATTCACCATTTCCGCTCCTTAGCGGCACCCGGGCAGCTTCTTGCATAAGCCCCATTCACCATTGCCGCTCCATAGCGGCACCCGGGCAGCTTCCTAATGTAAGCTCCATTCACCAGTGCGGCTCCATAGGGGCACCCGGGCAGCTTCCTAGCGTAAGCCCCATTCACCAGTGCTGCTCCATAGCGGCACCCCGGCAGCTTCCTAGCGTAAGTCCCATTCACCATTGCCACTCCTTAGCGGCACCCGGGCAGCTTCCTAGCGTAATCCCCATTCACCATTGCCGCTCCTTAGCGGCACCCGCGCAGCTTCCTAGCGTAAGCCCCATTCATCATTGTCGCTCCTTAGCGGCACCCGGGCAGCTCCTTGCATAAGCCCCATTCACGAGTGCCGCTCCATAGCGGCACCCGGGCAGCTTCCTAGCGTAAGCTCCATTCACCAGTGCGGCTCCATAGCGGCACCCGGGAAGCTTCCTAGCGTAAGCCCCATTCACCAGTGCCACTCCTTAGCGGCACACAGGCAGCTTCCTAGCGTAAGCCCCATTCACCAGTGCGGCTCCATAGCGGCACCCGGACAATTTCCTAGCGTAAGTCCCATTCACCAGTGCCGCTCCATAGCGGCACCCGAGCAGCTTCCTAGCGTAAGACCCATTCACCATTGTCGATCCTTAGCGGCACCCGGGCAGCTTCCTAGCGTAAGCCCCATTCACCATTGCCCCTCCTTAGCGGCACCGGGGCAGCTTCCTAGCGTAAGCCCCATTCACCATTGCCGCTCTTTAGCAGCACCCGGGCAGCTTCCTAGCGTAAGCCCCCATTCACCATTGCCGCTCCATAGCGGCACCCGGGCAGCTTCCTAGCGTAAGCCCCATTCACCATTGTCGCTTCATAGCGGCACCCGGGCAGCTTCCTAGCGTAAGCCCCATTCACCATTGCCGCTCCTTAGCGGCACCCGGGCAGTTTCCTTGCATAAGAGCCATTCACCATTGCCGCTCCTTAGCGGCACCCGGGCAGCTTCCTAGCGTAAGCCTCATTCACCATTGCAGCTCCTTAGTGGCACCCGGGCAGCTTCCTAGCGTAAGCCGCATTCACCATTGCCGCTCCTTAGCGGCACCCGGGCAGCTTCCTAGCGTAAGCCCCATTCACCATTGCCGCTCCTTAGTGGCACCCGCGCAGCTTCATAGCATAAGCCCCATTCACCATTGTCGCTCCTTACCGGCAACCGGGCAGCTTCTTGCATAAGCCCCATTCACGAGTGCCGCTCCATAGCGGCACCCGGGCAACTTCCTAGCGTAAGCTCCATTCACCAGTGCGGCTCCATAGCGGCACCCGGGCAGCTTCCTAGCGTAAGCCCCATTCACCAGTGCCGCTCCATAGCGGCACCCGGGCAGCTTCCTAGCGTAAGCCCCATTCACCATTGCCGCTCCTTAGCGGCACCCGGGCAGCTTCCTAGCGTAAGCCCCATTCACCAGTGCCGCTCCATAGCGGCACCCGGGCAGCTTCCTAGCGTAAGCCCCATTCACCAGTGTCGCTCCATAGCGGCACCCGGGCAGCTTCCTAGCGTAAGCCCCATTCACCATTGCCACTCCTTAGCAGCACCCGGGCAGCTTCCTAGCGTAAGCCCCATTCACCATTGCCGCTCCTTAGCGGCACCCGCACAGCTTCCTAGCGTAAGCCCCATTCACGAGTGCCGCTCCATAGCGGCACCCAGGAAGCTTCCTAGCGTAAGCCCCATTCACCATTTCCGCTCCATAGCGGAACTCGGGCAGCTTCCTAGCGTAAGCCCCATTCACCATTGCCGCTCCTTAGCGGCACCCGGGCAGCTTCCTAGCGTAAGCCCCATTCACCATTGCCGCTCCTTAACGGCACCCTGGCAGCTTCCTAGCGTAAGCCCGATTCACCATTGCCGCTCCTTAGAGGAACCAGGGCAGCTTCCTACCGTAAGCCACATTCACTAGTTCCGCTCCATAGCGGCACCCAGGCAGCTTCCTAGCATAAGCCCCATTCACCATTGCCACTCCTTAGCGGCACCCGGGCACCTTTCTAGCGTAAGCCCCATTCACCATTTTCGCTCCTTAGCGGCACCCGGCCAGCTTCCTAGCGTAAGCCCCATTCACCATTGCCGCTCCTTAGCGGCACCCGGGCAGCTTCCTAGCGTAAGCCGCATTCACCATTGTCGCTCCTTAGTGGCACCCAGGCAGCATCCTAGCGTAAGCCCCATTCACCATTGTCGCTCCTTAGCGGCACCCGCACAGATTTCTAGCGTAAGCCCCATTCACCATTGTCGCTCCTTAGCGGCACCCAGGCAGCTTCCTAGGGTAAGCCCCATTCACCATTGTTGCTCCATTGCGGCACCCGGGCAGCTTCTTGCATAACCTCCATTCACCAGTGCGGCTCCATAGCGGCACCCGGGCAGCTTCCTAGCGTATGCGCCATTCACCAGTGCGGCTCCATAGAGGCACCCGGGAAGCTTCCTAGCGTAAGCCCCATTCAACAGTGCCTCTCCTTAGCGGCACCCGGGCAGCATCCTAGCTGAAGCCCCATTCACCATTGCCACTGCTTAGCGGCACCCGGGCAGCTTCCTAGCGTAAGCCCCATTCACCATTGTCGCTCCTTAGCGGCACCCACGCAGCTTCCTAGCGTAAGCCCCATTCACCAGTGCCGCTCCTTAGCGGCACCCAGGCAGCTTCCTAGCGTAAGCCCCATTCACCAGTGCGGCTCCATAGCGGCACCCGTGCAGTTTCCTAGCATAATCCCCATTCACCAGTGCCGCTCCATAGCGGCACCCGAGCAGCTTCCTAGCGTAAGACCCATTCACCATTGTCGATCCTTAGCGGCACTCGGGCAGCTTCCTAGCGTAAGCCCCATTCACCATTGCCGCTCCTTAGCGGCACCGGGGCAGCTTCCTAGCGTAAGCCCCATTCACCATTGCCGCTCTTTAGCGGCACCCGGGAAGCTTCCTAGCGTAAGCCCCATTCACCATTGCCGCTCCATAGCGGCACCCGGGCAGCTTCCTAGCGTAAGCCCCATTCACCATTTTCGCTTCATAGCGGCACCCGAGCAGCTTCCTAGCATAAGCCCCATTCACCATTCCCGCTCCTTAGCGGCACCCGGGCAGTTTCCCAGCATAAGCCCCATTAACCATTGCCGCTCTTTAGCGGCACCCGGGCAGCTTCCTAGCGTAAGCCTCATTCACCATTGCAGCTCCTTAGCAGCACCCGGGCAGCTTCCTAGCGTAAGCCGCATTCACCATTACCGCTCCTTAGCGGAACCCGGGCAGCTTCCTAGCGTAAGCCCCATTCACCATTGCCGCTCCTTAGCGGCACCCGCACAGCTTCATAGCATAAGCCCCATTCACCATTGCCGCTCCTTAGCGGCAACCGGGCAGCTTCTTGCATAAGCCCCATTCACGAGTGCCGCTCCATAGCGGCACTCGGGCAACTTCCTAGCGTAAGCTCCATTCACCAGTGCGGCTCCATAGCGGTACCCGAGCAGCTTCCTAGCGTAAGTCCCATTCACCAGTGCCGCTCCATAGCGGCACCCGGGCAGCTTCCTAGCGTAAGCCCCATTCACCATTGCCGCTCCTTAAGGGCACCCGGGTAGCTTCCTAGCGTAAGCCCCATTCACCAGTGCCGCTCCATAGCGGCACCCGGGCAGCTTCCTAGCGTAAGCCCCATTCACCAGTGTTGCTCCATAGCGGCACCCGGGCAGCTTCCTAGCGTAAGCCCCATTCACCATTGCCACTCCTTAGCGGCACCCGGGCAGCTTCCTAGCGTAAGCCCCATTCACCATTGCCGCTCCTTAGCGCCACCCGCGCAACTTCCTAGCGTAAGCCCCATTCACGAGTGCCGCTCCATAGCGGCACCCGGGCAGCTTCCTAGCGTAAGCCCCATTCACCATTGCCGCTCCATAGCGGAACTCGGGCAGCTTCCTAGCGTAAGCCCCATTCACCATTGCCGCTCCTTAGCGGCACCCGGGCAGCTTCCTAGCGTAAGCCCCATTCACCATTGCCGCTCCTTAGCGGCACCCGGGCAGCTTCCTAGCGTAAGCCCCATTCACCATTGCCGCTCCTTAGCGGCACCCGGGCAGCTTCCTAGCGTAATCCCGATTCACCATTGCCGCTCCTTAGCGGAACCAGGGCAGCTTCCTACCGTAAGCCCCATTCACTAGTGCCGCTCCATAGCGGCACCCTGGCAGCTTCCTAGCGTAAGCCCCATTCACCATTGTCGCTTCTTAGCGGCACCCGGGAAACTTCCTACCGTAAGCCCCATTCACCATTTCCGCTCCTTAGCGGCACCAGGGAAGCTTCCTAGCGTAAGCCTCATTCACCATTGCCGCTCCTTAGCGGCACCCGTGCAGCTTCCTAGCGTAAGCCGCATTCACCATTGCCGCTCCTTAGCGGCACCCGGGAAGCTTCCTAGCGTAAGCCCCATTCACCATTGCCGCTCCTTAGCGGCACCCGTGCAGCTTTCTAGCGTAAGCCCCACTCACCATTGCCGCTCCTTAGCGGCACCCGGGCAGCTTTTTGCATAAGCCCCATTCACAAGTGCCGCTCCATAGCGGCACCCGGGCAGCTTCCTAGCCTAAGCTCCATTCACCAGTGCGGCTCCATAGCGGCACCCGAGCAGCTTCCTAGCGTAAGCCCCATTCACCAGTGCCGCTCCATAGCGGCACCCGGGCAGCTTCCTCGCGTAAGCCCCATTCACAAGTGCCGCTCCATAGCGGCCCCCAGGCAGCTTCCTAGCGTAAGCCCCATTCACCATTGTCACTCCTTAGCGGCACTCAGGCAGCTTCCTAGCGTAAGCCCCATTCACCATTGCCGCTCCTTAGCGGCACCCGCGCAACTTCCTAGCGTAATCCCCATTCACCATTGCTGCTCCTTAGCGGCACCCGGGCAGCTTCTTGCATAAGCCCCATTCACCGTTGCCGCTCCATAGCGGCACCCGGGCAGCTTCCTAACGTAAGCCCCATTCACCAGTGCGGCTCCATAGGGGCACACGGGCAGCTTCCTAGCATAAGCCCCATTCACCAGTGCCGCTCCATAGCGGCACCCATGCAGCTTCCTAGCGTAAGCCCCATTCACCATTGCCACTCCTTAGCGGCACCCGGGCAGCTTCCTAGCGTAAGCCCCATTCACCATTGCCGCTCCTTAGTGGCACCCGCGCAGCTTCCTAGCGTAAGCCCCATTCACCATTGCCGCTCCTTAGCGGCACCCGGGCAGCTCCTTACATAAGCCCCATTCACGAGTGCCGCTCCATAGCGGCACCCGGGCAGCTTCCTAGCGTAAGCTCCATTCACCAGTGCGGCTCCATAGCGGCACCCGGGAAGCTTCCTAGCGTAAGCCCCATTCACCAGTGCCGCTACTTAGCGGCACCCAGGCAGCTTCCTAGCGTAAGCCCCATTCACCAGTGCGGCTCCATAGCGGCACCTGGGCAGTTTCCTAGCGTAAACCCCATTCACCAGTGCCGCTCCATAGCGGCACCCGAGCTGCTTCCTAGCGTAAGCCCCATTCACCATTGTCGATCCTTAGCGGCACCCGAGCAGCTTCCTAGCGTAAGCCCCATTCACCATTGCCGCTCCTTAGCGGCACCGGGGCAGCTTCCTAGCGTAAGCCCCATTCACCATTGCCGCTCTTTAGCGGCACCCGGGCAGCTTCCTAGCGTAAGCCCCATTCACCATTGCCGCTCCATAGCGGCACCTGGGCAGCTTCCTAGCATAAGCCCCATTCACCATTGTCGCTTCATAGCGGCACCCGGGCAGCTTCCTAGCATAAGCCCCATTCACCATTGCCGCTCCTTAGCGGCACCCGGGCAGGTTCCTAGCGTAAGCCCCATTCACCATTGCCGCTCCTTAGCGGCACCTGGGCAGCTTCCTAGCGTAAGCCTCATTCACCATTGCCGCTCCTTAGCGGCACCCGGGCAGCTTCCTAGCGTAAGCCGCATTCACCATTGCCGCTCCTTAGCGGCACCCGGGCAGCTTTCTAGCGTAATCCCCATTCACCATTGTCGCTCCTTAGCGGCACCCGCGCAGCTTCATAGCGTAATCCCCATTCACCATTGCCGCTCCTTAGCGGCACCCGGGCAGCTTCTTGCATAAGCCCCATTCACGAGTGTCGCTCCATAGCGGCACCCGGGCATCTTCCTAGCGTAAGCTCCATTCACCAGTGCGGCTCCATAGCGGCACCCGGGCAGCTTCCTAGCGTAAGCCCCATTCACCAGTGCCGCTCCATAGCGGCACCCGGGCAGCTTCCTAGCGTTAGCCCGATTCACCATTGCCGCTCCTTAGCGGAACCAGGGAAGCTTCCAACCGTAAGCCCCATTCACGAGAGCCGCTCCATAGCGGCACCTAGGCAGCTTCCTAGCATAAGCTCCATTCACCATTGCCGCTCCTTAGCGGCACCCAGGCAACTTTCTAGCGTAAGCCCCATTCACCATTGCCGCTCCTTAGCGGCACCCGGGCAGCTTCCTAGCGTAAGCCCCATTCACCATTGCCGCTTCTTAGCGGCACCCGGGCAGCTTCCTAGCGTAAGCCGCATTCACCATTGCTGCTTCTTAGCGGCACTCGGGCAGCTTTCTAGCGTAAGCCCCATTCACCATTGCCGCTCCTTAGCGGCACCTGCGCAGCTTTCTAGCGTCAGCCCCATTCACCATTGCTGCTTCTTAGCGGCACCCGGGCAACTTCTTGCATAAGCCTCATTCACGAGTGTCGCTCCATAGCGGCACCCGGGCAGCTTCCTAGCGTAAGCTCCATTCACCAGTGCGGCTCCATAGCGGCACCCGGGCAGCTTCATAGCGTAAGCTCCATTCACCAGTGCGGCTCCATAGGGGCACCCGGGCAGCTTCCTAGCGTAAGCCCCATTCACCAGTGCCGCTCCTTAGCGGCACCTGGGCAGCTTCCTAGCGGAAGCCCCACTCACCATTGCCCCTCTGTAGCGGCACCCGGGCAGCTTCCTAGCATAAGCCCCATTCACCATTACCGCTCCTTAGCGGCACCCGCGCAGCTTCCTAGCGTAAGCCCCATTCACCATTGCCGCTCCTTAGCGGCACCCGGGCAGCTTCCTTGCGTAAGCCGCATTCACCATTACCGCTCCTTAGCGGCACCCGGGCAGCTTCCTAGCGTAAGCCCCCTTCACCATTGCCGCTCCTTAGCGGCACCCGCGCAGCTTCCTAGTGTAAGCCCCATTCACCATTTCCGCTCCTTAGCGGCACCCAGGCAGCTTCCTAGCGTAAGCCCCATTCACCATTGCTGCTCTTTAGCGGCACCCGGGCAGCTTCCTAGCGTAAGCCGCATTCACCATTGCCGCTTCTTAACGGCACCCGGGCAGCTTCCTAGCGTAAGCCCCATTCACCATTGTCGCTCCATAGCGGCACCCGGGCAGCTTCCTAGCGTAAGCCCCATTCACCATTGCCGCTCCATAGCGGCACCCGGGCAGCTTCCTAGCGTAAGCCCCATTCACCATTGCCGCTCCTTAGCGGCACCCGGGCAGCTTCCTAGCGTAAGCCCCATTCACCATTGCCGCTCCTTAGCGGCACCCGGGCAACTTCCTAGCATAAGCCCGATTCACCATTGCCGCTTCTTAGCAGAACCAGGGCAGCTTCCTACCGTAAGCCCCATTCACTAGTGCCGCTCCATAGCGGCACCCAGGCAGCTTCCTAGCGTAAGCCCCATTCACCATTGCCGCTCCTTAGCGGCACCAGGGAAGCTTCCTAGAGTAAGCCCCATTCACCATTGCCGCTCCTTAGCGGCACCCGGGCAGCTTCCTAGCGTAAGCCGCATTCACCATTGCCGCTCCTTAGCGGCACCCGGGCAGCTTCCTAGCGTAAGCCCCATTCACCATTGCCGCTCCTTAGCGGCACCCGCGTAGCTTTCTAGCGTAAGCCCCACTCACCATTGCCGCTCCTTAGCGGCACCCGGGCAGCTTCTTGCATAAGCCCCATTCACGAGTGCCGCTACATAGCGGCACCCGGGCAGCTTCCTAGCGTAAGCTCCATTCACCAGTGCGGCTCCATAGCGGCACCCGGGCAGCTTCCTAGCGTAAGCCCAATTCACCAGTGCCGCTCCATAGCGGCACCCGGGCAGCTTCCTAGCGTAAGCCCCATTCACAAGTGCCGCTCCATAGCGGCCCCCAGGCAGCTTCCTAGCGTAAGCCCCATTCACCATTGTCACTCCTTAGCGGTACTCAGGCAGCTTCCTAGCGTAAGCCCCATTCACCATTGCCGCTCCTTAGCGGCACCCGCGCAGCTTCTAGCGTAAGCCCCATTCACCATTTCCGCTCCTTAGCGGCACCCGGGCAGCTTCTTGCATAAGCCCCATTCACCATTGCCGCTCCATAGCGGCACCCGGGCAGCTTCCTAACGTAAGCTCCATTCACCAGTGCGGCTCCATAGGGGCACCCGGGCAGCTTCCTAGCGTAAGCCCCATTCACCAGTGCTGCTCCATAGCGGCACCCAGGCAGCTTCCTAGCGTAAGCCCCATCCACCATTGCCACTCCTTAGCGGCACCCGGGCAGCTTCCTAGCGTAAGCCCCATTCACCATTGCCGCTCCTTAGCGGCACCCGCGCAGCTTCCTAGCGTAAGCCCCATTCATCATTGTCGCTCCTTAGCGGCACCCGAGCAGCTCCTTGCATAAGCCCCATTCACGAGTGCCGCTCCATAGCGGCACCCGGGCAGCTTCCTAGCGTAAGCTCCATTCACCAGTGCGGCTCCATTGCGGCACCCGGGAAGCTTCCTAGCGTAAGCCCCATTCACCAGTGCCGCTCCTTAGCGGCACCCAGGCAGCTTCCTAGCGTAAGCCCCATTCACCAGTGCGGCTCCATAGCGGCACCCGGACAGTTTCCTAGCGTAAGTCCCATTCACCAGTGCCGCTCCATAGCGGCACCCGAGCAACTTCCTAGCGTAAGACCCATTCACCATTGTCGATCCTTAGCGGCACCCGGGCAGCTTCCTAGCATAAGCCCCATTCACCATTGCCGCTCCTTAGCGGCACCGGGGCAGCTTCCTAGCGTAAGCCCCATTCACCATTGCCGCTCTTTAGCGGCACCCGGGCAGCTTCCTAGCGTAAGCCCCATTCACCATTGCCGCTCCATAGCGGCACCCGGGCACCTTCCTAGCGTAAGCCCCATTCACCATTGTCGCTTCATAGGGGCACCCGGGCAGCTTCCTAGCGTAAGCCCCATTCACCATTGCCGCTCCTTAGCGGCACCCGGGCAGTTTCCTAGCATAAGCCCCATTCACCATTGCCGCTCCTTAGCGGCACCCGGGCAGCTTCCTAGCGTAAGCCTCATTCACCATTGCAGCTCCTTAGCGGCACCCGGGCAGCTTCCTAGCGTAAGCCGCATTCACCATTGCCGCTCCTTAGCGGCACCCGGACAGCTTCCTAGCGTAAGCCCCATTCACCATTGTCGCTCCTTAGTGGCACCCGCGCAACTTCATAGCATAAGCCCCATTCACCATTGTCGCTCCTTAGCGGCAACCGGGCAGCTTCTTGCATAAGCCCCATTCACGAGTGCCGCTCCATAGCGGCACCCGAGCAACTTCCTAGCGTAAACTCCATTCACCAGTGCGGCTCCATAGCGGCACCCGGGCAACTTCCTAGCGTAAGCCCCATTCACCAGTGCCGCTCCATAGCGGCACCCGGGCAGCTTCCTAGCGTAATCCCCATTCACCATTGCCGCTCCTTAGCGGCACCCGGGCAGCTTCCTAGCGTAAGCCCCATTCACCAGTGCCGCTCCATAGCGGCACCCGGGCAGCTTCCTAGCGTAAGCCCCATTCACCAGTGTCGCTCCATAGCGGCACCCGGGCAGCTTCCTAGCGTAAGCCCCATTCACCATTGCCACTCCTTAGCGGCACCCGGGCAGCTTCCTAGCGTAAGCCCCATTCACCATTGCCGCTCCTTAGCGGCACCCGCGCAGCTTCCTAGCGTAAGCCCCATTCACGAGTGCCGCTCCATAGCGGCACCCGGGCAGCTTCCTAGCGTAATCCCCATTCACCATTTCCGCTCCATAGCGGAACTCGGGCAGCTTCCTAGCGTAAGCCCCATTCACCATTGCCGCTCCTTAGCGGCACCCGGACAGCTTCCTAGCGTTATCCCCATTCACCAGTGCGGCTCCATTGCGGCACCCGGGCAGCTTCTTGCATAACCTCCATTCACCAGTGCGGCTCCATAGCGGCACCCGGGCAGCTTCCTAGCGTATGCGCCATTCACCAGTGCGGCTCCATAGTGGCACCCGGGCAGCTTCCTAGCGTAAGCCCCATTCACCAGTGCCGCTCCTTAGCGGCACCCGGGCAGCTTCCTAGCGGAAGCCCCATTCACCATTGCCACTGCTTAGCGGCACCCGGGCAGCTTCCTAGCGTAAGCCCCATTCACCATTGTCGCTCCTTAGCGGCACTCACGCAGCTTCCTAGCGTAAGCCCCATTCACTAGTGCCGCTCCTTAGCGGCACCCAGGCAGATTCCTAGCGTAAGCCCCATTCACCAGTGCGGCTCCATAGCGGCACCCGGGCAGTTTCCTAGCGTAAGCCCCATTCACCAGTGCCGCTCCATAGCGGCACCCGAGCAGCTTCCTAGCGTAAGACCCATTCACCATTGTCGATCCTTAGCGGCACCCGGGCAGCTTCCTAGCGTAAGCCCCATTCACCATTGCCGCTCCTTAGCGGCACCGGGGCAGCTTCCTAGCGTAAGCCCCATTCACCATTGCCGCTCTTTAGCGGCACCCGGGCAGCTTCCTAGCGTAAGCCCCATTCACTATTGCCGCTCCATAGCGGCACCCGGGCAGCTTCCTAGCGTAAGCCCCATTCACCATTGTCGCTTCATAGCGGCACCCGAGCAGCTTCCTAGCGTAAGCCCCATTCACCATTGCCGCTCCTTAGCGGCACCCGGGCAGTTTCCTAGCATAAGCCCCATTCACCATTGCCGCTCTTTAGCGGCACCCGGGCAGCTTCCTAGCGTAAGCCGCATTCACCATTGCAGCTCCTTAGAGGCACCCGGGCAGCTTCCTAGCGTAAGCCGCATTCACCATTGCCGCTCCTTAGCGGAACCCGGGCAGCTTCCAAGCGTAAGCCCCATTCACCATTGCCGCTCCTTAGCGGCACCCGCACAGCTTCATAGCATAAGCCCCATTCACCATTGCCCCTCCTTAGCGGCACCCGGGCAACTTCCTAGCGTAAGATCCATTCACCAGTGCGACTCCATAGCGGTACCCGAGCAGCTTCCTAGCGTAAGTCCCATTCACCAGTGCCGCTCCATAGCGGCACCCGGGCAGCTTCCTAGCGTAAGCCCCATTCACCATTGCCGCTCCTTAGCGGCACCCGGGGAGCTTCCTAGCGTAAGCCCCATTCACCAGTGCCGCTCCATAGCGGCACCCGGGCAGCTTCCTAGCGTAAGCCCCATTCACCAGTGTCGCTCCATAGTGGCACCCGGGCAGCTTCCTAGCGTAAGCCCCATTCACCATTGCCACTCCTTAGCGGCACCCGGGCAGCTTCCTAGCGTAAGCCCCATTCACCATTGCCGCTCCTTAGCGGCACCCGCGCAGCTTCCTAGCGTAAGCCCCATTCATGAGTGCCGCTCCATAGCGGCACCCGGACAGCTTCCTAGCGTAAGCCCCATTCACCATTGCCGCTCCATAGCGGAACGCGGGCAGATTCCTAGCGTAAGCCCCATTCACCATTGCCGCTCCTTAGCGGCACCCGGGCAGCTTCCTAGCGTAAGCCCCATTCACCATTGCCGCTCCTTAGCGGCACCCGGGCAGCTTCCTAGCGTAAGCCCCATTCACCATTGCCGCTCCTTTGCGGCACCCTGGCAGCTTCCTAGCGTAAGCCCCATTCACCATTGCCGCTCCTTAGCGGCACCCGGGCAGCTTCCTAGCGTAAGCCCCATTCACCATTGCCGCTCTTTAGCGGCACCCGGGTAGCTTCCTAGCGTAAGCCCCATTCACGAGTGCCGCTCCATAGCGGCACCCGGGCAGCTTCCTAGCGTAAGCCCCATTCACCATTGCCGCTCCATAGCTGCACCCGGGCAGCTTCCTAGCGTAAGCCCCATTCACCATTGATGCTTTTTAGCGGCACCCGGGCAGCTTCCTAGCGTAAGCCCCATTCACCATTGCCGCTCCTTAGCGGCACCCGGGCAGCTTCCTAGCGTAAACCCGATTCACCATTGCCGCTCCTTAGCGGAACCAGGGCAGCTTCCTACCGTAAGCCCCATTCACTAGTGCCGCTCTATAAAGGCACCCAGGCAGCTTCCTAGCGTAAGCCCCATTCACCATTGCCGCTCCTTAGCGGCACCCGAGAAACTTCCTAGCGTAAGCCCCATTCACCATTGCCGCTCCTAAGCGGCACCCGGGAAGCTTCCTAGCGTAATCCCTATTCACCATTGCCGCTCCTTAGCGGCACCCGGGCAGCTTCCTAGCGTAAGCCGCATTCACCATTGCCGCTCCTTAGCGGCACCCGGGCAGCTTCCTAGCGTAAGCCCCAGTCACCATTGCCGCTCCTTAGCGGCACCCGCGCATCTTTCTAGCGTAAGCCCCACTCACCATTGCCGCTCCTTAGAGGCACCCAGGCAGCTTCTTGCATAAGCCCCATTCACGAGTGCCGCTCCATAGCGGCACCCGGGCAGCTTCCTAGCGTAAGCTCCATTCACCAGTGCGGCTCCATAGCGGCACCCGGGCAGCTTCCTAGAGTAAGCCCCATTCACCAGTGCCGCTCCATAGCGGCACCCGGGCAACTTCCTAGCGTAAGCCCCATTCACAAGTGCCGCTCCATAGCGGCACCCAGGCAGCTTTCTAGCGTAAGTCCCATTCACCATTGTCACTCCTTAGCGGCACTCGGGCAGCTTCCTAGCGTAAGCCCCATTCACCATTGCCGCTCCCTAGCGGCACCCGCGCAGCTTCCTAGTGTAAGCCCCATTCACCATTGCCGCTCCTTAGCGGCACCCGGGCAGCTTTTTGCATAAGCCTCATTCACCATTGTCGCTCCATAGTGGCACCCGGGCAGCTTCCTAACGTAAGCTCCATTCACCAGTGCGGCTCCATAGGGGCACCCGGGCAGCTTCCTAGCGTAAGCCCAATTCACCAGTGCCGCTCCATAGCGGCACCCAGGCAGCTTCCTAGCGTAAGCCCCATTCACCATTGCCACTCCTTAGCGGCACCCGGGCAGCTTCCTAGCGTAAGCCCCATTCACCATTTCCGCTCCTTAGCGGCACCCGCGCAGCTTCCTAGCGTATGCCCCATTCACCATTGCCGCTCCTTAGCGGCACCCGGGCAGCTTCTTGCATAAGCCCCATTCACGAGTGCCGCTCTATAGCGGCACCCGGGCAGCTTCCTAGCGTAAGCTCCATTCACCAGTGCGGCTCCATAGCGGCACCCGGGAAACTTCCTAGCGTGAGCCCCATTCACCAGTGCCGCTCCTTAGCGGCACCCAGGCAGCTTCCTAGCGTAAGCCCCATTCACCAGTGCGGCTCCATAGCGGCACCCGGGCAGTTTCCTAGCGTAAGCCCCATTCACCATTGCCGCTCCTTAGCGGCACCCGGGCAGCTTCCTAGCGTAAGCCTCATTCACCATTGCCGCTCCTTAGCGGCACCCGGGCAGATTCCTAGCGTAAGCCGCATTCACCATTGCCGCTCCTTTGCGGCACCCGGGCAGCTTCCTAGCGTAAGCCCCATTCACCATTGCCGCTCCTTAGCGGCACCGGCGCAGCTTCCTAGCGTAAGCCTCATTCACCATTGCCGCTTCTTAGCGGCACCCGGGCAGCTTCTTGCATATGCCCCATTCACGAGTGCCTCTCCATAGAGGCACCCGGGCAACTTCCTAGCATAAGCTCCATTCACCAGTGCGGCTCCATAGCGGCACCCGGGCAGCTTCCTAGCGTAAGCCCCATTCACCAGTGCGGCTCCATAGCGGCACCCGGGCAGCTTCCTAGCGTAAGCCCCATTCACCATTGCTGCTCCTTAGCGGCACCCGGGCAGCTTCCTAGCGTAAGCCCCATTCACCATTACTGCTCTTTAGCGGCACCCGGGCAGCTTCCTAGCGTAAGCCCCATTCACGAGTGCCGCTCCATAGCGGCACCCGGGCAGCTTCCTAGCGTAAGCCACATTCACCATTGCCGCTCCATAGCGGCACTCGTGCAACTTCCTAGCTTAAGCCCCATTCACCATTGCCCCTCTTTAGCGGCACCCGGGCAGCTTCCTAGCGTAAGCCCCATTCACCATTGCCACTCCTTAGCGGCACCCTGGCAGCTTCCTAGCGTAAGCCCGATTCACCATTGCCGCTCCTTAGCGGAACCAGGGCAGCTTCCTACCGTAAGCCCCATTCACTAGTGCCGCTCCATAGCGGCACCCAGACATCTTCCTAGCATAAGCCCCATTCACCATTGTCACTCCTTAGCGGCACCCGGGCACCTTTCTAGCGTAAGCCACATTCACTAGTGCCGCTCCATAGCGGCACCCAGACAGCTTCCTAGCGTAAGCCCCATTCACCATTGCCGCTCCTTAGCGGCACCCGCGCAGCTTCCTAGCGTAAGCCCCATTCACCATTGCCGCTCCTTAGCGGCACCCGGGCAACTTCTTGCATAAGCCCCATTCACGAGTGCCGCTCCATAGCTGCACCCGAGCAGCTTCCTAGCGTAAGCCCCATTCACCAGTGCGGCTCCATAGTGGCACCCGGGCAGCTTCCTAGCGTAAGCCCCATTCACCAGTGCCGCTCCTTAGCGGTACCCAGGCAGCTTCCTAGCGTAAGCCCCATTCACCAGTGCGGCTCCATAGCGGCACCTGGGCAACTTCCTAGCGTAAGCCCCATTCACCAGTGCCCCTCCATAGCGACACCCGGGCAGCTTCCTAGCTTAAGCGCCATTCACCAGTGCGGCTCCATAGCGGCACCCGGGCAGCTTCCTAGCGTAAGCCCCATTCACCAGTGCCGCTCCATAGCGGCACCCGGGCAGCTTCCTAGCGTAATCCCCATTCACCATTGCCTCTCCTTAGCGGCACTCGGGCAGCTTCCTAGCGTAAGCCCCATTCACCATTGCCGCTCGTTAGCAGCACCCGGGCAGCTTCCTAGCGTAAGCCCCATTCACGAGTGCCGCTCCATAGCGGCACCCGGGCAGCTTCCTAGCGTAAGCCCCATTCACCGTTGCCGCTCCATAGCGGCACCCGGGCAGCTTCCTAGCGTAAGCCCCATTCACCATTGCCGCTCCTTAGCGGCACCCGGGCAGCTTCCTAGCGTAAGCCCCATTCACCATTGCCGCTCCTTAGCGGCACCCGGGCAGCTTCCTAGCGTAAGCCCGATTCACCATTGCCGCTCCTTAGCGGAACCAGGGCAGCTTCCTACCGTAAGCCCCATTCACTAGTGCCGCTCCATAGCGGCACCCAGGCAGCATCCTAGCGTCAGCCCCATTCACCATTGCCGCTCCTTAGCGGCACCCGGGCAACTTCCTAGCGTAAGCCCCATTCACCATTGTCGCTCCTTAGCGGCACCCGAGCAGCTTCCTAGCGTAAGCTCCATTCACCATTGCCGCTCCTTAGCAGCACCCGGGCAGCTTGCTAGCGTAAGCCGCATTCACCATTACCGCTCCTTAGCGGCACCCGGGCAGCTTCGTAGTGTAAGCCCCATTCACCATTGCCGCTCATTAGCGGCACCCGCACAACTTTCTAGCGTAAGCCCCATTCACCATTGCCGCTCCTTTGCGGCAACCGGGCAGCTTCTTGCATAAGCCCCATTCACGAGTGCCGCTCCATAGCGGCACCCGGGCAGCTTCCTAGCGTAAGCTCCATCACCAGTGCGGCTCCATAGCAGCACCCGGGCAGCTTCCTAGCGTAAGCCCCATTCACCAGTGCCGCTCCATAGCGGCACCCGGGCAGCTTCCTAGCGTAAGCCCCATTCACCAGTGCCGCTCCATAGCGGCACCCCGGCAGCTTCCTAGCGTAAGCCCCATTCACCATTGCCACTCCTTAGCGGCACCCGGGCAGCTTCCTAGCGTAAGCCCCATTCACCATTGCCGCTCCTTAGCGGTACACGCGCAGCTTCCTAGCGTAAGCCCCATTCACCATTGCCGCTCCTTAGCGGCACCCGGGCAACTTCTTGCATAAGCCCCATTCACGAGTGCCGCTCCATAGCGGCACCCGAGCAGCTTCCTAGCGTAAGCTCCATTCACAGTGCGGCTCCATAGTGGCACCCGGGCAGCTTCATAGTGTAAGCCCCATTCACCAGTGCCGCTCCTTAGCGGCACCCAGGCAGCTTCCTAGCGTAAGCCCCATTCACCAGTGCGGCTCCATAGCGGCACCCGGGCAGCTTTCCTAGCGTAAGCCCCATTCACCAGTGCCGCTCCATAGCGGCACCCGGGCAGCTTCCTAGCGTAAGCCCGATTCACCATTGTCGCTCCTTAGCGGCACCCGGGCAGCTTCCTAGCGTAAGCCCCATTCACCATTGCCGCTCCTTAGCGGCACCCGGGCAGCTTCCTAGCGTAAGCCCCATTCACCATTGCCGCTCTTTAGCGGCACCCGGGCAACTTCCTAGCGTAAGCCCCATTCACGAGTGTCGCTCCATAGCGGCACCCGGGCAGCTTCCTAGCGTAAGCCCCATTCACCATTCCCGCTCCATAGCGGCACCCGGGCAGCTTCCTAGCGTAAGCCCCATTCAACCATTGCCGCTCCTTAGCGGCACCCGGGCTGCTTCCTTGCGTAAGCCCCATTCACCATTTGCCGCTCCTTAGCGGCACCCCGGCAGCTTCCTAGCGTAAGCCCTATCACCATTGCCGCTCCTTAGCGGAACCCAGGCAGCTTCCTACCGTAAGCCCCATTCACTAGTGCCGCTCCATAGCGGCACCCAGGCAGCTTCCTAGCGTAAGCCCCATTCACCATTGCCGCTCCTTAGCGGCACCCGCGACAACTTCCTAGCATAAGCCCCATTCACCATTGCCGCTCCTTAGCGGCACCCGGGCAGCTTCCTAGCGTAAGCCCCATTCACCAGTGCCGCTCCATAGCGGCACCCGGGCAGCTTCCTAGCGTAATCCCCATTCACCATTGCCACTCCTTAGCGGCACCCGGACATCTTTCTAGCGTAATACCCATTCACCATTGCCGCTCCTTAGCGGCACCCGCGCAGCTTCCTAGCGTAAGCCCCATTCACCATTGCCGCTCCTTAGCGGCACCCGGGCAGCTTCCTAGCGTAAGCCCCATTCACCATTGCCGCTCCTTAGCGGCACTTGGGCAGATTCCTAGCGTAAGCCGCATTCACCATTGCCGCTCTTAGCGGCACCCGGGCAGCTTCCTAGCGTAAGCCCCATTCACCATTTCCGCTCCTTAGCGGCACCCGCGCAGCTTCCTAGCGTAAGCCCCGTTCACCATTGCGCTCCTTAGCGGCACCCGGGCAGCTTCTTGCATAAGCCCCATTCACGAGTGTCGCTCCATAGCGGCACACCGGGCAGCTTCCTAGCGTAATCTCCATTCACCAGTGCAGCTCCATAGTGGTACCTGGGCAGCTTCCTAGCATAAGCCCCATTCACCAGTGCCGCTCCTTAGCGGCACCCGGGCAGCTTCCTAGCGTAAGACCAATTCACCAGTGCGGCTCCATAGCGGCACCCGGGCAGCTTCCTAGTGTAAGCCCCATTCACCAGTGCCGCTCAATAGCGGCACCCGGGCAGCTTCCTACCGTAAGCCCCATTCACCAGTTGCCCGCTCCATAGCGGCACCCGACAGCTTCCTAGCGTAAGACCCATTCACCATTGGCGCTCCTTAGCGGCACCCGGGCAGCTTCCTAGCGTAAGCCCCATTCACCATTGGCGCTCCTTAGCGGCACCCGGGTAGCTTTTTAGCGTAAGCCCCATTCCCCATTGCCGCTCCTTAGCGGCACCCGGGCAGCTTCCTAGCGTAAGCCCCATTCACGAGTGCCGCTCCATAGCGGCACCCGGGCAGCTTCCTAGCGTAGGCCCCATTCACCATTGCCGCTCCATAGCGGCACCCGGGCAGCATCCTAGCGTAAGCCCCATTCACCATTTCCGCTCCTTAGCGGCACCCTGGCAGCTTCCTAGCGTAAGCACCATTCACCATTTCCGCTCCATAGCGGCACCCGGGCAGCTTCCTAGCGTAAGCCCCATTCACCATTGCCGCTCAATAGCGACACCCGGGCAGCTTCCTAGCGTAAGCCCCATTCACCATTGCCGCTCCTTAGCGGCACCCGGGCTGCTTCCTAGCGTAAGCCCAATTCACCATTGCCGCTCCTTAGCGGCACCCGGGCAGCTTCCTAGCTTACGCCCTATTCACCATTGCCGCTCCTTAGCGGAACCCGGGCAACTTCCTACCGTAAGCCCCATTCACTAGTCCCGCTCCATTGCGGCACCCAGCCAGCTTCCTAGCGTATCCCCATTCACCATTGCTGCTCCTTAGCGGCACCCAGGCAACTTCCTAGCGTAAGCCCCATTCACCATTGCCGCTCCTTAGAGGCACCCGGGCAGCTTCCTAGCGTAAACCCCATTCACCATTTCCGCTCCTTAGCGGCACCCGGGCAGCTTCCTAGCGTAAGCCGCATTCACCATTGCCGCTCATTAGCGGCACCCGGGCAGCTTCCTAGCGTAAGACCCATTCACCATTGCCGCTCCTTAGCGGCACCCGCGTAGTTTCCTAGCGCAAGCCCCATTCACCATTGTCGCTCCTTAGCGGCACCCGAGCAGCTTCTTGCATAAGCCCCATTCACGAGTGTCGCTCCATAGCGGCACCCGGGCAGCTTCCTAGCGTAAGCTCCATTCACCAGTGCAGCTCCATAGCGGTACCTGGGCAGCTTCCTAGAATAAGCCCCATTCTCCAGTGCCGCTCCTTAGCGGCACCCGGGCAGCTTCCTAGCGTAAGCCCCATTCACCAGTGCGGCTCCATAGCGACACCCAGGCAGCTTCCTAGCGTAAGCCCCATTCACCAGTGCCTCTCCATAGCGGCACCCGGGCAGCTTCCAAGCGTAATCCCCATTCACCAGTGCCGCTCCATATCGGCACCCGGTAGCTTCCTAGCGTAAGCCCCATTCACCATTGGCGCTCCTTAGCGGCACCCGGGCAGCTTCCTAGCGTAAGCCCCATTCACCATTGCCGCTCCTTAGCGGCACCCGGGCAGCTTCCTAGCGTAAGCCCCATTCACCATTGCCGCTCCTTAGCGGCACCCGGGCAGCTTCCTAGCGTAAGCCCCATTCACGAGTGCCGCTCCATAGCGGCACCCGGGCAGCTTCCTAGCTTAAGCCCCATTCACCATTGCCGCTCCATAGCGGCATCCAGGCAGCTTCCTAGCGTAAGCCCCATTCACCATTGACGCTCCTTAGCGGCACCCGGGCAACTTCCTAGCGTACGCCCCATTCACCATTGCCGCTCCTTAGCGGCATCCGGGCAGCTTCCTAGCGTAAGCCCCATTCACCATTGCCGCTCTTTAGCGGCACTCGGGCAACTTCCTAGCGTAAGCCCCATTCACGAGTGCCGCTCCATAGCGGCACCCGCGCAGCTTCCTAGCGTAAGCTCCATTCACCAGTGCGGCTCCATAGCGGCACCAGGGAAGCTTCCTAGCGTAAGCCCCATTCACCAGTGTCGCTCCTTAGCGGCACCCAGACAGCTTCCTAGCGTAATCCCCATTCACCAGTGCGGCTCCACAGCGGCACCCGGGCAGCTTCCTAGCGTAAGCCCCATTCACCAGTGCCGCTCCATAGCGGCACACGGGCAGCTGCCTATCGTAAGCCCCATTCACCATTGTCACTCCTTATCGGCACCCGGGCAGCTTCCTAGCGTAAGCCCCATTCACCATTGCCCCTCCTTAGCGGCACCCGGGCAGCTTCCTAGCGTAAGCCCCATTCACCATTGCCGCTCTTTAGCGACACCCGGGCAGCTTCCTAGCATAAGCCCCATTCACGAGTGCCGCTCCATAGCGGCACCCGGGCAGCTTCCTAGCGTAAGCCCCATTCACCATTACCGCTCCATAGCGGCACCCGGGAAGCTTCCTAGCGTAAGCCCCATTCACCATTGCCGCTCCTTAGCGGCACCCGGGCAGCTTCCTAGCGTAAGCCCCATTCACTATTGCTGCTCCTTAGCGACACCCGGGGTAGCTTCCTAGCGTAAGCCCGATTCACCATTGCCGCTCTTTAGCGGAACCAGGGCAGCTTCCTACCGTAAGCGCCATTCACTAGTGCCGCTCCATAGCGGCACCCAGGCAGCTTCCTAGCGTAAGCCACATTCACCAGTGCCGCTCCATAGAGTCACCCAGACAGCTTCCTAGCGTAAGCCCCATTCACCATTGCCGCTCCTTAGCGGCACCCGGGCAACTTCCTAGCGTAAGCTCCATTCACCATTGCCGCTCCTTAGCGGCACCCGGGCAGCTTCCTAGCGTAAGCCCCATTCACCATTGCCGCTCCTTAGCGGCACCCCGGCAGCTTATTAGCGTAAGCCGCATTCACCATTGCCGCTCCTTAGCGGAACCCAGGCAGCTTCCTAGCGTAAGCCCCATTCACCATTGCCGCTCCTTAGCGGCACCCGCACAACTTCCTAGCATACGCCTCATTCACCATTGCCGCTCCTTAGCGGCACCCGGACAGCTTCCTAGCGTAAGCGCCATTCACCAGTGCGGCTCCATAGCGGCACCCGGGCAGCTTCCTAGCGTAAGCCCCATTCACCAGTGCCGCTCCATAGCGGCACCCGGGCAGCTTCTTAGCGTAAGCCCCATTCACCATTGCCTCTCCTTAGCGGCACTTGGGCAGCTTCCTAGCGTAATCCCCATTCACCATTGCCGCTCTTTAGCGGCACCCGGGCAGCTTCCTAGCGTAAGCCCCATTCACCATTGCCGCTCCATAGCGGCACCCGGGCAGCTTCCTAGCGTAAGCCCCATTCACCATTGCCGCTCCTTAGCGGCACCCGGGCAGCTTCCTAGCGTAAGCCCCATTCACCGTTGCCGCTCCTTAGCGGCACCCGTGCAGCTTCCTAGTGTAAGCCCGATTCACCATTGTCGCTCCTTAGCGGAACCAGGGAAGCTTCCTACCGTAAGCCCCATTCACTAGTGCCGCTCCATAGCGGCACCCAGGCAGCTTCCTAGCGTCAGCCTCATTCACCATTGCCGCTCCTTAGCGGCACCAGGGCAACTTCCTAGGGTAAGCCCCATTCACCATTGCCGCTCCTTAGCGGCACCCGAGCAGCTTCCTAGCGTAAGCTCCATTCACCATTGCCGCTCCTTAGCGGCACCCGGGCAGCTTGCTAGCGTAAGCCGCATTCACCATTGCCGCTCCTTAGCGGCACCCGGGCAGCTTCCTAGTGTAAGCCCCATTCACCATTGCCGCTCCTTAGCGGCACCCGCGCAGCTTTCTAGCGTAAGCCCCATTCACCATTGCCGCTTCTTAGCGGCACCCGGGCAGCTTCTTGCATAAGCCCCATTCACGAGTGCCGCTCCATAGCGGCACCCGGGAAGCTTCCTTGTGTAAGCTCCATCACCAGTGCGGCTCCATAGCAGCACCCGGGCAGCTTCCTAGCGTAAGCCCCATTCACCAGTGCCGCTCCATAGCGGCACCCGGGCAGCTTCCTAGCGTAAGCCCCATTCACCAGTGCCGCTCCATAGCGACACCCTGGCAGCTTCCTAGCATAAGCCCCATTCACCATTGCCACTCCTTAGCGGCACCCGGGCAGCTTCCTAGCGTAAGCCGCATTCACCATTGCCGCTCCTTAGTGGCACCCGGGAAGCTTCCTAGCGTAAGCCCCATTCACCATTGCCGCTCCTTAGCGGCACCCGTGCAGCTTTCTAGCGTAAGCCCCACTCACCATTGCCGCTCCTTAGCGGCACCCAGGCAGCTTCTTGCATAAGCCCCATTCACAAGTGCCGCTCCATAGCGGCACCCGGGCAGCTTCCTAGCCTAAGCTCCATTCACCAGTGCGGCTCCATAGCGGCACCCGGGCAGCTTCCTAGCGTAATCCCCATTCACCAGTGCCGCTCCATAGCGGCACCCGGGCAGCTTCCTCGCGTAAGCCCCATTCACAAGTGCCGCTCCATAGCGGCCCCCAGGCAGCTTCCTAGCGTAAGCCCCATTCACCATTGTCACTCCTTAGCGGCACTCAGGCAGCTTCCTAGCGTAAGCCCCATTCACCATTGCCGCTCCTTAGCGGCACCCGCGCAGCTTCCTAGCGTAAGCCCCATTCACCATTGCTGCTCCTTAGCGGCACCCGGGCAGCTTCTTGCATAAGCCCCATTCACCGTTGCCGCTCCATAGCGGCACCCGGGCAGCTTCCTAACGTAAGCTCCATTCACCAGTGCGGCTCCATAGGGGCACACGGGCAGCTTCCTAGCGTAAGCCCCATTCACCAGTGCCGCTCCATAGCGGCACCCAGGCAGCTTCCTAGCGTAAGCCCCATTCACCATTGCCACTCCTTAGCGGCACCCGGGAAGCTTCCTAGCGTAAGCCCCATTCACCATTGCCGCTCCTTAGCGGCACCCGCGCAACTTCCTAGCGTAAGCCCCATTCACCATTGCCGCTCCTTAGCGGCACCCGGGCAGCTCCTTACATAAGCCCCATTCACGAGTGCCGCTCCATAGCGGCACCCGGGCAGCTTCCTAGCGTAAGCTCCATTCACCAGTGCGGCTCCATAGCGGCACCCGGGAAGCTTCCAAGCGTAAGCCCCATTCACCAGTGCCGCTCCTTAGCGGCACCCAGGCAGCTTCCTAGCATAAGCCCCATTCACCAGTGCGGCTCCATAGCGGCACCCGGGCAGTTTCCTAGCGTAAACCCCATTCACCAGTGCCGCTCCATAGCGGCACCCGAGAAGCTTCCTAGCGTAAGCCCCATTCACCATTGTCGATCCTTAGCGGCACCCGAGCAGCTTCCTAGCGTAAGCCCCATTCACCATTGCCGCTCCTTAGCGGCACCGGGGCAGCTTCCTAGCGTAAGCCCCATTCACCATTGCCGCTCTTTAGCGGCACCCGGGCAGCTTCCTAGCGTAAGCCCCATTCACCATTGCCGCTCCATAGCGGCACCTGGGCAGCTTCCTAGCTTAAGCCCCATTCACCATTGTCGCTTCATAGCGGCACCCGGGCAGCTTCCTAGCGTAAGCCCCATTCACCATTGCCGCTCCTTAGCGGCACCCGGGCAGGTTCCTAGCGTAAGCTCAATTCACTATTGCCGCTCCTTAGCGGCACCGGGGCAGCTTCCTAGCGTAAGCCTCATTCACCATTGCCGCTCCTTAGCGGCACCCGGGCAGCTTCCTAGCGTAAGCCGCATTCACCATTGCCGCTCCTTAGCGGCACCCGGGCAGCTTCCTAGCGTAATCCCCATTCACCATTGCCGCTCCTTAGCGGCACCCGCGCAGCTTCATAGCGTAAGCCCCATTCACCATTGCCGCTCCTTAGAGGCACCCGGGCAGCTTCTTGCATAAGCCCCATTCACGAGTGCCGCTCCATAGCGGCACCCGGGCATCTTCCTAGCGTAAGCTCCATTCACCAGTGCGGCTCCATAGCGGCACCCGGGCAGCTTCCTAGCGTAAGCCCCATTCACCAGTGCCGCTCCATAGCGGCACCCGGGCAGTTTCCTAGCGTTAGCCCGATTCACCATTGCCGTTCCTTAGCGGAACCAGGGCAGCTTCCAACCGTAAGCCCCATTCACGAGTGCCGCTCCATAGCGGCACCTAGGCAGCTTCCTAGCATAAGCCCCATTCACCATTGCCGCTCCTTAGCGGCACCCAGGCAACTTTCTAGCGTAAGCCCCATTCACCATTGCCGCTCCTTAACGGCACCCGGGCAGCTTCCTAGCATAAGCCCCATTCACCATTGCCGCTTCTTAGCGGCACCCGGGCAGCTTCCTAGCGTAAGCCGCATTCACCATTGCTGCTTCTTAGCGGCACTCGGGAAGCTTCCTAGCGTAAGCCCCATTCACCATTGCCGCTCCTTAGCGGCACCCGCGCAACTTTCTAGCGTAAGCCCCATTCACCATTGCTGCTTCTTAGAGGCACCCGGGCAACTTCTTGCATAAGCCCCATTCACCAGTGTCGCTCCATAGCGGCACCCGGGCAGCTTCCTAGCGTAAGCTCCATTCACCAGTGCGGCTCCATAGCGGCACCCGGGCAGCTTCATAGCCTAAGCTCCATTCACCAGTGCGGCTCCATAGGGGCACCCGGGCAGCTTCCTAGCGTAAGCCCCATTCACCAGTGCCGCTCCTTAGCGGCACCCGGGCAGCTTCCTAGCGGAAGCCCCACTCACCATTGCCACTCCGTAGCGGCACCCGGGCAGCTTCCTAGCGTAAGCCCCATTCACCATTACCGCTCCTTAGCGGCACCCGCGCAACTTCCTAGCGTAAGCCCCATTCACCATTGCCGCTCCTTAGCGGCACCCGGGCAGCTTCCTTGCGTAAGCCGCATTCACCATTACCGCTCCTTAGCGGCACCCGGGCAGCTTCCTAGCGTAAGCCCCCTTCACCATTGCCGCTCCTTAGCGGCACCCGCACAACTTCCTAGTGTAAGCCCCATTCACCATTTCCGCTCCTTAGCGGCACCCGGGCAGCTTCCTAGCGTAAGCCCCATTCACCATTGCTGCTCTTTAGCGGCACCCAGGCAGATTCCTAGCGTAAGCCGCATTCACCATTGCCGCTTCTTAACGGCACCCGGGCAGCTTCCTAGCGTAAGCCCCATTCACCATTGCCGCTCCATAGCGGCACCCGGGCAGCTTCCTAGCGTAAGCGCCATTCACCATTGCCGCTCCATAGCGGCACCCGGGCAGCTTCCTAGCGTAAGCCCCATTCACCATTGCCGCTCCTTAGCGGCACCCGGGCAGCTTCCTAGCGTAAGCCCCATTCACCATTGCCGCTCCTTAGCGGCACCCGGGCAACTTCCTAGCATAAGCCCGATTCACCATTGCCGCTTCTTAGCGGAACCAGGGCAGCTTCCTACCGTAAGCCCCATTCACTAGTGCCGCTCCATAGCGGCACCCAGGCAGCTTCCTAGCGTAAGCCCCATTCACCATTGCCGCTCCTTAGCGGCACCCGGGAAACTTTCTACCGTAAGCCCCATTCACCATTGCCGCTCCTTAGCGGCACCAGGGAAGCTTCCTAGAGTAAGCCCCATTCACCATTGCCGCTCCTTAGCGGCACCCGCGCAGCTTTCTAGCGTAAGCCCCACTCACCATTGCCGCTCCTTAGCGGCACCTGGGCAGCTTCTTGCATAAGCCCCATTCACGAGTGCCGCTCCATAGCGGTACCCGGGCAGCTTCCTAGCGTAAGCTCCATTCACCAGTGCGGCTCCATAGCGGCACCCGGGCAGCTTCCTAGCGTAAGCCCAATTCACCAGTGTCGCTCCATAGCGGCACCCGGGCAGCTTCCTAGCGTAAGCCCCATTCACAAGTGCCGCTCCATAGCGGCCCCCAGGCAGCTTCCTAGCGTAAGCCCCATTCACCATTGTCACTCCTTAGCGGTACTCAGGCAGCTTCCTAGCGTAAGACCCATTCACCATTGCCGCTCCTTAGCGGCACCCGCGCAGCTTCTAGCGTAAGCCCCATTCACCATTTCCGCTCCTTAGTGGCACCCGGGAAACTTCTTGCATAAGCCCCATTCACCATTGCCGCTCCATAGCGGCACCCGGGCAGCTTCCTAACGTAAGCTCCATTCACCAGTGCGGCTCCATAGGGGCACCCGGGCAGCTTTCTAGCGTAAGCCCCATTCACCAGTGCTGCTCCATAGCGGCACCCAAGCAGCTTCCTAGCGTAAGCCCCATTCACCATTGCCACTCCTTAGCGGCACCCGGGCAGCTTCCTAGCGTAAGCCCCATTCACCATTGCCGCTCCTTAGCGGCACCCGCGCAACTTCCTAGCGTAAGCCCCATTCATCATTGTCGCTCCTTAGCGGCACCCGGGCAGCTCCTTGCATAATCCCCATTCACGAGTGCCGCTCCATAGCGGCACCCGGGCAGCTTCCTAGCGTAAACTCCATTCACCAGTGCGGCTCCATAGCGGCACCCGGGAAGCTTCCTAGCGTAAGCCCATTCACCAGTGCTGCTCCTTAGCGGCACCCAGGCAGCTTCCTAGCGTAAGCCCCATTCACCAGTGCGGCTCCATAGCGGCACCCGGACAGTTTCCTAGCGTAAGTCCCATTCACCAGTGCCGCTCCATAGCGGCACCCGAGCAGCTTCCTAGCGTAAGACCCATTCACCATTGTCGATCCTTAGCGGCACCCGGGCAGCTTCCTAGCATAAGCCCCATTCACCATTGCCTCTCCTTAGTGGCACCGGGGCAGCTTCCTAGCGTAAGCCCCATTCACCATTGCCGCTCTTTAGCGGCACCCGGGCAGCTTCCTAGCGTAATCCCCATTCACCATTGCCGCTCCATAGCGGCACCCGGGCAGCTTCCTAGCGTAAGCCCCATTCACCATTGTCGCTTCATAGCGGCACCCGGGCAGCTTCCTAGCGTAAGCCCCATTCACCATTGCCGCTCCTTAGCGGCACCCGGGCAGTTTCCTAGCATAAGCCCCATTCACCATTGCCGCTCCTTAGCGGCACCCGGGCAGCTTCCTAGCGTAAGCCTCATTCACCATTGCAGCTCCTTAGCGGCACCCGGGCAGCTTCCTAGCGTAAGCCGCATTCACCATTGCCGCTCCTTAGCGGCACCCGGGCAGCTTCCTAGCGTAAGCCCCATTCACCATTGCCGCTCCTTAGTGGCACCCGCGCAACTTCAGAGCATAAGCCCCATTCACCATTGTCGCTCCTTAGCGGCAACCGGGCAGCTTCTTGCATAAGCCCCATTCACGAGTGCCGCTCCATAGCGGCACCCGGGCAACTTCCTAGCGTAAGCTCCATTCACCAGTGCGGCTCCATAGCGGCACCCGGGCAACTTCCTAGCGTAAGCCCCATTCACCAGTGCCGCTCCATAGCGGCACCCGGGCAGCTTCCTAGCGTAAGCCCCATTCACCATTGCCGCTCCTTAGCGGCACCCGGGCAGCTTCCTAGCGTAAGCCCCATTCACCAGTGCCGCTCCATAGAGGCACCCGGGCAGCTTCCTAGCGTAAGCCCCATTCACCAGTGTCGCTCCATAGCGGCACCCGGGCAGCTTCCTAGCGTAAGCCCCATTCACCATTGCCCCTCCTTAGCGGCACCCGGGCAGCTTCCTAGCGTAAGCCCCATTCACCATTGCCGCTCCTTAGCGGCACCCGCGCAGCTTCCTACCGTAAGCCCCATTCACGAGTGCCGCTCCATAGCGGCACCCGGGCAGCTTCCTAGCGTAAGCCCCATTCACCATTGCCGCTCCATAGAGGAACCCAGGCAGCTTCCTAGCGTAAGCCCCATTCACCATTGCCGCTCCTTAGCGGCACCCGGGCAGCTTCCTAGCGTTAGCCCCATTCACCAGTGCGGCTCCATTGCGGCACCCGGGCAGCTTCTTGCATAACCTCCATTCACCAGTGCGGCTCCATAGCGGCACCCGGGCAGCTTCCTAGCGTATGCGCCATTCACCAGTGCGGCTCCATAGTGGCACCCGAGCAGCTTCCTAGCGTAAGCCCCATTCACCAGTGCCGCTCCTTAGCGAGACCCGGGCAGCTTCCTAGCGGAAGCCCCATTCACCATTGCCACTGCTTAGCGGCACCCGGGAAGCTTCCTAGCGTAAGCCCCATTCACCATTGTCGCTCCTTAGCGGCACCCACGCAGCTTCCTAGCGTAAGCCCCATTCACCAGTGCCGCTCCTTAGCGGCACCCAGGCAGCTTCCTAGCGTAAGCCCCATTCACCAGTGCGGCTCCATAGCGGCACCCGGGCAGTTTCCTAGCGTAAGCCCCATTCACCAGTGCCGCTCCATAGCGGCACCCGAGCAGCTTCCAAGCGTAAGACCCATTCACCATTGTCGATCCTTTGCGGCACCCGGGCAGCTTCCTAGCGTAAGCCCCATTCACCATTGCCGCTCCTTAGCGGCACCGGGGCAGCTTCCTAGCGTAAGCCCCATTCACCATTGCCGCTCTTTAGCGGCACCCGGGCAGCTTCCTAGCGTAAGCCACATTCACCATTGCCGCTCCATAGCGGCACCCGGGCAGCTTCTAGCGTAAGCCACATTCACCATTGTCGCTTCATAGCGGCACCCGGGCAGCTTCCTAGCGTAAGCCCCATTCACCATTGCCGCTCCTTAGCGGCACCCGGGCAGTTTCCTAGCATAAGCCCCATTCACCATTGCCGCTCTTTAGCGGCACCCAGGCAGCTTCCTAGCGTAAGCCTCATTCACCATTGCTGCCCCTTAGCGGCACCCGGGCAGCTTCCTAACGTAAGCCGCATTCACCATTGCCGCTCCTTAGCGGAACCCGGGCAGCTTCCTAGCGTAAGCCCCATTCACCATTGCCGCTCCTTAGCGGCACCCGCACAGCTTCATAGCCTAAGCCCCATTCACCATTGCCGCTCCTTAGCGGCAACCGGACAGCTTCTTGCATAAGCCCCATTCACGAGTGCCGCTCCATAGCGGCACCCGGGCAACTTCCTAGCGTAAGCTCCATTCACCAGTGCGGCTCCATAGCGGTACCCGAGCAGCTTCCTAGCGTAAGTCCCATTAACCAGTGCCGCTCCATAGCGGCACCCGGGCAGCTTCCTAGCCTAAGCCCCATTCACCATTGCCGCTCCTTAGCGGCACCCGGGTAGTTTAGTAGCGTAAGCCCCATTCACCAGTGCCGCTCCATAGCGGCACCCGGGCAGCTTCCTAGCGTAAGCCCCATTCACCAGTGTCGCTCCATAGCGGCACCCGGGCAGCTTCCTAGCGTAAGCCCCATTCACCATTGACACTCCTTAGCGGCACCCGGGAAGCTTCCTAGATTAAGCCCCATTCACCATTGCCGCTCCTTAGCGGCACCCGCGCAGCTTCCTAGCGTAAGCCCCATTCACGAGTGCCGCTCCATAGCGGCACCCGGGCAGCTTCCTAGCATAAGCCCCATTCACCATTGCCGCTCCATAGCGGAACGCGGGCAGCTTCCTAGCGTAAGCCCCATTCACCATTGCCGCTCCTTAGCGGCACCCGGGAAGCTTCCTAGCGTAAGCCTCATTCACCATTGCCGCTCCTTAGCGGCACCCGGGCAGCTTCCTAGCGTAAGCCCCATTCACCATTGCCGCTCCTTTGCGGCACCCTGGCAGCTTCCTAGCGTAAGCCCCATTCACCATTGCCGCTCCTTAGCGGCACCCGGGCAGCTTCCTAGCGTAAGCCCCATTCACCATTGCCGCTCTTTAGCGGCACCCGGGCAGCTTTCTAGCGTAAGCCCCATTCACGAGTGCCGCTCCATAGCGGCACCCGGGCAGCTTCCTAGCGTAAGCCCCATTCACCATTGCCGCTCCATAGCTGCACCCGGGCAGCTTCCTAGCGTAAGCCCCATTCACCATTGCTGCTTTTTAGCGGCACCCGGGCAGCTTCCTAGCATAATCCCCATTCACCATTGCCGCTCCTTAGCGGCACCCGGGCAGCTTCCTAGCGTAAACCCGATTCACCATTGCCGCTCCTTAGCGGAAACAGGGCAGCTTCCTACCGTAAGCCCCATTCACTAGTGCCGCTCTATAAAGGCACCCAGGCAGCTTCCTAGAGTAAGCCCCATTCACCATTGCCGCTCCTTAGCGGCACCCGAGAAACTTCCTAGCGTAAGCCCCATTCACCATTGCCGCTCCTAAGCGGAACCCGGGAAGCTTCCTAGCGTAATCCCTATTCACCATTGCCGCTCCTTAGCGGCACCCGGGCAGCTTCCTAGCGTAAGCCGCATTCACCATTGCCGCTCCTTAGCGGCACCCGGGCAGCTTCCTAGCGTAAGCCCCATTCACCATTGCCGCTCCTTAGCGGCACCCGCGCAGCTTCCTAGCGTATGCCCCATTCACCATTGCCGCTCCTTAGCGGCACCCGGGCAGCTTCTTGCATAAGCCCCATTCACGAGTGCCGCTCTATAGCGGCACCCGGGCAGCTTCCTAGCGTAAGCTCCATTCACCAGTGCGGCTCCATAGCGGCACCCGGGAAGCTTCCTAGCGTGAGCCCCATTCACCAGTGCCGCTCCTTAGCGGCACCCAGGCAGCTTCCTAGCGTAAGCCCCATTCACCAGTGCGGCTCCATAGCGGCACCCGGGCAGTTTCCTAGCGTAAGCCCCATTCACCATTGCCGCTCCTTAGCGACACCCGGGCAGCTTCCTAGCGTAAGCCTCATTCACCATTTCCGCTCCTTAGCGGCACCCGGGCAGCTTCCTAGCGTAAGCCGCATTCACCATTGCCGCTCCTTTGCGGCACCCGGGCAGCTTCCTAGCGTAAGCCCCATTCACCATTGCCGCTCCTTAGCGGCACCGGCGCAGCTTCCTAGCGTAAGCCCCATTCACCATTGCCGCTTCTTAGCGGCACCCGGGCAGCTTCTTGCATATGCCCCATTCACGAGTGCCTCTCCATAGAGGCACCCGGGCAACTTCCTAGCATAAGCTCCATTCACCAGTGCGGCTCCATAGCGGCACCCGAGCAGCTTCTAGCGTAAGCCCCATTCACCAGTGCGGCTCCATAGCGGCACCCGGGCAGCTTCCTAGCGTAAGCCCCATTCACCATTGCTGCTCCTTAGCGGCACCCGGGCAGCTTCCTAGCGTAAGCCCCATTCACCATTACCGCTCTTTAGCGGCACCCGGGCAACTTCCTAGCGTAAGCTCCATTCACGAGTGCCGCTCCATAGCGGCACCCGGGCAGCTTCCTAGCATAAGCCACATTCACCATTGCCGCTCCATAGCGGCACTCGGGCAGCTTCCTAGCTTAAGCCCCATTCACCATTGCCCCTCTTTAGCGGCACCCGGGCAGCTTCCTAGCGTAAGCCCCATTCACCATTGCCGCTCCTTAGCGGCACCCTGGCAGCTTCCTAGCGTAAGCCCGATTCACCATTGCCGCTCCTTAGCGGAACCAGGGCAGCTTCCTACCGTAAGCCCCATTCACTAGTGCCGCTCCATAGCGGCACCCAGACATCTTCCTAGCATAAGCCCCATTCACCATTGTCACTCCTTAGCGGCACCCGGGCACCTTTCTAGCGTAAGCCACATTCACTAGCGGCACCCAGACAGCTTCCTAGCGTAAGCCCCATTCACCATTGCTGCTCCTTAGCGGCACCCGCGCAGCTTCCTAGCGTAAGCCCCATTCACCATTGCCGCTCCTTAGCGGCACCCGGGCAACTTCTTGCATAAGCCCCATTCACGAGTGCCACTCCATAGCGGCACCCGAGCAGCTTCCTAGCGTAAGCCCCATTCACCAGTGCGGCTCCATAGTGGCACCCGGGCAGCTTCCTAGCGTAAGCCCCATTCACCAGTGCCGCTCCTTAGCGGTACCCAGGCAGCTTCCTAGCGTAAGCCCCATTCACCAGTGCGGCTCCATAGCGGCACCCGGGCAGCTTCCTAGCGTAAGCCCCATTCACCAGTGCCCCTCCATAGCGACACCCGGGCAGCTTCCTAGCTTAAGCGCCATTCACCAGTGCGGCTCCATAGCGGCACCCGGGCAGCTTCCTAGCGTAAGCCCCATTCACCAGTGCCGCTCCATAGCGGCACCCGGGCAGCTTCCTAGCGTAATCCCCATTCACCATTGCCTCTCCTTAGCGGCACTCGGGCAGCTTCCTAGCGTAAGCCCCATTCACCATTGCCGCTCGTTAGCAGCACCCGGGCAGCTTCCTAGCGTAAGCCCCATTCACGAGTGCCGCTCCATAGCGGCACCCGGGCAGCTTCCTAGCGTAAGCCCCATTCACCGTTGCCACTCCATAGCGGCACCCGGGCAACTTCCTAGCGTAAGCCCCATTCACCGTTGCCGCTCCTTAGCGGCACCCGGGCAGCTTCCTAGCGTAAGCCCCATTCACCATTGCCGCTCCTTAGCGGCACCCGGGCAGCTTCCTAGCGTAAGCCCGATTCACCATTGCCGCTCCTTAGCGGAACCAGGGCAGCTTCCTACCGTAAGCCCCATTCACTAGTGCCGCTCCATAGCGGCACCCAGGCAGCTTCCTAGCGTCAGCCCCATTCACCATTGCCGCTCCTTAGCGGCACCCGGGCAACTTCCTAGCGTAAGCCCCATTCACCATTGCCGCTCCTTAGCGGCACCCGAGCAGCTTCCTAGCGTAAGCTCCATTCACCATTGCCGCTCCTTAGCAGCACCCGGGCAGCTTGCTAGCGTAAGCCGCATTCACCATTACCGCTCCTTAGCGGCACCCGGGCAGCTTCGTAGTGTAAGCCCCATTCACCATTGCCGCTCATTAGCGGCACCCGCACAGCTTTCTAGCGTAAGCCCCATTCACCATTGCCGCTCCTTTGCGGCAACCGGGCAACTTCTTGCATAAGCCCCATTCACGAGTTCCGCTCCATAGCGGCACCCGGGAAGGTTCCTAGCGTAAGCTCCATCACCAGTGCGGCTCCATAGCAGCACCCGGGCAGCTTCCTAGCGTAAGCCCCATTCACCAGTGCCGCTCCATAGCGGCACCCGGGCAGCTTCCTAGCGTAAGCCCCATTCACCAGTGCCGCTCCATAGCGGCACCCAGGCAGCTTCCTAGCGTAAGCCCAATTCACCATTGCCACTCCTTAGCGGCACCCGGGCAGCTTCCTAGCGTAATCCCCATTCACCATTGCCGCTCCTTAGCGGCACACGCGCAGCTTCCTAGCGTAAGCCCCATTCACCATTGCCGCTCCTTAGCGGCGCCCGGGCAACTTCTTGCATAAGCCCCATTCACGAGTGCCGCTCCATTGCGGCACCCGAGCAGCTTCCTAGCGTAAGCTCCATTCACCAGTGCGGCTCCATAGTGGCACCCGGGCAGCTTCATAGTGTAAGCCCCATTCACCAGTGCCGCCCCTTAGCGGCACCCAGGCAGCTTCGTAGCGTAAGCCCCATTCACCAGTGTGGCTCCATAGCGGCACCCGGGTAGCTTCCTAGCGTAAGCCCCATTCACCAGTGCGGCTCCATAGCGGCACCCGGGCAGCTTCCTAGCGTAAGCCCCATTCACCAGTGCCGCTCCATAACGGCACCCGGGCAGCTTCCTAGCGTAAGCCCTATTCACCATTGTCGCTCCTTAGCGGCACCCGGGCAGCTTCCTAGCGTAAGCCCCATTCACCATTGCCGCTCCTTCACGGCACCCGGGCAGCTTCCTAGCGTAAGCCCCATTCACCATTGCCGCTCTTTAGCGGCACCCGGGCAACTTCCTAGCGTAAGCCCCATTCACGAGTGCCGCTCCATAGCGGCACCCGGGCAGCTTCCTAGCGTAAGCCCCATTCACCATTGCCGCTCCATAGCGGCACCCGGGCAGCTTCCTAGCGTAAGCCCCATTCACCATTGCCGCTCCTTAGCGGCACCCGGGCTGCTTACTTGCGTAAGCCCCATTCACCATTTGCCGCTCCTTAGCGGCACCCGGGCAGCTTCCTAGCGTAAGCCCTATTCACTATTGCCGCTCCTTAGCGGAACCCAGGCAGCTTCCTACTGTAAGCCCCATTCACTAGTGCCGCTCCATAGCGGCACCCAGGCAGCTTCCTAGCGTAAGCCCCATTCACCATTGCCGCTCCTTAGCGGCACCCGGGCAACTTCCTAGCATAAGCCCCATTCACCATTGCCGCTCCTTAGCGGCACCTGGGCAGCTTCCTAGCGTAATCCCCATTCACCAGTGCCGCTCTATAGCGGCACCCGGGTAGCTTCCTAGCGTAATCCCCATTCACCATTGCCACTCCTTAGCGGCACCCGGGCAGCTTTCTAGCGTAATCCCCATTCACCATTGCCGCTCCTTAGCGGCACCCGCGCAGCTTCCTAGCGTAAGCCCCATTCACCATTGCCGCTCCTTAGCGGCACCCGGGCAGCTTCCTAGCGTAAGCCCCATTCACCATTGCCTCTCCTTAGCGGCACTTGGGAAGCTTCCTAGCGTAAGCCGCATTCACCATTGCCGCTCTTTAGCGGCACCTTGGCAGCTTCCTAGTGTAAGCCCCATTCACCATTGCCGCTCCTTAGCGGCACCCGCGCAGCTTCCTAGCGTAAGCCCCATTCACCATTGCCGCTCCTTAGCGGCACCCGGACAACTTCTTGCATAAGCCTCATTCACGAGTGTCGCTCCATAGCGGCACCCGGGCATCTTCCTAGCGTAATCTCCATTCACCAGTGCAGCTCCATAGTGGTACCTGGGCAGCTTCCTAGCATAAGCCCCATTCACCAGTGCCGCTCCTTAGCGGCACCCGGGCAGCCTCCTAGCGTAAGACCAATTCACCAGTGCGGCTCCATAGCGGCACCCGGGCAGCTTCCTAGTGTAAGCCCCATTCACCAGTGCCGCTCAATAGCGGCACCCGGGCAACTTCCTACCGTAAGCCCCATTCACCAGTGCCGCTCCATAGTGGCACCCGGCAGCTTCCTAGCGTAAGACCCATTCACCATTGGCGCTCCTTAGCGGCACCCAGGCAGCTTCCTAGCGTAAGCCCCATTCACCATTTCCACTCCTTAGCGGCACCCGGGTAGCTTTTTAGCGTAAGCCCCATTCCCCATTGCCGCTCCTTAGCGGCACCCGGGCAGCTTCCTAGCGTAAGCCCCATTCACGAGTGCCGCTCCATAGCGGCACCCGGGCAGCTTCCTAGCGTAAGCCCCATTCACCATTGCCGCTCCATAGCGGCACCCGGGCATCATCCTAGCGTAAGCCCCATTCACCATTGCCGCTCCTTAGCGGCACCCTGGCAGCTTCCTAGAGTAAGCACCATTCACCATTTCCGCTCCATAGCGGCACCCGGGCAGCTTCCTAGCGTAAGCCCCATTCACCATTGCCGCTCAATAGCGACACCCGGGCAGCTTCCTAGCGTAAGCCCCATTCACCATTGCCGCTCCTTAGCGGCACCCGGGCTGCTTCCTAGCGTAAGCCCAATTCACCATTGCCGCTCCTTAGCGGCACCCGGGCAGCTTCCTAGCATACGCCCTATTCACCATTGCCGCTCCTTAGCGGAACCCGGGCAACTTCCTACCGTAAGCCCCATTCACTAGTGCCGCTCCATTGCGGAACCCAGCCAGCTTCCTAGCGTAATCCCCATTCACCATTGCTGCTCCTTAGCGGCACCCGGGCAACTTCCTAGCGTAAGCCCCATTCACCATTGCCGCTCCTTAGAGGCACCCGGGCAGCTTCCTAGCGTAAACCCCATTCACCATTTCCGCTCCTTAGCGGCACCCGGGCAGCTTCCTAGCGTAAGACGCATTCACCATTGCCGCTCATTAGCGGCACCCGGGCAGCTTCCTAGCGGAAGCCCCATTCACCATTGCCGCTCCTTAGCGGCACCCGCGCAGTTTCCTAGCGCAAGCCCCATTCACCATTGTCGCTCCTTAGCGGCACCCGGGCAGCTTCTTGCATAAGCCCCATTCACGAGTGTCGCTCCATAGCGGCACCCGGGCAGCTTCCTAGCGTAAGCTCCATTCACCAGTGCAGCTCCATAGCGGTACCTGGGCAGTTTCCTAGCATAAGCCCCATTCTCAAGTGCCGCTCCTTAGCGGCACCCGGGCAGCTTCCTAGCGTAAGCCCCATTCACCAGTGCGGCTCCATAGCGGCACCCGGGCAGCTTCCTAGCGTAAGCCCCATTCACCAGTGCCCCTCCATAGCGGCACCCGGGCAGCTTCCAAGCGTAATCCCCATTCACCAGTGCCGCTCCATAGCGGCACCCGGGAGCTTCCTAGCGTAAGCCCCATTCACCATTGGCGCTCCTTAGCGGCACCGGGGCAGCTTCCTAGCGTAAGCCCCATTCACCATTGCCGCTCCTTAGCGGCACCCAGGCAGCTTCCTAGCGTAAGCCGCATTCACCATTGCCGCTCCTTAGCGGCACCCGGGAAGCTTCCTAGCGTAAGCCCCATTCACGAGTGCCGCTCCATAGCGGCACCCGGGCAGCTTCCTAGCTTAAGCCCCATTCACCATTGCCGCTCCATAGCGGCATCCGGGAAGCTTCCTAGCGTAAGCCCCATTCACCATTGCCGCTCCTTAGCGGCACCCGGGCAGCTTCCTAGCGTACGCCCCATTCACCATTGCCGCTCCTTAGCAGCATCCGGGCAGCTTCCTAGCGTAAGCCCCATTCACCATTGCCGCTCTTTAGCGGCACTCGGGAAACTTCCTAGCGTAAGCCCCATTCACGAGTGCCGCTCCATAGCGGCACCCGCGCAGCTTCCTAGCGTAAGCTCCATTCACCAGTGCGGCTCCATAGCGGCACCAGGGAAGCTTCCTAGCGTAAGCCCCATTCACCAGTGTCTCTCCTTAGCGGCACCCAGACAGCTTCCTAGCGTAATCCCCATTCACCAGTGCGGCTCCACAGCGGCACCCGGGCAGCTTCCTAGCGTAAGCCCCATTCACCAGTGCCGCTCCATAGCGGCACACGGGCAGCTGCCTATCGTAAGCCCCATTCACCATTGTCACTCCTTAGCGGCACCCGGGCAGCTTCCTAGCGTAAGCCCCATTCACCATTGCCGCTCCTTAGCGGCACCCGGGCAGCTTCCTAGCGTAAGCCCCATTCACCATTGCCGCTCTTTAGCGGCACCCGGGCAGCTTCCTAGCATAAGCCCCATTCACGAGTGCCGCTCCATAGCGGCACCCGGGCAGCTTCCTAGCGTAAGCCCCATTCACCATTACCGCTCCATAGCGGCACCCGGGAAGCTTCCTAGCGTAAGCCCCATTCACCATTGCCGCTCCTTAGCGGCACCCAGGCAGCTTCCTAGCGTAAGCCCCATTCACCATTGCTGCTCCTTAGCGGCACCCGGGTAGCTTCCTAGCGTAAGCCCGATTCACCATTGCCGCTCCTTAGCGGAACCAGGGCAGCTTCCTACCGTAAGCGCCATTCACTAGTGCCGCTCCATAGCGGCACCCAGGCAGCTTCCTAGCGTAAGCCAAATTCACTAGTGCCGCTCCATAGCGGCACCCAGACAGCTTCCTAGCGTAAGCCCCATTCACCATTGCCGCTCCTTAGCGGCACCCGGGCAACTTCCTAGCGTAAGCTCCATTCACCATTGCCGCTCCTTAGCGGCACCCGGGCAGCTTCCTAGCGTAAGCCCCATTCACCATTGCCGCTCCTTAGCGGCACCCAGGCAGCTTCCTAGCGTAAGCCGCATTCACCATTGCCGCTCCTTAGCGGAACCCAGGCAGCTTCCTAGCGTAAGCCCCATTCTCCATTGCCGCTCCTTAGTGGCACCCGCGCAACTTCCTAGCATACGCCTCATTCACCATTGCCGCTCCTTAGCGGCACCCGGGCAACTTCTTGCATAAGCCCCATTCCCGAGTGCCACTCCATAGCGGCACCCGGGCAGCTTCCTAGCGTAAGCGCCATTCACCAGTGCGGCTCCATAGCGGCACCCGGGCAGCTTCCTAGCGTAAGCCCCATTCACCAGTGCCGCTCCATAGCGGCACCCGGGCAGCTTCTTAGCGTAAGCCCCATTCACCATTGCCTCTCCTTACCGGCACTTGGGCAGCTTCCTAGCGTAAGCCCCATTCACCATTGCCGCTCTTTAGCGGCACCCGGGCAGCTTCCTAGCGTAAGCCCCATTCACCATTGACGCTCCATAGCGGCACCCGGGCAGCTTCCTAGCATAAGCCCCATTCACCATTGCCGCTCCTTAGCGGCACCCGGGCAGCTTCCTAGCGTAAGCCCCATTCACCGTTGCCGCTCCTTAGCGGCACCCGTGCAGCTTCCTAGCGTAAGCCCGATTCACCATTGCCGCTCCTTAGCGGAACCAGGGAAGCTTCCTACCGTAAGCCCCATTCACTAGTGCCGCTCCATAGCGGCACCCAGGCAGCTTCCTAGCGTCAGCCCCATTCACCATTGCCGCTCCTTAGCGGCACCAGGGCAGCTTCCTAGCGTAAGCCCCATTCACCATTGCTGCTCCTTAGCGGCACCCGAGCAGCTTCCTAGCGTAAGCTCCATTCACCATTGCCGCTCCTTAGCGGCACCCGGGCAGCTTGCTAGCGTAAGCCGCATTCACCATTGCCACTCCTTAGGGGCACCCGGGCAGCTTCCTAGTGTAAGCCCCATTCACCATTGCCGCTCCTTAGCGGCACCCGCGCAGCTTTCTAGCGTAAGCCCCATTCACCATTGCCGCTTCTTAGCGGCACCCAGGCAGCTTCTTGCATAAGCCCCATTCACGAGTGCCGCTCCATAGCGGCACCCGGGAAGCTTCCTTGCGTAAGCTCCATCACCAGTGCGGCTCCATAGCAGCACCCGGGCAGCTTCCTAGCGTAAGCCCCATTCACCAGTGCCGCTCCATAGCGGCACCCGGGCAGCTTCCTAGCGTAAGCCCCATTCACCAGTGCCGCTCCATAGCGACACCCTGGCAGCTTCCTAGCGTAAGCCCCATTCACCATTGCCACTCCTTAGCGGCACCCGGGCAGCTTCCTAGCGTAAGCCCCATTCACTATTGCTGCTCCTTAGCGGCACCTGCGCAGCTTCCTAGCGTAAGCCCCATTCACCATTGCCGCTCCTTAGCAGCACCCGAGCACTTCTTGCATAAGCCCCATTCACGAGTGCCGCTCCATAGCGACACCCGAGCAGCTTCCTAGCGTAAGCTCCATTCACCAGTGCGGCTCCATAGTGGCACCCGGGCAGCTTCCTAGCGTAAGCCCCATTCACCAGTGCCGCTCCTTAGCGGCACCCAGGCAGCTTCCTAGCGTAAGCCCCATTCACCAGTGCGGCTCCATAGCAGCACCCGGGCAGCTTCCTAGCGTAAGCCCCATTCACCAGTGCCGCTCCATAGCGGCACCCGGGCAGCTTCCTAGCGTAAGCCCCATTCACCAGTGCCACTCCATAGCGGCACCCGGGCAGCTTCCTAGCGTAAGCCCGATTCACCATTGTCGCTCCTTAGCGGCACCCGGGCAGCTTCCTAGCGTAAGCCCCATTCACCATTGCCGCTCCTTAGCGGCACCCGGGAAGCTTCCTAGCGTAAGCCCCATTCACCATTGCCGCTCTTTAGCGGCACCCGGGCAACTTCCTAGCGTAAGACCCATTCACGAGTGCCGCTCCATAGCGGCACCCGGGCAGCTTCCTAGCGTAAGCCCCATTCACCATTGCCGCTCCATAGCGGCACCCGGGCAGCTTCCTAGCGTAAGCCCCATTCACCAATGCCGCTCCTTAGCGGCACCCGGGCTGCTTCCTAGCGTAAGCCCCATTCACCATTTGCCGCTCCTTAGCGGCACCCGGGCAGCTTCCTAGCGTAATCCCTATTCACCATTGCCGCTCCTTAGCGGAACCCGGGCAGCTTCCTACCGTAAGCCCCATTCACTAGTGCCGCTCCATAGCGGCACCCAGGAAGCTTCCTAGCGTAAGCCCCATTCACCATTGCCGCTCCTTAGCGGCACCCGGGCAACTTCCTAGCGTAAGCCCCATTCACCATTGCCCCTCCTTAGCGGCACCCGGGCAGCTTCCTAGCGTAAGCCCCATTCACCACTGCCGCTCCATAGCGGCACCCGGGCAGCTTCCTAGCGTAAGCCCCATTCACCAGTGCCGCTCCATAGCGGAACCCGGGCAGCTTCCTAGCGTAATCCCTATTCACCATTGTCGCTCCTTAGCGGCACCCGGGCAGCTTCCTAGCGTAAGCCCCATTCACCATTGCCGCTCCTCAGCGGCACCCGGGCAACTTCCTAGCGTAAGCCCCATTCACCATTGCCGCTCTTCAGCGGCACCCGGGCAGCTTCCTAGCGTAAGCCCCATTAACGAGTGCCGCTCCATAGCGGCACTCGGGCAGCTTCCTAGCGTAAGCCCCATTCACCATTGCCGCTCCATAGCGGCACCCGAGCAGCTTCCTAGCGTAAGCCCCATTCACCATTGCCACTCCTTTTCAGCGGTAAGCCGTTGACATCACTATACAGCGGTAAGCCGTTGACAACCCTATCCAACGGTAAGCCGTTGCGACCCAATTTAGCAGTAAGACGTTCACACCCAATCCAGCGGTAAGTCGTTGAAACCAACCAATTGGCGGTAAGCCGTTATTAGAAGAACTACGTGCTCTTTGATCCATGTCAAGACATGGTACGTAGGAAGCCTCTTCATGGCTCAGGCCTGAAATCATCATCATCCTTTTCGTTGGGCCTCCATCCTAGAGTAAGTCCCCACACCATGGGCCGCCTAACGCGTAATCCCCTCTTCGCTTCTGACGGATGCATCCTTCGCGACGTGATCGTCAGGTCCTTGCAACCTCTTGTTTCTCACACCGAGCATGACTCACGTGGGCTTAGAGTGAGCACCGACCCTGACCACCCATCATAGAGAACTATGAGGTCTTTGATCCATGTCAAGGCATGGTACATAGGAAGCCTCCATGAGGTTCAAGCCACCCGTCATTTCACGTCGGGTCTCACCCCGGTCCAGCATGACGTTAAACTGCATTCTGGTCCAGTGGTAAGCCGCTGTGACCCATTTCCACCTGAACTACGAGGTCTTTGATCCATGTCAAGGCATGGTATGTGGGAAGCCTCCATGAGGTTCAAGCCACATTGCTCGGTCGTTCATTTCACGTCGAGTTTCGCCCTCGTCCAGCATGACGTTAAACTGTATACCCCCCTTGTCCCGTATGACATTAAACTGCACACCCATTCCCACCCCGAACTACGAGGTCTTTGATCCATGTTAAGGAATGGTATGTAGGGAGCCTTCCAGAGGTTCAAGCCCACCACTAGTGGACCCACGGGTCTACTTTCACGTCGGTACACTGACAATGCCCATCGGACCAAGGTCCACCTTCACGTCGGTATGCTGACGATGCCCATCGGACCAAGGTCCACATTCACGTCGGTACGCTGATGATGCCCATCAGACCAAGGTCCACCTTCACATTGGTTCGCTGACGACATTCATCGGGCCAAGGTCCAGCTTCACGTCGGTTTACCGGCACCATTTCGAACTACGTGGGTTTTGATCCCTGTCCTCTACACAGGGTACGTAGGAAACCTCCAAGAGGTTCAATCCCAACCAATGGTAATCCATGGTGTTCAGATCAGCCAATACGGTGTGACATCTCCCCTCCATGGGGCGCACCACCTCAGATCCGTCCTCATTGGGCGTTCTGATCCATCCCCTTGGTAAACCTTCCAGGTGTTCCCTCCTAAGGATATACCAATATGATCCGTCTCCATGGGACGTTCTGATCACCCTTATTCTGTCTCCGCAAGACGTTAAACTCACGACTTACCTTGTGATAAACATGAGATGCCTGAGGAAAACCTCGAATGACACGCCTTTGGCGTAACCGTCTCCGTAAGACGTTAAACTCGCGGAATACCCTGTGTTAAACACAGGAAGCTGAGGAAAACCTCAGATGTACGCCTCGGGTTATGCACCCTTGAGAGGCCCTCTTATGAGGAAGAATACAGGTTACGTTAAACTCGCGGAATACCCTGTGTTAAACACAGGAAGCTGAGGAAAACCACTGATGTACGCCTCGGGTTATGCACCCTTGAGATGCCCTCTTATGAGAAAGAATACAGGTTCCCCAATGTCCACGCACCCAGAGATGCTCCGACATTCCTGATGTTGCCGTCCACTCCGACCGAAGGTCGCTACCATGTTAAGACCCTATGGAAAGTCTTGAAGGAAGTATTGTAATTAACCGGCATCCATGACGATATGGCACCGAGAATGAGATTCACGAACAACGTATTAAATCTATGAGGGAGACCCGGACTAGGTGATGACTTCCGAGGAGGAATCCACGGAAGGAAGAACCGACATCTCATCATCCCGTTTCGATCAAGGAGCAGACGTCCCTAAATAAGGAGCGAATGTCGTCCGCCTTTGGAAAGTGGGAATGCGGGGCAACAGCTGCGCGTCCTCCACAGACAGATACGCGCGCCCCAGCGAAAGCGTCGGAAACAGTAACGCAAAGGGGTTAAACGTTGAGGTTTCTTAAAAGAGATTTAGGGAATATACTGTGATGGGTATTCCAAATGTAACCAAGAGGGTTACTCCCTACGTAAGAATGTTATGAATGCCTCAAGTTACCTTTATGTCTTATGATTTCTATGATTTATTCATGATATGATGTCGTATGTTAAAGTGCATATGTTTTATGGGTAAAGTATGATTTCATTCTTGTGTATACATGTACTCATGTTTCCTTTCTATATTTTTATATCCCTTATTGAGCTTTTTATGCTCATCCCATGTTTTGAAATGTTTTTCACAGGTCATGGGAAAGGTACATGATATGATGATAGTGTCAAGGAAGTGTCAAGAAAGAATCCATGTTTTATTTTAAATATGTTTTCGTTGATGGGAAAAATGAATACTATCCTTTATGTAACCACTTTGTTCAAATATGGAATGTAATACATGTTTTATGATCTAATTCTCTAAACCTCTAAACCTGAAATGATCCACAATGCGTAATCTTGTAATAACTCAAGATTAAGTAAGGTTTATGGCTGGGGCCTATACCAATATACCATTATCTACACATACCATGAATTCTAAACAATAAGACTATTCTCCATGATGATATTTGCCGGATGAATTTATCAACAATTTCAAACTCGAAGTACGTTTAGTGGTTGGAAAAAATATCACATTTGTGGACTCTATGTAGCATTTATGTACAACATAATGAAATGGATAGTCCCTAATATATCTTTCACATGATCAGGTCCATGAAGGATTCAATTTCAAACTTCATCCCCACAGATCGTATATCTACAACACTTTCCACATAGAGGCTCTTATGGTGCAATCTTAAAACTCTATAAAAAAGAATTTCTACATGAAAACTAAAAATATGGTCGTTGGTGGCCTCATCCACTACTTAACTCAATGGGATGTCTCTTATAATTTCTTCGATCATCTTAATTGACCTTAAATATTAGTCCCAAGTATGAGGGTCATGGGTCATGTTGACAAAAAATTCAGTACTCAAGGCATGATACATAATTCTCTATAATTTAAATGTGATCCTAGGATTAAAATTGATATGATCAAATGTGGAACCATGTGATCCCTCATGACTTCCTTAAAATTTATCATCACATGTTGTTCAATAGGGTAATATTCATGAATTGTGATATAGGGTGAATTCTTGGTGGGCTGGTCAACCTGAACCCATATCACATTGATTCCTTTGAATATATTCAAAATACTATTGAAGATGTCCATGGGAAAATTCATCAATTTCCGCATGGGTATTGGTATGTTTTTTATCATCCCACTGGACTTATATCACTCTAAAAAATCATAATGAAATATCATGAAGAAAAATATATATTGAGAAATACATTCCTCATGTTGTCCCACCGAATGGGTTTCTGAAGATCATGGTGCATCTTTATATTCCCATTATGGATGGAGAAATTTTATCTGTTTGTATAATTCAATTACTCTTTCTGTATCCTTAGTGGTGAAGAAAAATAAAGGCTCATTCCATGCTAAATCAGACCATCACCATCCATATAGAACACTTTCAACTTCTCTTCCTTTACTATATTCACCTTCGTTTGTAACAACATATCATCCCTTTATGACTCATTAATCATCTCTTAGATATTTGGTTGACTAATGATTTAAAAAAGTTAGTGTGTATTCCCCACCATTATTACTTCCAATATAATAAATTTTATATCAAAGAATATAGTGTCAATCCCAATCCACATCATGGATATAGTAATAGTTTGTTTTATAAAAAGAGCGTCAATTACCATGTTATCCTTCCTAATATGATAATGAATGAAGTAATATGTGTCCGATATTAAATCTAAAATTCTTTTTTATGCATATTGATATCCTTTATGTGAATATATACTATAGAATCATGTGTTATGTATATATGTCAAAATTCTCATTAATGATGTGGTTCCAACATATTTTATTGTAAAAAATCCTAGCTTCTAGCTCTAGATATTTTATATGGTGGTTCATCTCAGGGATCTTCAACAATTGTGCTGCATAGTCTATCACATTTTCTTTGTTCATGATTACACTAACCAATCCTTTCTTTGAAGCATAATTTTATAACAGAAAATAATATCAAATAGATGGTAATGTTAGTATAGGTGCAGTGATCGGCCTTATATTTAACTCCTTAAATCATTCCTCACATTCTTCCATCAAGACATAATTTAACCATTTATTTGTCAACAGAGTTAAAGGGATATTGAATTGTGAAAAATCAATTAAAAACATTGATACTACCCAACGAATTCATGAAAATAGTGAATATTCAATGATCTATTTAGTCTTTTCCATTCCACAGTCACATTTATTTTTGTGTGGTCCAAAACAAATTCCAACAATTTTTTTGGGTTCTAAGAAAATGACTTTTAAAATTGAGAAATGACACTTTGTAAACATTGACTACCTTTTATCTTCCATAAATATCACTAAAAATATGGATTTGATCTTCATGTACCTCCCTACCCATTGAGTATATGAAAATATAATCGATAAACCTTTCCCTAAATTTATCAAGGTATTCCTACATTATCTATTAATCAAATCCATTTCCATTTTAGAGTAATTAGTAAGTTAGAATTAAAATAGTAGAAACACATAGTGATCATACTCTATACAAAACGATTTCTTCAGAAAATATTCATTCTTAACCATTATCTGATGACATTTAGAATTAAGATCCACTTCTGAGATGTATTGAGATACTCATAGTCGATAAAACTATTCATCAATTATTGTTAGAGGATACTTGTTCTTTATGGTGATATTGTTGGGGTACTTCTAAACGATACAGAACCACACTTATCCATATATTTTTCAAAAAATTCACTAGACCACCCAATAGAGATGCAGTAAGGAATACAAACCATGTGTCTATGTACTCCTGTAGTTATATCATTATGTCCTATAGTTTGATATTGGCCTTCCTATTAAGAAATTTTGAGTTAGGACACGATTTGCGTATGATTTATAATGAGAACTCTAATCCAAAATCGTAATGAAGCTAGTGTAAATCTTTTAGAAATACCTAATTATATTCCCTCATAATGGGAATTTACTCTAGGTTGATACCTTCCTCTGACTCAACCACTTGACTGAGGAATGATTCATTATAGAGAATCAACACCTCAAATATTAGAGAATTTTAAAATATAGATTCATGATCATTCATTAATTTTCATAGGAGCATGGGGTGGATCGTGATATACAATGATATTTCCTTTTGCTGATAGTTGACATATTATTTATATAATGAAATTCAATAGATCCCTATTATAGATTCAAATTTAACCATGGAAGACATCATGATATTCACTGGAATAATATTCCCACATATTCCAGAAAGAGTGGATTCAAACACTTGGGTTGCAAGGATTTGACGAGTACACATTTTTAGGGATTTATTTGTATCATGTTTTAGGGGATTCAATTTAACATTTCTATAGAACTTGTAGGATATAATGGAATTTTTAGAAATATAAGAAATTAATACATTTACCATTAATAATTGAATAAGAAGTGTACTGTGTGTGGACTTATTTTCATTCTCCTAATCAGTAGTAGTGATATCATAATGCATCTTTTCACAATTTGATATAATGTATAATGATTCTGATTAACCTGAAGCACTCTAGGTTTAATACACTTGCATATATAGTTCCCATTCCCTAATAATTTTATCATTGGACCATGATTGTTTCTCTCTTTTTCTCTATTTTATCGGACATATTTTCTATGAATTATTGACATTCATGGGCTTGGATTCCTTCTCCCACATTATTATACCATCTCCCCATCCATATAAGGTAGTTAACATGTTGTTTTTCCAATATTTTTGATGTGTTGGTTGTTTAAATTTCATTCAACCATTTCCATTGGATCCACTATCCTAAGAGACTATCATTCAAAATTTATCAACATTGTTGTGGGATGAATCTCCAATCTCCGTCTCAAATTTGAGTGAAAATAGAACAAATTATTCCTAACTCCCAAAGTATCAAATTTATGGAACCATTAGAAGGTTTAGTTTTAATAGAATAAATATTATACCATTTCAAATGTCATTTTTTGTCAACAAACCCCAATGACTACATTTCTATCATTATGAAATTTTCATCGTATGACATGACAGATTCACCTTCCTTTTTCATCAGTTATATGGATTCACTCTCCATATTTTTATGATGATTTTGATGGAAGTACATTTTGAGAATCCTCATATTAATTTATACCCTCTCAGTCTAATCAATTGTTTCCTCTGGCTGGGTAATCATAATCAATTCTGACCATAGGTCATCCTCTATATCTAGGTGATAAATGACCACTGTCAAAATCATCCTCTAAAAAAAACAAATAATTGAAAACATAGTCATCATTTATTAGACACGCTCTTCCTCCAAAATCGGATCAATATATATATAATATCTATTTTCATTGTCACATGTCGGAATCGAGAGCCATTTTCACCTGCTTATGTGAAGGATGACGTTCTACAGGGTTTAGGTTATTGTTCATAGCCTAAGAATGATGGGTAATAATCGTTATGAAATTATAAACTCCATCTCTCATTGTTTATGTCTATTTTTTGGGAAATTCCTGCATTCTACCTCAGACATGATGTTCTCCTAGTTTCACCTACTCTCACCATTTTATATAATGTAAAATTTTATAAAAAAATTCAACAATTCATAAACCACATATTCTTTTGTGTATTTTAATTTAAATTAATATACTTTGGGATCCTTATATTTAGAAAATATTCTTATATAGATACAGATACATAGTCTTTTATTAAGTGTTTTCAATAATATTATCTAATCTTAATTCCCAATTTAACTAATCTGTGCCCCGGTACCAACAATTGGAAACATAATTTTTCTTACATGTCTATTACACCATATTAAGTATCAAAAAAATATTAGTGCTGCAAATCAAAGACCAAGTAGTTTAGTTTATAGGGATAATCAAAACCATATATAAATTTAACATAATAAATAATAATATATTATTTAATACCTTATTTTTTATCATTTTATTTCATTCTTTTTAGTACATGTAATCACTTAAGGGCATACACCAATGTAAGGGATGTGTTAAAATCCAAGTATGAGTTTGAAAAAGTGGAATGAAACATGGGTGATAATTAGTTTAATCATAATAATAATTATATAAGGAAATTATCTTAATAATAATCATGAAAGGATGGATTTGATAAAGATATGTAATTTTGGAATTTATAAAAATGAAACACCATGTCTCAGTTGTCAAATACCACACATAATAATGAAAAAATGTAGAATAGTGTTCATTAATCGTTCACTTTTTGGTATGAGATACATAAAATTACCCATTAATTGGTGTTATATATAATTCTAGGCACACCATTAACCTCATAATTTATTCATGGTCCATATAACTCTGTGTGCACAGGTTACATCATAACATTTCCATTATGATACATGACACATAGATTATATATAAATTGTGGACATTAAATATCTACTCTAATGAAATTAAGTTCATTTCATAAATAATATCATCATGAATTGACATTGGGGAACCCAAAATAATTATGTAATAACATACAAAATATAAGAACCATTAATATTTATTAAATAAGAAACAATCTAATGAGAAGTAAAAGTAATATTTTTTAATGAAGATTTAATTTGGATAAATATTTAAATTTTTCATAAAACTATATTAGAAGCATTATATACCATATAATAATATATAGGAAATAAATAAATTATCATAAATAAAATTAATGTAATATTCATACTTAAAATTTATTAAAAGTGGGAAAACCTATTGAAATGGAGTTGGGTTCAAGAATCTGATTACATGTTGACCGAATGATTTCATCATTTTAATATCACGGATAATAAAATGAAATTAACTAATTAAAATATCTATAACTTTATATAAGTTCATTTTATTAATTAGATTTCTATGGGTATCATTTGTGGGATTTTTGATGAGTTATTGGCTTTAATGTTATTGTTCGGTAGTGATTATTTTTTTTGATTTTCATGGTCAGTTCACCTATATATTAGTATGGAAGTTAATTTAAAATTTTAATAGATGACTATAATATATAACATATTACATTAATGAACAATAATGACATTAAATTATCTTTTAAATAATTTTGTTATATTATTTAGGATGATTTATTATATTCAATGATAATGAAAATAATTTTTTTTATTTTTGGCAGTTTTATGACCATTATGAGTTTATATCATTTTATTAATCATCATGTCCATATATTGGTTCTATAACATTATATAATTTATAATATGTACGAAAAAGTTTTAATTTAAGCTTAATTATTGTTTTATGAAAATACATGAAGGAGTTATTAGTTAATGAGAACACATCATCCACGATGGTGGTAAATCAACACACCATAGACGATATTTTCATGTTTAGAGAAAACAGATAGTAAAATGAATGAGTCATGGAGATGAAGTATTTTAGTAACATAATAGCCTTATTTTATATAAAATCTGCTATAGTAATCATTCTTCTTGGAATGGGGTATTAGAGAAGAGTATAATAAATAAATTAAATATATTATTAAATAAACTAAAATGAAAGTGGATTTTACCTCGTGAATTTTTCCTCCTTGAGAACCTCCATTTGGAAAAGGGATTATATTTTAATGAGACCAAGAGATCATGGATGTCTGTTAGGGGGTCTGGATGAGTAATGTGTAGATTTTGAATAATGGTCAGACAATGGAAGGTGTGAGGAGGCGAGGTTATGAGTTTTGGTTTTTATAATTGGGGAAAGGTTTTTTTGTCCATATTTTATTCAAAAGATTACTATTTTACCTCAATAATATAAATAGTTTTAGAATTATCAAAAAATATTTCTGAAAATCATGAAGGATAATTCGTAAATTTTTTTACATATGATATACATCATCTATGACCCAATAATTCATTTATTTATATTTTATCATAAAATATTGTATTTTACTATTCAAAAAACAATTGTCTGTAACATACATTCTAAAAACAATCCATAAATATTTATGGATTTTTAGAATTAAAAAATTTCTTCCCAATTATAAAAAAAGTAAATAAATATGAGAAATATTAATTTTAATTAAAATAATAATTTATTAAAAAAATAAAAAATTTGAATTTATAACAGAGTTTATAACACATTTAAGAAATATCTAAGGTCTTCCAAAAATATCGTATAATAATAATTGAAAACAAGTATTAATTTTTTTTTATCTATTTAAGGAAAATACATATAATTTTATGTAATATATTAATAATAACATTTTAAATAAACATTTGTGTTTTATAAAAATTCATACACATGATTAAATTTCTTTAATATATTTATAAATTATAATACGATATAAATATATCATAATTGCATTTATAAGATTCATAAATTTTATTTATAAATTCATATATAAGGTTAATATTTTATTTGTTATTTACAATTCTTTTTTGTTACATTACTATTACAAAATTCTACTTACTAATCCATTGGAAAAGGTTCCTTATCATCTATAAATACATCTTCTTTTATCCATTCATCATATATAAAATATACACACTGTCTTTTAAAATATTTTTTAAGCAGTTTATAATATATTAAATAATTATTATAAATTAACTTCATATGATTATATTTTGTGTTGTAACATATTTCATTAAAGTGACCCATATAATTAGGTGTGTAAGGAAATGAAAAAAGTAACATTTCATGACATTAACAATAATAAAGAATTATATTATTGGGGAAGCTGCAAATTTCCGATTATGATCATTACATGGAAATTTATATATGTTTTTTAGAATGTTAGATTAAATTAATTTTTTATATATTATATAATTACACTAAATTCCTATGAAATAACAACTCATTGATAATTTAGTATATAATTAAATAACATATATTATGATAAAAAAATTAAATGCAATGTTAATTTTTTGAATTTCATTATTGAATTTTTCAAAATTAATATAGCTTTTTACATAGTAGTGAACATAATATTATTTAGCTGTTAAATATTTTTTTGGTAATTTTTAAATTAAATTAAAATAAATATTTTCAAAATCAAAAATATTGTTATTTTACAACAGATGATATTTTATTAAATGTTTTAAAATTGTTAAGAATAATTTCCTATTTCAGTTTATTATTATGTGTTAATAAATAGTAATTTTTTTCTATTAATGAAATAATTGATCTTTTATAATGATCATTTTGACCCATGGATAGTAAAAATGTTTTTATCATGACCATGGTTAATAAATTGTTTTTGCTCGTTGCATGTGCATTGTTTAAAATTAATTTCAGAAAACATGGGGTTTTTATTTTTTATAATTAGATATAAAATTTATAACTTATTTGGCATATTTTATTTAATAAATCTAAACATACTTTATTCTTCATGGTAAAATTTTATAGGATATAAAACTAGTTAATAAAATAAAAAGAAAAATGATAAAATTTGTGGCACCATATTTGTTAAGGGAAAAAATTATAAAAACCCAGATATTTTTTAGAGGTTATTCTAGATCATAATTCCCCTTTAATCAATTTTTTTCCATTTTAGAGGAACATTAGGTATGTGAGACCTACCAATAGTGTATACATTTTTAAAATTTACAAAAATTCCACTACTCCACCACTATAAATAGGCATTCACAATTACCCTTCCAAAAACCTAACAATATGAATTACCTTATAAAAAATACTCTCAAATAGTTTCCCAACACCCCCTACCTAAACAAAAAATCATATCATGTTCATAAATCTATACAGGAACCCCCTTTGGGACAATCCAAAAGGAGTTACCTTAAAATATGGTAACTTTATTCAATATGAATTTATATTTTATTTGATTACCATCCATGAAATTTTTTATTATTTTATGATTATATAAAATAAATATTTCAATGAATTTATTGAAATTTTTTATCTTAAAGTTTTTGTGTACACCTATAGACACAACCATCAAATGTTTAATGAACTCAAAATTTCAGAGTGTGGTGAACTACTGCCTCATTAAATGATGTAGTTCATTTTTCTTATAAAAACTAACATGGTATTGAATTATGATGGAAATATGGTATATATATGATATATTTCCTTATTATGATGTCTTAATTCTTCTTCAATACTTATATAACACATTCCTTAATGATTTCCATTTTGTATAAATATGATTACATCGTTTCTGGTTGTGTGGAATACCACCACCTCATATCGAGGTGGTATATTCACACATTACATAGAATGTATTAAGGATTGTTATAATTTAAAATATGTAACATAAATAAAATAAATAATCTATTAATGACATAATTTACTTTATTACAGTATAACATATCATTTTTAGTATTACCTCTTCACATGTGAAAAAGTGATGACATCATTTGTTGTTATGTGGACTACCACCAACCCAACCAATGTGATTACTTTTGAGTTACAGTATTTCAATATATGAGAAAATATTATTAAATAATAAGTTATAAATGATATAAGGATCATTCTGTAAAGGAAAATTTTACTTAACTTCTTTTTGAAATGACTGTTTAAAAAATGGAATGTTACTCAAGCATACGTAAGGCCGACTCTCTTCATGATTAAAACATTGGTTCATATTTTATGGCCATATATCATGATTGGTTTTAAAAAGTAAAAATAATGTTTAGGCATGATAATTGTTTCATCATTATTAATTTAATATGTTTATATAATGGTCATTTTGACAATATTCTACCGTAAAAATTTGTGTTTTCCCATGAAATGAATTTTTTCAATCATCTGACGTAAACATAAATATTTGTTTAGATGTATAAAACATTAATATAAGTGAATTAAAAGTAATAATAAACATGTAAAATGTTATGAAGGATTTAATTAATTAACAAAAATTTATTATTCAAGAATAACATAGCTTCCATGTCAGTCTCAAGGTAATAGATTCTAATCTCATGCTTTCTTTCATTTGGAATACTTAATTTTCCCCACTTATTTGTTTCATATGATTTATATAACACCCTTTGACATTTTATATAATGAATATAATTATTCACATTGTATAATAATTTTCATTTAATGTTAAAACTTCATTGGGATTATGACACAACGTTTTTGATATGGAATGGGACACATTGGTATGTTTAAATATTATTTTTCTCAAAACTGTTTTTATGATAATTCAATAGTATTTCAATAAATTAGTTTAAAACATAATTTTTTACTTATAATACCTTTGGTATTTATTGATTAATCCATATTATTATTTCAATATAGATATCGGATGATAAGGAAACTTTTTAATAATAAAATAGATTATTTTTTATATGATAAATGTTTTTGGATAGTTATGACATTGGTTAGGCACGATTATAGATTTACCCTTGATGCATTAGTAGTCTCACTTGAAAAAATTATTTGGAAGAAACTCATGATGTTTCTTTATAAGAATAATATGGTATTACTATATGGGTTAAAGACTGATGAAGGCATTCCTCTTGAAGCATTTGTAGTCCCACAAGATGAATCTTTCGGCTAAATAGGATGTGTATCTCCCCAATAAGCTATGTTTATCTTAAATGGTCTAGACATTAAAAGTACAATATAACTTGGAGGCATTGAATCCAATAATTATTCAACTTATATATTGATAATTTATTTATTACATATTATTATATATGATATTGTTAGAATAATTGTATATATGGATTCATTTCATTCTTAGTTTGTTGATTAAATGGCATGTGTTTCAATTATTTTCTATTCCATATTTTTTATTCCTTATCGAGAAATTTTAGAGACACTTATCCTCTATTATTTAACATAAAATTTTCATTTTCATATATATTATTAATTTATTATAGTATACTTTACCCTTACTGATAATTTATCACCCTTATTTTGTTTCCAATCCGTGGGATATAAATAATAAATCATTTAATAATCTTTCAAGGATCAGGTTCATTTAATTTTTTTTGTTTCATCTTATATTTTCCTTTCTGCAATTTAATATTCATATCATTTATTTAATATGGTTTCCCAAAAATGGTTAAAAAAATTTCCATTATGATTTGAAGTATTTATCTTTGCTAAAATAATAAATTAATGCATAGGCTCTGAGATTCTAGGGTTAGGGCATTACAAACATTATTCTTTTAGAGGTTCATTCAAATAATATTCATTTTAATTTATAATCTTATCCACTATCCACAATAAAATAAATATCACACATCGATTTATTAAATATTCCATTCTAATGATCTGAAGTATTGATACATGTGATTATTACACTACAGATAATTTTTTCAATCGAACATAAGAATCCATTTTGGATTTCCATCTATCATTTATTTAGTTAAGAGAGAAATTCAAAATTCATCCATTATATATTATACATATTTTTGTCCCAAAAATGTTATATATGTTTATAGAAAAGGTGACATATAGTATAATTTGATAATTCTCTCTTCAATTAGTATCATGGTTCATTGATAAATATAATGAACTTTTCTCTCATTCACATATAAAAATATGTAGATAAATAAGGACATGAATTATACAGAAAAAAAATTTCAATGATAAACCATATATAGGTTTTTATAAGTGTAACTCAAAAAAAATGTTCTTATTTATAAAATCCCCAAAGGATTCCTTCAATTAAAATGATTGGAATGGACTCACTAACCTTCCTTGTTCACTAATAGTCATACTATAAATAACTACTAAACTCTAAAATGATGTCTACTCCTTGATCATTAATAATATTCATTAATAAATTATATAAATTATTTATTTTTATACCATATTAAGTGTTCCATGAACATTATCCATCATTCATATATTCAAAACAAATATACTGATGAATCTGGGAACAATACATTCTATTTTCTACATTATTACCTTAGTGTAACTCTTTCCCAGCTTAAAAATATCATACAAATCAATTTCATGCCTTTTTTCATAAAAATATCATATTTAAATAAAATTTATGTATTTTTTGGAACAAAAATAATCATATATGAACATGTTTAGTTTCTATGTAGAAACATACATGAGGAACTATAAAACACGTGAAATTTCATTGAAAAACTACAATAAAATTTTAGATCTCAGATTTTCTCTTTGGTTTTGACACCACAAATGTGATTTAGAGGAATAAAAATATATATATATATATAACCATACATGAAACTAATATTTTTTAAAAACCATGCATGAATCATTACTAGTTTTTTTAATTTAAAAAAAAAGATGTCAATGTTCACAAAAATATCACTATCTCTTTACAAATAACACATGTATTTTACCAGTTTAGAAATATTTCATATGAATTGAGAATATAACATTCATGAAACTATATAACATCCATGAAATAAATTATTATAATGTATCTTTATGATGAGGCCTTTATTAATAACTTTTAAAAAACATCGCTAATCTTTTCTAACCCACCCATTAAATTTGTATATATGAATGAAATTCAAACATTTGCACCAAAAAAAACGTTCTCATGTCTCTAACATTTTCTCAAAAAAAATATTTTTGGGGCTAGTAAATAATTCTACCTTATACATGTGAGTTCTTATAGACCTTACAAAGCATCAAAACCATTATCATGGTTCTTTTACAACATGAATTAAAAAATACAATGTTATATATTAACATATGATAGTGTTAAATAAGAGAATTAATATATATAATGAACCCAAAATAATCACATTCACCTAGAAGTATTTGTCAATAAATTTTACCCTTTGGGTTTCTTTTGAATAGTTCACATATTCATTACAATTTATCCAACTAATTTCAAATCCATTACCAAATAATCATGAAACAATTATTTGATTGATAAAATTTTATTGATATTAATGAAATGATTTGATGAATCAATTATCACAGAGGGATATACATCATGATCCATTCCCATCATGTGAAAAAACTAACCCCTGAAAATTTAATCATTGAATAATATTAAATGCTTCAACACACTAATTAATTGAATTTTTACAATTAATTATAAGTATTTAATTGTCATTAACATGCATACTGACATTATATAAGAAAACATCTATCATTAAACCAATTTATGTATGAATAATGAAGTCAATTCCTATAAAAAACTTAATTAATTATTTTATCACATACATAATAGGATAAATATTGTTGATATATCCACTATTTTTGAACATCTTCAACATCAATAGTTTCATGACACCCCCTACAACTATTATTCCCCTATAAAATTATTCAACAATAAATTTCAAGATTACTCCCCTATTTTCAATGAATATATGTTCATTCCTTACACATTAGAAACAATTAATAGAACACTGATCATCACATATGAAAAACAACATAAATCAGAGATTATGGATTCCAAATAGTTTTTTATATGTGGAGAGTCAACAAGACTCTCAAAATGAGTTTATAATAATAAAATAAAAAATTAAGTTATAAAATTCTAAATATATCATTATCCTATTATTCTGTAAGAAATTACTCTAACTCCACCTACCTATTCCACATAATGTCTTTCATAAATTTTATGTAATGTAAATATTCCTCGGTATTGAATGATAGGTGGGACTATTATGGTATTTACAGAATAGTAATTATCATAATGGGTATTGATATGAATATTCACTTATAATCAAATTTCACAATAATGTTTTATTACCTATATTAATAGTGCATATAATTTTGTGTCCAAAATATAATTAGATTTAGTTGTGGTAAGAGAGATGTGAACTTGTATATACAATGATTAATATGTATATAATCCAAAATTATATAATTTAATAAATTTCATTTAAATTAATCATTCCTATCAACAGACCAATATAAATATATATAGAACAATTACTCCTGTAGAGATTTTTCATGTTATAGTAAATTGAAATCCATAATGACCCTGATATTATTTTTTTATCTATTATTAAAATAATTTTTCATTAAATGTGGATTAATTGATAACATTTTACATTGACATTTTAAAAAAAAATATTAGATCATTTTGAATTCATGTATAACATGATAATAATGATCTGCCTATATTCAATAACACTGACCTAATTTCCTTTTTCATCATTTGATAGTTTCATCTGGGTAAAAATTGATTTTATATATTGTATATAATTCTCTTTTACAAATCTTCTCAAAATAATAGTGAGAAATTATTATCGATGAATAAATATTCCATGAAATCAAACCCAAATGTTATTTACAAATCAAAATATCATTTTTTAAATTAATTTTTTTTTCACTATGAATCATTTTATCTACCAATGATTATTTCATAAATATAAATCCACACAATATTCCATTGATTAATTTAATTTATGATATAAATATTTTAATTAGATCCAGCATGTTGGAAATTTATCTACCATAAATACATCCACTATTGTGAATAACATTCACTTAGTTATCAGTTCAATCAATAGAGAGTATTTTTTATTGAAAATAATTGTACATAAATTCATGTATAATAAAATTTATTATTATTTGATGTAAAACTCTTCTTATAGAACTTCATTTTGAATTGAATATTTTCAATCCCTATGGAAAACGTTGAACTTCATTCCCACTGAAAGAGATAATAATTAATTATTTGTCACCAGTATTTCAATAGATGTAATTGTCTAATCTAAAATTATTACCTTTATCCAGGAATATCCATTTCAGAGTAGTCATGATTTTCTTGAAATATATCAGCCATGATATTTCTTTTTTTCATTGATTACCTACTATTTCCTAATGACATTATTATCTACTATCCTAAAAAAAATATTCATTATTAGATTTGTCTTAATTATATCAATCTTTTCATTCATAGTAGAAACCCAATGTTAATATCCTAATGATTAATCAATGAATTTACATTCTACACAATAAAATAAGAATGTTTTTTAGTTACCTCATTCTTATTGATTAAAATACTATAACCATGTCACTGATGATGTTGTTCCTCCTTTTCTAATCTTGACTCTATGGCTTCTCATATAATAAATTTGAAAAAAAAATTAAATCATCAATATCTTCTATGTAGTTAGCCTACTTTTATTATACTGTGTTATATACATTCTCATCTATATCATTACAAATATATCAACATTATTGATTAATTTTCATTTCATTTTAACTATATTAAAATCATTTAAATGGACGACTATTCCAAGACAATTGATGACGAATCATTGTGATTTTTCTTTTTTCTTTTTTTATATGAAATATGCCATCTTATATTTGTTTTTTAATAATTAAGTGTTTATTAGTATTTTGAATAAAACACTTAGTGAAAATGGTAAAATGTTATTTCAAGGTATTATTATTTTCTTTATATTTCTTGAATGGAGCCTTATCTTATTTCAAACATAACATGTATCAATCTTAAAATATATACCATTTTAATGGTATAATTTTTTGAAAATTTCATAGGTAAGTCTACCCTAAAACCCACTAATATGACAATATTTATTATGAAAAATTTTTTCCTCTAAAAATTTCCATTTTTATTTACTGTTCTCATAACAGAATCATTGTGATATTTGTAGACTCTTTCATGGAAATACTATAGTTTTCTGTTTATGAACAATGTATAATTTTCATCTTAGAACATCATAATTTTCATCCCATGTTTCATTTTAGATTCCCTCAAATAATGTGATATGTGAATAAATACCCTGAATATGTGGATAATTGTAACTATGCTTTTCCACCGGCTATTATAATTAATAAAAGGAATATAATATAAATTACTATCAATGTTTCTTAATGTGATATGTCTAAACCCAACATTAATATGTTTTTCTATCATTATTATTGATTTTTTTTATTTTTGATGTATTATTTCTATTGATCATTCCTATATGGAAAATATTTCATTTTTAATATCAATCACATGATTGATTTAATAGATCCTGAGTTGTGTCTCATTTGATAAAATCTATGTTTTATGGATTAAATAAATGGTGAAACCATTAATACCAGTAAAAAAAATTCCACCATTACTAGATAGAAAATATATTTTTTCTACACTAATAATTTATATATTCTTTATCATGTTATTTCCCTGAAATGAAGAAACATCATATTATCCCTTGATGATATATAACTTCATATTAAATTATATAGTGTTCCCACCATCACAAATTATACATCTAATTAGAAGGATCTGACAAAGATGATCACTATCCATTAAGTCATCACGCTCAAATCAATTTAACAAAAAACATGGGGTTAAATTATCCAATAATAATAAATCATTCAATATTTCTAAATTTGAAGATAAATTACTTATCACAACCAAATACATGTATCCTGATACATATTTTTTCATATGAAGTGAACGTCCACTATAAATGATCTATATTTATAATTGATTTGATCCTTTATAAGAAATGTTTTTAACAATCCCTCTCTCAACACATTTTTCTATGATTTTTGTAGTCTTATTTAAAATAAATATAGACTATTATGGTTGATAGTACTCATAAAATTGTGGAATAATATGATCATGCAATGTTAATATTTATTTTTCATTTCTAGCTCAATGAATGATTTTTTGACATACATGTTTTGACAATTTTTTGTTTTCTTCCGCACATTCCACTACATTGTTGAGGAAAAATATTTATCATTGTGTCCCAATTATCCATAAAAAAATCATTCGAATCTATTCCTACAAATATAATTCCATGTGTCTATATTTTTCTCAAATTTTTTGAATGATAACTATATGATATGGAAAATAATCATTTGGAATGACCTATTATTATAAAAAATGTAAAAATGATAAAAGATGAATACACATGTATCATTCATGTTATAGAAATTATTCATTTTGTTCACTGAAATTTTTTTTGATTCATTTAAAAATGAATTTGGAACATCTGAGTGGGTGCTTGTGGCCATCAATCAATTTCCAAAACATTCTATTTTTGAACACACTCCATATGAGTATGGTAATTCATATACAATTCATTATTTTAATTTTATATATCATCATTCTCTTTTACTATTTTCACCATCATATATTTAATATTGTTTCTCAATCACATATAGGGTGTCAAGAGTGTCTCCATGTATCCTGACCCATCCCTTGTTTGGACTTGAGCCATAACTACAGTATACATGCCTACAAATGCCAGGAGATGGTGACTAGCATTGAAGGAAGAAAAAACTTAAGGAGGCCTTAAATATGAACCTGTACATATAAAAATATATAACTCAATGAAAAACTCAAGTGGTAAATAAGTAAAAGATTAAAATTACTACATAAATATTATACAGGTAGGATCCACTAAATAGTGTGAGTATGGTATAGTAATCTTGATCAATAAAGGTAAAAAATACATGCCCAACCATAATAGTTCAACAGCATAATAGTAACTAAAAATGTAAAAATGTGTTGGGAGCCCCACATGTGGATCCCATGAAACAACCACCATAAATGGAATAGGTACAAGTATCCTTATGCCCTCTAACGTCATGATCAACATGTCCATCATATGCAAGGGCACATAATGTGATGTAAAATCCAAAACGTGGGTGAGTATAAAAATAACCAATATGATTCCCCAAGGGCTCAAATGATTAGAAAATTAATGTATTGAAGAGGGTATTATTATTTTGAATGAGGTAAAATAAGAAGAGTGTAGTGTAACCCATCGAAGAAGTCAAGTATTATCATCCAAGAACAAGGATCTAGAAATTTTGAGAAGACAAACATCTTTTAAATTCATCCCACCTATAGTAGGAGAGTAAAATTATTCAAAAAAGAGAATCTAGATAGGAAAATCATGTGGCATATCTCGAATGTCTTCGCCTCTCCTAGAAGTAGAGTAACATAAACAAAAGGATTGGTTACTACATATAGAATATATATATATGATCAGTCAATGAAACCCAAATTAGATAGTAAGTGGATCATCATCTCAAAATATCTTCCATGGAAAAGTGTATCCAAAAGACTCAAAAATAACCACCAACGATGCCCAACATCCCACAAATCATTTTGGAAAGTTATTTTAAAGGGACTCAATCCCTACGCCTCAATTATATCTCTTTTGGGATGAATGTCTTTCCATCACTGATTTAGGTCTTTTCGTAATGACACATCTTTGTGGTAAAAGCATCACTCTTCCTTGTTAGTCCAAATGTCCATCAATGAATTCCTCATCACTGTGTCACACCATCGAGAGTTCATGTCACATTGTCGAGGACACATGCATATCCTAGATGGATGGTTACACTCATAATTAGAGTTTTGTGCCCTAGTATGTCCAGTGAATCATCACCTGGAAGATTATGGGGGACATCTGATCAACATCTTGAGTATCGAACATCTTTTGATACACATTTTTCCTGACCTGACTAATGAAAATGCTTGAGCAGCAACTAGACTAATCTATCCACCATAGGCTAGTGGATATCGATTAGCATTGTAGTCAAATCAAACTAAGAGAGTCATTTTCCTATGAACATGTATAAACATATACTCAACTCAATAAAAATGATCATATGGAATGATGTAAATGATGAGAACTTCAATAAATATCATAATAATGGGTGAACTAATAAAAAATAAAAGTAAGGTATAGAAAACTAAAAGGAGTGAGGGGAAAAATTAATTATACACTAGAAAAGTGTGAAAAACTGTCATTTACTAAAAAAGTAAAACAGCCGAGGGATCTCCACAATGGGATCCCTAACTACAACCACCATATAATGCTGCCTATTTCTTATAAGGGAACACAAATTGAGAGAAAAATACCAATAATGGTTCATTATAAAAATACTTAGTAGATTTCCCCTAATGTTCAAGAGAGTAAAAAAGGTGACCTAAAGAGGGGAGAAGTAGATAAGATGTTGTATAGAAAGTGTAATGCATCTCAACCCAAAAAAATTATTAATTAAGCACATAAAATCACAAGGAGATAGAAACAAATAGAAGATAAATTTTCCATTGTTTCTTATATAATAATATCGTATGATTAGACTAATCTATCAATGATAATATGGACACAAAAGGCATGTGGAAAACCCCACATGTCTTCTACTCTCCTAGAATGAGGGTAACCAAAACCCAATGAGTGGGTACTACTAATAGAATATATATATATATATATATATATATTCTGTGTAAACAAAACCAAAACAAAAGAGTAATGGTATCTACATCTCACAAGATCATCCTAGGAAATAATATCCAATAATATCCAAAGTAAACACCATTGATGAACACCATCCCACATGTCTTCTAGGAACTGAATGTCAATGGGTCTCAATCACAGCACCATGATACTATCAGCTTTGGGAGGCACAATATCACTATTGTGGATTTAGGTCAGGTCACAATGATGAATCATATTCAGAAAATATTCTATATTCATCATCAGTCCAATGGTATGTCAAATCATTCCTTGTCCCCAGGTCACAATGATGAGAGTTCTAGTCACAAAGTCAAGGACCCCTGACTAGCCCGGTTAATGGGTTCCAATCTTCCTTGGGTGTCCATAAACTAGTACATCAAGATAGATCATCACCTGATGTCGATGGGGACCGATTTCTCAGCCCAACAGGAATATTTCACTTGTAATGGGTTATCTACAAGACCCACTTCCCATCTCTAAAAGAGGGAATCCTGAAACAACCATAAAGGACAACATCTTATCCCAACTAGTGGTAACCTTATAACTTTAATCGAGGACAACTTCCCAACCCATATAGAGGTAAACACACAACTACACTATCTATCCTTTCTAGATGTTACTTCTCAGAAAATAATTGTTGAAATCTAGTCATCCCTATTGGATGGTACCTCTCTGAAAGCACCAAGGTCTACAAGACATCCCTTCAAGATAGAGCCTCTCATAAAATAATTGAGGAACACTAGCCATACATGTCGTAAGGTACCTTTTATAATGCACAAGGAAACACTGGCTATCTTTTATGGATGGTAATTCATAGAAAAATGCCACTTCATACATCGATTTTCTACCCAGGTAGGCGTCATAGCCCAAACATCATGATTCCTATCTCAGAATCCAATATAGAGGCAACTATCACATTCCATGTAGAAATAAAATCAGGATTTGATACTCACGGTCCAAAATAAGATTCAAAAATAATGATATAATATATATAAAATATATTTAAAGTTGTACATGGTGGTTCTGTGTCCCACATGACGTGTGGCCATGTCTCATCACATGTGCATGTACCGAATCATTATAGGTACTAAACAATGATCATGAACCCGTGTTAATTAAAAGGTACTCCTATATTACATGGAACATCTAATTATAATTACATCAAGTTCATGAAGCTCATCAATGATCTGAATAGAATTAAATCAGACATCATTGACATGCCTCCTCACACAACCCATTAATGTTGTATGTATCTCTTCATACATATTCTCCACTCTCACAAGAGTTGATGCAGACTCATGTAGTGGGTTCTCTTTAAAAAAAATAGAAGGATCATCCACCAACATTCCTTTTGTGTTTCTACAGTATATGAGATAACTAAAAAGTCTCCATTCACCCAAATAGATCTCAATATTTTGATTCTTAACAAGAAAAACACGCAAGATCAACAAATTTTCTCTCCAATTGAGCATCCGATGAAAATTTCATATGTTGCTGCATTAAACTCAAAAGGAATTTCATGGGTCCCCAACACACACCTTTAATGCGGCATGGAAAACAATATTTATACTCTATATGTGTATTCTATTGATTAACCCTAGGATTTCTTTCGAAGTGGAGTGCACACAAAGTAGTTTTTCACTTTTAAACTAGTGTAAAATGTAATTTATTAATAATAACTAAATTATAAAATTATTGATATGAAATTTCAATTTCAAAAGATTTAAATTGATGATATAACAAGGGCGATTAGGTCATGGTCAGTTTAAAAATTGTAATTATATTGTTTTTCAATTTAAATCAAACCCGATCTGCTTAGTTCATTTAAGCGATATTTCATAATCGTTTCCACCCAGTTCCATGGTGAATTTGTGATGTTGGGAGAAAACCATAACAATATCTCAGTTTTTTCTAATCTACTTCTAGGTGAAAATGAGTTGCAATGAATATACCAAATTTTATTTGGAAATACGAAGTCATGTTTTGTTTATCCCAAACATTCAAGATCATCCAAAACCCCTTTCACATGCACTAGAGATCGTTGATTACTTCACCATTAATAAGGGTTATATTCTATTATAAATAAAATATAAACATTTTGAGGGAGATAATGATAATTTACCAATGAAAAATATTTAACAATGGAATTAAAATTAAACAACTATTACATTGGAAAATACAATCTACTATATGAAATTGAAATCATCTTTGAGGAAGAAATAAAATTTCTTCAATTATTTCCATGATCTGAAGCATTAAAAAATAATAATGAAAATCATTCCCAATCACTCAAAATGTTTACCCCTCCATGATAATGGTAATCAAGATCATTAGGGAAGAATAAATCATTAAAAATATATGAAAAAAATAAAATAAATTAAAGAATGTTTATAATTTCTCCCTTAGGTGTCGTGGAAGTAATGGGATGCAATGTGATGCTTTAAGAGGAAAGAGATACCTAACATTTGTGGAAGAATTTTTCCGATAAATTATTATGCTATGTAGCCACAATAAATGACATTTTTTCATGAATTACACCCTTCATAATTTTTTTTCAAAAATAACTTGTTTGTCTCTCCTAAAAAATTTAATCATATTCTAACATGTATTCTACGATTTATAACTATTTTACACTAATAAGTTATTTAATCCAATTAGACTCTCTTAACTGAAATACTCATGATTATAATGCTTTAATGAATGTGAAAATAGCCAATTAACACATCATATGTTTCCAAATGATTTTCCAAAACTCCTTTAACATCTTCCCACTTTATTTCATATTAATTTGTCCCATAATTAACTAGTTAAGGACCAAAAAATGAAAATACACAGATCTATATATAGTTTTAATTGTCCATCTTGTTGACACTGATTGAGATTCCATATGTTCAATTTATAATTTGGTGATGAAGGTTGAAAAGAGGAATTGTTTTTGTATAATCCTACTTTTTTTTAAAAATTATGGATTAATATATAAAATGATATAAACATAATACAGAAATAATCTAAAACTACTAAAAATTAAAAATTTTCAATTTTTAAGATAAAGTTCAAAATACCACCAATATCATAAAATGTGGAAATTTCGCATAAAGTAAAACATTTGTGGGATTTAAAACACATAAATCAAATGTAAATTTATTAAAAATATTTTCTCTATCAGTACCACACCATCGTACATAAAAATATTATATGATTCATTTCATTGTGATCCTCACAAAAAAAACACATGATATGGACTTCTCAAATCGTCCTAAATGGATACATGGAGACAAAGCTGCAATTCAACATAGAATGTGTGAAACCACCTAATGGGGAACACCCCTCGTATTTAGAAAAAATAACTAAATGTAGTCTTGAAAGGTCAGCATAAAGGCTGAGGTCATGCCACCACTGATGGTGCATCAAATAGATGTTATGTATAAAATATTGGTCTAATACAATATTTATAAATAGTAATTATATAATTATTATTATTAAACATAGTAATTTCAAGGAAATTGGAATAAAAATAGACATAACAGTCCCTAAATTTTTGAAAAAGATCCATCTCAGTGTGATAGACATGTGGAAAAAAATGGCAAATCAAATTGATGAAAAAGTTAAGAGTTGCAACTAATAAAAGCATTACATATTAGATTGGACTGGTCCAACCAATTTAGGAGTGACCCATCCGTCAAGGTCTGCAGGCCTTGACCGTAGCACCCGACCTAGTCTCTGTATGCCACTACCTTAGATGCGCTAACTAGCTAGACATCCTATTACACTGTACACCACACCGTAAATGTGGCACAGTGATCCATGGGTCGCTGCCACATTGGGTAAAGCGCTACAACCCCTCTGTTTTTGGGATTTCTCAACACCACAGGAAGCCCCCAGTCATCAACCTCACTCTCCCATTCTGCCAAACTTATGCCTCTACAAGCCACCACAATGTTCATTTACAGAACCCTCCCCTGGTTACTCCTCTAGTTTACACATCACCCCATGATCCATCCATGACCGCTCTGTCATCGACCCTTTGTGGCCATCGCATGTCGTCACCGCCTCCATTTTCCCTTAATATGGTGGTCTCTTTTTTGGACCACCACGACATCAAGGAAAGTCTTAAAAATGATCCATAATATATTTCAGGTTCCTTGGATCGATATCTTAACACATGAAATCCTTAATCAATGATTCTGTTGTGTTTTGACACATTGATGAAATATTAATGATGAACACCCAAAATAACAATGAGGAACAAGGTGAATAAAACTGATATCAAGCATGAATTGATGGCTGTGTTAGTTTGTAAATTGAAAATGTTATTAAAATTCTAGAACCAAATATGCAATGAATGATATTTAATTTAAAACATGAGTCAGAACTAAAACGTAAAAGATATCCAACATTGATTGATTCGTTTATCATTGACGACCAGTTCGCCAAAATCCAGCGCTGATCTGTTGTGTTTTTGGAAGAGATTCCTCCTTGATATGATGATGAATGGTTGAGAGAGATATGAGAGAGAGACATAGTATATAAAAAATGTAATAGGTAACCCCCTAATACCTAATACCTAATTCTCAATTTATAGGTGTCTCACTAGGTACTGAATTACAAACTCATGTACCCTCAAATTTTGCGTCACACGTTGGAAAAACACCTCTATTCAAACAAAACGGTGTTCTTGGATATCAATTATGATTCTACGATATTAATATGTTATATTATTACTTTTATATTAAATTATTATGATTAATTATTATTCTTAGTATTTTTCCCCTTGGAAACTTTTCTCACAGAAGTCCTGCATCATCTAAAGTTATGCCCTACCTCAGGTAAACGCCACATTCTGGAAACCACCATGGCATCATCTTTCAGATCTGAGTTATCATTTGAGAGTTATCCCACATCCTTTTTATGTATATAATAAAATATACATAATTTTTTTGATAATGTATTTTAGGCTTACCAAGCCTCAAAATTTTACATTGTCTCAGCACCTAACTCTATAAATATTATTTAAAATACTCTAAAGTCTTATATAGAAAAAACATAGTTTCTATATATAGTATATTATGTATTGTTTTATGAATAAAACACATTCTTTATGTTCATCAATATTATTGACATTATAATTAATATTAAATGTAATACCATAACTAACTATTTAATTGTATTTTTTAGTGATCATGTAATCAATGTCCAATTTTGATTTTTGGAGTGTCAAAACATGTTTTATAATGTTTATTAATTTACAAGAAACCTTAATTAAAAATTATATTTAAAATATAGTTGGAAATCATGAACCAATGAGTTTTATTTGATTATTTTGGATCTACAAACTTATATATTCTTAGGATTGGCCTCATGTATTTCTCAAACATAAACTTCTACTTTTTATTATTCTTCATCAATATCACTCACATACCATATTTAGAGAAATACATTTGACCCCATCCATAGTATTCCAATTATGGTATATGATATTCTAAATTTATTTCGCCAAATCCTTCTCAGATGATAAAATATCTTGTGAAGGTAGATTATTCATTTTATATACATTTCAATTTTTTCAGTCCATTCACATTAGATATAACATTACAAATTAGAATCAAATCCTCTTAATAATTATAATCTACAAGAATCATTATGTGCTATATTTATACAATATCCATAACACTTCCTCTTCAAATGAATAAGAATTTTTTATTCAATTTAAAATTTTATTTTTCCGATTTCATATTTGGGGAATGGACTGACATTACATCCTCATACATTTCTTATTATTTGTGACCATCCTCACTGATCTAGTTTTTTTTCCTTGAAATCAATCTCTTTGGATTCCACAATTTTCATATCCCCATTATCCTCATTTTTCATATCATATAATATAGTAGATTGGTGAATACAATCAAATGTAATAATGTTTGGATAAATTATATCATCTGTTGAGTATTCAAGATTTTCCAATGGTGGGTGTATTATTTTGACTCACTTAATGATCTTTACAACATTGAGGATTTATCCAAGACCAAATATTTCCTCTATGAAAACATTATCTTGATCAAATAATTCATCAACCATCTCATTGCAGCGAATTATCAGGTTTTTTACTTCTTTCGTGAAACACTAAATTTATATTCTCAAACACATTAATCATCATAATATATATTTTTCAACTATTTTCACATGTAATGGGATTATATTAGGACATTCCCTTAAACATTACATAATCTTGAATAATGTCAAGAATTCAAATTAAGGATATTTTCAGTTTTAGATTTTTAGAGAATTAGGAAATAACTATTACATAACAACTTGAATATTACATGTAGACACTACTACCCAATATTCGTTTTTCATAAAATAAAAACTCTTTAAATGAATAGATATGTTTTGTTCTATGTTTTAGACAACATTAATTTTCCTTGATCTCATCCTTGACCCTGTTTATCATTATGTCCTATGAAAAAACATTTCAAAACATGGGATGAGCATAAAATTCTCAGTAAGGTTTATAAATTAATTAAAATAAATCTTAACCCATCAATAAATACAAATAAATGAAACCATACATTTCAATCATAACCTACCTCAAGAAATTGTATGATTTATGGATAACATATAGAAATCATAAATCATAAAGGTAACTTATGGAATTCATAAAATACTTACATTGTAGCTATCACAACTACATAAGGAGACACATTTTGAATACCAATCACAGTATATTCTCTAAATCTCTTATGATAAACAATAACGTTTACCTCCATCATGTTTCCCAATGCATTGGAGAGCTATCTCGGGCTCACCAACACCAGGTTTATCACATAACCACCCATTTACATAAACAATGCCCAATACCCATAACATAATCATAACTTATATCACAAGTATAAAGTAGAGATAACATTTCCACATTCCAATATATCAAATCAAGATATTAGAATAAAAAATTCTTTATGAAGTCATTTTAAAACCCTTTTCAAACATTTAATGAAAAGATTTTTTGAATCAAAGTGTCCCATACCACTTTGAATCTTTTAAAGGAATTAAAATTTAAAAAAATTATTTTCCATATAAATATATACTAATTTCTCTTTGAAAACATGGACATTAATGAGAAAGACTTAGTGTAATAAATCGTTAAAATAATATTTTAGTTAAAGAGTTCTTATCTAAATGAGATATGATTTAATAAAAAAAATGAGAAATAAAATTCAATAAAAACATTATAATATCTTGAGAATAAAATGATTCATGATATAATATGCCAAAGGACAGTATATACACCGTATAAAAGTGAATTGGTGCATAATGACAATGAATTCTCAATGGAATGAATAATGAGACAAAATCCCTTCTAAAAACAGTATCCTTATATTAAAGATAAATTAATTAAATAATAATGAGTGAAAAATATAGATACATTCAATATGATTAGATATTTAGTGTATATAAATCATAGGAAATTCACACATGTTCTGTTTAATACAAAACCAATGACATTGATGTTTAACTCAATAAAAGAAAATTGAGCTAAAATTACTCTTATCTAGTTCATATCGATGACATGAGAATTTATTAATGGATTGATTATGTGTATAAACAGTTTCTAAATATAAAGGGGAGTGGAAATTAGAAAATAAATAAATAAATTTTTATTCCACACATAATCTTAGCATTACATAATTAAGAATTAGATGATTAACCTAAGGAATAAAAATTGGGTTAAAAGGTTCCCGTACAGATTTGGTAACTTAGGAATCATACAACCCATGAATGAAGGATCATAAAATGAAGATTTAAATAAAAATAAATAGAAGTATATTACACAATGAATAAAATAATAGTCAGTACATACTCCACTAATAAGTAAATAGTGGAAAAAATTTCATGAATCTCACAGGAATAAAAAGTGAGATTAAAATCCTTTACCACATTGTAATCAATCATGTCGAATAACCATAAGTTAATAACCAAAAAATTATTCATATAATTAAATTAATATGATTAGGATAAGGATAATATATATCAAATTTATGTACACAATACACCACATGCATTAAATTAGTGGTAAATTGTAACAGCCCAAGATTTTATAAAAAAATATTCTTTTTAATTTTATTAAAGTCTTGTGTTGTACGCTACACCAAAAGGAGCTTGCACAACACTCATCCTTGACTTGCCTTGCATTACACGCAATCGCGACCTTCCTCGATAGCGTGTGTAATACGCAATACCGAGTTTCACTAAACAACGATATGCTATTAAAATATTATTAAAACTAGCCGTTATGAATAGTAATAAACACTTTTTAAAACTCTGTAAATCTTATTTTTCAAAATGAACTTCATTTTTGGATTCGGAGTATCGAATTTAGCCTAAGGTGAAATTTTGGTACTTTTCGGATAACTTTCATATTCTGATGAATAGTGAAAATTACTAAATTATAATTAAAAACAACTTTTTTAATCAAAATAATTAATAGTGATAAATTATTAATTTGAGTGGTTTTAAAGTATATTTAGAATATATTTTTACAATTTAATACAATGTTGGTCATTGGATGTAATTTCACATTTAAACCAGACATAATCAAGTGTCAATCTTTTGATAGATATTGTTTCTTAAAAACACGCTATTTGTTTTAACAGCGGGATTTAATTATAAAATTAATTAATGCAAATTCTATGATATGAATTTGGTAAAATAGACTTCATTTTTGAATTCGGAATATGAAATATATCTTAGGATGAAATTTTGGCAGTGTTCTGAAAAACATCAATTTTTGATGAATAGTGAAACTACTAAGTGGTAGGTTAAAAACTGAATTTTTCATAAAACTTAATTTTACCGCTTCTGTGAATGGAATTTCGAAAATCCGACAGACACAGTTGATATCAGTAAGTAAAATGTGGTTCAATGAGATAAAAATAATTTTTTGGTGAATAGTAACTTTTTATTTTTTTTACCACGGTTAATAGTAAATAGGGTAACTAAGGGTAAATATGATATTAATATTACCCTAACACATGTCCTAATTCTATTGGACAAGTGTAATTCGACCAAAAACAAACTTAGGAATAAAATATGACCATTTAGGCCCACTTGGATTAGATTAGGACATTTATTATTAATTTATTTAAAGAAGGGTTAAAATAGTTAAAATCAAAGTTTAATAAGTAAATAATTTTTAATATGGGGTTATACATAAGTTAAATTCGATTTTAAATATTCATTAGAAAGCTAAAAAGATTTCCTACATGATGGGATTTTATTTGTAATTTTTAGACATCAAATAATATAATTTATTTATGACACAAAGATGATGCAGTAATTATCTTATTAATGAAATATTGACATAATTGATAATATAAATACCAAAATAAATGTAATTTAAGACTTTTTATGAATTCCACTAATTTTCTAGGTTACTATGATATATTAGTGTTTATTTAATTAACTTTGTTCGAACATATAATTCTGTTATGACTTTCACAAAAATCATATATCAAATAGTGTCAAAATTGACACAAAATAGTTTTTAAATAAAATATTATATTATTAATTGTTATTTTATTTCTAAAAATCTAAGGTTCAGCCAAATGACTTATATAAGGATATATATATTAAGAATAAACAATTTGGGGTTCGTTTGGCATGTTATAGTAAGTGTATTAACCATATAGTGAAAGAAAACAAAAAGACATGGTAAAAGTTAAATTATTTAACTTAGAGTTAAATCTAATTGATAAGGTTAAAATAATACCCTAAACTTGTCTAAATCCTATTGGATGATAGGATTTCGACCCTTCACCACTTTATCTTCGAAATAAGACCCTTTGGAACCATTATAAACCGATTTTGACTTTAATATAAAATAATATTTTGAGATATTCCTAAGGTGCCCCTCTCCTCCCTTATAAAAGGGCACCTCCTCCCCCTCCTCCTCACACCAATTTGAGCACTCAAGCTCGGCAAACCCCTGCCAAAATCTCTTCTCCACTTCCCTAGAAACATCCTAGAGGTTCTGGTCTTCTTCAAAGACCAATTTTAGTGCCCTAAGAGGGGGTCTCAAAGAGGCACTTCAAAGAAGAGGTAATTACCGTTACCAATTCTTTCATCTTTATTTCTTCTTCCACTTCTTCTTCTTAGGTTGTTTCATTATGAAGTAATAACATCAGTATCACTCATATACTGATATGTTATTATAAGTATGAAACAACCCTATTTCACCATCTATCCATCCTACGGAAAAAGAAATCACTGCGCGTGCGTACGTACGGAATACCGTCTCCACGCCGTGGTGTAATCTATTTTCCACCACCACCTTACATGGATGGGTATAATGGTGTAAAGAATAACTATAAATAGTTATTACAACATCATATTGATTCTGATATATTGTATAATCCACTCCAATTCAATTCAATATTTATAGAAATGATATCATCGCTCGTGCGTACGTACGGACTACCGTCTCCACGACGCGATGAGATTCATTCTCCATGTTAACCATTTAAGAATGATTATAATGTATATATAAGAAATAATAATGAAATATATGACATTATAAAGCTACTAGATTTATGTATATATATACATATGTATGTCATCTACTTACTTCCATTTCAAGACAATAAGGAAAGGAAAACAGCGTTCATGCGTACGTACGGACTACCGTCTCCATGAACGGTGTTTTTCATTTTATTTATCTACCTATTATATATATATATACTGAATATATATGATATATAAATCATATTTTATATTCTGGAAGTAAGTAAATCATGATATAAGTAATAATGATGTCAAGAACAAAAAGTCAAAACACCTACGATAAATGAAACGATTTTACCCAAAACGCTTCTTTAACATGGAATTTACAAAAGAACGGGTAATATAATGTCATAAGTGAACCATATATGATATCATAACAATGAGTATGATTATGTAATAAGTCAATAACATGATTTAAATCATTATACAGGAGTTTCGGATACGTACAACGCAAGTCGGACCTAAGGTAAGGGAAATATCACAATCTCATTTTTATCCGAGATTGTTTATTCGTAAGTATTTACTGGGGTGTATTTTATCATCCACATCCATGTTTTATAAATATGTAATATTATTTCCATCCACCTACAATTGTTTAAATCCATTTTTACCCTTCGGTGAGTTTTTAGTAATATGTATGAAAGTAATCTTTTGTCGTTTTTCGTACGAGGTACTTTTTGACTTTTCCGACAAAATTACGAAGAATGTTTTTTTAACTTATATGGCATGAATGGATTTTTAAAACATTATTTCCAAGAAGCTTACTTTACAAGTTTTCAAGTTTATTTTTAATCAACTTATTTTATTTTAAAGTTTTATGACATGTTATGAAAGGAAAAATGTTTTTGAAGTAGAAAGGATATTTTCCTCAAGAATGAAGTTCAAGTATTATATCAAAATTATTTTCCATCTAAGATAATAAAAGGGTTTTGTTTTTATCCCTATTATTACATGGATTTGATTATGTTTTGATGGAAACATTTTTATGAATTCCTTTATCTTATATGAATTGATTTATGATGTCATGTTGTTTAAGAATCCCATTTTTATTACATGGGTTATGTGATGATGTATGATTTATGATTATGTGGCACACATAAGAAAGGATTCATTATAAGATGGGTGGGACCTATATCTCCCTCCAATGCATTGGGTAAAGATTTTATATCTCATGAGATAGACAGGGCTGGAACGGTAGGTTATACCGGTTCAGTGAAACAGGACTGAAACGAGGGTTACTCGATTCAGAAAGGGACTTTGTCCACTAAGATAGTCTTGGAAATGAGTCTTGACTGACAAGAAATGATTCTCTATGATTATGTGTGAATGCCACAAAGTTTCATGTTTTAAGTTATGATTATTGTGATTACATTTCACTGCCATGATTTATCCCATGTTATGAAATTATGCTCTCTTTTGCAGGTTAAGATTTCCAAAATGTTATGTTCTTATGAATACGATGTGATTGATATTTCTTTTGTTTACCCTTACTGAGAATTTGAGATCACCCTTTTATGTTTTCTTTTCCCCAGGATATAAAGAAAGGTTTTAGGTAAAAAAAAAGGGAAGATCTTTATGGGAGATGTTGGAGATCTTTCCCCACGATTAGAAGATTTTATTCCGAGTTTCCAAAGACACTAAACTATTACGATCCTTGTGTGTGTGTTTTTGTTATGTACTAAGTATTCCGAAAATGTAATGTAATGTCCATGTACGTCAAGCTTCGGGTCTCTACAGTTGGTATCAGAGGAAAGGTTTAGTCAACCTTTGGAAACTAGGATGCGAAAACGTTAGTGAGATCCCTAGAGATATTTCTAAGGTATGTCTAGGGATGTCCCTAAGGTTAAGTATACGTATAGGTTATAGTACTATAACTACGCTAACGATCATAGAATTAAACCTAAGATGTTAGATATTGAAGGTACTCCCCCTTTATTATGTTGTTTTCCCTAGCATGATTTTTGCCTCTCACACTATTTTTTTTGGGTTTTAGAAAATGGCTGGAAACAAGATGATTCACGATAATGGAGGATATGATGATATTCTTCATAATGAAATGGGATTTGGAAGTCCAAACATCATTATTATGCCGAATCAGCAATCTCATAATATGATCAATAAAGTAAAATTTGGTATGTTTCCTGACTCGGCTAATAAGAGAAAGATGGAGTTTTATGATGATCATAGAGGAAAGAAAGTTCAATTTACCCTATGCAAATCATGTGGGAAGAGGCATCAAGGAGAATGTTTCAAAGGAACTGGAAGATGCTTTGGGTGTGGAAAAGAAGGACACAAAGCCAGTAAGTGCAAAGAAAAAGGTTCAGTTAACACCAGGGATGAGGATAACGGTATTGCTACGACATGAACAATGGTTAAATGTTTTAAATGTGGAATGTACGGGCATTATGCAAACCAATGCCCTAAGGGAAAGTCCCATGAAGATAATCAGTATGGTCTTATGGGAAGTATTTATGTGGATGATGATGATGAGACTACAAATGATATGTGAGATGAAAGAATTGTTGAAGCTCGGTCAATGGTTTAAGAATGTAGTGGAATGATTACATGTTTATCATGTGTAATGTTGTATAAGTAATCTCATGGTACTGTAGAATAAAGAGACATGTAAGGATTGTTACACTGTTGTCTGATTAATGTTACCAGTATCCATGAAAGGTTATTCAGATATTTTTTTGAATGTAGATGATATGCGCATAATGAAAGGATAAGGAGAAAATTAAATGTTTGATAGTATTCATGAGCTCATGATTGATATAAGGACTAAGTGATATCATGGTTTGAGTATATATAATTTTGAGGATTTTGGTATATGGAAAGAGTTAACTTTTAATAGAATTCATGTTTTCAATAAGGTTCAATGGGTATTCAAGAGAGTACAAGATTAAGGCCTTTGAATGTTTGGAATGTGACCAACAAGATATATTTTATGATATATGGGGATCGATGATGGTGTTAAATCTCTGGTAATCGTTTTCACTATATTATGAGAGTCGACTGCAGTATTATGGATAAGCCTAAAGATTGGAATGGATTATGTTGGACATAAGTTAGTATTGTTTGTTTTTTTCGATATTATTGATGGGATGTTATATTGTTTTGGAAAAAGGACAACCTGCAGGACGGGCGACATCCTATCGCTTCGGACAAGGCTGTGGGAATCGAACCCACAACCGAAGTGCGACTGGCCTTTATCGCCTACCACTGGCCTACAGGAAGTCCCTGTTTAGTAGAAACTAGTTTTATTATATTAAGAAGTGTGATATATGAAGTATAAGTCCATTTTAGGAACCATATATGATTAATCTCACTATAGATCGACTTATGCATATAATTTTTGCTAACCTTTTGTTTGAGACAGATGGAATGACCCGTCATTCTATCACATGATCTGCTAATACTTCATGAATAACAAATTCAACTTAATTTATTTAAGAGATGAAGTGGAAATTGTTCAAGGCACGAACAACAGTGAGATTGTACCAAAATAAAGTAAGTATTTATTCTAATTCAAATTTTCAACTTTAGGGAAATGATCTTGAAAACCAAAAATGTTGTCCTAGTGATCTTATACCTAATGAATCAGATGGTACCTTATATCATCACAAATCTATGGATTTGTGATTACTGGCTTTTCTATAGCCATGTTCTCTACCACTCTCCATCAGAACATGATGGTTAGATTTCTCTTCCATATCCATATTTTCACCTATGTGGAAACCCAATGATTAGTTTATTTGGGTAACCGTTACGTTTCATACTTTTGTTTTTAAAGATTGGTTTTGATATTCCTTTTTACGATGTGGGTTTCTATTAAAGAAACTTTCTAATAGTAAACCATTTATAACCCCGACGAATTTCGAGGGCGAAATTCATTTTAAGGGGGGTAGAATGTAACAGCCCAAGATTTTATAAAAAAATATTCTTTTTAATTTTATTAAAGTCTTGTGTTGTACGCTACACCAAAAGGATCTTGCACAACACGCATCCTTGACTTGCCTTGCATTACACGCAATCGCGACCTTCCTCGATAGCGTGTGTAATACGCAATACCGAGTTTCACTAAACAACGATATGCTATTAAAATATTATTAAAACTAGCCGTTATGAATAGTAATAACCACTTTTTAAAACTCTGTAAATCTTATTTTTCAAAATGAACTTTATTTTTGGATTCGGAGTATCGAATTTAGCCTAAGGTGAAATTTTGGTACTTTTCGGATAACTTTCATATTCTGATGAATAGTGAAAATTACTAAATTATAATTAAAAACAACTTTTTTAATCGAAATAATTAATAGTGATAAATTATTAATTTGAGTGGTTTTAAAGTATATTTAGAATACATTTTTACAATTTAATACAATGTTGTTCATTGGATGTAATTTCACATTTAAACCAGACATAATCAAGTGTCAATCTTTTGATAGATATTGTTTCTTAAAAACACGCTATTTGTTTTAACAGCGGGATTTAATTATAAAATTAATTAATGAAAATTCTATGATATGAATTTGGTAAAATAGACTTCATTTTTGAATTCGGAATATGAAATATATCTTAGGATGAAATTTTGGCAGTGTTCTGAAAAACATCAATTTTTGATGAATAGTGAAACTACTAAGTGGTAGGTTAAAAACTGAATTTTTCATAAAACTTAATTTTACCGCTTCTGTGAATGGAATTTCGAAAATCCGACAGACACGGTTGATATCAGTAAGTAAAATGTGGTTCAATGAGATAAAAATAATTTTTTGGTGAATAGTAACTTTTTATTTTTTTACCGCGGTTAATAGTAAATAGGGTAACTAAGGGTAAATATGATATTAATATTACCCTAACACATGTCCTAATTCTATTGGAAAAGTGTAATTCGACCAAAAACAAACTTAGGAATAAAATATGACCATTTAGGCCCACTTGGATTAGATTAGGACATTTATTATTAATTTATTTAAAGAAGGGTTAAAATAGTTAAAATCAAAGTTTAATAAGTAAATCATTTTTAATATGGGGTTATACATAAGATAAATTCGATTGTAAATATTAATTAGAAAGATAAAAAGATTTCCTACATGATGGTATTTTATTTGTAATTTTTAGACATCAAATAATATAATTTATTTATGACACAAAGATGATGCAGTAATTATCTTATTAATGAAATATTGACATAATTGATAATATAAATACCAAATTAAATGTAATTTAAGACTTTTTATGAATTACACTAATTTTCTAGGTTACTATGATATATTAGTGTTGATTTAATCAACTTTTTTCGAACATATAATTCTGTTATGACTTTCACAAAAATCATATATCAAATAGTGTCAAAATTGACACAAAATAGTTTTTAAATCAAATATTATATTATTAATTGTTATTGTATTCCTAAAAATCTAAGGTTCGGCCAAATGACTTATATAAGGATATATATATTAAGAATAAACAATTTGGGGTTCGTTTGGCATGTTATAGTAAGTGTATTAACCATATAGTGATAGAAAACAAAAAGACATGGTAAAAGTTAAATTATTTAACTTAGAGTTAAATCTAATTGATAAGGTTAAAATAATACCCTAAACTTGTCTAAATCCTATTGGTTGATAGGATTTCGACCCTTCCCCACTTTATCTTCTAAATAAGACCCTTTGGAACCATTATAAACCGATTTTGACTTTAATATAAAATAATATTTTGAGATATTCCTAAGGTGCCCCTCTCCTCCCTTATAAAAGGGCACCTCCTCCCCCTCCTCCTCACACCAATTTGAGCACTCAAGCTCGGCCAACCCCTGCCAAAATCTCTTCTCCACTTCCCTAGAAACATCCTATAGGTTCTGGTCTTCTTCAAAGACCAATTTTAGTGACCTAAGAGGGGGTCTCAAAGAGGCACTTCAAAGAAGAGGTAATTACCGTTACCAATTCTTTCATCTTTATTTCTTCTTCCACTTCTTCTTCTTAGGTTGTTTCATTATGAAGTAATAACATCAGTATCACTAATATACTGATATGTTATTATAAGTATGAAACAACCCTATTTCACCATCTATCCATCCTACGGAAAAAGAAATCACTGCGCGTGCGTACGTACGGAATACCGTCTCCACGCCGTGGTGTAATCTATTTTCCACCACCACCTTACATGGATGGGTATAATGGTGTAAAGAATAACTATACATAGTTATTACAACATCATATTGATTCTGATATATTGTATAATCCACTCCAATTCAATTCAATATTTATAGAAATGATATCATCGCTCATGCGTACGTACGGACTACCGTCTCCACGACGCGATGAGATTCATTCTCCATGTTAACCATTTAAGAATGATTATAATGTATATATAAGAAATAATAATGAAATATATGACATTATAAAGCTACTGGATTTATGTATATATATACATATGTATGTCATCTACTTACTTCCATTTCATGACAATAAGGAAAGGAAAACAGCGTTCATGCGTACGTACGGACTACCGTCTCCATGAACGGTGTTTTTCATTTTATTTATCTACCTATTATATATATATATATATACTGAATATATATGATATATAAATCATATTTTATATTCTGGAAGTAAGTAAATCATGATATAAGTAATAATGATGTCAAGAACAACAAGTCAAAACACCTACGATAAATGAAACGATTTTACCCAAAACGCTTCTTTAACATGGAATTTACAAAAGAACGGGTAATATAATGTCATAAGTGAACCATATATGATATCATAACAATGAGTATGATTCTGTAATAAGTCAATAACATGATTTAAATCATTATACAGGAGTTTCGGATACGTACAACGCAAGTCGGACCTAAGGTAAGGGAAATATCACAATCTCATTTTTATCCGAGATTGTTTATTCGTAAGTATTTACTGGGGTGTATTTTATCATCCACATCCATGTTTCATAAATATGTAATATTATTTCCATCCACCTACAATTGTTTAAATCCATTTTTACCCTTTGGCGAGTTTTTAGTAATATGTATGAAAGTAATCTTTTGTCGTTTTTCGTACGAGGTACTTTTTGACTTTTCCGACAAAAGTACGAAGAATGTTTTTTTAACTTATATGGCATGAATGGATTTTTAAAACATTATTTCCAAGAAGCTTAATTTACAAGTTTTCAAGTTTATTTTTAATCAACTTCTTTTATTTTAAAGTTTTATGACATGTTATGAAAGGAAAAATGTTTTTGAAGTAGAAAGGATATTTTCCTCAAGAATGAAGTTCAAGTATTATATCAAAATTATTTTCCATCTAAGATAATAAAAGGGTTCTGTTTTTATCCCTATTATTACATGGATTTGATTATGTTTTGATGGAAACATTTTTATGAATTCCTTTATCTTATATGAATTGATTTATGATGTCATGTTGTTTAAGAATCCCATTTTTATTGCATGGGTTATGTGATGATGTATGATTTATGATTATGTGGCACACATAAGAAAGGATTCATTATAAGATGGGTGGGACCTATATCTCCCTCCAATGCATTGGGTAAAGATTTTATATCTCATGAGATAGACAGGGCTGGAACGGTAGGTTATACCGGTTCAGTGAAACAGGACTGAAACGAGGGTTACTCGATTCAGAAAGGGACTTTGTCCACTAAGATAGTCTTGGCAATGAGTCTTGACTAACAAGAAATGATTCTCTATGATTATGTGTGAATGCCACAAAGTTTCATGTTTTAAGTTATGATTATTGTGATTACATTTCACTGCCATGATTTATCCCATGTTATGAAATTATGCTCTCTTTTGCAGGTTAAGATTTCCAAAATGTTATGTTCTTATGAATACGATGTGATTGATATTTCTTTTGTTTACCCTTACTGAGCATTTGAGCTCACCCTTTTATGTTTTCTTTTCCCCAGGATATAAAGAAAGGTTTTAGCTAAAAAAAAAGGGAAGATCTTTATGGGAGATGTTGAAGATCTTTCCCCACGATTAGAAGATTTTATTCCGAGTTTCCAAAGACACTAAACTATTACGATCCTTGTGTGTGTGTTTTTGTCATGTACTAAGTATTCCGCAAATGTAATGTAATGTCCATGTACTTCAAGCTTCGGGTCTCTACATAAATAATGGAAATATCAGAGAATTAAAAGTGAGATAAGAAATCTCTTACCTCGTGTCCGACTTGAACCATTCATTATTTAATATCCTGAATAATAAACTAAAGTGAATTTATAATTTATGAATAACTTTTTTAATGTCTATTTTTCCTTTTATATCACTTATTACCATTATAAACATTATTTAATCATGTAAGTTAGTAATGTTCATTTTGTCGATATTTGGAATTTTAGTCAGAAATTGACTTCTTATAATTACAAGTTGTTCACATGGTCAAAAGTTCATTATATCCATATTTATATTCATGAATAAGATATCATATATATCATATATATCCAGTATATTCTTGTATTCATAATAGTATATAACAGTTGGAGTTACGAAATGAAATGCACCGTTCATGGAGACGGTAAGTCGTACGTACACATGGACGCTACATTCATTTACATTTCATATTTCAATTGAATGAAAACATAATGATACATAGGTATATTATAATTATGGTGTAATATTATATATAATATAATTAAATCCATCCCTTATATGTCCCAGATATGGAATTAATGAGTCGTATCACTTTGAGAGGTAGTAGTTCGCACTTACTTAAATGGAATTATTGCATTTACCCATAATGGAAACCATAATGGTATGGTATAAAATTAAATTTCCGAAGCATAAAGAAAAAATAAACCTTATATATATCATGTATAAATATAGTTCAATATTAATGGCCACTGTGAGAGGCCGTAGGAGATAATTGAACAATAATCGTTTTGTGAGGCGTTAGTTTTCCATTCACAGAACCATTATGTTCACCAACCATTAGATGGGTATGTGAGTGAGTTTAGTTCAGGTAAATATCATAACATCATCCTAGTATATTGAGGATACTATTTGTGTTATAAAATTAAATAATGAAAAGAGTTTAGGGGTCAGATAACGAAAATACAAGAAATGCATTTAATTGAAATTATTACCTTTAATGTGGATAACTCCCTTTCGTTTCAACCAAAAGGAATTCTTGAAGTGCCTTCTACCTAAATTAAGGATTATAGTAGGAGGATATGGATATTTAGAGCTTATTTGGGTGGGGTGGTGGACGATCCATTGTGCTTGATAGATGTGAGGAATGATTTAGAAGTGATGGATTTTTATAAGGGGGGGAGAGGCTCTTTAGGAAAGTGTGAAAATATTATTTTATTATATAATGATATTTGGTTTTTAAATGTAAAAAACTAATTAAAGTCGATGATAATATTAAAAATTCTTGAAATAATATCATCCAACAAAAATTGGACAGATTTTGGATATTGTTTTAATTTTTATAATCTTATTTATTTAAATCATTTATTAATGAGTTAATTACAACATCATTATTTGGCATAAATAATTTAATTTATTTGATATCTAAAAATTATAAAACAATTATAATTGTTTAGGAAATGTATTTAGATTTACAATTAATATTTATAGTCGAAATGATAACTTATATAACTCCATTAAGAAATTAATTAACAAAATGATATATGTTTATGCCATTTTTTCATTTACTTTAAGTTTATAAATCTAAAATGTAATTATCACTCTCAAGTGGATCCACGGGGACCCAAAATAGAACCAAGGCTTCCAATGGTCAGCCATAACTCATTAAATAAGGTTAGAAAAAGTGTTAATATAATTTTTTTTATGAAATTATTTTTAACTTGAACAACCCTATTTAACTTTAACAGCGACAAATAAAAGTCAACAGTTACTATTCACAAAAAATTATTTTATACTTATTAAACCACATTTTACTTCCTAATATCAACCAGGTATTTCGTATTTTTAAAATCCATCTCACAGAAGTTATAAAATTTCTTTTAAATGAAATTGTTTTAACTAATACTTAGTGGTTTCACTATTCCTAAAAAATTGATGTTTTTCAAGAAAAATAAAAAAATCATCCAAAGATATATTTGATATTCCAATTTCAAAAATGATGTCTATTTTACCAAATTAAAAACATAGATGTTGCATTAATTAATATAAAATTAATTCTCGTTGTCAAAACAAATAGTTTTTTTAATGAAACAATAACTATCAAAAGATTGATACTTGTTTATGTCCAATTTCGAAGTGAAATTAGTTTTGATGTTCAAAATTAGATTAAATGGTAAAAATATAAACTAATAACACTTTGAAACCATTTAATAAGACAATTGATCCATATAAATATGTTAGATTGAAAGGAATGTTTGAATTAAAATACAGTATGTTTTACTATTCATAAAAAATTAATTTTTCGGAAAAATACCAAAAAATATCCCAAAGTAAATTTGGATGTCCCGATTAAAAATAAGAATATTATTTTGTCAAATTGAACATCTACATGTGAAAAAAACTAGATTTAAGTAGGGCTCTCAATCAAATGGCGGTAAATCGACCTTTTAAAGAATATTTGAGTATTTATGCATAAAATCAGATTTTTTTATTTTAAGCCTCTAAAATTTATCGAATAAATGTAAAAAAATGTAAGAACCATGTATTTTCATATTTTAGTCAGTTCGGTCCATTCCTAATGATGCAATTTCTATGTTTTAACTACTATTAAAAATAATAATATATTATTATTTTTCAGTATGACTCAGCATTGTTTGCAATATAAGATTTCAAGGAAACACGTTGGTGTGTATCAGGTTTGCCTTCAGACATAGAATCCCCTTTAAAGTATAATTAATAATCAATTTACAAATATTAATAAATTTGAAAATTTCATATTCTTTATTTACCTGGGATGTTACATATTACGTATACAATATCACCTTTATTTAAGTTGTAATGGATAAGGATCCCCATAAATAATTTATTACTTTTGTTCAAGTATCCAATTCAAATTGTTATACATATGGAAATGGACAACTATAAAAATAATTCAACATACTGGGAATCAAAACATTAAAATCATCCAAAAAAAAATTTAACTAGTCGTGGTATATGTATTTCATCAATTATGGGAAATCATTTCTACCATTTTTTATAATCCCTTTCTGATTATCAAAATATATTTCTTCTACTATGTGTGAAACCCTAATTTTTATTATTTTCCTTAATAATAATTATGTGTCCGATAAGGTTAAATTCCATGATTGGATGGAGAATAGTGATAAGATTTATTAAAAAAAATATTTATTGTGATCTTTCTTATTCATTATAAATACTGATCCTATGTCTCCTTCTCATTATAAATTATTAAAACAAATAAAAACATGAAAAATATAAATAATGTTTTTCTTTGATTAAAATTTTCTAAAATAGTATAATGTGTTTACAATGATAATAATACAATATAATAAAATATATTAAACTAAAAAAAATTAAAATGTATGGAGTGTATTGTAATTCCACTAATATAAATCCTACTTATTCCCTATATCCAGCAAATTTTCCAAAACCGTCGGGAAAAGGAACTTTTGAAAAAAAATTCTTAATGGTTTTCCCAAACCGTTGGTTACGGTTGGACTTTTCATACAGTTATGGAAAACCGTTTGGAAATAGTAATTTGATACCACAATATAAATAGTTTGGTAAAACTATTTAGAAAAGTTCCACATTTCCTATTGTATTTTGAAAAATTGTTGGGAAATGGAACTTTGACATCACTTATTTGAACAGTTTTCCAAAACTGTTGGGAAAGGGTTGACAATTCACAATAGTTTTTGAAAACCATTGGGAAAGAAATATTTGAGCAATCACTTTCCAACCGTTTAGGAAATTTTTTGGGAAAGTGTGGGTACCTATCCCAACAGTTCATAAAACCATTGTGATATACTCCACTATTCTTTATGAATTAATTTATCAGATATCATCAAATAAATAAATATAATACATATATATATATATATATCCAAATATATTCACAAAGGTGACTATATTATTATGGTAATGTCATTAATATATAATTTGGTTATTCTTGGATAATTGATTTTTTTGATATATAATGTGTAAGTTTTGGGTTCATACATCCATTGTATCATTTTTTAGATATTAAAATAAAAATTGTTTTCTCCAAACCTTTGGGATAGGTCATTCCCATAGCCAAATCACCCTACTGCTTTCCAAAAAATTGGTATAGGCTATAAAAATGATTTGGGGACCTATTCCAACCATTACAAACCATTGGTATAGGAAATAATTCCATTTATGTTCCCTTCTAGGTTAATAGTCATCAAACTATTAATGTGGGTTTCTCTCTAAAAACAAATGTTGATAATACTCCATTAGATAATAATTATATTTTGAAAACTCAAATAAATGTTATTTTTTGTTTTGAAACTCCATTTTAAGATCGAAATGGTCATTTTTCGGCATCCTATGCATGAATCCCATCTCGAATGATCGGACTGGTATCAAAGAAGAAGATGCTTACAAGCTCCCATGATTGTGAAAAATATGGTATTATGTACATAATGATATTTTATGCTAAATGTGATGAGATTTTATACATCTTTGAAAATTCCTTCCAAGACAGCCATAAAAATCATATTCACTATGGAAGATATAAACTCATGACATCAACATTGGGTGAAAATGTCCAATTAGAACACAAACTACTTCTGTTACAAATAAAACCTCAAACCACCTTCTTTCATGACAAGTTGCTACTAAAAATTTATATCATGTCTAGGTCCACTTCTACAACCTGAATCATCCTCCCCGTCACTAATTATTTTTTGATATAAATATAATATCACCCCATTTGTTTTTTGTGACACTTTGGAAGGTGAATCTTTACTCTACAATGTGTTTGAAAAATCATCTGTGACATCACAAAATCATAAAAATCCCAATGAAGCGACTATTACATGAAATGTTCCATAGGGGCCTACAATTGACTATGTATATTGTTGACAATCATATCTAAACCTATATTTACCCAATTTGGGTTTCCAAAATGACTCCTCTTGTGCGCAAAATTTACCATGCATGTATAAAATTTTTTTTACGCACCCATTCTTTTATTACACCATGGATTTCGTTATGTTAGAGTAACAAGATCGAGCCATATTTGATCACAAAACCCATAACATTTACATAACTCTTACTCACAACCCTCCAAATTTGTGGGCATAAATATCATGGTCCCTCATCTAATGCCCTCTATGTATCTATTAAATTCATTTCCATAGCTATTTCTTCTAATCATAGGTATCGTGGTCAAAAAATCATTAGAATTGGGTCTATAATGTGGTCCTCGAGAGACACAACTCCACCCTTCAAACCCTATCATTACCAAATCCTAGTCCCAACCAAGGTATATGAGCTATGGTCATGTATTCAGATTTCATGTGAAGTGATTTTTCCACATCATATATGCAAGAAATAATATTGTCTAACACTGCATCCAATTAGTATGATGTTGAAATGCAAAACAACATCTTCAATAGAAGATGTAAAACTACTCTGCAACTAAATGAATCAAGAACATGATTCTATGTGTGTCAGTGACAAGAAATGAAACCCCCTCACCTTGAAATATAACCTCCTCACAAGGACTAAGATAATCCTCTGACGTAATGATATCATACTTATAGGTTTCTCATGTGCATAAGACCCAAATATCAAACCATTATCAGTGCATGGGATTCTTTTAAACATAATTCCCAACTTCATGGACCATTGTGAATGGGAAACATACTTAGGTGTAAGCCCCATCCAATTCAGTATAACAGGGGACATGATTTCAAATATCTTGAAAACATAGCAAGACTCCCCGAGGTTCACTCCCAACATCCACATCTAGATTGAATTTTCTTGGGCCACATCCCTTGTATGATCTTTCCTCTCACATAGGATACGACATCTCCTCTAGGCCACTCAGAAGTTCAGTGCATATTCCCCAAAAAAATTCCAAACCTGTTAAATCCTATTTTTATGTGATCCTTCAACGTGTAACCATCATATATTCACTCATCATTAGTTCATTTTTTATGAGAGATTCTTTTGTAAATGATATTAGAATACATGAATTGAACCCATTAGACGACCTTAAACTACCATTGAAAAATATTTTTCTTTGGAACCTTGTTGTATAAAAATGGTATGTAGGACATCTCCATAAGGTTCTATCCTGACCAACATTAATCCTACCCCCCCCACTGAGTGGTGTACCTATCTAAACCTATTCATGGGGTTTTTTTCATATTTTGTTATGGAGTGACATATTCCCTTTATAATATTAATATAATAAATACATATTCACTAGGATTTATGAACCATAAATATAAAAACCCTAATGGTTTTAAATATTAGCATTATGGGATACAATTCCCTGATCATCCTTCCTAGGTGATTTTAATCCATCCATAAGTAGAGCTTCGTATTGTGACATCATTATTTTATGGGACACACCTCATGGATCTTCCTATCAAGGGCATTCATATCCATCCTTTGGTAAACCCTCATGCTGTGGCATCATCCATTTATGGGACACTCCTCTCTTATCTGAGTAAATTTGAAATTACAATCCATCCATTGGTAAAAATTAATTGTGTGACATCTACCCTTTATGGGACACAACATTAAGATAAACTTCTTTGGAGAGTTTTGATCTATCAATTTATAAAAATTATAGAGAAAAATCCAAGGGATAAACCTTCTAGGTCCACTGATATTGTGTGTTTCAACCAATCATACCCATCTCCAAAATACCTTAAACTCATTCCATGATTAGCCTTAACTAGAAGCTTTGACTTTTCACTACAAGTCATTAAAATTGTGAGCCACTAAAAGTCGTACACTATGAATTATCATTGGAAGCCCGAGGTTTAATCCTTGTAAGATATAAATGTAATTAATCTAATACAAAATGAGAAACATGGGATTAATATGGTGAATTCCATGGAATATTTGCACTTATGGCATCATCTACACCATGAAAATTATGTGATTCCAAAGTTGAATTATTTGAATCATATGCAAAAATAATATCGTCTACCTTCTACATAAAATGGGATGTCTAAGGTGAATTACTTGGAAGATATAATCCATCATAATTAAACACATGACTATCCAAAATGGATTATTTTGTTTTTATGACTAATTTTTTTTCTATGAGATGACCTCCTTTGAGGATTAATACTGGTGACCAATGTTCCCCATGTCTAGATAACCCATCAATGCCCCAATGTGACTAATCTCCAATATTAATGTTAAATCTCTATCAAGATACCCTAAAATGTATATACATAATATTTTTAAATCACTAATTTTTAAAAAATTATTACTTTTTGAATGAGTTTCATAAATTTTCAAAACGCTATGGAGGATACTTAGACCAGACGATGGCTTCCATGGATGGATACATGGAACAAGGAACTGAAATCACATTATCTCATTTTGATTTAGGGGGAGGCACCAAAATTAAAGGATATGAATGACTGAAACCAATAGAAATAGAGAATTCATGTTAAAAATAATATGACACACATTAACAACCAAGCAGCATGCCCCAGTTATAGCACCATAAAAATAAATTGGTGTACCCAATTTGAATACTTTCATCTAAAACCATGGGTATTTGTCATCTTGGTCATCAAATAAGGGATTTATCTCTGAAGGATATGGAATTATGGCTGAAAAATGATTTTTTATTATCAAAACACTTTTGAGGGAGAAAGTGAGAAACCACATGTCTGAAAATCTCCAAACAACACATGTAGAAAAGGCAAACCAAGAATTCCACCAGACATACCCCAACCGAGAAAATGATCCTACAAAAAAGCCTTCACCTAGGCATGACACTTCAACAAGTAGTCCCATGAATAAGTGCACAGGAACAGTACCGATGGCAAAGCCATAACTGCTTATAACTCACCATAAATTGGGACAATTGAATATGGGTAATTCTCTATCCATGAAATTTTAAATGAAGATCTCTCTCTATGATTTGAAATACTATATGATATTGTAGAAATAGACATCAATTTACATGTACATGTACTGATAGTTGAATCCACCATGCTGACATGATACGTTATAAATGAATTCTACTTCCAGATGCCTACACATGTTGGAAAAAAATGAAATATTATGGTATTAAACCCATAAAGATCTATCAAACCCACAACATACACAATGAATTCATATACTGGATTCCAACACTCCATCTCTACCTATGGAATTATATAGAAGAGGGTGATGGACACCCTCAAACATTGCCACAAATATACAGAAGTCATTATATTAGTGGATATGGATCTACCAATTTTGGAGACTTCGAAAACTCACTGGCACCACTACCCACAAGGGATATAGAATCAAAAACCACTCCCTATATATATAGTGAATTTTTTTCGGAGCCTCTATATGGAAGGATCCTAGGGCTCATTCCCCTACAACGAAGAAGTGATGGATTAGCGAGTTATACCAACAATGAATATATCACGGGATCCACCAAGGAGAGATCCCACAATGCCTCTTCAGTTCCATCAATGACTGTACAATTATGATGGATAACATGTGGATGATACACCTACTCTTCTAGCCCCATTTTGGACCACCCGACTCTAACATCGAGTACAAGACCATGATAATTCCTCACAAGGGGCTTCATATTCCATGGATTCAGTATAACCTTCCACATCTGACACATTCTACTAGATCCCTGCAACTAAAAATTTGGGATCCATCTTTAAAATGTTTAAATCAATACCTCAGATGACCCAAAAACATTTTGGGGGTTCACATTCAATCACTAGTGCCACGAACATTCCTTATCACCTTACCACTAACGATGAATTTCAATGAAAAGGCCCTCCCTATTCCATAATATTATAAATTTTTGGTCTTCCAAACACTCAAAATATGTGTGAAGATACATCATGTTCCATTCCAGACTAATATATAGTTCCTCCCTACACCAACACCAATAAATAAAAAGGTAATCATGACTTCATTAAAAATCAATACATAGGCCTTCCTCTACTCATTATTAACAACATGGATGTCTTCCTCTTGTTACCATATATCAAATTGAAGTTACACCATATTTTATAAAATAATGATAATGGTGGATCTCCCCATATTCAAAAATCATAGCATAGAACTACTTCTCATCATCAATTATGTGAGGAGGTCTTCATGCTAACTCATTCAATGTTCCAAATGGGGGTCCTCAAAATATTGAAAACAATAAAATAATAGGGAATCCCCAATTCATTGAAAATTATTATAGAGTCCTTCATTATATGTTTTATTTGAAATAAAAAGATCCTCAACATGATAATTTCAACCAGTATGAAGGTCCTCCCCATGACCCAACAATACATTATGGATTAATCCCACACTGTCACAACTAGTTATTCTAGACATCATCCCTATATTTTGAACAAGAAAAGAGGAGGCCCTACAAACATAAGAACCAACCTATATGGAGGAATTATCTTTGTCTATCAATTACCCTTCCTCTATGAACCATCCCAATATAGAAGGGTGAAGCACTACCATCTAATTAAAATCCCATTGATGATCTAAATCATTGTATGCTCTGGTTAACTCTCAGATTCTATTGGGGAATGTGACTTAGTGATTGAGCCATCACCCTAGTCATCATCATAAGAATATAGGGTATCAACCCTCCATGTGAAAATAAATAGTAGATGGAAAATTACCCATGATACCCAAATCCATATATAGGTACATGCTGGTGGAGGAATAATTGGATCACTTTCATTAGCTCGCACTATTTATTTCACTAGCATTTCCAGGATACATTCCCACCTCTACAAAATATCATATAGATCAATATTAGAATGGTAAAGATAAATATAATCAATTTTATACACCAATTGTTTCTCCACCGTCACTCAAGGTAATGTTTTGACAACCCATTAAGATAAGGATTGGATGATGTAGTTGACCCCATTCACAAGATACATCCCAATGTGAATCAACTAGTTAACTCACATCATAAATCCTCCACTAGACAACCTTCCTACAAAACAATCTGAATTAGTGAAACAACATGTTTCTAAATTACATGTAATTAAATTATAGCTCGACCAATATCATGTCCCAATATATGAGAAAAAATATTCATTGATAATCCATCTATAGATTTGATTTCAGTGATGTTTTATCCACATATAACTTCTAAATTTGATATTATGGAGTCCCACATAAGAAAAAATGGTGTGTGTATCCTCCAAAAAGAAATTAAACCCTTCATCACCTGATTGGATGTTAGTTGGAATTTGTATGAATCATGGGAAACATTAATAACATTGATAATAAGTGTTGGATAGTCTATTTGGCACCACTCATAGCGACTCAGTTCCTAGTGTAACCCATCTTACAGAAGACCCTCCAACATAGATCCTTCAAGTTCCATTTTTCTATTTTAAGGAATTTGGAAGAGGCATATCATCAAGTGAATATTAAGGGATACTGAAACTATGTTTCACACTACATTAGACTCATCCTTTGAAATTTGTACATACATATCAACAATGAAGATTTCCCTCTGGATATCATCGTGGTAAACATTGTAATCCACAACATTCCAAAAAATAGAATGAAAGGTTCTATGATGGAGAAAAGTATGAGGAAAAACCATCTCCTATGAAGGAATAATATCATCATACCCTCATACAGGTAGCATCTCTCACCTTCAATGGTATACACCCAACATTGGGTTCCATCCACATCATTTCCCAAAGATAGAAATATTGAGCAAGGAATGGTGTACCACATGTTGTATGATCATTATAATGTTTCACAAATGATGGTGAATAATCTCATGATCACCACCTTACATTATTATATCATATAAATATATAGGTAAATCAATTAAATATTTATTGAATGACCCCTATATTATAGTTTCTCCCTATAGAATCTTATTCCTCATAGGACAGGTAGGAAGAAAGTCCTCCTTCTATGGTTCTCCGATGTTGATCATGTTTATCTCGTGCATCCATACAGAGTAATGGTCTGGGTGATGTAAAATGGCAATGATTTGTGTAACCACACTCGCTCAATAAGCGTCACAAGCCTCCTCATGATATTTGTTAGCCCACTCTAGGGCCTAATAAGGCCACCTATCGTGCTGATCATCCTATTAACTCAATTTTTTTAGGATTCATCGTCATGATAGGGAACATAAAATAGATGATATGATAGATTTTATCATTTATTATTTCATGATATTAGACACATGATAGGCGGTGGTCACACTCTATGAAAATACATACATTGTATGTGTGCCTTACATTGTAAGAAATACTAGATAAATGTATCTCGAGCATCCCCACATTTAAAAATATTAGAGGCTTCTTGAGAATTTGACCACATAACCTAAAGGTGCATTCCCATGATTGGAATCCCATAGTATCCAGAGGCCATAAATATCTGATGACTCATACAAAAATTAAAATAACATGACTTATTTTAGTTCAATAATGTTCCCATTGCATCTACATGTAGTTTGGAGGATATTTGAAGATGATTCTTATTTCAGTTAACATCCACCATGTCCAAGAAAATAATTTATTTATTTTTATGGGGAAATAAAAATAATAATGATCATTTCATTAATTTATTTATCCAGTAGTGGGGCATATCTTATTTAATCAAGATTCCCCTTAATCAAGAGAACCAAATAAAAATGTCTATATAGAATTTCAAGACTGATCTAGTACTGTTCCACATCAATAAGAACATCCCAAGTGTGTTCCACGATTTAGATAATAAAGACCAACACCAAGAGGAAGACTTGTAGTAGGCTTTTAAAAATATTTCATTGACCCTTTAGTTACCAGTCGAAGAGCTTCAAGAGAAGAAATAACCACCGTATTATAGGTAGAGCCCCCAAAACCATTAGAACTATAAGACCCATTTTATGTGGAACCTCACTAAGTATTGTAGAAACATTCCTCTTTGAATCCTACATTCTAGAATTATTATGAGTCACCCATCCAATAATATCCTCCTAGATTATAAATTGTGGCTCCAACCCCTAACTAGGATATGTAACCTCATCAGGGATTGGATCCAAAAAAATTATTCCAAGATAGGATGAACCATACCAAGTCCATCATGGATTCATAAGTTTTTGGATAATTTATATTTTCCCATGTAATGTTTTTTATAATTATTCAAGATTGAAATTATCCCTATTAATCGAATAATATTGATCTCCCTGACCATATTCCATACCACATGATATTTGTAAAAACCATTAAACAGTTCTATGTATTCATGGATTGGCTATAGTAATAGGTGGATAATGTTCTAGTTTGGTTGTGTTGTGTCCAAAAATATGTATAGAATGATCTAAAATTATCAGTAAGAAATGTGAAGGTTTATATATATAGAAATAGGACTTCTTACATGGGACCCAGAAGGATGATAACATGTAAGCTTGCAGAGTAGTTTCTCACAACCATGTGGTCATCTGTGCCATCATATGTTGACCCAATCCTTCTGGATTCACTGAACCTCCTTTTGAATTGTAGTATAATCAATGTAACAACAATTTATGTATCAAAGAGTAGTGAACGATGGTTAATGGTAATGATAATACCCCCATTAGTGAAAAAGTAGTCTCATGTTCATATTGATTTTAAGAATTTTGGGTTTTCGATCTTCCCTGGGATCCAATAATAGTTGGAAGTCCCCAATGATGATAACTAAGATCATGTATTTATGAATACCATTAAGACGATGGAATCCTCCATTGTCCCATTTAATGAGGAGAACCTTGTGATCCGCATCAATGTGTCTAGATGATGCCTTCAAAAGGGGGGTTTAAGAAAATTTGAACTTCCAAAATACTCAAGAGAATTCCTTGAATATTAGAATTCATGATAATGATACCAAAAAGATTGTTTAGTGAAAATACCTGCTGGTGTATTCATCCAAAAATGATTCATAAGATACATCACCATGTAATACATTTTAAATAAATTGGTATTATAGTCTTAGTTGATTCATGATCGACCACATCAGGATACATCATGTGATCGATAAATTGGAAGTTAGAAAATAGTTGTTTTGGGTGAGTTATCTAATTAGGAATATGATTTTACTATTACCAACTAGAACCTGGTTTTACAATAGGTTGAACATGTTTTTCCCCTCTCATGAAATGAAACACAATGGGATGAAATTTTCATTTGGAATGGATGTAATACTTGTTGAAGCACCATGCTAAGATACCTGCAACACTACCAATTATTAATTCCCTAATATTTTCAAAATAAATTGGTGGGGGCCTTGAGAAATCCTTAAACATTATAATCATTTTCAAAAAATAAGGATATACCAAATAATCCTACTATGAATAGGTGGTGGATTAATCAAAATTCTTGTCCATCATATCATTTTCTAGATAATATGATGTTTCAATTATTCCTTGGTAAACATTACCCACACTATAAAATGGAATTTTCAATGGAATGGTGATTTTATGAATCTTGGTTGACACGTGATATGGGATTAATCTCAATACAACCTATATTCTGCACAAGATGGGTATTAAAAAACCAGATTTGAATCACTCTGATAAAAATATTTTGATCTATTAATGAACTGAAAAGAAAATGTGTCATAATAATTTTTGGAAGACATAACATAGAGGCTTGGAATTAAGATCTTAATTATTGTTCATCTAATTTAATACCACATACAATGAATTTATGTTTAGTTCATGGATTCATATTCATGCATCAGTCCACTCCTCATATCACCTATTACTTATGTAAAAACACAATGTTTGAGTATGAATTATTCAGGGTGATCTATATCCCTTTTCTTCAAATGAATCGACATACCTATATTCCATATTTTACCATAGTAATGGAATTTTGGTCCAGACTAGGGTTGATTACCCTGAAACCATCACAACATGTCGGTGGGAAGATGTGGATGTTGAATTTTTCCTCCATGTTCATCAGTTTGAACCCACAACAACAAAACTTGAATGCAATTTTTCATCTCTAATATGATCGTATTTTAATCCTCAAAATAGAATTATTGTTATAAAATTACCATGTACTCTTATATATGATAGTCACAAATGGTAAAAAAACCTCATACTATTATACGGTTCATGGATTTTCTCCATATAAAAACCATTTTGTGACATTTTCTCATTTTTCTATGAGTAGTGTTTACATGACATAATTTTAATGACCACCATTTTATTGATGTCAATATTTTAAACCATGTTCGAACACATAATGAGATTGTGTCGATATCCTATGTTTCAATGGTTTCACTGAAGGAGAATCCCCTCACAGTGGATTCTGTATCTGACCATGATGGAACCACTACTCCCACAAGATCTATTCCCTAGGATGAAATATTTTATCCTACTGATTATACATTAGTATAAGTTGTAGATAATTTGTAAGAAAATCTTACATAAATCTAAGAGGGAATTTACACATCAATTAATTAGTTATATTTGGTGAATCTCATCATTAAGGATGATCCATGGACAACGCTAATCTGGGAAGAAATTCCATTATAAGGGTAGTACAAGTAAGTATATTTCATAAAGAAACAACATAATGTATTATCATAGGTCTATGATTGGATGTCATGAATAGACTCTATGGTCTTTTTACACTATTTTGGACACCCATTATGTCATCACAGATTCAAGCATCCTCCTTGGAATATATACCCATCCCAAGGTTCCAATTTCATGGCCAATGAATATAATATTATCAAATCCAAATTCATCAAAAAATTTGATCACACCAAATTGATATCAATCATTCTTTCCGTTAGTTAAAAGATTGTAAATATCAATGTCTTCATCGACTTATGGGATCTCAATCGCCATTTTTTAATGGAATAATTTTAACTTCTTGTGGTTGACCAATTGATTGAACCAACAACTAGATTCTATGATCTCTCATTAATGGATGGATACTATGGATATGATAAAATTGAAATGTCCCCCTAATAGGAGAAGTCTATCACCATCAAATTCTAAAAAATTACCTTTGTGTATGTAGTAATGACTATCTATATGATGAATTCAATAGACACATATGAACAATCAATTAAACACATCATCAAATTGATCCCCATTACTATAGTGGAATGTTACATGGACAATTTTCTGGTCCAATAATTATAGTGTTAAAACCAACTCAGATATCTTGAGAAAGTGCTTAGATTCCATTCCTCCAGATAAAATAAAACAAACCATTTGATGATTTCATTATGAGTTAACCCTTGGAATATTCTCAGAATCATCGTTAGATAAATTGGCATTGAGATCAACCCAAATAAGATTATGTTCATCCTCAACATTCCCCCTAAGAGAAACCATCGATGTATCCACACCAATAAATGCCACATATCCTAAAAGAACTGATTCCCTATAAATATATTTGGAACCATTAATCCCTTATCCTAAATAATAATGAAATGTTTATATTACATGTGTTGTGAATAGTTCCATATCACATTCAATTATATCAAGTAGTATTTGCTAAAAAATGTTATTAATTCCACCAATATGTAAGAATCCTTTGGTTCTCTATGGGACCACCCATAAATGGTCGATCATTCATCCTATCTCCCAAAAGATCATTAATAGAAGAGAGAATAGTTTATATAGTATCAAATATAGGCTCCTTGATATAGAACCATGTAATACACTATTACGAATAGCTTCCCAGACCTATTTATCTTATTGAATAAATTACACAACTTTATGTAGAATCATGATAAAAAACTAGTGTCATAAGTCGATATATTAAACTATATATTAAATTTCCACAAGTTGACAAGATGGTTGTAGTGATAGGATGTTTTCCATCCGAAGTTACACAATAAGTATATTTCCTAGAAATCATTCAATGTTTATTCCTTGGTTTCCTTAAAGATCACACAATGGGCCCTAAAATATTTTCCTATGAGTTTATAGTTTCTATATGAGTCCATCATCATAGTGGATCATGAAATGCATTGTCGGAAGATAATTTTTTACAATGTTTCCTATAGTATAAATGGTATAAGTCCCAATGATCCCAAGCTCAAAAGAGTAGACATGGGGTTCACATTAATACCTATGACTCATTCCATCCTTCCATAATCATTCCTAAAATACTAAGGCTTCACCAATAAATTTGAAGAGTCCCAATATTTCATTACTGGTCTTGAGCTGGTTCTTGATATTGATGTCCACCTCTTTCATGTGAGGTGGTACTATGAGTTATTAATCAAATATATTAATGGTGAAAAAATTTTCATTAATCCTTAGCTTGGGTCCCAATTGGGACAGGCCCACTAGCTAGTTTCCGTATTCTCTTTATATAATGAGTTGAATCATGACCCATAGTTATAGAATTGTGGTGCTAACACCTTAAAATTTTTATCCACTTCCTTTTAAGATCCTGACCAGGATGAGTTCATCATTCATGTGGGTTAATGAAAAGCCTTTTCTCCCATCATGTCAGGCGATGACAATTGTTAATAGGTAAATTGGCTGACCAAAGGTGCTTATACATGTTAAATTTTAAGTACCCCTGAAGTTGAAAAAACCTTTTATTGTAAAAATCCATTCAGTGATTATCCTTAGTCTTGTTTTTTCCCACTAGATAGAGATGAGTGAGAGAAAATCTATCCACGTGAAGCATTGTTCATCCTCCAGAGTAGGCTTATCCTCAAGAATACTCTCTATAGATGAGGTTTTAATGAGATTGTCCTATACTATATCAATGGTGACATGATTTCTCAGGTTATGGAGAGATTTTATGATAGAAATTATGTTGTTCATCAAGTATTATTGAATCTCTCTAACCTGATATAGAGGATGGGTTCATCCAACCCACTATGCTCTATGAATTTATCGTGTTCTATGAGAAGTTCCATATATTACAGATTGATGAAAAAATAGTGTACCAAGCTATAAAACCGATCTACACCAAAAATTATTCATGGCCCTTTTTATAATAATAAATGGATGTTGTGGGGACATCTCCACCATTGAGTTCTTGTTAGTGTTGGTTCATACTAACCATGATAGGTTTTTCACCATGTGGAAAAAGGTGATTTCCCTCATTAATTTCTAGGACCTATCTGTGAATGAATTATTGATCTCCAATAACATCCAATGAATCAAATTATCTCGTTCTATTTTCACCAGAAAATCAACCAATAGTAGGGATATTGGCCTAAAAGGGTTATATGCCAAGTTATCATTTTATAAAACCAAACAACCCACATCCATGCGTAGGAAAATTTATAGATTGATGCATTCAATTAGACCCTCATTAATATATTGGAAAATATGGTGTGATTTAAAAATAATGGCCAAATAAACTTTACAATTCCCATTAGACATACCGAACGATGACTTAAAATTTCACCCAAGTTAATCCATATTCCCTGGTACACATAACATAGGTTATCATGTCTAATGAGGTTCAAAAACTCTCACTCAGAACATCAATACATGTATATAAAATGTGATATAGAATGGAATATTTCCATCAAGATGATATGGAATCTCTTAAAAATAATATGACATTAGCTATACACAATCTAGGGAGGCACCCAAAAAATAAATCAATAATGTTTCTCAGAAAGACACAACTCCTCTAATTTATCTAGGGTGACATGATATTTAATCGTAGAAAAATGGCGATACCCAGCAAGAAGATATATAATTAATTCCCAAATGGGAATGACCATATATCAATCATAATATATATTGTAATAGAGAATATTATTTTCTCACCATGGATGGATAATGTGCCACTACTATCACTAACACCATGTTTCTGATGTTTCCCAACATTAGAAGGATACCTCAAGGTCGAATCTATTGGAATCTAAAAATGTTGTTAAATTAAAATCTTTAGGACATTAAACAATGATTTATTCATCATATAAATTTTTGGTCTGGTGTTGGGCCTCGTCGTCTCTTATTCTCACCAGGTTTGTTAACTCTCATCCCTACACATATCCATTTATAGAATGTAAATAGACTGCTCTCTACTAAATTAGAATAATAATATATGTCATTATAATATGATGACAATATAGTTTCTTTTTCCATAATATACCTCTTTATGTAAGTGCCTATGTCCCACTATTGGTGAACAAAAATATTTTTCAAGATGTATAAGATCAATGAAATTAATCTAGAAATATAATTCTATGCATTTTATTTTTAGAATCTAGATTATTTTCATCAGGATGTGTCATTTGGATGTAGCCCTCCTTCACCCTTATTAAGAAAAATTTTATTAATCTTTCATCCTATTAATTTTCCTACGATTCTATTCACCTTTTTATCCAAATTTGATGACCATAAACAACGATTTAACATCCCAACATTAGAACATTGAAGTGTGTATGAGAATGCTAAGAAATGTTACCTGTGGCATAGGCTTCCTTGTTTATGATTCACATTGAGTTAATATTTCTGTTCTCTATATATATTTATTAGATTATATACTCTACTCGGTGTTTTAAACACTATGACCTAATACTACACACCATTAATCTTGGTAATTTGACATTAAAATCTTCACAGAATGTCCTTGAATCATTATTTTGAACTATATGTTGGAGTACCTATACACTATAGTGTTTGGTTTTATGCCTCCTATGGTCTCATTCAAATCAGATGTTTCACTCCATCACAACATACATACCTATCTAATAAGACAACTCTCATTATTTGAGGAAATATGACCACAAACTATTTGAAATTGGTTCAAACTATATGCCCTTAAAATAAGATCATATGTCGTCATCTAATGATAATAAAATAAAATTCAGCACATACAAAACCAAGAAACATCTTACGAAAAGATTTTTACAGTGTTTCAAATAAATATTCCAAATATAAATGGTCTAAGATAGTCATAAATGAATACATGATGTCCCAAGCAATTGAAGAATTGTGATAATTGTCAGATTCCTTCTTTCCATCATTAAAGAGGATCAAATTCACTAGCATTGGTATTCTACAATTTCATGATTTAGAACTACGTATCGATTAATTACTTTACTTATCAGATAAATTTTAATCCCTTGACTTCTTATCTCTTGGGCCAGCTATGAATTCATTCACACTTTGGACCATTGTCCCCTGTTATGGCCCATGCATTTTGACCATGATCCATATGCATCTCACTATAAATTATTTATGTGGTACATGAGCCTCCATAGACTAATTCTCATTCGGTTTCACCCCTTGTGTGCCATATATATTCCTTTGGAATATGAGTTTCCCATATTGAACAAAAAAATATGACATTAATGAATATTTTATTTTCTAGACAATATGTACATAAACTATGTGTATCATCCTTCATAACAACATGTGTCTTTATTTATATCCATATCAAATAAGTATTGATTCCAAGACATATTTTATTATAGTTTAGTTTCAAATTCAGAATAACTCCCATGTATTTGGCACCATTATTTTCTAAGAAGCATGCAATGAAACTACATGCATTTCATCTCATGGGTGAGGCATGTGGATTTGGGAATAAATGTCTCTTACTAATGTTGTGTTTTTGACAAGACTAGAATAATTGTACCCACAAGATATTCTCTTCTAGTATATGAAATATGATCAGAAAAACAATTGTCATTTCCTTCTTTTGAATCCTACATCCAAATACAAACGATTTTCATGCTCAAATGTGTAATGGTATATAATATAGAGTTTTCTTTACAAAATATTCACTCCATTAATACGTTCCCACACTTATTGTTCTTCATGGAATGTATTTCCATCATCATTCAAATCCATATAGATCCCCTAATGATGATGATGTCTGGCCACAAAACATATACCATCCTAGTACAAAGCCCTAACATATCTCAAAAAAACAATAGATCCTATGTTACAAACATGGTAAATTGTCTATATTTTGGTATTTATTTCTATTCACGACCGGAATGGTTGAGTTACCTATGTTTCAAACATTGAGAATTATTGATCCCAAACAATCGGTACCCCCTTCTCTGGATCTCAGATGTCTCACCCTACTTACCCAAGCATCCTCATGTCTTAGTGAAATTATAACATCCTTGGTGTCACCCCTAATTGAATTAGGACATATATAATATGCATGTCAATGTAACTAGGAATGTATCAACTAGATATCTCTACATACCTAATGTGTTCTTCCATGATATTGAAAAAAGCCCTTTCAATTCCATGATTCCAACATCGATAATGACCCATGTGGGATTTTTAATTCTTCTAGGGTGGGTACTGATGTGGTCAAGCTTGAAAAAACACATGGATGAATGTCTAAAATCATAAACTATAATTTAAAGTATATGGTTTTTATATTTAAACAACATGAGAATCATCTTAGGAAGTTATGGTGTTGATATAGAATTTATAGTCCCACATTTACATTAGGTTATTCATTCTTTCACACTATGAATCTCCATATTTTGGATACATAAATTGTAAAAGAATTTTAAATATAAACAATTTACTTACATTCTGAACTATATGACTTTAAACTTGTAGTTCATGTTAAATAATTTTGACTTTAAACAATGGGTGAATGGTCATTGGAATGTGTGGTTTGGTGTTGGACCACATTGACACACATTCACATTGAGTTTTTCCACTAACCATGGAATACATATCTTTTTTGAGCATATTGTGGTACACGAACTTAGAAATTATTCTAGAAGCATGCCACCCATGATCAAAATCTAAAAATAAGAACTTGGTCCATACAATATGAAATGAAACAAGGAACCTAGGTCCATGAATCATGACCACAAAATATTTATGTAACCTAATTTCTAATACATATGGCATTGAATTATTTTTCATCATCAAAGAAAATTGACCATGTAATATATATATATATTTTTCCTTATACATGTGTTGAACACAATCCTCTTTCATCTCATTTGTTTCAGGTTTTATTTACATTGTTCCACAAAATTAACCATGTAAAAACAATTCTTTATTCAATGAAACATGACATTAAATTGTTTCTCACGGTCCATGCCATATGATATTAATCAATGTGCAATTTCCCTATCATATGAATCTAAAATATGGCATCTGTCTAGATCACATGACATTAAAATGATTCATGTACCATACTAATCATATGAAATGAAGAAAAATTATAATTACAATAATTTAAAATGCTAAACTACATGACTATTATCCTTATTTTTGTGACTTGAAACTATAAAACATCATAGTACCTCAGCTAAATGTTCCCCTCATCCAGTACCAATCATTCACCACATCATTCACATTTCATCTCTTTCTCGACATCAATGATAGATACTTTCTTTGGAACATGATTTTGTAATTTTTCCATAGACCGATAATCCAACAACAATGTTCTCTGATCCATGGTTAGAAAATTCCTTGAGAGTTGGAATATATTCAATCATTTCATATATTCATTTCATGCTACAAAACCCCTTGTTTGGATCATCATACTTCTCCTTGTCTGAAGGGGCCCCTAGAGAAAGGTCTCACACAATAATAGCTCTCATACAACAATGGACCAAATCCCAGATGGCATATGATGAAATTTTCAAATAGTTTTTTTTGTTTGGGATATGTTCAATGGTCAAAAATAATTTTATTTCTCCCATTCTTAGATAACAGTGTGAATGTTGTGTTTCAATTTTTTTAAGTTATCATGTATCACCATACCACTCTTTTTGTACTCTATATTTTTATAATTGTTATTCACACTCCTAATTTTTCGTTTTTCGGATGAAATTCAACTACATTGGTTTTATCACATTCATTTACTAGAATACTCTAGAAATATAAGATTGAAATTATTAGAACTTCATTCTCCAACGATATCCTCTCTCGCCAGGAAACTATTGGTGTACTATCTGTAGAATATTACCACATGTTTTAGATGACAATTTAAAATTCTCATAAAAATGATTAATCATATGGTCATCTTTTTTACTCACATTATGCATTAATAACAAGTGAAAAGGTAATGTTCAATGGTTTTTTCACATATATTTTCAAAATGTAGTTATTGTAAAATGAAAATCAGTGGTTCCATGAATGATGACAGTATCAAGATCTTAACCGGATATTCTTAGAAATTTTAATGTTTCATCTAGATGTTTATGCCACTCTAGAGTCCTGAAAAAATATCCCCATTGCCTCTACTCTATAAAATTGATCATTATGTCTCCAGAAACCTCTAGCATGTGGCATCGAGAACCTAGTGTGGTCTCCTAAGCTCTGCTTCCTCCTCATTATCCATAAGGTGATTATCATCAATTTGGATCTATGCTTTGTTCGATTCAACCTAGAAATAAGATATTTGATGTTTGACATGCATCATCTATCTCATTACCTCCTCCAACTGAGAAAACATTGGGATAATGAATTCTAATTGATTATTGAGTATTGTAATTTTCTTATTTAATTTTTTTCTTTTAGATGATGGATTTCATGAGGTACTTCTCAAAGCATAATAATTCTTCTAGACATCATCATTAGAATAGAATCCTCAAAATAAATTATCTTATTGTGCACCATCTCAGCAAAGAAGTCACACACTAATGCCCGATGTCCAAGATAATCCACACCTCTGGCACACATATTGTGAATCCAATGCTGGAGAGACCACATACAGCACAACAGTTGTATTTATATTGTTTGTATAATTATGTGTTGTATGTACTTACATTCCCAATGTTAGATTATTTGATTCTATTTATACACATAGGGATTATTATTTTTCATATCTTCATGCATTTCATTATTATATTATGGAAGGGAAAACAGTACTAGAAGTATCCACCATGGGAAACCTCATGGATGCACTGGGCTTGAGATCCTGAGGATAGTCGTCCTCATATGATTCATCCTAGAAAATATCATCACTGGATACCATAATTTCTTGCAACTATTTGAATCACTCACTTTAACATCTGAGTGTTCAACATTGGCCATTATTAGATCATCCAAGATGAACATCTATTCACGAATCAGCAATACTATCCGAGAGGACCCCAAGATATTCCATTCTCATCTTATTTTCCGGAAGGAAACGTTAAATAAATTCTTGAAATAAAAAAAACCTCAATCAAATCGATTAAAAAACCACTTTAATTTATATGATAATGAAAAACATATGGGATTTGTGAATTATAAAATTGTGTCCAAATGTCTCAGAAGGGATATCCCCTATGGTAGACCCCTCGATGTCAATTAGTACATCCATAGTCAGCATAGACTCATCATTCATTGATCAAAAGTGATATGTTTGAAATAACAAAAAGTGTTGATGAAATATATATGTGATTATATGAACAAGGTTAAGTGTCTCATGAACTATTTTTACTTTGAGGAAGAGGAATCATGATGATGTTCCACATAGTTAATGTTTTCCCAAGATATGGGTGCTGCTATTTGAATTACAGTGTATGGTCCCCCATAGATAACTCTACAGACCTATGGCTTGGAGGATACCATCTTCAACTCCTTAACATTCCAACCAACTACTCCAGCCTTAGGCTCTTTCCCAAAAGTGTGCTTTCTAGCACTTGTTGGTGTACCCTCATCCCCTATGAAAGGGACCCATTACTCATTATCCTCAATGTTCTCCTGTATAAGGAATTTTTAGAAAGATATTATCAAATATTATAAGAATGCGATCAAGGGGTAATTAAGTTAGTTCTTACCTCAACTAACATAGAAAATTATTCATATGAGGTTTTTAATTTTTCATATTACTGGGGACACCCTTTTTGAGTGGATGATCCTTAGGATTCTTCACTATGTACTACTAAACATATTTTTAGTATATTCTGCATCTAATGAGTCATTTACGGGTGGTTTCTCCTCCATAATTATATCTTCAAAATGTTTCACTCATACCTGGGTGGATGAAGGTTCATATTCCCCTTGGTGAAATGCAAATGCATCCAAGGATGTCATGTATAAATATCTCAAATTAATGTTCACCCCAGGCATGATCCAAGTGAGATCAATATCCAGGATCTGGATTCCTGCTTGAATCAGCATTTTTTACATGTCCTCTATTGACAATTACATTCATGGATCCCTCTATGTTGACTTGGCGAACGGAATGATAACATTGGAAACCAGATATAGAATGTACATCATCTACTTTCCTAGAGCATACTTGAATCTTCTGGTCTCATTATGGGAAGACATTTCTTTCCCAAAAGGATTCACTAAAGACCCTTATTCAAAAAGATACAAGGTTGGGACTATTCCATGGGCCATCACCACAGCAAATATATCTTGTGCTGTACTAGATGCATAAATTCCCACTAAATGATTTTCTCTTCTTTTTATGTATTTTTATGGATCCTCTATGGCATGTTCGACCACTTGAATATGATTCCACGAGATTTCATCCTTATAATATTCAAACTACTTCCCTAAATAATCTATCAACAAGTCAAAATCAAATTTGGTTTGAGGAAAAATAATTGTATCCATTAATATTATACTCACTAGCATGTACCATATTTTATGAATATACATGGGTTCCATTACTCATAGAAACACATGTAAATTAACTTTATTTCTCACTATAGGGACCCAAAATTCTTATATATGAAGGCTAATATGTAAGACTCACTGTTGACATGGTCATCAATATTTGAAACCAATACAACATCCCTCAATCTCTTAAGGACTCATATTCTCATGTTCCTTTTCGGTTTCCCTATATCAAAAAAATTAATTTTTTATTGGATGGATGTTGAAATTTGAGTAGTTTTTTAACCAAATTTTTTACCTTGATCCCATCAAAACTCATTAGAATGAGCCTAATGATATTAAATAGTGATGGAATTAGAACAACATTTGGTAGGATGATTGCATATGTGAATTCAAAATCGCTGATATTCAATGCATTCCATTCATCTATGTTCTAGAATAGTCCAAAGAAACTCCTCATTTTTCAACCCTACTTTATATGACCAGGTATGCTACAGATCCTAGAAAACACAGTAACCCCATGTTGAATTTGTTTCTGAATTTAACATATAGAAACCAACAAAAACATCCTAAAATGCAGTTATATACACATGTCAATGAAGGTAAGTATCTAACCCCTACAAAATTTGGTAAGAAACACGATTTACATGAAAAGTGGATCACAACTCTTCACTTGAATGAATCCCAATCACTCAATCTGACCCTACTACTGCATCAACCATTATGATCCTGAACTCATCCTCTTTAATGATGTTGGTCACAGTTTTCCCTGACCTAGCATCCTCATGATCACATCCTTCCACAAAAAAATGAGCAAATCTATTGATAAGATGTCCCTAATGAATATTGGAGCATTATTATTCTTCTTTATCATCACATAATGATTGTATTTTACCAAGAGAGGAATATGATACTTATAATACCATGTGTTCTTTGATGTAAGGGAGAAATTATAATGGAATTATTCTAGTAGAACTCAACTGATGCATTGAATTTCCAACATACTAATGTTTACCTCATTATGACGAGGATTGAATGTGTTCATGTTCGACGTAAATTGGTGTAGGAGCTTTGGAACTGGCTGCAGTTAATGGTAAAAATTAAACTATGACATCCACAATGCTTTAAACATATTGATATGATGGTACCATTTCCTAATAATCTATGAAGGTAATGCATACCACGTTATCCCACACACATTCATTGGTAATTAATAGGCCCGAATATAGTCCCATTCTTTGTGATAACCAACATTGTTGTCCCTCATTCTACTTCAGAATATGGTCACATAGTTGGTAAGAAATTAGTATGCATAAGGATCCTCCATCTTGACCTTCCCCATCCTCCCATTCCACATATAATAATTATATATACATTCACCTTGGATAGATTGATATGAAAAATTATGTTCATGTGATTGATATCATCCTCACATCTGTTCCATGATTTTTTCATTTTAACTTTCATATATGGGATGGTAACCTTGTACTGTATCCCAAAATTCCACTATTGGATATAGTTTTTTAGGGGATAAATATTATTTTACAATTCCCTAGAACACTAACTTATTTTATCAACCCATTCTTGATTGATGGATCAGAGGATTTCCTCCCATTTCACTACTCTATGTTACTAAAAATACTTCAATATCAGTTGTGATCTATTGGTTGAAAATTTTATATGAGTCTGATAAGTCCATGGAAAGTTTTTTTATGAAGGATTTTTTGGAATGGAAATAGAAATATTGTAATGTATTATGCATGAAACATGAAAAACAAAGGTGTGGTCATTGAACTAGATGCGTGAAATAGAATTTATGTAACAATCAAGTGGATGAACATCAATTTTTATAAAAAAATGAAGACATAAATTAATGATATAATTAACATTCCAAATGGAAATTAGAGGTTAAACCACAATTCCCCCTTCATTTATTTATTCCCTTGGACCATGGTTTTTCGTGAACACCCACAATCTATGTGAAACATTGCATGGATTTTTCATAATCAAACAGAAGTACATTTGTATAATATGATTTTTCCTTTGAACATGAAATTATGGCCCCTTTTTAGAAATGATTACAGAGAGTTACTTTTGGTGATGAAATTTAATTAAAATATGAAAATGGACATTTTTTAGAAATATAAGTACACATCACACATTGAATGAGAATTTTGGAATTAGCATGTATGGGGATCTCAAGATATCATGCATGTGTGAAAGATGGTATTTTATATATAAATTTCTTATACACTAAATGTGATTATATTTTCACTTCTTCTACTGAGGTCACCATGATAAGAAATATTACTGCACACATTGAAAATGGGGTTCACACAATATTTCGGAATAATGTGAAAAATGATAATTAGAATGAAAATATATTTCATGATAAATATGATGTCAAACTACCACATTATGTGGTTATTGACCATAAAATGAGAATGTTGAAGCTATGTCCTTCGTAGGGACAATAAAATTACATTCCTATCAACAATTATATCAGTTATAAATATAAGCTCACCCATAATATTTGATATGACTATATTTTAAACAAGGTGCATATCTTCTTTAGTTAAAACCAATCCTCCATGACATCACAAAATCATGGAACACCCACTGTAGAGACACGTTCATGATGGATTCCAAGGGGGTTTACAATTGAATACACCCACAGTTGAGTAATCAATTCCCTAACTCATTAAACCCATGTGGGTTCTCCACAAAGTCTCATTATACAGACCACATTGACCTTTCACACATCCTAAATATTGTACACCGTCATTATTTTGAAGCACAGTTTCCCACCCTTATGTTAGAGTGCTATTTTCATGCAACCATTGCATGAAACATCCACACATTACATGAACCTATTGTGGAACCCCATCTAATTTTGAATTCAATATTTTTATGGTTCCATGTGTGATTTCCCCTAATGGATCTATTAATGAATTTACATAGCATTTTATTTTCATCACAACTACTATAATCCCTATTTAATCACAATATTTGGACATTAGAATGGTCTTCATGAGTGACCAATCCTTCAATTGTACCTTGGTATTTTGGAAGGAATTCCCTACCCATAGTTATCTGATCTATGGCCACATAAGCACATGGAATGGAATATGAGTCACCTACATTTATGATTCATTATATAAAGATTCATTTCTTCATTTCTGATTCGAATGATTTTAAAATTCATTACAACATCCTCGAAAAATTATTTAAAATTGTATCCATACCCAATGCTATAAGAACATAGTGATTTGTGTGTGAGTTACAAGGAATGAAATTATACTCACATAGAATAAGTTACTTCTCATAGTGAATGAGATCATCCTAACAGAGAAAGAGATCACACATAGGGGAAACTATTTTATGTGAGCCCAAACCATCCAAAAAACTCATCCTTTAAGAATCATTCCCTATTAATCCCTAACCACATACTCCGTTTCTGGGGGGACTCCTCCTATGGAATAATCCATATACCATTACGAACTATATGGGATTTTATTCCCATACGATTGTGATATATATTAATCCTCCTTGAGGTCCAATCGTAACATCCAAATCCACAATTACTATTTATGGGCCAAATCACCGATAAGATCATTCGCATTGCCTAGGGGAGCCCATATCATCCATGTCCCTATGAAAGATAAATACATTTCCCCATAACAACTCCAACCAACTACAACCCTCTATCGAAGGGAAGCTTACACACATAATACCCACACCATTACTTGTCTATTCTTTCTTCAAGATCCATGTGTCATACCAAACGATGTTAAACAACATGGATTGGTCCTTTCACACATCCTTAAACTATATCATTGATTTATGTGGGTTTTAATAATTTTTTCTAAACATGGTATATGGGGCAACTTCCATAGGTTCATTCTAGAACAAAAGATAACTGTGGTCCCACTCCTATGGGTGTACCTCTATGATCCACCTCATTTGTTGTTTTGGTAATCATCCTTAGTGTGAAATATTCCATTTATTTGACACACCAACTGGATCTACCTCCTTCATGGATACAAATATATCCATTGGTAATACCTCATGGTGTGACATCTACCCTTTATGAGGATAACATATTAGATCATCCCCTATGGGGAATTAACATACTTAAATTTGTAATTCATTGTGGTGTGACATATTTCCAATTTAGGAAAATCCTCTAGTATCCACCTATGTGGGGTGTTATGATCCATACATCAATAAAACCTCAAGGTGTGGAAGGTTCACATTTTGGGACATATCTCCCTGATCCACCTCCATTTGGTGTTCTTATCCATCCATTGGTAACCATTAATGGTGTGAAAACTTACCTTAATCGGATATGCCTTCTGGATTATCGTCTAAAGGGAGTTATGATTCATCCATTATTTAGATTCCTTTATTTCACTCATAGGGACACACCATATTGATCTAACTAGTTAGGGAATTCAAGTCAATAATGAAATACTAAAAAAGATGTTAAAATTGTTCACGGGTCTGTCTAAACTGGATGTTCAAATCCATATCGGTATGATATTAATCATATTAACCCAATGAATAACATACCATATTCATGAACATGGTATGACTTATGTGGATTATTTTGAAGGTATGCACATTTGTAGTCAGCTTCCTCATTAATAATATAGGATTCTTGAGGTGAAATTCTTGATGATTTGTATCATTGGTTCAATCAACCTAAAAAATATGGATTGTCTAAGGTGAAATACATTGTAGAAATGTACTTATGTTGTTATATACCTCATGAAAAATATTGGATACCACATTTGAATTCCATAGAATATATTAAAATTTTGAATTACATACCACATTATTGATATGGTTTTCATTGTGTACCACACCTAGGATGCCTCTATGATATTCCTTCCTATGAGGAAAAATATAAGTGACCAATGTTCCCCACATTGAGAAATGCCATTAAATCCCCGATGTGACTAGTCTCCTAGCCGAATGACACTTCCCAATCAAGACGAACTAGAATGTCTTGAAATATTTTATGTAATTAACTGGAATTAACAATGGTGTGGAACATGGAATGAGTTTGAAAACATTAATTAACACTATGAGGGAGACCCAAAATATGTGAACAGTTATATGGAGGAATCCATGGATGGATGATATGATATCCCATCATCTAGACTGGAACAAGGTGAAGACATCGTTGTTGAAGGAGATGAAATCCACTGACCATTGATAATAGGAAATGATGGTTACCAAGCATCCTAATTCACTTTAATACATAGGTGGAATGCCCAAATGAATGTTTAGGAAACATATATTTACCACTGTTTTGGGGTTCCATTATTCTTATCATTTATCCGCATGGATATACCCATTCACTTAATAATTTTATATGAAATAAATTCTATTTTTTATATATTCACTTTCATGAAATCCCAAAAAACTATTAAAAACGTCCAAAACTATGAAAAACTATTATGTTCTTCATGAAACTCCTAGAACATGTGAAGTGTTATATTATCTTAGAAATATATTATTTCATATTGAAAAATTATTTTTATAGGAAATTGTTGTTTAGGAAATTTCATCTTGCATCGAATAACATTTTATAACTCTCACACTACTTTATACCCTTAATTTTAAGTAACAATTGGCCACCCCAAAAGATGGGTTAGCTACATATTTATAGACGATTCCAAACTATAATTCAATATAATTTTACACCCCCAAACCTACATGTAAGATTATTTGTTTTTTAATCATCCAAAATTTTACTTCTTATTTATCAGGAAAGTCACGATCATCATGGAACTCAAAAATGTATCTTTTTGTTAACATTAAATTTATTTCATAAAAACGTTGAATTTCATGGAAAATAAAATATTTTAAGAAATACAATAATTTGATGTATTTCTTATGAAAATGCATTGAATATTCACAAACATAAAACTTCATGAATCATTTTCTACATTTCACGTAGTATTTATACTTGTGAAAAAATCATTCTTTTCTCCCAAAACTAATTTTACATTCCCTAATGATTATAATCCTGGTGATTAATTGAAAATGATGAAATTATTAGGAATTCTTCCACAAACATTATATATTAAATGAATACATTACATCCATCTTTCATGGATATTTTTTTATAAAAAAATTAATAACCAAACTAGAAATTCACAATTGACCATTTCAACAATATTTCACAATAAACACTTCCAATATAAAAAAAATGTCATGAATTGGTATTTTCCACCATAATTAATTGAAATGAAATGATTTTATTTCATAAAATTTAAAAGTGATTAATTACAATCATGAAATTAATTAATAACATAAAATTTTAGAAAGAATTTACAAATACCATTAATAATAGAGTTATTTAATTTTCTTATAATCTTGTCCCACATACATGTGACGAATCATGATTTCAACAATGATATTTCATAATTATAAATTGGATCATTTATAGTAAATTATTCATGAAAAGAAAGTGATAAAAAATTAATTTTACATTTCTCAAAAATATGACATCAAATATTAGGGTATTATAGTTAACTCTAATTATACCTCCCAACTCAACTAATAAATTATTATATCCAACCATCAATAGATTAATTTTCAATAAATTAATATTGTGTTTTAATAATATTCCTTTTTTTGGAGATAAATCAATCCAATTTAGTATTTCAATAATTGAATCTATATAAAAAAACCATGGGGATATATAATTATACTATGCTACAACTATAGAGGTTGTCATTTAATTGAGTTATGGTCACCCCAATAGTGAAAGAACATTTTCTAAACATACACCTATTTTAGGATTTCAACTATTGTGGTTAAATCATCATGATTAGTTTTTATGTAGCTGATAATTTGGGATAAACCTTTGGTAATGTTTAATATTATCTAAATAATGATTGTCATCTGATAGTTATAAGGTTAAAGGTAATTAGTATTTTGATATAGTAAATTTGGTATTCTTTTTGAGTGAGTGGGTTAAAAGAAATATCTATTTACATTAATCTGAGACAGTTTTCATTTTTTCTAAATATTAATAATTTAATTAACACATCATAATTAATAATCTATGATAAATTATATGTGATTACAGATTATGGTTAATTATCACATCGAAGGATAATAAAAACTCATAATTATAATGAGGACAATGAAGTTACATACATATATTCCAAAAAATTTGATAAATAAAATGATGTTAATTTTTCATGTGATGAAAATAAAACAAAATATCATGGGTAAAGACTAATTATAAATTTAGAAAATTTCTCATTGTGTATTTCCTTTTTAAATGATTTAAAATAATATTATTTGAACATGAAACACATATAAGACATCAATATTCATAAGTAAAATTTGATGTTCCATTCTATGAACAATTGAAATGGTCCATAGACCTTAGGATTATTATTAAATAAATATTACGTGTAATGTAAATTTATATCTTTTTAGAAAATTTGATTCCATGTGGTCTAAAAGGGGTATGAAACATTGTGTTCGACATAAGTAAAACCATAGTAATGTCTAATTATAGAAATGAGGATTATTACCCTTATTTTGTGGAATTTTTATCACCCATAACATTAATGGAAATAGAACTGCATGGTTTTATTTTTTGACAAGTTATTTTATTTTAATTTTGAAATCTGATGAACAATTAAAAATTCATCCATCACATATGGCGATGAAACTAGATAAAAACATGTTCAATTTAGATGACATGATAGATGGATTATATCCCAGAATGTGAGTTCATAGGAAGTTATTATCACTGGGTAATTTACATTCATTCTCTATTGGTGACAAGGAATTACACTAGATTATATCCATGTATGTTTTTTAAATAGTATTTCCACTATTAATATAACCAAGATGGTGAAAACAATATGAATATAGAACCTCTATTAAATTCAATATCAATTAACATTTTTATGAAATACATTCTATATGTATAATATTAATTTCTCATACATGATTGATCAATAATACATAGTGACCATATATTCAAGAGAATATGTTTTTGAGATGAATAATTGTCAAAACATTTTGTTCTATTATATTTCATATATAATTAATTAAGTTACCAGAGGGAAATATTGTGAATTTATTTTTATTTAAATATATTTTTATTATTCATGTTAAAATTAATATTTATGGAAATTTAAGATTATATATTGTATATATGATAAAATAAATATTCATTTTTCTCAATAAATAAAAATTTGTTTGTTTTTGAAAATTAATATTCATTTAATCTTGTAGTCTTACTCATGTCAACCATATAAAAATATTATAAATATATTAGACATGGGTAAATTTAATTATTTAATTTTTTTACATGATATTGTGGGAAATTATTATTTATCTAACCATGTATCTATACAGACAAGATTATGTTAGTTCTAAAAATCAATCTAATTATGAATATTGTAATCCAACATAATACAATATATATAGACAGAGTTATTTTCTCCACGATATCTCTAAAGAGATTACATTATCCTCATTAACAAACATATTAATACTATAGTGATATGTAATTATCCAGCCACTCAAACATATTCATTCGGAGATATTAATTTAATGGATAATGAATTTTATACATCTGGTATAGTAAAAAAGGACATCTAAAAATACGTATAGAGTTTGTATGTACACATATTATTCATTATAATAAAGATTATAAAAATGATTTCTCTCACTATAATCGTGATGAAATAATATTATGTTTACCGATTCATAAAATAATAATGAAAATAAAAATAAGGGTTCATTATTTTTTATTAAATTAACTATAAATTATAAGTGATGTTTATTTTTTAACATTAATTAAGATAATGAACAACCATACAATTATAAAAAATGGTCTGATGAGAAAAATGAAGTCAATACATGTTATATGGTGAATAATATGACATATATAGATGATTTATCAATGTGTTTCAAAAAAACTTATTTGTAAAAATTATTTGGACATGACCATATGGTTTGATTGTGGTTGTTTCACTATCTTGTAAACTCATTGATGTTGAGCTTACTAAATTTTTTATCAAAAAATGGAAACCCCCAATGTCTATCACACCCTTAAATGGTTATAGAACTACATTCCTATTGAAGTAGTTCATTTTGGGATTCACACCCAACAATGCATAGAAACTCACATTGGTTGAGAGGATGGTAGGACAGGATCATCACACATTTTTGGGGGATAATAACCTACTCTACAACCATCATAGTCATTTATGATTTGTTTCAGAACATCTTTCTACTCTCAATTGGGATCATTTACCATATCAAATTGCTCATTTATTAAATCCATTAATATGAAATGGGTGAAACATATTATTGAGTTCCACTAAATGTATATGACATTCTTCATCCAATTCTCCATAGTGGGAATATTCTTATATGTTGAATTTGGATAACTATGCACTTTAGAGTTTCTTTCATGCATGAAAGAGGTTAATATACCAATGATGGGAAATTATGATGTGTCTTAAATATCATGTCTTATAAGAGGAATCAGACCCCACGTAGTTCATTAAACCCATGATGTTTAACAACATTTGAAAAGGATATATATGGGGGATGATGGAAATAGAAAATTTTTACTTAGAACACAAGGAGGAATACTATGTATTTAAGGAATGGAATGAATCATAATTCTCACAGTTAAATCATGCCTATGGGGATGTCCAAGGGGTAGATACACTTATATGGGGATGTTAAATCATGAAACTAAATGGTATTAATGACTCATGTTTCCCGAAATGGTAAATATTTTATATGAAAATGATGTAATAATTTCAACTCCTTATTCCCACATGATATCTTCTCAATCTTTCAAAACATGGGTGACATGTAATCAATCTCTGTGCAGATGGATACAAGAATTTTATGCTTGAAATTCCCTCGATGAGTTCATTATAGAGGTTAGGCTTTGGGTAGGCATCCTATAAATCCTAGTTATGGTAGAAATGAGAGTCATTTTATTTTATATGAATTACTAATCCTTATGAATTAGTAACTATGATCATATCATAGGATAGGTTGTGTTGTAATGGTTGTAATTATTGATACGTTGACATAATTACACTGAGGTGGATTCCAATTTGAGATTGGGCCTTTAAGATTGCATTCTGCATATCCTTTTATAGGAAGGAATCATAGTTGTTGTAGTTAATCATGTTTAGAAATCACACACTACGGATTCCCTAATAATTTAGGACATATCATATTATGTTGCAAATGAAGAATTACACACTAATTTTCCCCACTATGAACGTTATTATCATTGATACTCCCTAACCACATGTCCGATATTTTCAGTGAGAAAATAGTGGATAATAAGTATGCATTTTTACTTTTTAAGGATATGGTAATTATGCTATTGGAAAACTATTTGAATGATTAAAATAGAGGTAGGGAAGAAGGTTGATGTCAAATATATCTGGTTAATATATTGAATTAGAGTTATCATCATTCATTTCATCTATAAATATACACTAAGGCTACCAACATCGAATGATATGAAAATATTATCTCCATAAGTACTTGTGAGATATTCCAGTTGTGAGACACACTTTGTTAAATGTAAAAAGTATTAGTACATATGGATGTGGATATTTGGTTCTAAGATAAAATTTTGGATGTTAAATGTGGATATCATGGCTAAGGATGGTATTCAATATATCTTGATAATTGAAGGAATCAAATACATCATGATACTTCAGGGGCATACTGAGAGGGAATCATAGGACTTGTTTGACATGCCCATAAGACATAATAATATCCAATTCGTATGTCAAGGGGGTGTCACCCAACATGATCAACTCACCATTATATTTTCTCATGATCATTATGATTCAAAAAAATAATGTATGGATCAAATTTTATTATATCTTAAATATTCTATCATCTTGAGTCATTAATAATTATTTATTTTCCATGTAACATATTTGTTTTCAGTGTTATCTATTTTTATGTTACCCATGAAACAAATGATATGTGGGATATACTTTAAATAATCTAACTCACATACAATGATTCCTTCTTGTGATCAATGGATGATCATGTAAATTACATGTAAATGAAACATAATTATTATGTTCATTCCCAATATTTTCACATTGTGTAAGACCAAAGGATAGAGAGATTGGGTGCATTGAGAAGTCGACACTCATGTATGGGTTTCCTAGGGCATGGATCAAAAGATGTTTTTTGGGTGGGGGGGGGGGTTATAGTAATTGAAAAACCAATTACAATATTAAATTTCTATAACAGATCTCACAAGTCTTGGATAGATTCAGTGTAGATATTTAATTTTACATTCTTCATGTGATCTCTACGCTGATGTCAAACTATTTTCAGTGACACCATGACAATCCTTTCAAATAATTATTTGTTGGAATCTAACTAGTCAATAGATTTTTAACTAATAATCTAGAAATTGAAAAGGTATTTAACAGTGTCTAAATTTAGTTTCAATGGATAGTGAGGGGATCAGAAATCACGATGAACAGACTTCATGAAATCTGATATGCTTTATCTAGGACATTCTATACAGTAATGGTGTCTTTCCAAGGAGAGTTCGATAGATCAAGATGTCTTTTTGAGTGGGGCACAATGATATCAATGGTTACCAACTGGGATTTAAATCATCATTGATAGAATATCATAATTTATTTTCTTTATAAGAATATTCCATCATTTCAAATAATTGACACCGTTTCTTTCTAAAAGGATGGGGATCTCACGAATTTCAATTAGTGTTTTTAAAAAAACCATTAGCATTGTTGAAGAATCATTTAAAAAATTGGATATGTGGTGATGCTTAATAAACATGTAATTTATTAAAAATTTAAAAATAATTTATTACATAAACGTACACATAATATGAGTTCTATTGAAAACTCAATTCATAGTTTTTTGGAAGACATTCTAATTCCTCTGATAATACATCATCAAACTCTCGTACGATGGGTGTCTTTGTTATCATGATTTTTCCCAACCATTTGAGATAAAAAAACATTCATTTATTGGAATTAAGACGCTTATGTTGGATTATATTTATATTATAAAGTTATATTTATCCATATATCGATAAATAAACATATATTGATCTGGAATATGAAATTTGACTTCCATTAATTCGAAATATATATGAGATATTTATTGATATATCAAATCCATTCCAATAATAACAATAAATTCTACTGTAGGAAGTATTGAAAGATTTAATGGAAGCACAATCCCAGAAACAACAACCAGAGAATAATTATCAACTGTTGATGTGACTGTTGTGACATTATGAGTTTTCACAGCTATCTCAACATAAAATTTTGGGGTAATATGATGATTACATTTTAAAAATATACCTAAATAAAATAGTGTTTGGATCAAAACTAAAACAAATCATATTCTACTTTAGAGTGTATGGTAAATGTATCTTTCAACACATTATTATCATACTCCAAGTCAGCTACAGTAATTTCATATGACATTATTTTCTCTTTGTCCTTTAGATTATTCTGACATCAATCATTATCAATAACCATTGGATTAGGTCATAGATCGGAAAAATTTACCATTTCATTGAACTTGTATAATTGATGTGTAAGAGGTGCATTCTCGATAACATTTTCATTATTTTCATCATCATACAACATTTTCTCATTAATTTTGCATTCAACTACCCGTTAAACTTCTTTTCCATAGATAAAACATTTACATTACCCTTTTAGAAAATTTACTTCCTATTTCTTTCAACACGTTGAGCATATGTGAAATCATATCTTCTTTTCAATGTGGTCATTATTTTTATCCTTTGAATTCCATTTTTCTCTATTTATCAAACCCTCTCGAATGACAGGTTACTCCAACATCCATCTCAACCTTCATATCACATCAAACATTTTCCTCATAGATATTAATGTCTCATATGTATAACACCCTTAAAAGTCTTGGTTTTAAACAAATAATGAATTAATATATATTACTCAGAGGTCTGAAAATAATTCCAATAGCGTACATTTCCACTGTAGTAATATTTTCATTATAGGTATTAAATTATTCATCATCCTTTTTCTTAATATCCATGAACCTTTTATTCATCTTTGTTAAACGAATATGATGAATGTAATTATTAAAAAAATTTGATCATGAACTTATCCCATTAAATCAACTCAATTTCATCTAATTTCATTGTATTATTTATATGATTCCACCTTTGATCCGATTTTCATTCAAAATGATATATTTCAATGATGAATTTATCTTGTTTAGTACATTATAGGGATGAAAATAAATTTTCTATGGTACTAATCCATTGTTCATTGACTAGTGGATCAGGAGACCCACTAAACAATGGGGGTTGATACCTCCTGATTGACTCAGAAGAATTTTTCTCCCTCCATTGTTAATTTGTATGTCCATCATGATTCATATCTTGTAATGTTCTGTTATCATATATTCAATATTTTTCATTCCATATCCCATAATATTTGGATTCTTATGAGGGAAATCATTTCATTTCTTGTCACATTCAGTATTTTTATAGTTCCTTAAGGTTCCAACAACTGTCTAAAACCAAGACTCATAGTATAAGAAACAGTAATCATAATGGTAAAACCAAATAATCGAGAATAAATTATAAAATTTAGGACATCTTAGATTTTATCGTAGTTTATTCATTTTAATTTATAAAACACTAGGATTATAACCTATACATTGACATATCCTTCGGGTTCTTATAAAGGATTTCCCAACATAGTTCGCAAAGGATAAATATACCATTCCTTTTATACCAATAATAATGTCCCATACATTACATTCACGGATATTAATTCAAAATTAACGTCTATTCATTAAAAGATGTAATAAATCCATGATCGGACCATATTTTCATACTATCATTAGAAATTGGGAAACACAAACAATGGGTTCATAAAACATCTACAATGTCTCACGTTTATTTCTTCATAACTAGACACCTTTTTCACATATCTTACTTAATACCCTTCTTCATGACCTTGGGAAAAGAAACATAAGATAGGGTTATCTCTAATTCTCAGTATGGTTAAACAAGGAAAATATCAATCATATCAGAATCATAAAACATAAGAACATAAAATTTTACACCTTTATCCTACATATGAATGATCATGATATCATGTCATGGGATAAAAAGTCATATGAATTAATGTTCATAATACAAAAAGTTGTAACCTTAGAAATTATGTTTTTTGGAATACACATATAAATAGAATATAATTTCAATTTATTAGGGGCTCATTTCCAAGACCATCATAGTGAAAAAGTCCATTACTGAACTTGGTTTACTTTTCATTCCCTCCCTATATTACTAAACAAGACTGACTTTTTTGTTCCAGTGATGTATATACAATGAGATATAAACCTACACCCGATGAATTGGATGGAGATATAGGTCCCACCCATATTATAATGAAATCATTCTTATGTGGTCCACAAAAAACATAAATCATTTATCATATCATAAACCAATGAAAAAATGGGTCTCTTAATCATCACTGAATTATAACATAATCCATGTAAAAAATGGATTTAATAAATATATTTCCATAATAAACAAAATAAAAATAAATTGATAAAAATTAATAAAAAAATAAAACTATTTAAATAATGTCATCTTAGATGGAAATTAGATTATCTATTACACATGAAATTATTTCTCGAGGAAATTATCTTTTATTTTCCAAACATAATTTCTTGTAACAAAACGCTCGAAAATGCAAAAAGAAAAGAATTTCATTGAAAATAACCTTCAAAAAAATTAAGTGAAGATTAATGTAAATAATTCATCCTGAATCCTAAAAAATATAGTCACTCCTTAAATGTTAAAAACCCTTCTTCTTGTGATTTTTTTGGAGAAGAAAAATAGTACATTATACTAAAATTGACAACAGATTCCTTAAATACTGTTTAAATTTATTTCCAATGGTTAAAATTTATGATTAACTATTTCCAATTAATGGATATAATATTACATATTTTTGAAAAATGGGTGTGTATGATAAATATACCCTTGTAAATGATTACGTATAAACATTCTCAAATAATAATGAAATTGAAAAATTACCCCTTACCTTTGGTTCAATATATTTTTCATGTTTCCAAACCGTATATATAATATTTTAAAAGCTAAAAAAGCATTATAGATTTTTATTGAATTAAATACTTTAAACATCAATAAAGTATAAGCAATTAAGGTAGTTATTCATTTCCTAAAAATAAAAATAAAATACCAATGATAAAAAAACATTTTAGCATTAAAATTAGTTTTTATAATCGAATATATCATTTGTATATCCTTATATAAAATTAATTTCTTATTTAAATTTGTGTGACACCTATTTAACTATTAGTTAAATAAAATAAATTAAATGTTCTGTTCTCATACGTTTGGGTTCATATGGATACCATTTAGACCCTTGGATGATATAGATATAAACACACATATCTAATTATATTAATAATCGTTTTAGGGTAATTTTATAATATGATTCTTAACCTTAATTACATGGTTTTCTCTTTTATATTATTAATAATAATTACTATATTATTAATATTGTAGAAAAATAAAATAAATCTATTCACATAATTTTGACACAATACTTCCAAATATGGAATCCATAAAAATTGAAAGTAATAATATTTCAGTAATTAATTTAAAATTAATCGCATTTTTAGGATGGGAGAACATGTTTTAAAAGTCAAAAACAATAAAAAATACGAAAATGTGTTTACACCTATATTTAATGTAAAATTTACTCTAATGAATTCATTATATTGAACAATAATAATATATTCTATTTATATATTAAAACCAATAAATATTATATTTAATCTATAAAAATTTTTTGATGAAAAATATTGTATTCACGTAAAAGTTTTTGTATTATTATTAATCATAAAAACATAATATCTAACATAAAAATATTAAAAATTCATCCAAAGTAATGTTGTATGCACCGCTTCAAAATAACATGTCTATTTTTTCATATAAATGATCTTCATGGGTCAAAATAATAATTTATAATGGGTTCTCCAATCAAAGTCGTAGAACTACCCTTTGAAAAAATATATGTTTTTATACATCAAAGAAGATTTATTCGTACAATATGAATAAAATATCCATTGGATGAATATAAAAAAGATTTTATTATTTATATATCATATGTATCTCATTAATTTCATTACAAAAATAATTCATTCTAAAATAAAAATATCTAACTAATTTATATTTTTCATAAATAATTGTTTCCCAATTAATTCACAATGTATTTACATAAGTTGGTGGTACTTATTATAGATAATTTAATGGATAAGGAATAATGGTATGTTTATAATAACTGCTTATCACTGTTTGTTAAAATTCCCAATTTTGTGAAATGTAAGCTATTGAAGAGGTAAAATTATGTAAATAAAATATTTCAAAAATCATCAGGGTGTTACACATCCGAAAATAATATAAAAGTATAATAAAACATTTTTATGAAATGATATACATTAAGACAAGAATAAATTACAATTTTAATAATTTTGAAGTGATATTTTATTAATGAATCATTTATCAGAATAGATTTTAAATACACTTAAAATAAGTTGAAATAAATGATAACAAAATCCAATTTCATTTATTAAATAATCAATGAGAATAAAAGACCTTGATTAATTAAGGTAAACCAATGAAATGAAATTGAGTTATAAAATTAATTTCCAATTGGTGATTTCCTAGTTCAATCCCCAAAGATGAAATAATTTAAATTTCAAAAAACAATACAGTTATTTATGAGGTATTTTTAATAATACCTCTAATTGGTTTTGTAAATACACCATATTAGAGTAATTATGTTTATAACATCACAATATGCCTCAATGAAAGGAAGTTGACACAAAATCCCTTACCTCATGTTTCCCATTTGTTGGAAATTATTTAGACTAATTGAAAATTGGATTAAACATCCTATGGTTCTATAATGAAACCATATTCATATTTATAATATCATATATTATCTTATTGTTAAATTTTATAACTCGTTTGTTAATAATATTTCATTATTATCGTTGTTCATGGTGCTAATGTCCTTATTTTCTCAAGAATTTTTTCCAGGAAATATTAGGTTGTTTTCTATAGGATATTCGACCATCATATACATAATGATATTAATGTTATTAATATAATATTTAATATGTAAATACATTTATATATATATTAATACTTTTTTTACATGGAAAATCAATTATACGTCTTTATGGAAACTATATGCCACATGTACGCACTAGTGATAACATACTTCCCATACTGGGTTTAATGGTAAATAAATAATGGTATACTAATTTTCCATAACTTAAACAAACATATATGTATTATATATATATATTCATCATTTACATCATTATTTCTGCCCATGTTTTTGTATGATGCAAAAATATTAGCTTGTTTCGTGAGGCCAGTGTCATATGTAATCATGATTGGTGGGAATGTTTCCCATTTGATAGATAATAAGATGGATAAATATTATTAAATAAAAAATAACATCTCATCATATTTTAGACACATTTTTTATTATATTCAAACTATTTTATAATATTTATGGTGGAAAGTATAATATAAAATAAAGAGCATTATGTAAACTATTTACATCGCTTAGAAACCTACATTGAATATTTTATTAAGAATCATAGTGCTTGAATTATGATAATAACATGAGTTATATAATATGGATAAGTATTTTGATAAGATATTTTGTATGATATTTTGATAAATTTTTTTTGAAAGGTTTGAAGGAATGAGTGTAGGGAGTTCTCTTTAACAATTATTGTGGAGTAGAATTTTTATAAATATAGGAAAAGAAATTCAATAATCACAGGTCAAAATCTATTCACATGTATCCAATTACGATATATAAATGATATTTTTTATGTTAAATTAAATTAAAACCTCTAAAAAATATGAAGATACATATTTTAAAAAATTTATTCTCATTCCCTCTATGTTTACATAATCAATTTTTTTCAGAACATCAATTAATTTTATAACCATGTTAATTTGTACATTAATATTAAAATAATATAAACCATTATAGATTATTTAGAAGATACAATTATTATTAGGAAATTAAAATTTTCAAATATGGATTATTTGTGGGTGTAAAATTAATTTTATCAATACTGCTTTCAACATGAAAAGCACTCTTTCAACCACAATGATAGAAGATAAATTATAATTTATATGGTACTCATAATGAAAAAAATAGCATATTTACATATTATATAAAATAAAATATTTTTGATTAAAAATTATAAAATATTTTTTTGAAATTTAATTCCTAGAATTTCTCAAACTTATTTTAAAATGAACCCCACTAAACAAGCCGAGAAAAGTATTTTTATGAAATTAAATTTTCAAGAATTTAATAATCTTAAATTAACTAAATTAATTCTTGTAATAATTATATGTATTTTAGTTCATATATATAGATATATATCCAATTAATTTGATTAAAAAAATATCATATTAGTATTTTTTTTAAATAAATAATAGAGTGGGACATTATTACTTTAAAAATAGTTTTAAAAAATTTGTTTTAAGCCTAAAAATAAACTTATATCTCTGTTGGGTATAAAGATATTTCAAATTTATAATATTTATTTCTAATATAAATAAATAAAAATTTTATTTTAATTTTATGAAATGTTAAATTCATATTGGGGAACATAAGATAGTTAATTCATTGAAATTATATTTCTATTTTCCAAAAATTGTAATTTTTGCTATTGATTAAAAAAATAAACCTTTTCAAGAAAATATTACTAATTCACAATATGATAAGTTTGAAATTATTTTATGAAAAATTAATATCATTTTATTTATTTATTTTTATAAATATGATAAAAATTATTTCTATGATTTTCTCACAAAATAAGTACAAATTCATTTTGATAAAAACATATTTTAAAAAAAAATTGTTACATTAGAATGAATAAATATTATCCAAAAAAATTAATAATTAAGACATATAAATAAATATATAATTCCTTAAATTATATTTATACCCCCCCCCCCAATTCTACTATTACGTTATAATAATCATATTTAAAAAATATGGTTCACTTATTTTATGCTCGATGATGCATATCGTATGAGCTATCGAACAAAAAGTTCTTCATTAAAGAGTACATTTTTAGGTGTTGAATGTTATAAAAGATATATAATTTATTTTAAATATATTTTTTAAAAAATATATGGGTTTTATACAGTGTTATATAAAATTCAATTTATTAATCATAACATGTCATATTTGTAATAATAATTTCCTAATATTCCCAAATACTTCTAAATTTATTCATGACTTGTCATTATAGAAATCCTAACATTTCTAAATACCTAAATTATTTTGATTTTTACCCATATATGAATCCATTTTCTAAAATAGAAAAATATATTGTGGGAGTTCCAAAAAATCATTATCTAATAAAATAGATTGAATAACACATAAAACATATTTATATCATATTTATGAATTTCAGGGTATAATTGTAGGATATATGTGATATATTTTATGTTAATTAATATTATAAAACTATGAAATAAATTAACATTATAGGTTTTTTATTTTGAATAAAATTTTTATTAAAAATACATCCATATACTATTAAATAATTAGTGATGTTATACTTCTTTTCCATTCAATAGGTGATGACTGAATTAATAACCAATCCTTATTTTCAATGTTACTACCCCTAGGAAAAGCTAATAAAGAACCTATATTCAAATTCAAAATATATACATGGATTTTATTTTTTGGAATAAAATAAATGTTTGTGACTTTAGAATATATAATTATGCTATCTTATACAATGATTTACCACTAGGGTTTTCACTATGTTCCCATGTACGAATTCCAAAATTAACTTGACCATGCCTATATTACCATCATTAGAATCCTAGGACACATACACATGTAATTTAATGATTTCAAACATAAACTTATAGAAATTATGAACCAAGGATCTAGTGGGTTGCATTCATAAGGATATTAGAGATGTAATAAATCATTACAAACAGAAATTAGTTTATAATTATTTAAAACTCCACAAAGTGATCCTAACTCCCTTGTATAATCAATGTATATATACGATACCATGTAAATTTACATAATTCATATGTTTGAGCTATAAATTATAGTATAGGACTTACTAATTTATTTGATTATAGCGATAGAACATATTTATGTTATTGTACATTAGCTTATATCATAAAGGGAGAGATCCAATGCATTTTGACATGGGCTAAAAGAATAATTTCACAAGATCATGGAATCATAAATATGTCATATAAAAACAATTATTTTAATAATAATAATATGAAAGTGTTCAATTCTATTAACTTCATTAAATAGGGTATGATTTCTTGATTCAGAATAGGTTTGGACTAAAATCCTAGAATATATCATGATAAAAATTTCGATGATGGAATATATTTAGTATGATTTATTCAGAAGAAATGTTTGTATCTTCATTAGAAGAATAAAATTTATGGGTGGAATAAAATTATCATTTTTTCTTATTTTTATCAAAATATGGGTTTGTTATTTTAAATTAATATTTTTATTATTTTTAGGAAAAGAAAAAACTCAATCATATAAAGTTTAAATTTCAATTTCAAGAAGAGGGTAACCAAAGTATTTATTTGAAAAAAATATTATTTTTGATACAAAATTATCTAAATATGTTTTATATGTTCATTAATAATATTTTTAAATGCATTATTTTTATTCCATACATAAATATAAAATTTTATATAAATTTATATTTCAGTCATATTTTATGGCATTATCATAAAAATTATAGTTTTGGTGAAGCAAATGTTAATACATTTTTAAGATTAAAATATATAGCATTATTTAAATACAAAAAATATAATCCTATCCACATTTTCAATGATGATTTTAAATGTAAGATAAAAATAAATATTTTTAACTTTTGTGATTATAAAAATTAGTTTTATTTATGTGTCTATAAAATTAAATATTTTTTTTTAAAAAAAATATAATTTAATAATCATATATTATATTTAAATGTTATGATAGTTTTAAATCACAGAAAATATTAAATGCATTTCAGGTTCATAATTGTAGAGAATTTTATATAAGATTTTATTATATATGAAAAATTATATGAAAAATATATTATCTTATATATGAAAGAGTTTAAAATTTTATAAGTAATATGAAGTTAACATTATTGTACCATAAATATATCGGTCTTTGACTTTTAATGGATGTTAATGAAATGAACCCAACATAAATACACAATTAGGGCTTGTAATGAAATTACTCATAGGGATATAAGGTTTTAGGAGCATCACATGGGTGTTTGGATTAGAGTTTCAGTTTTTTTGAACAGTACTATATGGAAAAGATTAGAACATAGTTACTGGTATCAAGGAACCCCAACTATAAATCCAAAAATAAATGGAATTATGGTTTTAGAAACCATGATAAAGGTCCCTATTGACCATGATAAATATTATACTGAATTGGGAAAATGATCTGAATAATAGTGCACTGTCATGTGGGAGGAACATGATTTGAATAATAGTGTGATGTACCTATGTAGATTAAGGATTAATTTTATGATGAAAATACCATAATTAGTGCATTATTTTACTAATATGTGTTCAATAAATGTGACTCTTCTAACGAAAAAACATTATATTTCTCCATAAATTTTTTTATTTGTGTCACCCTCTCTTAGTCCTTCCTATTTCATGCGCAGAAAGAAGGATATGTGTCTCTTTTATTTTTTATTCCAATTTTAATTGTCTTTTTTTAGCATGCTCATTGGTGACTTGAGATTTTTCTTTGAAATTATAATTCACATTGGACCCCCACATATATTACATAAATATTTTGGTTTTCAATATTTCATAATTTTTTCTTAATTCTATTTGATCTTTGTTTAATTGGTTGATCATGATGGTGAAATATATCTCCAGACGATGATAATTTCTATTCATGTAGTTTTTATAGGGTGTATAGTTATTTCAATAGATGTAAGTTAGACATTAATGATTTATATTTTTTAGGATGTATTTAATTATTAATTTCTATTGAATTAGTTTTTTTATGTATATTAAAATCGAATTATGGTTGGTAATATTATTCTAAATATCGGGATTCCATTGGTCGTGGTTCCAGAGAAACTTGATACCACAATGAGATATCTTGCATTATGATAAACATATGTTGATTTAATTAATTGATTATAAATATTATTGTTTAGATTAAAAGATGATGGATTGTTATGACATGTGTTTCATGAGACACTATTCCCAAAGATAATATCAATTCATTTATTATTTCCTTACAAGACTTCACATCAAGTTCAACATTTTTTTTGAATGATGATGGATGGTATGGTTATCCTCGAGACATAGTAGACAATGTTACCCAATCCTATAATGATTTAGTTATTCATTAATTGCATGATTTAAAACTAGGATCACCATCATTTATTCATGTTTTAGGATGGATTATAGGGGGTCTCCTTTGGATTCACAATCATTCACATTAGATATACCATTTACATCACTCAATTAATCTCTAAACTGTTTCAACATACATAAAATTATATAGAATATCCTTCTAGTGGAATGTGTTCCTTTGGGGTTTCATACCCAATAATACATAACAAGTCACATTGGTTGATAGGATGGTAGTTTGGTCACATCGCACCCTATTGGATGAATTATATCCTACTATGAAACCCACTTATAGATTAAAATATTTTTGTGAATCTCTTCTAAATCATGATATGGGACTGATTACACAAACAATATGATCAGGTGGTCAATAGATCTAACTATTATATGGGGATATGTTAGTGATACCATTTATATATCTATTATGTTCTTCATGTAATTCCTATTATTTATTATCAATTGATATTTGTTTATATTTTGAATCCATATAAGCAAGTACTATTGGGTGTAAAACTATATACAGAGGTGATTGGGGCTTGGGAAAGATACTAAACATTTTAAGGCTTCTTACATATCATATTTATATCCCGAATAAAAACCCACATAGTTCATTTATGATTGAAATGTTTACTATAACATCATACAAAAAATACATATATTATAGAATAGTGGCACCATGTGTTGAGATCAAACCATTGGAACTCTTCCTAAAAATCCTATTTATAAAATGAAATAGTGTACTCTTATTCAGTACATCCATATCCCACTGATGGTTTTGAGGTACATGGGGTGAATGGTAAGGGATTACATATAAATGGATGCCCATTTATGAGCCCACTTCTCATATACTAATTGTAAACAATGTATAGTATAATAATGGGGGAATTTAGTTCTAAGAGTTAATATTATATGAGCTATAGAGGGGTTTTCACTAGAGTGGATTCCCACTAATGAATTGTCCATTTGGAAGTAGTACAACATATCCTATTTTTATATAAATCTTATTTTTCATAGTTAATTAATCATATGAGTTAGCCGATGGATGATAATTAATGTATAACCATAAATGATTTCGAGTACTATGGTTTACTATTTATGATATAGATGTTCATTATTCAATGGTGATTCTAAATTTATATCATAGGCCTTTGGATGGTGTTCTAAATCTTATTTTTTTATACTAATAAGAGAACTCATGGTTCAATTATGATAATTTTAAGTTTATATACTAGGGAATATTATCATATCCTGAGATTCTTGCACTACATGCTAGGCATGTTTGGAATTCCAGTTGGACATGTCCCAACTATCTCCTCAAATATATGTGGTTTTATGTACATGTCTTGGGGTGTCTTTATGACATGGATGGGATTTTCCATGGTTCTTATCATGATCATTACATACATATATGAGGACTTATACATGATATGGATGTAATGTTCATGTATGGCCACATGGCTTGGATGAATCATCTATAGGACTCTACATGACTAAGTTGAGCATTAGAGGGACTTTGCATGATCAGAACATAAACATCACAGGGTGTAAAGTCATTATTCAAATCATTCAAGGAGGTTTTAAAATGTTTTGATGATATGTCTATAGGATTTTGGTAGGACACAACTAATATGTTTTAGGGTCTTCATGTTATTATCATCAAAATAGAAAAGGGTTTCCCTTGATCATGGATGGAATTCTAGGAAGCGATATCTTGACCTAGATAGAATTTCAAGAGCAAATATACATGAATCTATTGGAATGCATGATTTTAATTAAACGATAAATACATACAAATTCATGGGTGCCTAATTATCAATACCTACAAGTCAAAAAAATCATATGATCTGAATAAGTCATGTGAATTGCATAATGAAATCATATGAAGGACAATATTACCTTATTTTTATAATGATTATATATTTTTTTGTTGGTATTTCATATATGTGCTAATGTTTTTGAGGAATTATCTTGTAGAGGTTTCTCCTAACTAAGTCAACCAAAAGAATCAACATCGCATAACCTATATGGTAAGAGATAAGTCCTTATCATGATCAATATGATTATCATGTGAAGTGTATATACATTCCCTTTTATCCCATAGACCCTTAAAATGCGTTAAATGATATAATACTCGATATTTTTTTTGTGTCTTTCTACCATAAGACCTTCACTCTCACATCTAAAATCCCAGGGAGGGTGCCTTGCATTTGGGTAATCTATATTTCTATATAGAGTTGGGTGACTTTATTCAAGTCACTCCACTAGATCTAAATCAACATTAATGGATAATATATTTCACATATAATCTTTATTTGGAAGAGGGTGTACCACATCATGTACTTCATATAATCCTTTAATGGATCATCCATGTCATCTTCTTTATGTAACATGAATAACAATGACCAAAAGATCAATTTTTTCATTTTTCTATTTTTTAAACCTTCAGCGTGTTAAAGGTAATTATCATGATTATGTAGAAATATTAAAGAGTCATCATAATATCAGATTTTTTTGGAGTATTTGAGAGACTGGAATATCAGATGAAGATGAATTTTCCATAATCAATATTACTTGTCTGTGGGAATCGCAAGACAAACATGACATATCAAAGAAAATTCTTGTGAGAAATTTTTATCACATGAGGTTCATAATACATTAGGATGAACGATATTATAAACATTAAACCATAAAACTAATATTTATCATAATAATTTTTGTATGTTACATGTCCTCTAAACTTTTTCCATTGGATTTCCATTATTGTTTCACATGATCAGTAATGGATCTCATGAAGGAATCCAAGAAATATCATGGAAAATGACTCTTATTTACATTGATTAATCACATAATAAAATACATATGTTAAAGGGACTCAAAAAGACAAGGATAACATGATTATGAGTAATTTCTGGAGCAGTAGGCATCTCAAAGAGGAATTCACTTCATCGAGTTGGACATAACTAGGGCCCTTCACATTATTATGGTGGACTTTCGGATATATATCTTGTGATCAATAGTGATCATTATATTTTCAAAACTGCCATGCATGAAAAATATATACACATAAAAAATTAAACCTCTATTTTAATAATAATTATTTCTTTATTTTTTAAGATGAGTTATGTGATTTTCAATCATTTTTTTCATCATATGTCGTTTTATAAGAGGTTATTATTAGGAAGTATTTATATGATCCTAAATTATTTTATAGATATCAAAATATTATTATGTGGTATCATATAGGGGGAATCACATTATCATGGAAATATCATGTGATGTGGATGATCTATTAGAATTACATTGCCATGCTCATTCTATCATGTGTATTTCTATGGTTCATGTTATTTACATGATATAAGCACATGGACCATTGAATCCATACAAATAAATTTTTTTCTGGCCAAAATAACACCCATTCACTAGTTATATACAACATTATATTATTTTCTATTATCATTTAGAGGATGTAAAAAAATTCCAACCAAAATAAGAGCAAGGTTTATAGGGAGAAACACTTAGTTTTTTGGAGTGTAGTTTACTAAATTATTCTTTATGGTTTCCAATGATCGTTGTCAAAAGCATAATATTTCCATATAGGTTAACATTTCTATTACATGATACATATAATTAATATGGGAATTATAGATCCCCCTAATCCATTGGTGACTTAGTCCCTATAGCTCTTTCTATTTTTTTTGAAACTTCTTCGTTAGATCTAATTCATAAGAACTATTTCAAGAAAAAAAATTCTGAGATTTCTTCGATTGATAGAGATATATCACATCCGGAAATGAAAATGTTTTCTCATAACTTTTTCAAGTTTACCATGAACAAATTTCCATAAAAAATATTCTTTATCTCCTGTTTTAGTTGCATGGTTTCCCTGAGGTATTCTCATGATCAATTGATTTCATCACATGATCATTTTATGGAAATGTATTTCAAATGGAATGATCATATTATTGAGATTACAAGTCTTACAATATTTCATGAAATCAATGTGTTTTTATGGATCACAAGATTATATTGTCCTATATATTTTCATGTGATCTCAAAGCCTTGAAATTTATAGTATATTTATATAATGTTGTATGAATCTACACCTATTTTTTAAGGTTTTCTATTCTTATAACATTTGAATATTACATTGTATAGATGGTATTTCGTTTTAATATGGAATCGAGAAAATATATCTCACTAATAGTGACTCATTCGAATTCCATCATTTCATGTTTGATTCAAGTGATCATTCTTTTATTGGGTCAAAATTGAAAAAGTGGTAGTTTTTCTTTTGATAAGACATATCGAATACCCTCTATCGGATTTCCTACCCTATTATTGGTTTTTATTAAAAATAATGTTCTAATACTGCCACTAGAGTTATCTATTATGCCTTATTCTTGAGTCCTAATGACCCAATATTCATTCAGAGCAAGTATTTTGATCATGGTACATTTTTTCGATGATGGAAAATTCATGTATTGGTATAGGCTGATGTTTATGTGATCATTCCATGGAAGGAATTCTCCTAAATCTGATTCATATAATAATTACTATAACTCAATAATTCATAATTCTCTAACATATTATAGGTTGTCTTGGATTTTAACCTGATATCTTCAATCATGAGGGATCTTTGGGACATATTAGGGAAATACTATCGTGGTATATCATACTTATTAGGTATATTACATAGATATAAAGAAAATTTGTGAGTTATGATTCCATACTGATCTCAAAAAATTATCCCATTATAATATAGTGTTTTGTAGGATATAGTCAATTGATGGATTCTTGAAAAAAGTAAAATTCACTTGACTGACGGTTAGTTTTTTATCAGTCTATGGGGTGTCAAGATGATGTATAGTGCATCAATTTCTAGATATATGTATGGTGGATTTTATCTACCATCATCTCTTCTCGGGATAATGTAGATCAGACTCCACCCCCAATTATAGGGTTAATCTATCAGGCTAAGAAGTCCATTACAAGGACCCTTATTCCAGATAAATAAATCCTTTAAAAAATGGTGGGAAATTGTATCAAAAATTATTATAACAAAACTCATGAAAATTGGTTGAAGCCTTGTTCCACAAATTATTCACATAGTTATGAGGGTCCATACCGACCCAAAATTTTTGATGGATCATTTAGAAAACAGTGTGGGAAGTTATTTCTGACATTGAATGGAAAATATAGATGGATGAATTTTTTTAATATGTAGCAAAATAGTTATATAGTCCCAATAAATTATATGTGTGGAGTTATTGTTTCCAACTTTGTAATGGAATTATCTACGATAGGAGGGAGGAATGTTGTTTTGGAAATCCCTATGTTTGAAAAACTATATCACCTCCTTGAAAATATTTATTTTGTATGATACCAAAAAATAACTTCTTGTATTAGTCATGTGTTTTGGGGCTATATTGGATAATTCCTAGGTTGATATGAATAATATATAATTCCAAATGTTCCTGTAATTCATTTCGTTCCATTCTTATATAGTGTCAGTGATGTAAAACCATCAGATTATAGGAAAACATAATCAGGGTGTTCCAGAGTATTTATGACTTATTCCATTTAAAAAACTACATGATTCTCACTATTAATGAAATTTTAAATTGTGGAAGAATGTAATGACTAGTTTAATATGATTTCAATCTGTGATGTTATCAATTCTAGAAAAATATATTGTATAAATCTCTAAAAAATTTCACAACATTTCATTTTAACTGTCAATTTTGGAGTATTATGTTGGATTCCTAGCCCCTCTTCACATAAAATCTGTTGACCAGTCCACGGTGGCTCACCAAATAGTATTGATTTCTACCAAAGTGAAATCTAAGGATTAGATATAATTTCCATCAAAGGATTATGATATAGATTAATCTCAAAATTCTATTAGGATTGGTATTCAATCCTTACTGAATGAAACATTATCCACATCAGTAATTGAATCATTGAAGTTTCCACAAACCACTAAAACGTTTTATGTATATAATTAATCTATATTCATGAAGACCTATAAACATAGAGATAACTCATATTGATGTGATACATTTTCCATAAATTAATTTACATGGATAAGATCCAATAGGAAAAATTGCAATGAGTCTAGAAACTATGAGAGAAGCATCACCTTCACTGTTATTTACCATTTCATTTTCACAACAGATGATTTGGAGGTCAATGAACATAGAAACTAAATATTGGGAATTACCATTCTAGGATGAATTACACATTGAAGGCCTTTCCTTTATTACTACTTCTCATGGTATGTCCATCAATACTATTCCATTGATGTTGACACATACATTCATGATATTGATGTGATGAAAAATTTATGAAGGGACATGTACACTAATTACCTTTGGTTTAGAGAATGGGTTTCCTAGAAAAATGTATGATACAGTGGATCAAAATGGATATCCTATCATCTATTAATTGTAAAGACATATATTTATACTATATTCAGTTGGTTATTGTTCCATTTCTACAATACTCAAATTTTTTACATTTTTTCGAATGGAAGGATGTTGAGGTATACTAATCACTCTCCCATCCACATTATATTCTCATGGGGGCATGGAAGGAGGATATAACATGGTTGGTGAAAAGTTGACTAATAATGATGTATCCACATGTCAACATGACATGATGAGGGAAGTGAACAACATCTAGGAGGCCTTTTAATATACACTTTCATCAGATCCATCCTCAATGTCCTTGGAGTATAGAAAATTTTGGGTCCCATATCATAGTTGAAATTTAAAAGGAAGCACTATAAATTTTTTGGTCCATACCATAACTAATCTCAAATTAAGAACTGAATTTTTCTATTTTCCAATGTAGGAACAATCTATTAGCTCATTCTGATTGTCTAAAAATTGACGTTCCCTATTAAGCATTCCAAGAGGAAAATACAACTATTATAAAATATATGGATGGGTTTCATTAATTACATTGGATCCACAAATATGAGACATAGACTATAAATATTTATAAATAGTTGTGGTGATGATACAGTCAGTCATAGATCATATTACTGTTGTTCAATTTTTCCTTCAATTTTTCACATCACATTTAACCACAAATCTGTTATATCAAGATTTTGGTAGATATTACAATACTATTTTTGCTTTGATAGAAGAATTATTTGGAGAATGTGATCACTTATATATATATATATAAATTATGGTCCACATAATTTCGTTCTATCTATACATTATTTTACTCTTTCATCCCTTAATAGTAGAGAGTAATGTACAATGATAAAGAAAAAAATTAATGATACCACATTTTCAATCGTCATCAAAGTGCATCTCTTCTAATATTTGGGATTTGTGTGACATACATTACAACTAAAAAAACTGATAACAGTATCATTCCAATATTGATCATGTCTATTTACTATCTAATAGAATCATTATACGTAATTACTATGTGAATAAAATTGGTGTATTTTTAAAGTACCATCAACTTGATGCTCGAATGTAATGGTACCTCCTTCCTCAGAATCCTTATGACTTAGTCAACTCATTTAGTATTTCATTCCATATACTCTGCATAGATGTCTATAACTACAAGTCCTTCACTCAATGAGTTATTCCATAAATATATTCTTGTTACTCGACTAGAATTTTTTCACAGCATGGACCCAACACCCCTCAATAAATTGATGAGGCAGAAATTGTCGATAGATACACAGATATTTATTTTGTTGGATCCATTAAAAGAGTAGAAGGACATACTAGGATATCATAGGTATATGTTTATCATCCTTATCTCTATGGATTTTTACTACACTTCTATTCCAAAACGGGTGAAGGGAGTGATTTAACTAAGAGAGTATAGGAGGGAACATGATATGAAGATTAGAGAGGTAGATGCTAGTTCATTGTCCAAATTGAGTCATGAAAGGTCCTTGAATGAGGTTTCCAAATATATAGTAGATTCTACATCTCATTTAATCATCATCTGTTTTAGGAATATGAAAATTTTTTAATCATAATTTGAAATCAGTTATTTCTATGAATAGTATTCTAGGGTGAAGCATTTACTAAAATATTAAGAGATATATGAATCTTATAAGTAGGGGATCCTTGGCCCAGTTAAAAATGATAAAAATGATGTTGTTTCTAGTATGGAGTCATATCATTATATTGAAGATGTGGAAACTAAATGTTGTGATCAATTGACCCAATCCATTACCTATATAGAATAGAATTATATATATATATATATATCCTAAAAAAATGAAGTAATGGGAATTTTTTTCATAAACACCAATTTATTTTTTGATTAAAAATACAGTGTCTAAAAATTCGTTATTCATTCTTTCCCATAGTATCCATTAATAAATCTTCTCAACATTTAATATAATTATAAATTTTTTCTTTTATTCCTCATGTATGTGAAATTTTATCAATTTAATATCATATAAAAAATAAAATATCCCCATACATTTTATAAAACCACGTTAATATAATTTCATTTATTTTTGTTCTTAAATAAAAATATATTTCTCAAGAGAATTTCTAATGAGTTCTTGCAAACTTGTGATTCCTTATTGACTTTCTTCTCTAGTCATCCTTGGATCACGATGTTCAAATGTTCAATTTCATTAAATTATAGTTCCTTAAGGAAGTGGTATAAAATTATTCCCATTTTAGTGGACCTAGAGGGAATAAATTTATTTTTCAAACCAAAAGTAATGATCCCTTCCTATTTAGTATTTTTGTCATTTTATTTTTCAATAAATTTTACATCAAATTCACATTGCATAATAGTAAGTTGAAATGGGATTGTGTTTTTCTAAAGTTAACATTTTATAGTATTTTACATGATGTGATTTATGCCTTGTACATATTACATGCAGTAAATATTTCTGGGATCACTCAATGTACATATTCAGCGATTAGAGAGTAGAATTTTTCATCAGTTTACCTTTTCATGTTTTAATCGCATAAAGAATTGTGTATCAATACAATTGGTTTTAAGGTATTTGAAACTAGGTAATAGATATTATGTTGTAAATGGTCCTCTATATTGGTCTATATGAAACTATATTTTACAGTATTGTAGCTCCAGAACCGATATTTTTTATGGGTTTTATATGTTGATCCTTTTGCTGTTGTAGTTTAATTTCATATAGTTAGGACTTATTGATAGAGTAGTTTATATTCTTTTAACCAATAAAATATATTTTTATGAAGTAATTATTGACACTCATTGAGGTTTTAATAACCATAAATGATTAATAACAAGTGACCAAGAAGGGTTCCAACACCCTAAATTCTTATTTTATTTTTTAAAAAATGAATGTTCATGAAGGTTTCATGGTCCATGAATTCTTATAGAAAATATATAAGTCCAACATTCATGATGGTTTGTATAACCCTTTATCTTCTCCAAGAATCTATTTGGTTTACGATGATGTATGGGGGATTCAGTGTAACATCCCAGGTAAATGAAGAATAAGACATTTTCATATTTATTAATATTTTTTTGAATTAAGTATTAATTTTACATTAATGGGGTTGTAAGGTTCGATGGTGAACCCTCATTAAATATATTTTTGGTCACTCATATGCATTCTATTAGTCCAAATAGAAATCTTCTTTATAATTGGGACATCAAAATTTACTTTGTGTAAATTTTTGGTATTTTTCTGATAATGTACTTTTTTAATGAATAGTGAAAAATGAAGTATTTTTATTCAAAACCACTTTTAGTCGAATTTATTTATGGGGATATATTATAGTTTTAATTGGTTATAAAGTTAAATTATAATATATTTTTACCATTTAATCTAATGGTGGTCATTAGAATTAATTTCACTTTGAAATTGGACATAAACAAGTGTTAGACTTTTGATAGATATTGTTCTTAAAAACACGCTATTTGTTTTGACAATGAGAATTAATTATAAAATTAATTAATGAAACTTATATGTTTTGAATTTTTCAAAATAGACATAATTTTTGAGTTAAGAATATCAAATATAGCTTGGGGTGAATTTTTGGTATTTTTCTAAAGAACTTAAATTTTTGATGAATAGTGAAACCACTACATGATTGTTAAACGAACTGATTTTTTCTATTAAATGAAATTGTACTGCTTATGTGTATTGAATTTAAAAAATCCTAAACACATGGTTTTCATTAGTTAGTAAAATGTGGTTCAATGGGATTAAAATATTTTTTTGGTGAATAGTATCTATTGAGTTTTGTTAACTGCGATTAGAGGTAATTAGTATAATTTAAGATAAAAATGATATGATAAAAATAAAAAAATATCTTGACACATGTCCTAACCTTATTGGATAGGTAATGGCCGACCAAGACAATCCATGGGACAATTTTTGGGACCCCATGGATCCTCTTGTGTGAGATAATGACATTAATAACTTTTATTTAAAGTAAAAATAAAATTATCACAAAAATGTATTGTTTTACTAAAAAAATTATTACATGGGGTTATATAAGCTAAATTTTTTACTATAATTATTCATTATAATTCTAAACATATTTCCTACATCATGGTAAAATTTTTATAATTTTTAGACATCAAAAAAAATTATTTATGACACAATGATGATGTAGTGTTTAAGTCATTAATGAATGATTTAAATAAATAAGAAGATAATGTTTAAAATAATATCCAACACTTGTCCAATAATTATTGGAAGATTCTATTTCTAACTTTTACAACCTTATCTTTGACTTTAATGATTTCTAGAGCTTTAGAAACTGAATTTCATTTTATAATAAAATAATAGTTTCAAGATTTCCAAAAGAGACCCTCCTCTCCCTTATAAAAAGACCCCACTTCCTACCCATATATCACACATCTAAATCCCTTTGGCTCGTCCAACCACTACTGAAATAAGCTCCCAATATCCCTCTCTTCATCTTAGAATCCTTACCCAAGGCAGAATGCTCTTCAAGAAAACCCTTTGGTTCAAACCAAGAGAAGTTACCCGATTTAAACGGAAAGTATTCTCTAATGTTCTTTTGTTTTATTTTTCTTCTCCATCCCCCTAAACTCTTTTTATTAAAATATTTTGTAGAAAAAAAAGTATCATAAATATACTATGATTTTTGTATAAGAAGGATTTGAGCTACACTTATACACACCTACGTCGAATGGCTAAAGAACATAATGTTTTCATCGATGGCGAATTTCTTTCTCACGAAACGATGATTATTCAATATTGTTTTAACACCTTTAAAGGTAGACATTAAGATGTAACTGTGTTTATATATGATATATATTATGTTTATGTTTTTCTTATGCTTCTGTATTTTTCATTTATGTCATACCATTATGGTTTCCATTATTGGTAAACACGATAATTTAATTTTACGAAGTGCGGACTACCACCCCCTCAAAGTGATTTGATTCGTTAATGCCATATGTGGGACATGTAAAGGATGGAGTTAATAATATTATATATGATATTATCCTGGAATTATAATATACTTTTATATCATTATGATTTCACGCCATTAAATACGAAATAGAAATGAAAGTAGCGTTCATGCGTACGTACGACTTACCGTCTCCATGAATGGTGCATTTCATTTCCTACCTCTAAATGTTATGTAACATTATAAATGAATGTATATACTAGATATATATGATATATATAATATCTATGTCATGAACATAATTCTGGTTATAATGGAAATTTTACCACATGAACGACTTGTAATTATAAAGAGTTCATTTTTGACTCAAGTACCAATGATCGTTAAAACGACCATTATTAACATAATTAATTACGAAGTGTTCATAACATGGTAATAAGTGATATGAAAGGAAAAATGAACATGGAAAAGGTTCTTATGCAAGTAGAAATTGACTCAAGTTTATTATTTAGGAGATTAAAGAATGATTGAGTCAAGTCGGACACGAGGTAAGGGACTTCATCCAAATCTCCATTCATTGAGGCATATTTTGTTTTATACACAACTTTCTTTTATACAGTGTAGAAACCCCTTTTGAATTTTACTTTTATTCAAAGTAAATCTTTTTATACGAAGCATTTTACTAACTGACAAAATGAATTTTTTTGTCTTACGTATGCGGCGGCAACGAATTCTATGCTGCTTTGACAATTATTTGAGTTTCTGCTACCTCTGCAAACCATACATTTATTTAAATGAAAAATAAATTCCATGTTTTACTTTTATTTTATTTTGGTATTGAAAATGGTTTTTATAATATTTTCATATCAATGTTTTGTATTGATATCTTGTGATTGAAATGTGGAAATGCTATGTTTTCTTTATGCGTGTTTTATGGGGTATGATTATGTTATGGTTCTTGGGGATTGATTATAAAGACTGGTGGTTCCATGATAAACTAAGGGCAGGTGAGACCGTTATAGATCTCCAATGATTGGGTAATGCGATGGGGTTAAACGCAAAGGCTTCTCCGAAGACATTTCGAGAATATACTGTGATGGGTATTCCAAACGTAACCATGAGGGTTACTCCCTATGTAAGAATGTTATGAATGCCTCAAGTTACCTTTATGTATTATAATTTCTATGGTTTATTCATGATTTGATGAGGTTTGTTAATGTGCTTATGTTTTATGAGTAAAGTATGATTTCATTGATTCTTATGTATACATGGACTAATGTTTTCATTCTGTATTTTTATATACCTTACTCAGATTTTTATGAACATCTCATGTTTTTGAAATGTTTTTCACAGGTCAAGGGAAAATTACATGATGTGTTGATAGTGTCGAGGAAGTGTCACGAAAGAATCCAGGTTTTTTTAAATACGTCTCCTTTGATGGGAAAAATGAATATTTTCTTTTATGTAACTGCGTTGTTTAAATATGGAATGTAATGCATGATTTAGGATATAATTCTCTAAAACTCTAAACCAGAAAAGATCCTCAATGTGAATTCTTGAAATAACTCAAGATTAAGTAATGATTAAGGATGGGGCCTTATATTTTGTATCAATGGTCGGTTTAGATAACTTTTGGAGTTAGAATTCTTTTAAAGGATTATCCAAAAATATTTTTTTATGGTAAAACTGAAATGGTATATCATTTAAAGATTACCATGTTGCTTCATCTAAGACATTTTTGTTCAGAATTGTTTTCCGTAGAGGAAACAGGGAAGCAGTGTTAGGAAGGCTTATATAAAGAAATGACTTTCTGAATCAGCATCCTGAGATGGTCAGAATTGGAACAGAACAGTTTGTTGCCGTAATGGTGCAGTTGACTCAAGCAATAAATGGTGGTGGTATCCATGCACGAGATGAGCCAGATCAACCGTAGAGGAACTTTTCAGTGGTGGAACATTTCATGAGGCAATATCCCCCATAATTCAGAGGATCATATGACCATGTGCTGGATGAAGGGTGGATTAAAGCACTGGAAACGATTTTCGTTGTCATGGGGTGTTCAGACAATCAAAAGTTTAGTCTTGCTATTTACAGTTTAGAGGGTGAAGCAGATCAGTGGTGGTCTATGGTTAAAAATATCAGGGATGCTGATGAGATTGATGCTCTTGATTGGGATGAATTCAAATGTATGTTTCTTGAGAAATATTTTCCTAAGGCATTTCGACTTAGGAAGGAAAAATAATTCTTGGAATTGAGTAAAGAGGACGACTCAGTGGCTGCTTATGGAGAAAAGTTCATTTGATTGGAAAGGTATGCTTCAAATTTTATCTGAGACCTTGATAGTAAAATCAATCATTTTTTACTTCGGATTAAATATGAAATATCGAAGGTAATTATCTTCTCGTGAGTTCAAAAGTTATGAAAAGCTTGTTCAATTTGCTGAGAAGGTGGAAATGGATGTTTCCGATGATCAAGTGTTCTATAAAAACCAATAGAAGAAGAGACCGAGGTTGTAGGAGAAAGGGAAGAATCCTTCAAAAAGGTCTGATGGTAAGAAAACTATGTTTTCAGTTTGTGATACATGTGGTAAAAATCATGCTGGGGAATGTCTTTTGAATTCTGGAAAGTGCTACTGATTTGGTAAGATAGGAAATAAGGCTCGTGATTTCACTGGAAAAGATCAAGGTGATGGTAAGATCAAATTTGATTGACAGTTAGTGAAATGTTTCAACTGCAATGAGATGGGTCATTATGAAAAAGAGTCTCCTACAATGAGCTCGAGTGATGGTAAGAAATCAGACTACAAGTAGAAAGGTGTAGTGAGATCCTTTGCAACTACATCAGCAGATGTTGGGCATTCAAATGAAGTTGTATCTGGTACTTTGTTTGTTTTTTCAAATTATGCCAGTGTATTGTTTGATTTAGGATCTACACATTCATTTATCTCTGAAAAAATTTCTTGTAAATTGTGAATACCATCTCAAGAATGACTCCTGAACTTTTGGTTAAAACACCTTGGGGAAATGTTGAGGCAAAAAACAATTTTTAAGAATATTCCTATACTTATCTGTGGAAAGAACCTACTTGAAAACCTTAATATTTTACCTCTAGTAGAGTTTGATGTTATCCTGGGTATGGATTGTCTCTCTGATTACCATGTTAAGATTGATTGTAGAGCTAAAGAAGTTTCTTTTCAGAAATACTTTCAGTATGTATACAAGAATGAACTCATACTGTTGATAACATATCAAGAGTCTGAAAAACTTGTAAAAGATTGAAATGAATGTTACCTTGCACATATTTTGTTGAAAACTAAGGAACTATTCAGATTAATGATGTGCCAGTGGTAAATGAGTATCCTGATGTTTTTCCTAACGAGTTTCCTGAAATAATACCAGATTGGGAAGATGAATTTACTATTGACTTAGTTACTGATGCTAAGACAATTTCAAAACCCCCTTATCAAATGGATCAAATTGATCTTTTTATAGTTGAAGGAGAAATTGCAAGATTTATTATAGAAAGGTTTCATTTTACCTAGCACATCCCCCCTGGGGTGCTCCAGTCTTATTTGTTAAAAAGAAAGATGGTTCAATGAGACTTTGAATTGATTATAGTGCCTTGAATAACATCACTGTTAAGAACAAATATCCTTTTCCTCATATCGATGATTTGTTTGATCAGCTCCACGAGGCTTAGTATTTTTCAAAGATCGACTTGAGATCGGGGTACCATCAGTTGAAGGTAAAGGAAGCAGATGTTCCGAAGACTGTGTTTCATACAAGATATGGCCATTATGAATTTTTAGGTTGACCTTTTGGGCTAACCAATGCACCAAATTTATTCATGGACCTTATGAATAGAATTTTTCATGAGTTCTTGGATACGTTTGTGGTTGTTTTCATTGATTATATTTTGGTGTTTTCAAAAAGTAAAGAGGATTATGAATGTAATTTAAGGGTTATTTTGCAATCCATAAAATAAAATAAATTGTATGGGAAATTCCGAAAGTGTGAGTTTTGGTTGCAAAAAATTTCTTTCCTTGGTCACATTGTTTCTATAGATGGAATAACTGTAGATCCTTCAAAAACAAAGGTTGTTGAAGAATGGCCAAGCCCCACAAATGTAACAGAGATTCGTACTTTTATTGTTTTTTCAGGCTATTACCGAAGGTTTGTTAGAAATTTTTCATGGTTAGATAGTCCAATGACTAAGCTAAGTCGGAAAAGTGTTATGTTTATCTGAACAAAAGAATATGATGATTGTTTGCAGGAATTGAAAAGAAGATTGGTGAATGCTACAATTTTGGCACTACCTTCCAAGAATGCTGAGTTTGTGATCTACAATGATGCTTCATTGAAAGGACTCAGTTGTGTCCTAATGAAAAATGATCAGATAATTGCTTATGCTTCAGGTCAGTTGAAAACTCATGAGGTAAATTACCCTACACATGATTTGGAATTAGCTTCTGTTGTTTTCTCTTTAAAATTTTGGAGGCATCATTTGTATGGAGTAAAGTGTGAAATATATACTGATCACAAAATTTTAAAGTATATATTCACTCAGAAATAATTGAACATGAGACAACGGAGATGGATGGAATTAATCAAGGATTACGATTGTACAATTCATTAACATTCGGGAAAAGAAAATAAAGTGGCTGATGCTCTGAGTCAAAAATGTAATGCTTCATTAACCATCTTACTTTTGGAACGTCATCCTTTGGGTAAGTATTTGTTCAACTTTGGCATAGATGTTTTCGGTGCAGAATGTTCTTCTGTTTTGTTTCATGTATCAGTGAAATCATCCTTATCAGACAGAATTAGGCAAGCACTGAAGCAAGACAATGAGTTTTAGAAAAAGGTAGATCTGGTTCAAAAGGGTATGTTTCCTGAATTCAACATTGATAATGATTGTGTTTTGAGATTTGGGAAGATATTTTGTGTGCCCTGTGATTCACAGTTGAAGAGAGAGTTGTTATGTGAAGCTCATAGTTTTCTATTTTCAGTTTATCCAGGCAGTACTAAGATGTATAAGTGTCTTCAGGAGTATTAATGGTGGGATAGAATGAAAAGAGATATTGCCAATGGTACTGTGAAGTGTTTGACTTGTCAACAGGTTAAAGCAGTTTATTAGTTACCAAAAGGGATGCTTCAGCCTTTACCAGTGCCAGAGTAGAAATGGGAGAATATATCCATGGACTTCGTTGTGAGATTTCCGAAGACACCTCAAGGTAATAATGGAATCTGTGTTATTGTTGATCGCTTGACTAAATCTACTCATTTCCTTACTATACGAGATATTTTTCCCCTAGATTAACTTTCCCATATGTATCTTAAATAGACAATAAGGTTACATGGACTTCCCCTCTCTATTGAATATGATCATGATCCCAGGTTTACTTATAACTTTTGGAAAGGCCTTCAGAAGTCATTGGGTACTGAATTAAATTTCAGTACAACTTTTCATCCTCAATCAGATGGACAATCAGAAAGAATTATTCAGACATTGAAGGATATTCTACGTGCTTTTTTGATGGATTATCAGGGAAGTTGGGACCAACATCTTTCATTGGTTGAGTTTTCTTATAATAACAGTTTTCATTCCAGTATACAGATGGAACTATTTGAGGAATTATATGGAAAGCGGTGTCAAACTAAATATTTTTGGGATGATTTAGGTGAAAGGATGTTGATACGACTATAATTGGTAGAAGAGTTGGCAGGAAAAGTTCAGCTGATACAGAGACACATGAGAACAGCTCAGAGCAGGAAGAAGAGTTATGCAGACAAAAGGAGGAAGGATCTCTCTTTTCAGGTAGGTGATCATGTTTTTTTGAAAGTATAACCATGGAAAAGTGTGATGAGATTTGTTAAGAAAGGAAAGCTGAGTCCAAGGTTCATTGGACCATATGAAATTCTAGAGAGAGTTGGATCAGTTTCATACCGAGTGGCTTTACCTCCGAGTTTATCTCAGGTACACAATGTCTTTCATGTTTCAATGTTAATGAAGTACATGCCAGATCCATCTCATGTTTTTAGTCCAGAGGTAGTTCATTTGGAAGAGAATCTATCTTATGAGGAACAACCGGTCCAGATTCATGACCACAGGGAGCAGGTATTGTAGAAGAAGGTGATTCATCAAGTAAAGGTTTTGTGGAAAAACCACACGATTAAAGAGGCAACATGGGAATCCGAAAATGCTATGAGGGATAACTACCCCCATTTATTTAAGTGAATAAATTGTGAGGATGCAATTCCTACAAGGGTGGACGGATGTAACATCCCAGGTAAATAAAGAATAATACATTTTCATATTTATTAATATTTTTTTGAATTAAGTATTAATTTTACTTTAATGGGGTTGCTATGTTTGATGGTGAACCCTCCTTAAATATATTTTTTGTTGCTCAGATACATTCTATTAGACCAAATAAAATTCTTCTTTAGAATCGGGACATTAAAATTTACATTGTGTAATTTTTTGGTATTTTTCTGATAATGTTCATTTTAAATGAATAGTGAAAAATGTTGTATTTTAATTCAAAACATCTTTTAATATAATATATTTATGAGGATAGATTATCTTTTTAATTTGTTTTAAAGTGAAATTAGAATATATTTTTTCCAATTAATCCAATAGTGGTCATTAGAATTAATTTCACTTTGAAATTGGACATAAACAAGTGTTAGTCTGTTGATTGATATTGTTCTTAAAAACACGCTATTTGTTTTGACAACGGGAATTAATCATAAAATTAATTAATGAAACTTATATGTTTTGAATTTTAAAAAATAGACTTCATTTTTTAATTCAGAATATCAAATATAGCTTGGGGTGAATTTTTGGTATTTTTCTGAAGAACTTCAAATTTTGATGAATAGTGAAACCACTAAGTGGTAGTTAAACAAACTAATATTTTTTTTAAATGAAAGTTTACTGCTTATGTGTATTTGATTTCAAAATTCCTACATAAATGGTTTTCTTTAGTTATTAAAATGTGGTTCAAAGGGATTACAATATTTTTTTTGTGAATAGTAACTTTTGAGTTTTCTTAAGGGCTATTAGAGATAATTAGTGTAATTTAAAATAAAAATGATATTATAAAAATATAAAAATATCATGAAACATGTCATAACCTTATTGGATAGGTAATTTCCGACCATGACAATCCATGGGTCAATTTTTGGGACCCCATGGAGCCACTTCAGTGAGATATGACATTAATACCTTTTATTTAAAGTAAAAATAAAAATATCACAGACATGTATTATTTTGCTAAAACAATTATTACATGGGGTTATATAAGCTATATTTTTTACAATAAATATTCATTATAAATATAAAAATATTTTCTAAATCATGGAATTTTTTTTATAATTTTTAGACAACAAAAAAACTAAAATTATTTATGACACAATGATGATGCAGTGTTTACGTCATTAATGAATGATTTAAATAAATAAGAAGATATTGTGTAAAATTATAACCAAAACATGTCCAATTATTATTGGATTATTTTATTTCGAACACGTACCAACTTATATTTGACTTCAATGATTTTTGGAGCTTTAGAAACCGAATGTCAATTTATAATAATATAATAGTTTCAAGATTTCCAAAAGAGCCCCTCCTCTCCCTTATAAAACGACCCCAATTCCTACCCATATCTCACACTTCTCAAGCCATTTGGATCTTAAAACCTATATTCAAATAAGCTCCCAATATCCCTGTCTTCATCCTATAATCCTTACCTTAGGCAGAAAGCATTTCAAGAAACCCTTTTGGTTCAAACCAAGAGGAGTTACCCGATTTAAAGGTAAAGTCTTCTCTAATGTTCTTTTATTTTATTATTCTTCTCCAACCTCATAATATCTTTTTATTCCACTATTTTTTAGCAACAATATTATCTTCAATATACTAGTATGTTGTTATAAGAAGTATTCTAGCTACACTTACACACACCTACGTCTAATGGCTAAAGAACATACTATTTCCGTGGATGGTGAATTTCTTCCTCAGAAAACAAAGATTGTTCAATATTATTTTAACACCTTTAAAGGTGGACATTAAGATGTCCCTATGTTTATATATGATATGTATTATTTTTATGTTTTCCTTATGTTTATGTATTTTTCATTTATTCTATACCTTTGTGGTTTCCATTATGAATAAACATGATAATTTCATTTTAGAAGTGCGGAATACTACCCCCTCAAAGTGATTTGATTTGTTAATGTCATATGTGGGATGTGTAAAGGATGGAGTTAACAATATTATATATGATATTATCCTGGAATTATAATATACCATTATATAATTATGATTTCACTCCATTAAATACGAAATAGAAATGAATGTAGCGTTCATTCGTACGTACGACTTACTGTCTTCATTAATGGTGAGTTTAATTTATTACCTCTAAATGTTATGTAATATTATAAATTCATGTAAATACTAGATATATATGATACATATTATATCTAAATCATGAAAATAATTCTGGTTATAATGGATATTTTACCACATGAACAACTTGTAATTATAAAGATTTTATTTTTTGACTCAAGTACCAATAATCGTTTAAAACGACCGTTATTAACTTAAATAATTACAAAGTGTTCATAACATGGTAATAAGTGATATTAAAGGAATAATTAACTTGAAAAATATGCCTATGTAAGTAGAAATTAACTCATATTTATTATTCAGTAGAATAAATAATGATCGAGTCATGTCGGACACGAGATAAGGGACTTCATCTCAATCTCCATTCATTGAGGCATATTTGGTTTTATACGCAACTTTCTTTTATACGGCATATAAACCCCTTTTTAATTTTACATTTATTCAAAATAAATCTTTTTATACGAAGGGTTTCACTAAATGAAAAAATGAATGTTTTTTTCTTACGTATGCAGCGACAACGAATTCTTCGCCGCCATGACAATTATTTGAGTTTCGGCTTCCTATACAAGCCATAATTTTTTTAAATGAAAAATAAATACAATGTTTTACTTTTCATTAATTTTATTATTGAAAATGGTTTAGATAATGTTTTTATATCAATGTTTTGTATTGATATCTTGTGATTGAAATTTGAAAATGCTAGGATTCCTTTATGCATGTTTTATGGGGTACGATTATGTTATGGTTCTTGGGCCTTGTTTATGAAGACAAGTGGTTCCGTGATAAACTATGGGAGGGTGAGCCGTTATAGCTCTCCAATTCATTGGGTAATGCAAAGGGGTTAAACTCTAAGGTTTCACCGATGTGATTTATGGAATATACTGTGATGGGTATTCCAAACGTAACGATGAGGGTTAGTCCCTTCGTAAGAATGTTATGAATGCCTCAAGTTACCTTTATGTCTTATGATTTCTATGATTTATTCAGGATTTGATGAGTTATGTTAATGTGATTATGTTTTATTATTAATGTATGATTTCATTGATTCTTATGTATACATGGATTAATGTTTTGATTCCGTATTTTTATATACCTTACTGAGTTATTTATGGTCATCCAAAGTTTTTGAAATATTTTTCACAGGTCAAGGGAAAAGTACATGATGTGTTGATAGTGTTGAGGAAGTGTCACAAAAGAATCCCTGTTTTATTTTATATATGTCTCTTTTGATGGGAAAAATAAATACTTTCTTTTATGAAACTACCTTGTTTAAATATGGAATGTAATGCATGATTTATGATCTAATTCTCTAAAACTCTAAACCTGAATAGATCCTCAATGTGCATTCTTGAAATAACTCAAGATTAAGTAATGTTTAAGGCTGGGGACTTATATTTAGAGTCTAATTGGTTAGTTGGGATGTTCATTTTGTTACTCGAAACAACAATGTTTGAACTATTGAATACAATATGGGGAGGACATATGAGGGATAACTGAAAATACCATTAGGAAATGGTTATGCCGTTGTATTTCTCGTCTACATGAGGATTATAATTCTGTTCTTACAAGTTGTAGATTCCAATAATTGAGGGGTCACTAGCCTATAACATTTATACCATAGGGGTTACAACTATGGTTAGGTAAATGTGTCTAATCTCCCTACTAAGTGTCATATATGATTTTTTCAGTACAAATTTCTTCCCAATGAAATTGGATGTTGGTAGATATATATCCTAATAGGGTTCATTCATACATGGGAATAATATGGTTAATCCAAATGTGGTTTTTTGTCATGTGGTATGGATAATAAAAATGTTTGGGAATAGTATATCAGTTTAATTAAGAGAGAAAGTGTACCATACATATTAAAGTAATGTTAAGTATGTTAAATATACATGAATAAATTGTTTCTAGGGGTTTTAAATCATGGAATAGTAATATATAAGTTATTTATCATGGGAAAATAGTGGGAGAAATTGAAGCATTTGTAATAGTGGAATCTTATACTCCATGTTTTTCTGGGAAATAAAATGTGGATTTAGGCGGGCCTCATCTATTGGACATATACGGTAGGCACATTCCAAATTTAATGGGTCCAATTCTCCAATTATTACTAGTATGATCTTTTTGGATTATTGATTCTATATTAACAATTAATAATTGGGATGAATGAGGTGCAATGAATTCTGAGGACCATAGTGTTCCAAGATAAGGATATAGACATGAGGACCTAGTTTGGTCATCTAAGGTATCAATGACATGAAGGTGGCCTATGGGAAAATTAACATTCAAGATGTGGATTCTCATCCAGTATGTTTTATCATTACCATGTAAATAAATTTTCACTATGAGGATATGTAATATCCAATTGGTCTATCTATTTTCAGGAACATGGAGTGGAATGATCAGGGATATGCTTTTACAATGGACATAATGTTTTCCTTATGATCTATATTCATATCTTATTTATGCTCTCAATTTTTCTTGAAATCTATATATGAAGTGTTTTTCAAAAACAGAATTAAATTTTGATGACAACTTGGTTTGTGTATATTCATCTCGATGTGTTTTCTGTCTATTTGACTAGAAATATTCTGGTATTTTCATTTGGTGCATCAGTAGGAAAAGATTAAGGTCATATAAATGTTTTCAATGTGAATTTAGTTTATGGTTAGGAATCATGTTGAACATTTATGATGAAATCATTACATAATTGACTAATTAAGATATAGAGGATCAAGAGTACTCTTATATCCATATGATATTGATATTAAAATGTAGTACTTCTTGGACCAATGATATAGGTTCATGAGTAATTATATGATAGAAGAATGCATAAAATGATTGTGAATCCCTATAAGGTGATGATCTCCAATACTATGATGTTAAGAATCACATCGATCACAAATCCAATCCTACATGCCCAAGATTCAACTATTTTTTCGGGTCTATGCCCATATGAAAATCCACCACAAAATAGTAATACAGATATATATAATCTCTTTTCAATAGGTTGTGAATGGTTTTTCGAAAACCTAGGATCCCAACACCTGAATTTTTATTTCTGGATTCAGGTGATTAAAAAATTATAGAAGCATAATGTACTCTAGCTTATTATGGTAAGGCTATAGTGGTAATGGTAAAATGAAAGATCATGGGTGAAGGTATTCATATATTATCATCATGATGTTTGAAAATATCTATCATGAAGATTAATGGAATGTGAAGAAGTGGTTTTCCTTGCATAAAATTGTTAATTGGTCTAGAAATAATAGAGTAAATGATTTTTCTAAATTTATATTTTGGCATAGTTTTTAGAGGTCGGTGGAATATAGATATAATAATCACATGTTATCAATGCATAATAATATTAATGTCTATCTATATTTTTATCCCTAATTAAAAATATATCTCTCATGAAAAAGAAATTTGTACCTTGATAATAATAATACATCGGTAGAATGAGTCTTTATGACATGGAAATCATCAATAATAGATACATACGACTATTATGGAGTAACATACCATATTTCCCAATGTACATTTCAATGGTAGGTTTCATTCCATAGTGTCCTTCATTAATGTGATCCCTCATTTTAGATATGATTCATAATAATTACATTAGATTTGGAGTGACGTAAACTTATGGTTCAGCTAGAAATTGTGGATAAATGTGTTAAAACATTTCTTGGGATAAAATGAATCATTTAGTAAATTTTTCACAAATATTTTCATGCATAGGTCTAACCCATATTCTAGAGGGTATGATTTTACAATTATATATATTGTGGTTAGACATAGGATTGGAGATCCGAGCATCACTACATATATGATATTAATATAAATAAATCCACAAAATGTTCTTGTATGAATGTCCCCTACACAAGTATAACCCATGCATAGGTAGGGGATATTTTTTTTATTAAATTTCATACCACGATTGGATATTAGTTAATCAATTCATATACTATATGGAATGAACAAATACATAGATAATTCTTGAATTAAAAACACTCTATATAGGTCTGAAAAATATGAAGATGGGGAATTGTTTCTATTTATATTGTGTCCAGAACTATGATTTGATATATATATGACCCCATATAACTTTTTATGGAACAAATAAAGCCATCTATAATACATGAATGGAAAGATACACATGCTTATTTTACCCACACAACGAGGGGGCCTTTATCCGTTGAGGATGTGGATAGACCAAGAATCATATATTTGAGTAATACTAAATATGCTATGATCAATAGAATCAAGATTCCCAATGTTATAAAATGGAAAAAAATCCATGATGGTCAGAACCATATGTAGATTAGTGAATTTTTTTTCCATTTTTTTGTGATTGGTGATGAGATTAGAGATCGGTGTGTCACTACGTATACTGTGACGACCTGAATCATAGAAAACATAGTTTTTTATAGAAAACAGTACACATAGGATTTACCTTTAAAAAGTTGGGATAATTATTTCCATTAATGTTATTGATGGACCTGGAATTGGAGACATTGGTGTCACTACATATCTGATGATGGACAGAATCGAGTCAAAAATATTTTTCTATGGAAAACTATCAACACAGATTTCACCCATACGTATTGGGGGTAAATTCCACATTGATGTTTTAGATAGAACTAGGATAGGATATCTGACTATCACTATGTATATGGTGATGGTTGTAATCAATACACTCATAGTTCTTATAAACCATACAGTTTAACATCATGCTAAAAATTTATACTATGTAGTTTAACATCATTCTTAATTAAATATATTGTTTTTATTAGGTTTTTCTTCATGGAACATTCTAACCCTAATGAAAAATTATAATTCTCTATCATGTGAGGAATCCCTTTCCAAAATACATATTAACACATGATAAATGATTGTTGTGATAAACAAGTAATTGAAAAATTTTCATTCACAAAATAGAGGAGACTGAAAAAAATGATATGATAGATTTTATCATGTAGTTTTTAAAAAAAATGTATTGGATATTGTATTCTCAAAAATATCATTGGAATGAGAATCACACCATATGTTGTTCTTGGAAATTTAATAACTAATACTGACATGAACATCAAATATGCACTTCAATAGCATGAAGTATCGATGAATGTTACCCAATTTGAGGAAAAATTCATGATTCCCCATAAATGATTTACATGAATTAAAAACATCATGTCATGAATGGAATAAGTTTATGAAACTCATGGAATCCTAATATGTTAGAAAAGGAATCCAATGCTCTTTACATGGGAGAATAATCAATTTTTTTTCTGTTTAGATGAAATTAACATACGATTTGTGGTATTGTGACTAGGAATAAATGATTCTTTCCATTTACAGTTATGTGACAAAGATGTATCATGTATTTTACAATCATATATCCCAAAAAAAATTATTTTGTAGTTTTAGAACCTAATATAATGCCCAGAAATTGTTTTTAATTTTATATTACTAGGATTGATCACATAGCTTGACCTCATGAGACCTGGATAAATTGTGTAGCTTAACATCATCCAACCATTATAATATATTTTTAATGGATGCAGTGAAATTAAAATCTTAATGATCCTTTCATTTGTGAGGGTGTTATTCATTAATCATACCATGTGTCCAATGAGTAAGCTACATTGTAATAGACACCATGTATGATGTGTAGTCATTATTTTTTTAGTTCAACATTTTGATATTTATTTCCAACTATCATTGGGGTTCTACGATTCAATACTAGTTATCCATGAAGTAATGAGTAAAGGAAATCATTCTTATTGTTGGATCATGTGATCCAACGTGGATTAAATTTATGGTCCTGAATAGTATGAAAACATTTATCATAGTGTTTTTTGAACCCATCTAGAAAATTTTATGACTTCTAAATGGTTGATAGTTTTCAATATATAGCTATTCGGGGCTAGGTTAAACAAGAATTTTATAGGAAGAAATTCATTAGTTACTTACACTGGTGAATATAAAATTTATTTTGTAGTTGTTCCACTTGTGGAAAAGTAGGACTATCAGGCATTATGGAGCCTATCATACCGTGATATATTTTACATGATTAACATCTTCAGGAGTATAAAGTATAGAGTATTATTTATGGACTATAATTATACATTTTTCTATTCATAATAGTGGGATGAATGGATTAATTAGATGTTGTTATCATGATATATTTTCATTAATTTCAATGAAGAACTGTTTGGGGTATTTTCCATCAATATTGTGTAAGGGACACTATATAAGGTGATGATAGAAAACATTAAAATTATAATGATAATCTTCATCCTAACAATATGGATAGTTATTTCCTCATCACATTTTGAAATGAATATAGTAACTATAATGATTTATGTAATCACCATAGGTAATGTTAGCGTAATGTCCCCACAAAATACATTCCCCATATAGAAAAAAGAAAATAATATTTGACTACATATATTAATATAATTGGTTGATTGATGATAATTTCATGAATATATAATCCATGATATTTGTAGGAAAATTTCCCAAATTCTTGTTTCCATACTTTGTAGTAGTAACCAATCCTTCAAAATTGGTGGGATAGCCTAGTTCTAGATTGATGGGCATTACAGGTGGCTGCACAGGCATCATCCCATATTTTTTTTATATCTCCTTATATTATGAATCATATGGGGACTTTAAAAAAACCTCATTGGTAGAAGTAAGTTTTTCCATTTTCCCATCCCACATGGTAATGAAAATGGCTCACTATTATGTTACTTCACTTTCGATTCGGTCCAATGAGAGTGTACATTTAGGAGTTAATAAACAAATTTCTCCATCCTACTGGGGTTTTATATTTGTTAATCCTGATTTGGGGAAGTGTGGAATTGATTTATTTCTTTCATGTCACAATTGTTGAATAATAAGAAAATATTTTAGGGTGTGATGTGGAAAGTCACATTTCCTTGATCGGAGTTTTTAAGACCATTTCTACACTAGTCAGTGCATTGGAAATTTCATTTTTGGATAGAGTTACATGAATGAATTTTTTTAAAAGGAGACTTATGACATCTCTACTATAACGTTACCAATGAGAGGGACTAATGCTTAATTCTTGATTGCTTATCTTCTAGTAATTTTTTTTCAGTAGAACCTATTACCGTTTCATATTCATTTAGAATACTTATAGATATTGGGGTAGTTCCAAGACAACAATTATGAATAAATATTCTATAATTTTATTATTGTGGCCTCTAAAAAGTGAGAAAGTATAGGTCATTATTTGTTATTTTAGGGAAAAATTAAAATTTATAGAATGAACTGATTTACTATTTTGTTATCTATCATCTTGTCTAAAGTAATTCTAGACGAAACCTAAAAATATAAATATAATTTATAAGTAGTGTCATTGGAGCAGAAAAACTCTAATCCTAGATCTTGGGTGTCCACATATGTTCTTCTAGTGGAGGATTGTTCGAAAAGGAAAATTTTTTGGGAATATACTTTTATGAAAAGGACTAGATTTCATAATATTTTAGATTAATTTCACAATGGGGACACACCTATTTGATATAGGACAAATAGAATGTATATGAGCTGGTCGATTTGAGATAACATGTGGAATTCATGATTCTACAGGTAATGTCTCCTCATTTTCAAAATACACGTGACTGAAAATTTGTTCTTCTAGACATCATAATACTGTGTCTGGGTGATAGAATCATGTGACAAAGGTATAAAGACTATTTTAATTCTCCATGTCATTTTGTTATTTCAGCATATAACCAATCGATCATTCTATTGGCACCACATATAAGTATAGTTAATTTTCTTATACTAACATCTTCTTGAATAGTGGGTGTAGTTGGAATTGATTTAGATTTTAAATGGATTCTTTGTGGTCCCAATCATATGGTTATTTTACATCCTACAAAATTAACTTTTTTATGGGATAGATTTTTGGGAAAGGTAGCCTCTAAAATTCCAAATGAAATTGATTTTACCATGAAGACCCCTCATTTTATTTAGATTCTGATGACATGAAATTATTGGATATAACAAGAATTTTATAGAATACCCTAAATTACATAGTTTCATTCCACAATGAAACGAATTTTAATGGAATAATCCCGAAATTTATTTTCAATTATATCATCTTTAGTCAATGCTTCTGAAACATATGAATTTTTTTAAATATTATCATTACGATGAAATATCTATTTCTATTTAATCACCATGTCACCAAAATATAATTACTAAATTCTTAATAAGAATGGTATAATGATATATTTCATTTCAAATTGGTAAGCAAATTAGGTTTTCTTTTTTCAAAGTGAACGTACTGATAAAAAAAGATCACCATAGTTTCTCTATATGTGATGTCTTACTCCTCTTTAGAGAAAATCATTATCATATTATACCCTATGTACCTATAAATAATATATGGGACTTGGGTTCCATTTTATTCGTTGATAATATATTTAGTGATCGGTGTAGGGAAGTCTTCGCTTGGGAGTTTTCGATTATGATCTCTGAAATTGATACAGACCGTAATATTCCAATTCATTTACAAGATAGAGATGGTGATTGTGAGCAATTTTGGATAATTCACATCATATGAAATGTTATATTTCATAAATTATTGTAAAATGGGCTCAACATTAGTAGAATGTTTGGGATGAAACATCATTACTACCTTCTTGAAACCTCAATGGTTAACCAGTATTCTAAAATGGGAAATATACACATAGTGGTTTATCAAAAGAATTTTTGTATAATTAATATAGAACATATATAAATGTTTAGGTAGAAAGGAATTATACATTTTTATATTCTTAAGAGGTATGGAGTAACTAATCAACATTTTTCACAGGTCTTATATGGTTCCCAGACACACAAAACAATGATCATCAATGGTGGTGGATACGAATTCATGAAATGTAGAAGGGTAGATCTTGAGTCCATCCTATTATTAATCCATCACAATGTCTATGGAGAAATGTTAAAAAATGTGGGTAATTTGGGTCTTTCTCTACAACATGAGTCATAATAGGGACCATGCAAAGAGGCATTGTCCCCATGAATTGTTGGAGTCATCAACGTGATATTTCAGAGTTAATTCTTTTCTATTATGTTTTCACAAAGGTTATGAGGAGATAAAACTTATGGTATTCATTTAATTTCCACTGTCATGTTTTTGGGTTTCACATAATCGATGTCGAGAACAATCCACACATTCACAAGGATGGTATACAATCCATTGTTGTCTATAATCTGAATATTGTTATCCACCATTGTTTATAATCAATCAATTTTGAAGAAAAACACCTCAACATTTATGTCATTTCAAGACTCAAAGCGGTTAATTTGACCATATATTATGCTAATATTCCCATCAATGGGGTATTTCAAAAACAGATAAAATTTTGATGTTACAATTATATTTAAAAAAATAAATTTTTAACATTAATGAAATTATATGATTTGATTGGATTGGAAGCAAGGATCTATGTTTGAGGTTAGAGATCCCTCTACCAGGACATGACATTCATATTATTGAAAATAATTTCATATCTCCTACCATACCATATAATGATTTTATTTGATGGATAATATTATCTATTATTATATCCAAAAAGTTTTATGGTTTCATGTAGGATGAGGTTGATCCTTGAAATACTAGTAACAAGAGCCTTTTAGATGACAACATTGTCGAGTGCACATAAAACATAATGTTGGGTAATATGTACCTACATATCTTCTTCTTGGTCTTGTTCTTTGAACAACATGATGACATTTAATTGGTGAGGAATTTTTTCCACTCAACAACACTTCGATATAATGAAATCTTTTTCAAAATCGTTTGGGGGTATAGTGGACCTTGATATGTTCCTCTCATTATTCTTTTAGAATTTGGGGATCTTCAATTATTTATAATTTTTATAGAACTAAAACCAAATATTATGAACAATTTAATTTTGTGTCATAGTTATATGCATACCATTGTGGGGATACTCTATATGATGCGCCTTATGAGTAGATTTTTCTGAATTGGATGGGCCTAGTGGACGAGTTGTGGTTCAGAAGCATCGGCTTCCAATGGAATTAAGGAAATTAGGCTTCCCATTGTCTAGGATGATCAGTCAATTTCACCCCACCAGATGGTTATGTCTGTGTACTAGGACTAGGTGATCACTGGATAGATCTTAGGAACCATCATGTTTCTATTTATCTTAATTTTTTCTCATCCACAAGTCTCTTCTACCAATATTTCTTCTGAAGGTATGTGGCCAAAAAAATATGCAATACCATGATCACATCATCCAATGTATCCCCTTGTTTTTCATCCTTATCCACCAACACTATATTCAGTTATATAGAACTCATACTCAGTGGTTTATTTTTAATCGAATAAGTAATCATTAAATTGAAATATGTTAATAGAATAGAAACATAGATATTCACTTGATGAAGGTTTCATTTCATGGGGTGGTTCCATGTATCAACATCTTAACTGAATGAAAGAAGAAAATCTCAAAGGCTATGCATGAGATGTAAACGAATCTTCTTATTGTGCCTTATCCTATGTCTATAAATTATATCCACCTCTAGGATGTGTATTCAACAAAATCTACCAATATGATTGGGTCATTTTTATTCATGATGTTTTTCTCCAAGTGTCACATGAGATTTCATTATTATCTTTTGACTCGCCTAATTATATTACATTTTTCATACTTTCTCAAAACATATTTGAAGTCACCAACTTCATCCAGTTTAGGGATTGTTACATAGGTACCCTATGATAAGGAATTATCCATAATACCCTATTAATAATATACAATTATTATGATAAATTCTTGGAATATTAAGTAGTTATTTATGGGGTTATCCTATCCTCCAATGGAAAGGGGAGTGGGCATGGTGATCTGTGTGATATTATTCATGGGGTTTCCTAGGATATGGTAGTTTTCCTAGGTTATTTTACAATGATATAAGAAAATAACCATGTACCCACTCAATTTCCAAAGAGTATGATTTTTTCCCTCATTCCCCAAATCCATGTAACCCCTTAGCACCTTTTTCTTATGGTCAATTGTTATTTTGTTACAGATTGTTTTATGGTGATATGTTTTGAATTATTCAGGTCCTTCACGGGTTCTTGAATTGGAATTTCTACATTTATGAGGGTAACAACAGTAGTTTCTAATTTTCTAATACTTTTCCCTATTCTGAGTTCATGGTCCTAGAAATTGATCGTGTCAATAGAACTGAATATTATGGTGTTTTTCAATTTCATAAAACATGTAAATACCAAGAAATTTCTTGTAAATGTTTTTCGTAATTTCTTTGTAATTTTACGAGTCCGCTGTTTTGGACGGGGCCTAATTCCGAGGCCCGGTGTGCCCAGAATCAATTTCTAATGTTTTATTCAGGTACGTTCAGAAAACATACAAGCGTGTTTTTCTATCTTTTGAACTAGTGCTCGGAATTGAAATCCTAGGATACCGATGCCCTTGCAGCATCAGTATTCTCTTAAGGGTACCTTTACCGCAGTTGTGTTTTATACATGATGGTAGTTATATTTTGGGGTTTCTACTTAAAAGATAGAAATAAAATAAAAATTTGTAATAACACTTTTATATTTGGATAGTGGTTGTTATCTCCAAAGGTAGGTTGGTGGTGGGGCCTACCCCCACATAACCTCCCATGGGTGGATAATGTGTTTAGGGCCCACACGAACATCAAGTCTTCAACTTCCCATTGAAAACCTTGGAACCCCCCATTGATGAGGGTTAAACCTTCCACCTTCCTCTATCATTTAATGTGCCAAAAATACTAATTAATTAATTGGGCACCACAATTAATTAATTATTTGTGGTGTCATGAATTCATCTGAAATAATTTGAAATGAATGGAAATATTATAATATTGCGGAGCCTATTATTTAATTTTCCTTGGAAATTTTCTCTGCGAAGGCTCGGTAGAATTGACCCCCTCCAATGAAGATCTCGAGCAACAATATTCTCTTGATGAATAATTCTATTCTTCAACAAAGAACGCTTCACATCTCAAGGAACGTGAAGAAACACCTTCTTCAAACATAGCAGGAAAGGAGTAACCTTCTCCCACAAAGTACACAGAAGAGGTCATCTCGACACGACGTTTTGAGATTTACTTACTCCGATGTTGATGAAACGACGCCTGTCTTCTATGATGTAGAGACCCAGAGCTTGACGTACATGGACATTACATTACTTCTACAGAATACTTAATACATTACAAAAATAGACCCACAAGGACCGTAATAGTTTAGTGTCTTTGAAAACTCAGAATATAATTTTCTAATCATGGTGAAAGATCTTCAATACATCCCATAAAGATCTTCTCCTTTTGTTTTCTTACCTAAATAATTTCTTTAAATCCTGGGGAAAAGAAAACATAAAAAGGGTGAGCTCAAATGCTTAGTAAGGGTAAGCATGGAGAAAATAAAACAAACCATATATATTTGAACTTAAAAACAATAACATAATGATTAAACATCCAGATCATGAGAAATGATATAAAACGTGGAAGCACGTAAGGCATATATCAGAATGGAACATCAATCCGGATAAAATAGCATGTGAATAAAACTTGTAATTTTGGAAAAACATCAACCACATGATATGATTTCCATAGTAGCCAGGGCATTGCTTCCAAGACCATCTTAGTGGAGAAAATCCCTTACTAAACCGGGTTTACTTGTAATTCCATCCCTGTATTACTGAACCAGATTTAATTGTCGTTTCAGCCATGTCTATATCATGAGATATAAATCTTTACCCAATGCATTGGAGGGAGATTTAGGTCCCACCCATCTCATAATTAAATCATTCCTACTTCTGCCACAACATAAACATAAATCATTCATCATAACACAAAGAATAAAATGGGTTTCATAAACATCATCCAATCATTACATAATCCATATAAAAAATGGATATAATTACATCATAATAAAAGTGAATCCATGTAAATAATATATACATTATATTTGAAACATAATCATAATAAATAATGTCATCTTATATGGAAAATAGTTTTGACAAAACACATAAAATGTTTTCTTGAGGAAAATATCCTTTATTATTCAAAAACATTTTCTTTTCACAAAATAACATGAAATTTTAAAAGAAAAGGATTTTGATGAAAATAGATATGAAATATTGTAGAGTAAGCTTGATGAAAATAATACATTATGAAACTGTAAAAATCCATTCATGTCGTAAATTAAAAAAACATTCTTCACAATATTTTTCCAAAAAAGTCAAATAAGTACCTCGTAACGTAAACAAAAGAAAGATTCCTTAAATACCATGTAGTAAAAGTCAAAAAAGGGTAAAATGGACATTAAACATACATGAAACCATCTTTAGAAAATTGGGACATGGATGATAAATATAACCCCAGTGAATACTTACGAATAAATAATCTCGGATAAAAATGAGATCAGAAAATTTATCCCATACCTTAGGTCTGATATGCTTCGTACGAATCCAAAACTACTGTATAATGATTTAAATAATGTCATTGACTTATTACAGAATCATATTAATTGTTATGATATCATATTTGGTTCACTTATGACTTTATATAACCCGTTCATTTGTAAATCCCATGTTAAAGAAACGTTTTGGGTAAAATCATCTTATTTATCTTACGTGTTTGAACATGTTGTTATTTATGTTATTGTTACTTATATGATTATTTACATACTTACAGAATGTAAATAATGATTTATATATCATATATATTCATTATATATCCAGCATATACATGTATTTATAATAGTACATAACATATGGAGGTATGAAATGAAATGCACCGTTCATGGGGACGGTAAGCCGTACATACGCATGAACGCTACTTTAATTTAATTTTATTATTTTAATTGAATAGATATATTATAATTAAAATATAATATCATATATAATATCATTAACTCCATCCTTTATACATCCCACATAAGGCCTTAACGAATCACATCACTTTGAGGGGGCGGTAGTCCGTACTTTCTCAAATGAGATTATCGTATTTACCCACTATAGAAACCATAAAGGCTTTATATAATTGCGAAGTAAAGAAGAATAAGAAAATAATAAACATAATATATATCATATATAAATACAGTGCCATCGTAATGGCCACCATGAGAGGCGGTAAGAGAAAATCGAACAATCATCGTTTCGTGAGGTGTTAGTTTTCCATTAACAGAAACATTATGTTCTTCATCCATTAGATAGAGGTGTGTGTATGTGTAGTTTGAATACATCTTATAAGAACATCCTGGTATATTTAGGATACTTCTTTTTTCACTAATGAAAGGATTAAAAGGTTTTTAGTGGTTGGAGAAGTAGAATAAAAGAAAACAATTTAAGAGAAACTGTAAAATTTAATTAGGCTAACTTCCTTTGTTTTGAACCAAAATGACTTCTTGGTGCGCCTTCTGCCTAAGATAAGGCTTCTAGGGGGAGGAGAGGGATGTAGGGAGATTAACTGGGCAGAGGATGGATGAACCAAATGGCTTTATAGGTGTGAGGAATTGGATAGAAATGGTCTCCTTTTATAAGGGTGAGGAGGGGTTCTTTAGAAAAGTGTGAAAATATTATTTTATTATAAACATATCATCAGTTTAAAAATGTCAAAAAAATCATTAATGATGAATATAATATAACTCATGATCGAAGTAAAATAATCCTATCAGAATTGGAAATGTTTTGGAAAATATTTTAATAATTATAATCTTATTTATTTAAATCATTTATTAATGAGGTAAATATTGCATCATTATTGTTTCATAAATAAATTAATTTATATGATGTAAAAAAATTATAAAAAAATATCATTATGTAGGAAATATTTTTATATTTCCATTGAATATTTATAGTCAAAAACATAATTTATATAACACATAAAAAATTAATTACTAAAATATTTTTTTTATTGTCAATTTTGTCTTTACATTAAATTAATTAATCCAAATTGTCATTATCACTACCAAGGGGCTCAATGAGGTCCCAAAATCGACCCAAGGATGCCCATGGTTCTCCTCTACTCATCCAATAAGGTTATTCTATGTTTCATGATAATTTTGAATTATTATAATATTCTTTTAAACTTGAATTACCCTATTTACCTTTACCCGCAATAAATAAAAATTACCATAATTACTATTCATAATATGAAAAACAATAAAAGTAACCTATTATCATAATTTTGACCCACTGATTCAAAATATGGAATCCATTTTCAAAATTCAAAACACAGAAGTTTTAGTAATTAATTTAAAATTAATCACGTTGTTAAGAAAACGGGTTTTAAAAGTTAAAACATTGCCAAAGATTGAAATGTTTTTACCTATGAATTCAATGTAAAATTAATTGTAATGAAATAAATAATATTAAATGGTAAAAATATATTCTATTTATACTTTAAAACCATTCAATAATATAATTCAACCATATAAATTATTACAATGAAAAAAGTTGTTTTTAATTAAAATATAGCGTGTTTTTACTATTCATTAAAATATTCAAGTTATCAGAATAATATGAAAAATTTACCCAAAGTGAATTTTTATATCCTGATCCCATGGAAGAATTTTATTTTGACAAATTGGACTTATAAACATGTTAAAAACTAGATTTAAATTTAGTGCACCATCAAAAGGCTGTAAAACTGCATTTTTAAAAAAATACTTATTTTACCGGAAAAATTTATTTTATTCTCATACCACATTCTATAAAATGTGTATGATTAATAATAATGCTATAAAATTCAAAATGTAGTTAATACTATTCATAATGGCTAGTCTATATTAATATTATAACAATATATCATTGTTTAGTGAAACCCGGTATTATGTACAATACAAGCTATCGAGGAAGGTCGTGATTGTGTGTAATGCAATCCAAGTTAGTGTTGCATGTTGTGCAAGACTCCTTCGTTGTTTCGTAAAACAGAATCCAACCATATTTCATTTATACTTTTAATATATATATATATATATATATACTCAATGTTTCATAGAATAACAACTAACAAACTTGTGTGTAACATGATCCAAGAATAGTGTTTCCTATACTTCAATCTAATATGGTGTTGCGTATAGTGCCAGGTAATCCTGGTGTAGCGTAAAACACAAGACATCAATGAAATTAAAAGAATATTTTTCATAAAATCTCGGGGTGTTAAATTCTACCCCCCTTAAAATGAATTTATCCCTCGAAATTCTTCGGGATTATAAATCATTTTCTACTTGAATGTTTCTTTCATAGAAACCCACATCGTAAAAAGGAATGCTAAAACTTAATTTTAAAAATGAACCTTAGAAACAAAATGGATACCCAATGTAACTCATCACTTGGGTTCCCACATTATAGAACACAGGTGAAAATATGGATATTGAAGAGAAATCTAACCGTCGTGTTCTGATGGAGAGTGGTAGAGTACATGGCTATGAAAAAGTCAACAATCACAAAGCCATAAATTTGTGATGATCTATGGTACCATCTGATTCATCAGATTTGAGGAAAATAGGATAACATTTTTAGTTTTCAAGATAATTTCACTAATGTTGAAAAAATAGTAATTAGAAGAAATACTTTATTTATTTTGGTAAAATATCAATGTTGGTCATTCCATGAACAATTTCCACTTCATCTCTTTAAGAAATGAAGTTGAATTTGTCATTTGTGAAGTGTTAGAAGATCATGCAATAGAATGATACGTCATTCCATCTGTCTCAAAGAAAAGGTTAGAATAAGTCAATCTATAGTGATATTAATCGTATATGGTTCCTAAAATGGACTTACATTTTATATAAAATTTCACATAATAAATTGAAACTAATTTATACCTACCAGGGACATCCTGTAGGCCAGTTGTATGAGATAAAGGCCTGTCACACTTCAGTTGTGGGTTCAATTCCCACATCCTCGTCCGACGTGACGGGTTGTCACCCATTCTGCAGGTTGTCCCTTTTCTTAAACTACACTATTATAACATTCCATAAATAATATCGAAAAAAAATTCTATCCTTAAACAATACTAACTTATATTTAACATAATCCATTCCAATCTTTAGGATTATCCAAAATACTTCATTCCAAACTCATAGTATAAAGAGAACGATTACTAAAAAGGTCATATAAAAAGCACGTGAATACTATCATTTATCCCTTATATATCACAAGATATATCTTGTTGATCACATTCCAAACATGTGAAAACATTAATCTTGTATTCTATTGAAAATGAATACCCATTAAACCTTAGTGAAAACATGAATTCTGCAAAAGTTAACTCTTTCAACATACCAAAATCAAAAAATTCTATATACTCAAACCATGATATAACTTTGTCCTTATAAAAGTCATGAGATCATGAATACAATCAAATATATTATTTTCTCCTTATCCATTCATTATGCACATATCATCTGCTTTCTAAAATATTTGAATCACTTTTCGTGGTTACCGGTACCATAAAATATTTGAAAACAATAATAGAATAATACAAAAATATTCCAATATACCATAAAAGTACCTCAACAACATTATTCTTGAATACCAATACATAAACACTTCAATACATCCTCTTCAAGGGTTATCATTGAGTAAGTCCTTCATTAGTATAGAAGAAACCTCTTAGGTCAGGGCATTGAGTTGGATAATGCCCATGTTCTCCACAAATAAGGCATTAAACTCCATAACAGTCTGTCACTCTATGACCCTTTTCTCCACACAGTTAACATCGTCCCCTCCATTTAAGGTATTCCTCAGCGCTCTTTTTCCCTTCTTTAGAAATCTCAATCTTCCTTTCTCTATGCTCCTCACCATGAAAACATGCATGAAATTCCATCTTCCTCATATTTGATTACATAGGAATACCACCGAAGTTCAACTTGTTCATCATATATCGTGATGAATGATTCGCCATAATCACAGTATCATTCTCTCTAGGCATTACACAATTTTTTTGGTCACAGTCACCAATTTTTCCATCGGAATAAACCTTAACTGAATTTCTTCTCGTTCCCTCCATTGACTAAAACCAGAAACCATAATATAAGAAATAGTTAAAATAACGAGGAACCACTTAATCATTAAAAGTCACTTATGGGATTTCTAAATTATCATACATTCATTAATCCATGACACCTTAGGTTCACCCTAGGTTATTCATCATCGTCAACATAACTCCAGTATTGTAACCTATAGTTATACTAATCCTTAGGGACATCCCTAGACATACCATAGAAATATCTCTAAGGATTTCACTAAAGTTTTTGCATCCTAGTTTCCAAAGGTTAACTAAACCTTTCCTCTGATACCAACTATAGAGACCCAGATCTTGAAATATATGGAAATTACATTACTTTTGAGGAATAATTAATACATTACAAAAAATAGACACACATGGACCGTAAAAGATTAGTGTCTTTGGAAACTTGGAATATAATCTTCTAATCGTGGTGAAAGATCTTCAATACCTCCCATAAAGATATTACCCTTTTGTTTTCATACCTAAAATATTTCATTAAATCCTGGGGAAAAGAAAACATAAAAATGGTGAGCTCAAATTCTTAGTAAGGTTAAGCATTGAGAAAATAAAACAAACCATATATATTTGAACATTAAAAACAGGAACATAATGTTTAAACATCATGATCTTGAGAAATGACATAAAACGTGGAAGTACGTAAGGAATAGATCATAATGGAACATCAATCATGATAAAATAGAATGGTAATAAAACATTTAATTTTGTAAAAACATCAAGCACATGATATGATTTCCATAGTATCCAAGGCATTGCTGCCAAAACCATCTTAGTAGACAAAGTCCCTTACTGAACCGGGATTACTTGCCGTTCCAGCCCTGTATTACTGAACCATATTTACTTTCCGTTTTAGCCATGTCTATATCATGAGATATAAATAATTACCCAATGAATTGGAGGGAGATATAGGTGCCACCCATCTCATAATGAAATCATTCTTACTTGTGCCACAACATAGACATAAATCATTCATCATAACCCAAAGAATAAAACGGGTTTCATAAACATCATCCCATCTTAAAATAATCCATATAAAACAAATGAATATAATTTCATCATAATAAAAATGAAACAATATAAATCATAGATAAATTATACTTGAAACATAATCATACTAAATAATTTCATCTTATATGGAAAATAATTTTGACAAAACACTTGAAATGAATTCTTGAGGAAAATATCTTTTCTTCTTTAAAAACATTTTCTTTTAACAAAATGACATGATATTTTAAAAGAAAATTATTTTGTTTAAAATAATTATGAAATATTGTATAGTAATCTTCATGAAAATAATGCTTTATGAAAATGTAAAAATCTGTTCATGTCGTATAAGTTGAAAAAAACAATATTCTCATTCTTTTGCCGGGAAACTCAAAAAAGTACCCCGTAACATAAAATAAAGAAAGATTCATTATATACCATGTATTAAAAGTCAAAAATGGATAAAAATGACTTTAAACATACATTAAACCATTTTTAGAAAACATGTACATGGATGATTAATATAACCCCTGTGAATACTTACGAATAAACAATCTTCGATAAAAACGAGATCGGAAAAGTTATCCCATACCTTAGGTCTTATATGCTTCATATGTATCCGAACCTCCTGTATAATGATTTAAATAATTTCATTGAATAATTACAGAAACATATTCATTGTTATTATATCATATATGGTTCACTTATGACTTTATATTTCCGGTTCTTTTGTAAATCCCATGTTAAAGCAATGTTTTGTGTAAAATCATATTATTTATCGTACGCGTCTGTACATGTTGTTCTTTTTGTTATTATTACCTATATCATTATTTACTTAATTCCATAATTTAAATCATGATTTATATATCATATATATTCATTATATATCTAGCGTATACATGTATTTATAATAGTATATAACATATGGAGGTAAGAAATGAAATGCACCGTTCTTGGAGACTGTAAGTCATACGTACGCATGAACGCTACATTCATTTATATTTATTATTTTAATGGAATAGTTATATTATAATTACAGTATAATGTAATATATAATATCATTAACTCCATCTTTAATACATCCCACATAATGAATTAATGAATCACATCACTTTGAGGGCGCGGTAGTCCGCACTTCCTCAAATGAGATTATCGTATTTACCCACTATAGAAACCATAAAGTCTTGATATAATTGTGTATTAAAGAAGCATAAAGAAATCATAAACATAATATATATCTTATATAAATATATTTCTATCATAATGGGCACCATGAGAGGCGGTAGAAGAAAATCGAACAATCATCGTTTCGTGAGACGTTAGTTTTCCATCCACAGAAACATTATGTTCTTCATCCATAAGATGGATGTGTGTGTAAGTGTAGTTATAATCCTTCTCATAACAACATAATAGTATATTTAGGATACATTTTTGTTATAAAAGAGAGGATTAAAAATATTTTAGGGGTTGGGGGAATAGAATAAAGAAAACAATTTAAGAGAAACTATTACCTTTAATTTGGGTAACATACATTAGTTTGAACCAAAAGGACTTCTTGGAGTTCCTTATACCTAAGGTAAGGCTTATAGGGGGAGTATTTGGATGTAGGGAGATTAATTGGGAAATGGTCTGATGAGCGAAATGGCTTGAGAGGTGTGAGTAATTGGATATAAATGGTCTCCTTTTATAAGGAGGAGGAGGGGCTCTTTTGGAAAGTGTGAAAATATTATTTCATTATAAACTTATCTTCTGTTTCAAAAGGTCCAAAAATCATTAAAGATGAATATAATATTACTAATGGTCGAAATGAAATCATCCAATCAGAATTGGACTTGTTTTGGAAAATATTTTAATCATTATAATCTTATTTATTTAAATCATTTATTATTGATGTAAATACTGCATCATTATTGTGCCATTAATAATTTCATTTATTTGATGTCTAAAAATTATTTAAACAAGTATAATAATATAGGAAATAATTTTAGATTTCCAATGAATATTTATAGTCAAAAACATAATTCTATATCCCCTTATAAAATTTAATTACTAAAATATTTTTGTTAATGACAATTTTGTCTTTAAATTAAAATAAGTAATCCAAATTGTCATTATTACAACCAAGTGGCTCAATGGGGTCCCAAAATGGACCCAAGGATTTCCATGGTCGGACACTACTCATCCAATAAGTTTAGGACAAGTGTCAAGGTAATTTTGAACTATTATAATATTCTTTTAACCTTGAACTACCATATTTACCATTAACCGCAGTAAATAAAAATTATCGTAGTTACTATTCATAATATCAAAAAAAGTAACATATTAACATAATTTGTACCAACTGATTGCAAATATGGAATCCATTTTTCAAAATTCAAAACACAGAAGTTGCAATAATTCATATAATATTAATCTCACTGTTAGGAAAACGGGTTTTAATAGTTAAAACATTGACAAAGATTGAAATGTTTTTACCTATGAATTCAATGTAAAATTAATGGTAATGACATACATTATATTAAATGGTAAAAATATATTCTATATATACTTTTAAACCATTCAATATTATAATTTAACCATAAAAATTATTGCGATGAAAAAAGTTGTTTTTAATTAAAATATACCGTGTTTTTACTATTCATTAAAATATGAAAGTTATCACAATAATATGAAACATTTATCCACAGTAAATTATTATATCATGCCACAAGGAAGAATTTTGTTTTTTCAAATTTGAACTTATAAACATGTCAAAAACTAGATTTAATTTGAGTGTGCCATCAAAAGGCGGCAAAAATGCATTTTTTTAAAAATACTTATTTTACCCGAAAAATTTATTTTATTATCATACCATGTTCTAGAAAATGTGTACGATGAATAATAATGGTATAAAATTCAAAATTTATTTAATACTATTCATAACGGCTGGTCCATATAATATTATAATAATATATCGTTATTCGGTGAAACCCGGTATTGCATACAACACAAGCTATCGAGGAAGGTCACGATTGTGTGTAATGCAAGCCAAGTCAGGGTTGCGTGTTGTGAAAGAATCCTTCATTGTTTTGTATTCCAGAATCCAACCATATTTCATTTATACATTGAATATATATATATATATACTCAATGTTTCTTAGAATAACAACTTACAAAATTGTGTCTAACATGATCCAAGAATAGTGTTGCGTATACTGAAAGCTAATACGGTGTTGCGTATAGCGCAAGGTTGTCTTGGTGTAGCGTACAACAAAAGACATCAATGAAATTAATAAAATATTTTTCATAAAATCTCGGGGTGTTACATTCTACCCCCCTTAAAATGAATTTCTCCCTCAAAATTCTCTGGGGTTATAAATCGTTTACTACTTGAAATTTTCATTCATAACAACCCACATCGTAAAAAGGAATGCTAAAACATAATTTTAAAAATGAACATTAGAAACAAAATGGATACCCAAAGTAACTCATCATTTGGGTTCCCACATAGGAGAACATAGGTGAAAAGATGGATATGGAAGTGAAATCTAACCGTCATGTTCTGATGGAGAGTGGTAGAGGACATGGCTAGGAAAAATACAACAATCACAATGCCATAAATTTGTGATGATCTATGGTACCATCTGATTCATTAGATATGAGGGAAATAGGAAAACATTTTTGGTTTTCAAGATCATTTCCCTAAAGTTGAAATAAATTGTAATTAGAATAAATAATTTCTTGATTTTGGTACAATCTCACCATTGTTCATTCCTTGAACAATCTCCTATTCATATCATAATGAAATGAATTTGAATTTGTCATTCGTGAAGCATTAGCAAATCATGAGATAGAATGATATGTCATTCCATCTGTCTCAAACAAAAGGTTAGAATATGTCCATCTATAGTGATATTAATCATATATGGTTCTTAAAGTGGACTTATACTTCATATTTCATACCACTTAATAAATTAAAACTAATTTATACTAACCAGGGACTTCATGTAGGTCAGTTGTATGAGATAAAGGCATGTCGCACTTCGGTTGTGGGTTCGATTCCCATACCCTTGTCCGACGCGACGGGTTGTCACCCATTCTGCAGGTTGTCCCTTTTCTATAACTACACTATTATTACATTCCATAAATAATATAGAAAAAAATTATAGCCTTAAACAATACTAACTTATGTTCAACATAATCCATTCCAATCTTTAGGATTATCCAAAATACTTCTTTCCAAAATCATAGTATAAAGAGAACGATTACTAAAAAGGTCATATAATAATCAAGTGAATACCATCATTTATCCATCATATATCACAAGATATATCTTGTTGATCACATTCCAAACATTTGAATACCGTAATCTTGTATTCTCTGGAAAAAATAATACCCATTTAACATTAGTGAAAATATGAATGCTGTCAAAAGTTAACTCTTTCCACATACCAAATTCCAAAAATTCTATATACTCAAACCATGATATAACATTGTCCTTATATAAATCATGAGATCATGAATACTATCAGACATATTATTTTCTCTTTATCCATTCCTTATGTGCATATCATCTTCTCTCCAAAATATTTGAATCACATTCCGTGGTTACCTGTACTATAAAAATATTGAAAACCACAATAGACTAATACAAAAATATTCCAATATACCCTAAAAGTACCTCAACAACATTATTCTTGAATACAAATATATAAACACTTCAATCCATCCTCTTCAAATATTTTCATGGAGTAAGTCCTTCCATGATTTAGAAGTAACCACTATGGTCAGGGAATTGAGTTGGGTAATTCCCAAGTTCTCCACAAATAATACATTGAACTCCATAACAGTATGTCACTCTATGACCCTTTTCTCCACAAAGATAACATCTTCCCCTCCATTTGAGGTATTCCACATGGTTTTTTTCCTTCATTAGAAATCTCAATCTTACTTTATCTATTCTCCTCACCATGTGAACATGCATTAAATTCCATTATCCTCTTATTTGATGACTTAGGATTACCACCAAAGTTCACCTTGTTAATCATATATCGTGATGACAGATTTGTCATAATCACAATATCATTCTCTCTAGGAATTACACAATTTTGTTGATCACAATCACCAATTTGTCCATCAGAATCAACATTAACTGAATTCCATCTCGTTCCCTCCATTGACTAAAACCAGAAACCATAGTGTATGAAATAGTTAAAATAATGAGGAACCGAATAATCATTAAAATTCACTTATGGGATGTCTAACTTATAAAAAATTCTTTAATCCATGACACCTTAGGTTCACCCTAGGTTATTCATGATCGTCAACATAACTCTCGGACTATAACCTATAGTTATACTAAATCTTAGGGACATCCCTAGAAATACCTTAGAAATATCACGAGGGATTTCACTAAAGTTTTCGCATCCTAGATTCTAAAGGTTAACTAAACCTTTCCTCTGATACCAACTGTAGAGACCCAGAGCATGACATACATGGACATTAAATTACTTTTATGGAATAGTTAATACATTACAAAAACAAACACACAAAGACCGTAATAGTTTAGTGTCTTTGGAAACTCTTGATATAATCTTCTAATCATGGTGAAAGATCTTCTACATCTCTCACAATGATCTTCCCCTTTTGATTTCTTACCTAAAACATTTCTTTAAATCCTAGGGAAAAGAAAACATAAAAAGGGTGAGCTCAAATGCTCAGTAAGGGTAAGCATGGATAAAATAAAACAAAACATATATATTTGAACTTAAAAACATGAACATAATGTTTAAACATCAAGATCTTGAGAAATCACATAAAACATGGTAGTACATAAGGAATAGATCATAATGGAACATCAATCACGATAAAATAGCAAGGGAATAAAACATGTAATTGGGAAAAACATCAATCACATGATATGATTTCCAATGTAGCCAAGGCATTGCTGCCAAGACAATCTTAGTGGACAAAGCCCCTTACTGAACATAGTTTACTTGTCGTTCCAGCCCTATATTGCTTAACTCGATTTACTTTCCGTTTTAGGCATGTATATCTCATCAGATATAAATCTTTACCCAATGCATTGGAGTGAGATATAGGTCCCACCCATCTCATAATGAAATCATTTTTACTTCTGCCACAACATAAACATACATCATTCATCATAACCCAAAGAATAAAATGGGTTTCATAAACATCATCCCATAATAACATAATCCATATAAATCAAATGGATATAATTTCATCATAATAAAATTGAAACCATGTAAATCACAGATACATTATATATGAAACATAATCATACTAAATAATGTCATCTTATATGGAAAATAATTTTGACAAAACACATGAAATGAATTCTTGAGGAAAATATCCTTTCTTCTTCAAAAAAATTTTATTTTCACAAAATGCCATATAATTTTAAACTAAAAGGATTTTGTTGAAAATATTTATGAAATATTTTAGAGTAATATTCAAGAAAATAATGGATTATGATACCGTAAAAATATCTTCATGCCGTATAAGTTAAAAAAACATTCTTGTCGTTCTTTTTCCATAAAAGTCAGAAATGTACCTCATAACGTAAACATAAGAAATATTCCATACATAACATGTAGTAAAAAAATTGGTAAAAAGGACTTTAAACATAAATGAAACCATTTTTATACAATAGGGACATGGATGATAAATATAACCCCAGTGAATACTTACGAATAAACAATCTCAGATAAAAACGATATCATAAAAGTTATCCCTTACCTTTGGTCTGATATGCTTTGTACGTATCTGATTCTCCTGTGTAATTATTTAAATAATGTCATTGACATATTACAGAACTATATTCATTGTTAAGATATCATATATGGTTCACGTATGGCTTTATATTACCCATTCTTTTGTAAATCCTAGGTTAAAGCCACGTTTTGGGTAAAATAATCTTATTATTTGTACGTGTTGGGACTTGTTTTTCCTGATTTTATTATTACTTATATCTTGATTTACTTTCATCCAGAATGTAAATCATGATTTTATATCATATATATTCATTATATATCATTCATATACATGTATTTATAATAGTACATAACATATGGAGGTAAGAAATGAAATGCACCGTTCATGGAGACGGTAAGTCGTACGTACGCATGAACGCTACATTCATTAATTTTTATTATTTTAAAGGAATAGTTATATTATAATTACAGTATAATATCATATATAAAATCATTAACTCCATCATTTATACATCCCACATAAGTTATTAATGAATCGCATCACTTTGTGGGGGCGATAGTCCGCACTTCCTCAAATGAGATTATCGTATTTACCCACTATAGAAACTATAAAGGCTTGATATAAATGGAAATTAAAGAAGCATAAAGAAATTATAAACATAATATATATCATATATAAATGCAGTTCCATCATAATGGCCACCATTAGAGATGGTAGGATAAAATCGAACGATCATTGTTTCGTGAGGCGTTAGTTTTCCATCCAAAGAAACATTATGTTATTCATCCATTAGATGGAGGTGTGTGTAAGTGTAGTTAGAATAATTATCATAAAAACATCCTATAATATTGAGGTTACTAGTTTTGTTACAAAATAATGGATTAAAAAGTGTTTATGGGTTGGAGAAGTAGGATAAAAGATAACAATTTCAGAGAAACCATTACCTTTAATTTGAGTAACTTCCTTTGGTTTGAACCAAAAGGACTTCATGGAGTGCCTTCCGACTAAGGTAAGGCTTCTAGGGGGAGGATAGGGAAGTAGGGAGATTAATTGGGCATAGGTTGGATGAGCCAAATGTCTTGAGTGGTGTGAGGAATTGGATTGAAATGGACTCCTTTTATAAGGGGGAGGAGGGGCTCTTTTGGAAGGTGTGATAATATTATTTTATTATAAACATATATTCTGTTTCAAAAGATCTAAAAGTCATTAAAGATGTATATAAGATGACTCATGGTCGAAATAAAATCATCCAATCAAAATTGGACATGTTTTCTAAAATATTTTATTCATTATAATCTTATTTACTTAAATCATTTATTATTGAGGTAAATACAACATCATTATTGTGTCATAAATAATTTAATTTATTTGATGTATAAAAATTATAAAAAAATACCATCATGTAGGGAATCTTATTATCTTTCCAATTAATATTTATAGTCGAAAACATAATTTATATATCCCCTTATCAAAATTTATTACTGAAATATATTTGTTAATGTCAATTTTCTCTTTACAGAAAATTAATTAATCCAAATTGTCATTATCACTACCAAGTGGCACAATGGGGTCCCAAAATCTATCCAAGGATGCGCATGGTTTTCTACTACTAATCCAATAAGATTAGGATAAGTGTCAAGGAAATTTGGATTTATTATAATATACTTTTAACGTTGAATTACCTTATTTACCTTTAACCGCAGTAAATAAAAATTACTGTAGTTACTATTCATAATATCAAACAAAAAGTAACCTATTAACATAATTTTGACCCACTGATTCGAAATATGGAATCCAGTTTTCAAAATTCAAAACACAGAAGTTGCAGTAATTAATTTAAAAGTAATCCCGTTGTTAAGCAAACAAGTTTCAAAAGTTAAAACATTGCCAAAGATTGAAATGATTTTACCTGTGAATTCAATGTAAAATTAATCCTAATAAAATACATTATATTAAATGGTAAAAATATATTCTATTTATACATTAAAACCATTCAATATTATAACTTAACAATATAAATTATTGTGATGAAAAAAGTTGTTTTTAAATAAAATATAGCATGTTTGTACTATTCATTAAAATATGAAAGTTATCAGAATAATAAGAAAAATTTATCAACTGTAAATTTTTATATCCTGATCCCAAGGAAGAATTTTATTTTGCCAAATTGAACTTATAATCATGTCAAAAACTAGATTTAATGTGATTGCTCCATCAAAAGGAAGCAAAACAGAATTTTTGTAAAAATAATTATTTTACCCGAAAAAATTATTTTATTCTCATACCATGTTCTAGAAAATGTGTATGATGAATTATAATGTTATAAAAATAAAAATTTAGTTAAGACTATTCATAACAGATAGTCCATAATAATATTATAATAATATATCGTTGTTTGGTGAAACTCGGTATTGCGTACAACACACACAATCGAGGAAGGTTGTGATTGAGTGTAATGCTTGCCAAGTAAGGGTTGCGTGTTGTGCATGAATCCTTTGTCATTTCGTATACCATAATCCAACCATATTTCATCTATAAATTCAATATATATATATATATACACTCTATGTTGCGTAGAATAACTACTAAAAAAATTATGTGTAACAAGATCCAAGAATTGTTTTGTGTATACTATAAGCTAATACAGTGTTGCGTATACTACAAGTTAATCTTGGTGTAGCGTACAACACAAGACATCAATGAAATTAAAATAATAATTGTCATAAAATCTCGGTGTGTTACACACGACACCCGTATTCCGTGACTCGTCAATGTTCAATGCCGATTATGAGGTAGGGGGAAATATGGAATATTTATTTATTTATACGTGAGTATTATACCCTTGTACCTTGGTGATTGATTTTGGTTGAGGTGATCAAGTTGTTATCATCTATCGCGGAGGGCGCAGGCCAAAAAAACACGGCCTGACGTCCCTCCGTCGAACCTTGTTTATGTTGGAGATGGGGGTAGTGCTAAAAGGGTGTGGTGCCACCGCACTGCGTTACCGGATGGAGGCCACGGTCTTGAAGGCGGCGACGACCGATGGATGGGCCGGACAAGCGCCGTCGCACAAGCCGCATGGGATAAAACATTGGCAGCAACTACTGGCCACTCAGACGATGATGAACCGGCCACCTTTATGCCGACCGTGCTGGAATAAATTTCCAGCTACGACCAGCCGGTCTGGAGAAGACTGAGGTGCCTTTGGTTGCCGCACTGCGGGGGAACCCCAACCCTCAACTGCGAGCCGCTCGGCGGGCGAACTGGTCGGCCGCCTTTCGGACGGGCTGAAGAAAATCGCAGTGCCTATGGGGGCTGCATGTGGAGGAACTGTGTTCTACAACCGTGGGCAGCTCGAGCCGGACAAAAACGACAGGCTTCAGCTAGCCGGTCAGTAAGGAGGGGCGGCGCCGGTCGGGACCACCGGTTGAGCCGAACTAGCACGCGACAAGGGCCGGGTATGTGGATGGTTCGCGCCCCAACAGGCCAGGCTGACCCCCCAAATGGGTCGGAAACACCGGGTCGGGACCCTGGGTTGGCCGCGCTCCACCGGGTCGGGCCGACCCCCAGCCGGGTCGGACCCGCCAAACCGGGTTGGGTCGGGCCCGTTTCTCTTAAACGCAAATATCTTCTATACCATGAGTCTGATTGACTCTTCATCTACGACATTGGGATCTTCACGATTATGAGGTCCTTTTGCAATAATCTAAGTAAGTTTTGGACGATTTTGGAAAATAGTCGGGTTTGAATTGAGCGTAAATCCAATTGTGCCCCTGGAACAGAAATGCTAATAACTCTCAGACCGGGCGTCCGATCGACGCGCTGTCTGTCGAGTTGGGTTCCTTATGATGAGACAGAACTATGGGATACATCAACTCAAGACTCCATGATAGTTGATGTATCGACACTTGGCTCGAGGAGCGGACCCTCCCGGAATTGAGCATGCTGTGTGCGGGAAACCTAGAGCTGGTCGGGACTGTGATGACTACTATACCAGAATCCATCATGGGTTCGGCAGTGACAACTACTATACTGGGATCCTTTATGGGTTCGACGATGATTGATTTTGTACCAGAATCCTTCGTGGGTTCGACAACGATCACTACTGTTCTTGTATCCTGTGTGGGTCTGACAGTTTTGATTTCTGCTCTTGTATCCTATGTGGGTCCAACAGCGTAGCTGGTCTTGTATCCTGTGTGGGTCTAACATCTTAACTGGTCTAGTATCATGTGTGGGTCTGACAGATTAGATGAATCAGTGACTACATATGATCATCTCTATCGCTATACTAAATATGTATACCTGTGTGAGTAGAGACTTGACTTTCAATCATTATCATCGATTTGATTGCATTACATTCCTGTGTGGACTGGGTTGTGCTTGGGCTAGAGAGTTAGAGTTAAACTGTGGTTGACAACTTAGGTATATGTATGGCCATATACCTAAGTAGGGTTTGTTGATACTTCATGAATGTATCTTTCCTTTTTTGGTTTATCCTTCGTGGATTCTAGGAGACCATTGGGGGTCTTGGGGACCCTACTGAGTATCGTTATACTCAACCCTGCATGGGCTATGCCAACACTTTGTTGTGTCGGTTACAGATGACGAACATCACCGATTGAGGAAACGTGTTTTGGAGCTGGACGGTACCTTGAGGTGGACCACTTGGCGAGATGTACATGGGGGATACTGACGGACGTGGGTGCTGAGGTGGCCATATGTACCTACACTTCACGTAGGAATTCCCAGAGGACGATACAATAGTTGCTCTTAACTTTTAGATGTTTATTTATTTACTTGTACTTATTGTTCATTTGGGTTTGTATACTGGCCCATTTACTTTCCAGCACACTCTTTTGTATTCAATTTACTTAGTGTTTACTACCTATTTCATACTCTGTTGTGTTTGTTTACTTCTATAAAGGCAATTCCTTCCCAGTATAGGGATTTATGACTTTGGAGCTAGTTTCCATCCCATAGCCTATGGAAGGCGGGCATGGGATAGTCACTGCATGGGCCCCGAGGTTAGATCAGGACATATTGGTATCATAGGAGTTGGTTCTACCACAGAACTCTAGAGTATGATCATTCTTTTCTGTGAAGCAATAGTGTTAAGAGTAATGAGTGTGGTTTTCAATCCAAGGAGTCCAGTGTTGGTGCGACGGCCGACATATTAATACATTGGGTTCTTGAACTCTGATTTCCGACTCAGTGAATGAAAAAACTTATTGTGTGTGTGTTTCCTTCAAAAAAGTTTTCTTTGTGATTACTTTATGTCAGCTCACCAGGTATACTAATTAAACTGTGCCGCCCCTGTTTCTTTTCAAGATGGCCCCATGAAGGCCGCCAGCTATGGTTCCAATTTACACATGAGATGGTAGCCCACCGAGCGACGAGGCCTAGGTGCAGGACCCCATCACAGTGGAGGTACCAGTGGCACGACTACCCGATGGGCCACCGAAACCAACAACCCCACTAGCAGAGAGTGCATGCCGCCTAAGTGTGTTGCACGAGTTTCAGCACCAGAGGCCGCCCAGGTCCTAGGGAGAGACAGACCCACATGTAGCTAAGGATTGGCTGGAGGCTATCGTGAGAATTTTCATATTGGTAGGTACAGTAGACAACATCATGGTGATCCTTTCTGCAAGTCTCATTCATGCGGTAGCAGGCAGATGGTGGAGCATGATGCACCAAGTGCATGATAAGGAATCATTACTCTGGACATACTTTGAGAGTCTCTTCCGCTCGGAGTTTTTTCCAGCCACCCTTCGTGCGGTGCAGATTCATGTGTTACTTCATCTACAGCTGGCCAGCATGACAGTATCTCAGTACTCAGGGAGGTTCACCGACCTCTCACGTTACTCCACATATATGGTACAAGACCCGTTCTTCAGGTTCCGGACCATCGATCAGGTACTCAGGTAGGAGATCATGGCTTCGAAGATTCCCCTTAGCATCACGATGCAGGTGGGGATGCTGGAGCGATCCATTCTAGTGGAGAGTTTTCTCGCTGAGTAGTCACCAGCGGCGAGACCCAGCACAGGGCGACACCTAACGGAGTCTTCTGCAGCTGGTAGTGGACAGTTGATACAGAGGTCCAAGATAATTAGGACATCAGGTGGGTGACCTCAGGATACAGGTTTGGTTGTGCGGGGAACATGATACAGAGCCAGCCATATGAGGAGCATGCAATGCTATGCATGCGATGGGCAGGGCCACATGGCTCGTGACTGCCTGACCTGCCATGAAGATGAGCAGCAGACAGTATAGGGACCTCACAGGCAGAGGAAGAGGTTCGAATATGGTGGTCTTCCAGGAGAATGTATATGTGGGAGAGGAACTGGCTGAGCAGCGGGTGATGGACGATGTTTCGAGGCTCTACCACTACCACCACTAGGAGGTCAACCTCGACCACAGGGAGCTAGCGGACAGAGGCAGACTCATCTCTAGGCAGTCATGGCCTACGACCAAAGCGCACCTAATATGATTCGATGTACTATATATGTCAACTCCACCCTTTATGTAGTATATATAGTCAATGGTGTGGGTCACTCTTTTATTTTTGTTGCCCTTGTTCGGAGCTCGGAGATTTCGACGGAGCCGTTGGCTCGATCCTTAGGGCTAGAGACTCTTATGGGAGAAGACATGATGACTACACACTGGTTCCAGATGTGTGAGATTACTCTAGGAGGAGAGAGCTTCGGCTAGGATCTTCTTGTAGCGGCGTCGAGGCCTTACGACGTCATCATGGGTATCGACTGGTTGTCCACAGTTCATGCTCGGATTGACTGTATTTGGCGCATAATCCATTATATTGGCACAGATAGGACCAGGTTAACCTTCACCGGAGATAAGGGATCCTTTTCAGCACCAGATGGACTTACGTAGAGAAGGGGGCAGCCAACCACACATCATTTGGCTAGTCTCAACCTCGGAGCGGTTTATGAGTGGAGTCTGAGTTTTCCTGTTGTGGTGGAATAGTATGCGGATGTTTTCCCTGACGATGTTCCAATATTATATCCATGTAGAGAGGTAGAATTACATATTGAATTTTACCCTGGTACAATACCGATATCTACTCCGGTATATCGGATGTCTCCCACCAAGTTTCATGAGTTGCGGGTACAGCTGGAGGACTTACATGGGAAGGGATTTATCAGACCCAGTGTTTCACCCTATACATCACCGATATTATTTTCCAAGAATGTGGGTGGGTGCTTGTGACTGTGTGTCGAATATCGTTGCCTGAATCAGGTGACTGTGAAGAACAAGTACCCACTCCCGATGGTTGAAAACCAATTTGATCAGCTTAAGGGTGCACGATGGTCTTGAAGATAGACCTCAGTTCGGGATATCATGAGCTTTGAGTTCAAGATGAGGATGTACAGAAGATGGACTTCAGGTGTCGGTATGACCACTACGAGTTATTGGTTATTGCCTTCAGCGTAACCAATTCTCCAGCAGTGTTCATGAGTCTCATGAACAGGATCTTCCATCCTTACCTCGATCGATTTGTCGTATTCTTCATTGATGACATACTGATTTATTCAACTATTGTGGAGGAGCGTGCCTATAATTTTCCGGTTGTACTGGACATACTCTGAGAGCACCAACATTATGGTAAGATCATGAGGTGCAAGTTCGGGATTCTAGAAGTTCACTTCTTGGGACACATCATCTCAGAGGCTGGAGTTGCAGTGGACCGAGTGAAGATCGAGGAAGTTCTTTCTTAGGAGCCACCCAGGAGTGTGATGGAGGTTTGGATTTTTCTAGGTTTGGCTGGGTACTATCAAGGATTTGTTCTAGTCTTCTCCAGAGTTTCAGCACCACTTTCATCAATGAAGAAGAAGGGAAAACCCTTCGCGTGGTTAGAGAGATTCCATCATAGCTTTCTGGAGATAAGGCAGAGATTGACCAGTGCGCCCATCTTGAGCCTACCAGAGGAGGGCGTTGGGTACGTAGTTTACTGCAACGCATCAGGTACCGGACATGGGTGTGTCCTAATACAGTAGAGAGCAGTGATCGCATATGGTTCATGACAGTTTAGAAAGCACAAGTAGAACTAAACTACACATGACCTTGAATTAGAAGCAATGGTCTTTGCCTTGAAGATTTCGCGGAACTATCTGATGGGCGAGCGCTTTACAGTCTACTCTGACCACCAGAGTTTCAGGTACATTATATCACAAAAAGACTTGAACCTGAGACAATGTCTATGGATCAAGTTCATCTAGGACTATGACATCGAGATAGTCTACACACCTAGGAAGGGGAACGTTGTAGAATATTCTCTCAGCAGAAGATCAGGCATTACGCTACTAGGAGAACCGATAGAAAAGCTAGACATGTTGCAGATATCCTTTGTGGATAGAGATGTAGGATCCTTTCTGTAGTCTCTCACAGTCACTCCTCCATTCCTTTAGCGTGTCAGGGAGGCACATCATGGTGACGTTGACTGTGAGACACGACGTGCTCAGATATCCTCTGGGAAGGCACCTGATGGGTTTTCTGAAGGTGGGGAGCACATCATCCAATTCAGAGGATGTACCATGTTACCAGTTTCATTACAGGAGGAAGTGCTGAGGGAGTTTCACACTTCCCCTCTAGCGGTACATACTAGATTGGCGATGATGTATCAGGGCCTCAGACGACAGCACTTGTGGCCGGGTATGAAAAAGGTGGTAGAAGAGTTTGTATCACGGTACCTCACTTCTCAGCAGGTGAAGGCGGATCACCAGGTACCAGCAGGCTTGGTACAACCCTTAGAGGTTCCAGAGTGGACGTGGGATGGGATATCCATGGATTTGGTGACGGGACTTCCACATATATCTAGAGGGAACGACTCTATCTGGGTGATCATTGACCGACTCACCAAGTTAGCCCACTTCCTACTGATCAGAGTGCAGGGATCAGTAGAGATCCTGGGACGCCACTACCATTAGTAGATCTTACGGCTTCATGATGTTCCATCGACTATCATCTCCAATCGAGATGCTCGTTTCAAATACCGGCTATGGAAGGGGTTACTGGAGTCTTTTGGAATGCAGCTTCACTTGATCACCACTTTCCATCCTTAGACGAATGGTCTGACTGAGAGTACTATTCAGACTCTCGAGGACATGCTCTGTGCATGTGTCCTCGACTTTGGTCATAGCTGGGAGGATCACTTACCCATAGTGGAGGTTGCTTAAAAAAACAGTTACCACTCCACCATTGGGATGAACCCTTATGAGGCACTGTATGGCCGACCATACAGATCACCTCTATGATGGAATGACCATGGGGAGTCACCACTTGTAGGACCATAGATGGTGCAGGCTACGACAGAGAAGGTGCATATCATCTAGGAGCAGATTAATACTGCACCGAGTAGACAAAAGTCCTATACTGATAGGATACAGAGACCACTGGAGTTTTATGATGGTGACCACATATTTCTACGGGTCTCACATAATTGAGTTCTAAGGATATTTAGCCGAGGCGGCAACTAATATTTGCATTTTATCGGGCCGTTCTAGGTCCTCTGTAGAGTAGTCAAGGTGGCTAACCATCTCACCCTTCCACTTCAGTTTCAACGGGTGCACGACGTCTTCTATGTATCCCAGCTGAGGAGATACGTGCACGACCTATCCCACATCATCGACCATGGGTAGATGGATGTTGATTATGGGGATACTTTTAAGGAGATCCCAGTGGAGATCGAGGATCGACTAGATCGGGTCCAACGAGGACAGTCGATTCCTCTAGTGCGCATTCACTGGCAACACGAGAACCTCCATGAGAGCACAAGGGAGCGGGAGGCTCAGATGCGTGCTCAGTACCACCATTTGTTTCCCAAGTGTGTGTTTCAGCTTTACGAGGATGTAATTCCCTAAGGTGGGGGTAATTTAAAAACCCAGAAATTTCAAGGAATTTTTTTCTAAATTTCTTTGGAATTTTACGAGTTTGCATTTTCTGACGATGCTTGATTCCAAGGCCCGTTGTGCCAAAAATCCATTTTTAAAGTTTTGTTCGGGTACGTTCATTAAACGTACGTGCGGGATTTTCTATGTGTTGAACCAATGATCAGAATTGAAATATGGGGACACACATGAACTCACAGTGCTAGTATTCTCTTAAGTGGATCTTTGCCACAGTTGCGTTTTAGACAGGATGGACGTTATATTTTGGGGTTTCTACATTAAAGTTAGAAATTAAATAAAAATGTGAAGTAACACATTTTGATTTTTTTGGTGGTTATTATCTCCAAAGGGAGGTTGGTGGTGGGGCCCACCCCCACATAACCTCCCATGGGAGGATACTGTGTGTGGGTCCCACAAGAACATCAACTCACCAACTTCCCCTTAAAACCCTTGGAACCTCCCATAGATGAGGGTTAAACCTTCCACATTCCTCTCTCATTTATTGTTCCAACACTAAAAATTAATTAATTGAGTATCACAATTACTTAATTATGTGTGGTGTCATGAATTCATTTGAAATTTTTTGAAATGCAAGGCAATATTAAAATATTTGGGAGCCTATTATTTATTTTTCCTTGGTAATTTTTCTGTGGGAAGGCTTGGGAGAATAAAACCTCTCCAATGAAGAACTCGAGGAACAATATTCTCTCGACGAAGAATGTCATTCTTCAACGAAAAATGCTTCACGTCTCGAAGAACATGAAGAAACACCTTATTCAACCAGAGTAGGAAAGTAGGCACCTTTTCCCACGAAGTACACCGAAGACGTCGTCTCGACATGATGTTTAGAGCTCTACTTCCCCCGACGTTGGCGGAACGACGCCCATCATCCATGACGCCCGTCATCCGTGACTCGTCAAAATTTAATGCTGATTACGAGGTAGGGGAAATATGGATTATTTATTTATTTATAGGGTAGTATTATACACTCATACATTGGAGATTGATTTTGGTTGACAGTGATCAAGTTGTTATCATCTAATGTGGAGGGCGCGGGCGGAAAAAACACGGCCCAAAAACCCTCATTTGAACCTTGTTTATGTTGTTGATAGAGGCATATCCAGAAGGCCACAGTGCCGCCACACCGTATCGCAAGAAGGAGGCCATGGTCTTGACGGCGGCGGTGGCCGAAGGCCGGGCTGGACTGGCATCGTCGCGCCTGCTGTGTGGGAGGAAACCTCAGCCCACAACCACGCGCCGATCGGTGATAGATCAAATATTTTCAATTAATTTATATTTAATATCATTGTTTTAAACCCACAAAATTGTTCCTCTAAGATGAATTGTTTCATTTTTATGATAATGGTGTTATTTTGAGCTGAATAGTAAAAATTGGCCATTTTGGATTTTTAACAGTTTTAAATTATTTTGGTAGTTTGGCCATAACATTACCTACACGGATCCAAATTTCAAAATTCTTTTTTTACAGATTCTACACATCCATGGCTTCATTTAATATATTTGGACCAAAATCTGAATCGGCCATATGGAAGCTCAAAAGAAGCTCAGAAGTTTTCTCAAGAAAACTATTTTCAGTTCTGCCTATTTTTGATGTGGGATCCATAACTCATTCACTGTGAGCCCAAAGCTTGTGAAATTCGGTGGGTGGACGCGAAAGAGTTTTGGAGAATCTTTTATGAAGGAAGCACCGAGTGAATTGGCCGTTTATGGGGCCATTAAAGCACCATAATCCGGAAGATTTCGTTTTGGAGAGTCTGACTGGACAGAATAAATTCTCATAGTAAAACCGTCATAACTCTCGGAATACATGTCAAAATCCGTTGAAATGTTGAGGGGACACGTACAAGGTAATTGTGAACACCATTCAAGAAGGGCTCAACGCGTGAAGATGTCATTTAATGGGGCTACAATGCGTCGACATTCGTGGGAAGAATTCTGGCTATAAAAGGAGGAGAGCTCCACCCTCTCAAGGCATCCAATTCTCCACCCCATTCCTTCCGGGACACCAAGAAGGAGAACATTTCAGATTTCTCTTTTATTTATTTTCTTTTTCATAGTTTTTTAATGCCTTCTTCTTCCCCATTCAACTCGATTACCCTTACCATAGTGGGGTAAACTTTTGGAGTGATTGGGGAAGGGTTGGTTTTCAACATTGTAATGCTTGAGTTCTTGGACGCAATTGAATAAATTTCTTTCTTCTTCAAAGTTGTTTTCAATTTATTATAGTGGATTTTATAATCAAGTGCGATCGTTCTTGAATATTAATTCCGTTATTTATTTTTTCCTTGGTAAAATAATCAATATCTCCCTCCACTAATTTCTGGTTTATATACGATGGAATAAACCAGGAATTAGTGGTGAAGTACTCGACGATCGTCAGTACGTGTAAAAGGTGTAGTGAATCTTCTTGATTTTTTGGGACAAACAAAACCTGATTGGGTATTTCCCATTTCAATTAAGGATATTCAATACAACTATTTTACACATGGAAGGAGAGTTGACCAAACCGAGATCTTGGTAAGGTTTTCTCTCACAATAACAATTTCACCAAGGAAGTGAGAGGAAACGATTGTGGAAACTCACTTTAATCAACTAAGAAGAAGAGGTTTGAATTAAATTGAACAAGGATATCATTATAATTAGGAAACTGACCCCGACCTAATCACCCTTTTAATTTCATTGTTTTTCAATCATTTGAATTTCAAATTTCCTTTCACAACATTTTTACCCCCGTTTTAAAGTGACAAACCATTTTGTGTGCACTCCTCTTCGGGAGACATCCTAGGTCAACCACATTACTACATTTTAACTTAGGAAATAATTGTTTTGCCATGCCCTACGACAGGCGTGCGTCAAACTTGGCGCCGTTGCCGGGGAGGTAGTGCCGCAATATTTTTGTAAATTTTTGACATTTTTTTTTCTTTAAAAAAAAACACAAAAAAATCTTTCCATAATGAATTAAAATGATTATTATTCTACATGGAATGAAAATTACTAACAGGTGAAAGAAAAAGACTACACTGAGGAGGCCCTCCATCGAAGAGCTGATGCACTAATGATAATGTTCAAGCAGTTGGAAAGAGGCATAGCAACATGGATCTCACCAGAATATTTGATGGCCATGGTCAATGAACTACAAGTTGACTTAAAAATATTCAAGGCCAAGAAGGAAGTGCCACTGGTCTTCCCAAATTTCACTAAAAACATCCATGATGTTGATGCCAAACATGAGGTGGAGGAGCCTGACTACCTACCTCCATCCATTGATGATCGACTCCAAGAAGAACTTTCAATGGAAGATGATATTAATGTTGAACCAAATCAGGGAGATGATACATTCTTAAACTCAAATTCTTTAAAATTTTCTGAAACTAATTTGACTATCTCTCCCAAATTTATTGGATTTTCAGATTCATCAAACTCATATTACACCTTGGAGGATGATGTGAAAAACACAGCACCTGTTGAGGAACTTCTGGAGCTCCCTGAAGTCATTGAATATCAACTAGAAGAGCCCGATCATGAAGAGATCCAAGTTGCTGAGCCTGAGGAAAACAGACAAGAGGTTGAAGCCTCCTTGAAGACGGCATTAGAAGACAAGATGGTTGCACAAGTAGCAAAAAAAGAAGAAGAGGTTCCCTACTTCATCCTACCCCCACCATGCAAGTTGTACCAAATTTTGAAGGGGGTGGATCCAATATACTATATTCATGGAGTCCTCATCAACAAAAACAATGAACTTCAAGCTGGGAGGAGCCACATGTGGTGGTTCAAATCAAAGAAACCTCATCCACTATCAGATTGGGGATAATCAATTACAACTGCCCCACTGGAGGTAGTCAAAACCCAGGGCCCACTTGGGGGATTAAACCAAGATTTATACTTTTTTTTCTTATTCAATTTCTGTTTTCATTTCTTTTAAAAAAAATTCTTATGTTATGTTTTTTACTTTTTTTAGGTTTTCAAAGAGAAACACTTAGGAGTCAAAATCAACGTTTCACTGAAAATAAATCAGGTTGTACATCTCCTTCACATTTTCTTGCTGTTGTGATTCAATCAGAAATCTACTTACATGTTAAATCCACTTGAATTCATCGAGGACACTGCATCATTTAAGTGTGGGGGAGGGAACCTTTGTAGTATAGGATTTTTATTTGATGTTTGTTTTAAACAAAATTGTGTGTTTTCAAATTTTTGTGTGTTTATTTTTCAATTTTTGGTGTGTTTCTGAAACTTTTGAGCTGAAATGATTATCAATACCATTTTTGAAACCCAGGTCAATGAGTGAACAAGTCTATTTCATGAAACTGATCTTAAATGAATGCTGAAATAACTTTGATTCAAGTTCAATTTTTTTGGAATTTTATGAAAAGTACACTAATTTTTAAATCTCATTCCATATTTCACTGTCTATATCTTTGAAATAACTTTTCTGTGAGGCTTCTGAACCATTTTTGTCATATTCTTTTCATTCACCTCATTTCTTGAGAGAACCAGACCATGCTTTCTTTAACCAGAATTTGATTTATTCCTTTCAAAACTTGAGGGTTTGGGGTACGTGTGTTTTAAATGATTAAGGCATTTATTTTGTTTGAAGCCCCCTTTTCAAAATAATCCTTTTCATTATGGCCCACCTTTACATTTATCCTTCATTGTAGCCCCTAGTAGCCATGAATTGCCTGTTAGGTTAGCCACATTACAAGCCAATTTTCCCTATCATACCTGCTCTTGAAGTAAAATTGCATGATCTAGTTGAACTTAAGTGTGGGGGAAGATGTCTTGTGGTGTACTACCTCATTTGGTTATACCTTGGGTGGAAAATAAATTATGGAAGAGATGTGTGTGATGCTGAAAAATTATTCTGTTGAAAGCTGTGCCTTTTCTGGAGCTTTTATGACAAGAGAAGTTGTGCCTATCTGGAGCTTCCAATGTAAAAAGAAAGTTGTGCCTATCTGTAGATTTAAAAAAAATCATGTTTGAAAATATTGAAATGTTTTCTGCTGAGCTGATTGAATGATGATGGAGCCTATTTTCAACAAAGGGTAAGTGAAGGAGACCATATTTGAGTGAAAATTAGAATCTTCCAATTTTTGCTTCAATAAGAGCCAAGCCTTCCTTTCTCTGCCTCAGAACTTTTAACATCTAAATCCTACCAACCGGAAGCCACAGAACAACCCTAAAAAGTCCTCATGAGAAACACATGTCCTTGACTCACATCGGGTGGAGAAGTAGGAATTTATCAAACCTATGGTGACTCTTGTGTGAGTTTGGATGAGAAAAGCCTTGTTCAGCCTTTACATTTGTGAGATGAGAGAATATTCATGTTAGGTAGGTGTTTTGTGTGTATGGGATAAGAAATTAAGTGGAAATATATTAAAATCTTAAATGGAGAACTTTAAATAACAGTTTTTGATGAGGCATGATATCTTTTTGTTTCTTGAAATTGATTTGATTGATCTCATTGATATGTGTTTTGGATTTGATTTGATTTGATTCTTTACTTGTCCAGGAGTCCAAGTGATAAGTGTGGGGGAATTGGTAGATAAAATATTTTCAATTAATTTATATTTAATATCATTTTTTTAAACCCACAAAATTGTTCCTCTAAGATGAATTGTTTCATTTTTATGATAATGGTGTTATTTTGAGCTGAATAGTAAAAATTGGCCATTTTGGATTTTTAACAGTTTTAAATTATTTCGGTAGTTTGGAAATAAAATTATCTACAATGATTCAAATTGCAAAATTCTTTCTTTTACAGATGCTACACATCCAGGGATTCATTTAATATATTTGGACAAAAATATGAATCGGCCATATGGAAGCTCAAAAGAAACTCACCATTTTGCTCAAGAAAACTGTTTTCAGTTCTGCCTATTTTTGATGTGGGATCCATACCTCATTCACTGTGGGCCCAAAGCTTGTAAAATTCGGTGGGTGGACGCGCAATGAGTTTCGTAGCATCTTTTATGAAGGAAGCACCGAGTGAATTGGCCGTTTATGGGGCCATTAAAGCACCCTAATCCGGAGGATTTCGTTTTGGAGAGTCTGACTGGACAAAATAAATTCTAATAGTAAAACGGTCATAACTATCGGAATCAATGTCAAAATCCGTTGAACTTTTGAGAGGACACGTCCAAGGTAATTATGAACAACATTCAAGAAGGGCTCAATGCGTGAAGATGTCATTTATTGGGGCTAAAACGCGTCGACATTCGGGGGAAGAATTCTGGATATAAAAGGAGGAGAGCTCCACCCTCTCAAGGCATCCAATTCTCCGCCCCATTCCTTCCGGGACACCAAGAAGGAGAACGTTTCAGATTTTTATTTTATTTATTTTCTTTTTCATAGTTTTTTAATGCCTTATTTTTCCCCATTCAACTCGATTACCCTTACCATGGTGGGGTAAACTTTTGGAGTGATTGGGGAAGTGTTGGTTTTCAACATTGTAATGCTTGAGTTCTTGGACGCAATTGAATAAATTTCTTTCTTCTTCAAAGTTGTTTTCAATTTATTATAGTGGATTTTATAATCAAGTGCGATCGTTCTTGAATATTAATTCCGTTATTTATTTTTTCCTTGGTAAAATAATCAATATCTCCCTCCACTAATTTCTGGTTTATATACGATGGAATAAACCAGGAATTAGTGGTGAAGTACTCGACGAATGTCAGTACGTGTAAAAGGTGTAGTGAATCTTCTTGATTTTTTTGGGAAAAACAAAACCTGATCGGGTATTTCCCATTTCAATTAAGGATATTCAATACAACTATTTTACACATGGATGGAGAGTTGACCAAACCGAGATCTTGGTAAGGTTTTCTCTCACAATAACAATTTCACCAAGGAAGTGAGAGGAAACGATTGTGGAAACTCACTTTAATCAACTAAGAAGAAGAGGTTTGAATTAAATTGAACAAGGATAGAATTATAATTAAGAAACCGACCCCGACCTAATCACCCTTTTAATTTCATTGTTTTTCAATCATTTGAATTTCAAATTTCCTTTCACAACATTTTTACCCCCGTTTTAAAGTGACAAACCGTTTTGTGTGCACTCCTCTTCAGGAGACATCCTAGGCCAACCACATTACTACATTTTAACTTAGGAAATAATTGTTTTTCCACGCCCTACGACAGGCGTGCGTCAAACTTTGCGCCATTGCCGGGGAGGTAGTGCCGCAATATTTTTGTAAATTTTTGACTTTTTTTTCTCTTTAAAAAAAACACAAAAAAATCTTTCCATAATGAATTCAAATGATTATAATTCTACATGGAATGAAAATTACTCACAGGTGCAAGAACAAGACTACACTGAGGAGGCCCTCCAACGAAGAGCTGATGCACTAATGATAATGTTCAAGCAGTTGGAAAGAGGTATAACAACATGGATCTCACCAGAATATTTGATGGCCATGGTCAATGAACTACAAGTTGACTTAAAAATATTCAAGGCCAAGAAAGAAGTGCCACTGGTCTTCTCGAATTTCACTAAAAACATCCATGAAGTTGATGCCAAACATGAGGTGGAGGAGCCTGACTACCTACCTCCATCCATTGATGATCGACTCCAAGAGGAACTTTCAATTGAAGATGATATTAATGTTGAACCAAATCAGGGAGATGATACATTCTTAAACACAAATTCTTTAAAATTTTATGAAACTAATTTGACTATCTCTCCCAAATTTATTGGATTTTCAGATTCATCAAACTCATATTACACCTTGGAGGATGATGTGAAAAACACAGCACCTGTTGAGCAACTTCTGGAGCTCCCTGAAGTCATTGAATATCAACTAGAAGAGCCCGATCATGAAGAGATCCAAGTTGTTGAGCCTGAGGAAAATAGACAAGAGGTTGAAGCCTCCTTGAATACGGCACTAGAATACAAGATGGTTGCACAAGTAGCAACAAAAGAAGAAGAGGTTCCCTACTTCATCCTACCCCCACCATGCAAGTTGTACCAAATTTTGAAGGGGGTGGATCCGGTATACTCTATTCATGGAGTCCTCATCAAAAAAAAACAATGAACTTCAAGCTGGGAGGAGCCACATGTGGTGGTTCAAATCAAAGAAACCTCATCCACCATCAGATTGGGGATAATCAATTACAACTGCCCCACTGGAGGCAGTCAAAACCCAGGGCCCACTTGGGGGATTAAACCAAGATTTATCCTTTTTTTTCTTATTCAATTTATGTTTTCATTTCTTTTAAAAAAAATTTTTATGTTATTTTTTTACTTTTTTTTAGGTTTTCAAAGAGAAACACTTAGGAGTCTAAATCAACGTTGCACTGCAAATAAATCAGGTTGTACCTCTCCTTCACATTTTCTTGCTGTTGTGATTCAATCAGAAATCTACTTACATGTTAACTCCACTTGAATGCATCGAGGACACTGCATCATTTAAGTGTGGGGGAGGGAACCTTTGTAGTATAGGATTTTTATTTGATGTCTGTTTTAAAAAAAATTGTGTGTTTTCAAATTTTTGTGTGTTTATTTTTCAATTTTTGGTGTGTTTCTGAAACTTTTGAGCTGAAATGATTATCAATACCATTTTTGAAACCCAGGTCAAAGAGTTAACAAGTCTATTTCATGAAACTGATCTTAAATGAATGCTGAAATAACTTTGTTTCAAGTTCAATTTTTTTGGAATTTTATGAAAAGTACACTAATTTTTAAATCTCATGCCATATTTCACTGTCTATATCTTTGAAATAACTTTCCTGTGAGGCTTCTGAACCATTTTTGTCATATTTTTTTCATTCACCTCATTTATTGAGAGAACCAGACCATGATTTCTTTAACCAGAATTTTATTTATTCCTTTCAAAACATGAGGGTTTGGGGTACGTGTGTTTTAAATGATTTAGGAATTTATTTTGTTTGAAGCCCCCTTTTCAAAATAATCCTTTTCATTATGGCCCACCTTTACATTTATCCTTCATTGTAGCCCCTAGTAGCCATGAATTGCCTGTTAGGTTAGCCACATTACAAGCCAATTTTCCCTATCATACCTGCACTTGAAGTAAAATTGCATGATCTAGTTGAACTTAAGTATGGGGGAAGATGTATTGTGGTGTACTACCTCATTTGGTTATACTTTGGGTGGAAAATAAATTGTGGAAGAGATGTGTGTGATGCTGAAAAATTATTCAGTTGAAAGCTGTGCCTTTTCTGGAGCTTTTATGACAAGAGAAGCTGTGCCTATCTGGAGCTTCCAATGTAAAAAGAATGTTGTGCCTACCTGGAGCTTTAAAAAAAATCATGTTTGAAAAGATTGAAATGTTTTCTGCTGAGCTGATTGAATGATGATGGAGCCTATTTTCAACAAAGGGTAAGTGAAGGAGACCATATTTGAGTGAAAATTAGAATCTTTCAATTTTTGCTTCAATAAGAGCCAAGCCTTCCTTTTTCTACCTCAGAACTTTTAACATCTAAATCCTACCAACCGGAAGCCACAGAACAACCCTAAAAAGTCCTCATGAGAAACACATGTCCTTGACTCACATCGGGTGGAGAAGTAAGAATTTATCAAACCTATGGTGACTCTTGTGTGAGTTTGGATGAGAAAAGCCTTGTTCAGCCTTTACATTTGTGAGATGAGAGAATATTCATGTTAGGTAGGTGTTTTGTGTGCATGGGATAAGAAATGAAGTGGAAATATATTAAAATCTTAAATGGAGAACTTGAAATAACAGTTTTTGATGAGGCATGATATCTTTTTGTTTCTTGAAATTGATTTGATTGATCTCATTGATATGTGTTTTGGATTTGATTTGATTTGATTTTTTACTTGTCCAGGAGTCCAAGTGATAAGTGTGGGGGAATTGATAGATCAAATATTTTCAATTAATTTATATTGAATATCATTGTTTTAAACCCACAAAATTGTTCCTCTAAGATGAATTGTTTCATTTTTATGATAATGGTGTTATTTTGAGCTGAATAGTAAAAATTGGCCATTTTGAATTTTTAGCAGTTTTAAATTATTTCGGTAGTTTGGCTATAACATTATCTACACTGATCCAAATTGCAAAATTCTTTCTTTTACAGATTCTACACATCCAGGAATTCATTTAATATATTTGGACCAAAATCTGAATCGACCATATGGAAGCTCAAAAGAAGCTCACAATTTTGCTCAAGAAAACTGTTTTCAGTTCTTCCTATTTTTGATGTGGGATCCATAACTCATTCATTGTGGGTCCAAAGCTTGTTAACTTCGGTGGGTGGATGCGAAAGGAGTTTAGGAGAATCTTTTATGAAGGAAGCACCGAGTGAATTGGCCGTTTATGGGGCCATTAAATCACCCTAATCCGTAGGATTTCGTTTTGGAGAGTCTGACTGGACAGAATACATTCTCATAGTAAAATGGTCATAACTCTCGGAATACATTTCAAAATCCGTTGAAATTTTTAGGGGACACGTCCAAGGTAATTATGAACAACATTTAAGAAGGGATCAACGCGTGAAGATGTCATTTAATGGGGATACAACGCGTCGACATTCGGGGGAAGAATTCTGGCTATAAAAGGAGGAGAGCTCCACCCTCTCAAGGCATCCAATTCTCCACCTCATTCCTTCCGGGACACCAAGAAGGAGAACATTTCAGATTTCTATTTTATTTATTTACTTTTTTATAGTTTTTTAATGCCTTCTTCTTCCCCATTCAACTCGATTACCCTTACCATGGTGGGGTAAACTTTTGGAGTGATTGGGGAAGGGTTGGTTTTCAACATTGTAATGCTTGAGTTCTTGGACGCAATTGAATAAATTTCTTTCTTCTTCAAAGTTGTTTTCAATTTATTATAGCGGATTTTATAATCAAGTGCGATCGTTCTTGAATATTAATTCCGTTATTTATTTTTGCCTTGGTAAAATAATCAATATCTCCCTCCACTAATTTCTGGTTTATATACGATGGAATAAACCAGGAATTAGTGGTGAAGTACTCGACGATCGTCAGTACGTGTAAAAGGTGTAGTGAATCTTCTTGATTTTTTTGGGACAAACAAAACCCGATCGGGTATTGCCCATTTCAATTAAGGATATTCAATACAACTATTTTACACATGGAAGGAGAGTTGACCAAACTGAGATCTTGGTAAGGTTTTCTCTCACAATAACAATTTCACCAAGGAAGTGAGAGGAAACGATTGTGGAAACTCACTTTAATCAACTAAGAAGAAGAGGTTTGAATTAAATTGAACAAGGATAGCAGTATAATTAGGAAACCGACCCCGACCTAATCACCCTTTTAATTTCATTGTTTTTCAATCATTTGAATTTCAAATTTCCTTTCACAACATTTTTACCCCCGTTTTAAAGTGACAAACCGTTTTGTGTGCACTCCTCTTCAGGATACATCCTAGGTCAACCACATTACTACATTTTAACTTAGAAAATAATTGTTTTTCCATGCCCTACGATAGGCGTGTGTCACTCGGCCTAGGAAGAATCGGCTGGAATGATGTCGTCCGGGCTAGATGAACCATCCGTCTACATCCGGATGGGCTGGAGAAGACCGTGGAGACATTGGGCACCATGTTGTGGGGGAACCGCGGCCTGCAACCACGGGCCGCTCGGCGGGTGAACCGGTTGGCCGCTTTCCAGCTCGGCTGAAGGAAAACGCAGTGCCTATGGGCACTGGGTGCGGAGGAACCGTGACCTGAAACTGTGGGCCGCTTGCACCTGACAAAACCGGCCCGCTTCGGCCAGCCGGGCAGTAAGGAGGGGTGGCGCCACTCAGCACCACCGGGCGAGCTGAACTGACCCGCGACCCATGTCGGGTCTATGGGTGGGACTCGCCCCATCGGACCGAGCCGACCCCACAAATGGGTCGGACTCGCCGGGCCAGGTCCTTGGGTGGGCCGCGCTACATCGGTCCCGACCGACCCCCAGCCCGGTCAGACCCACCAAACCGGGTCGGGCCGACCCGATAGGCCACTATGCTTGATGGGTTGGGCCCGTTTCGCTTAAATACGAATATCTTCTAGACTGCGCATCTGATTGACATGCCATCTACGACACTAGGATCCTCGCGACGATGCGGTACATTTTCGATACTCTATGTAAGTTTTGGACTAATTTGGAAAACATTTGGGTTTGGATCAGGCGTAAATACAACCGAGCCCTAGGAACGGAAATGCTAATAACTCTCAGACTGGGTGTCCGATCGACGCGTCGTCTGTCATGCTGGGTTACTAATGATGAGATGGAACTATGGGATACATCAAATCCGAAAATATTTATAGTTTATGAATAGACACTTGGTTAGAGGAGAAGACCCTCTCGGAATTGAGTGTGTTGTGTGCGGGAACCCTAGAGCTGGCTGCAACTACGATGAATACAATACCAGAATCCTACGTGGTTCAGCAGTGAAGACTATTGTACTGGGATCCTCTGTGGGTTCGAAGATGATGGATTTTGTACCATAATCATCCATGGGTTCAATAATGATGACGAATCTTCTTGTATCCTGTGTGGGTCTGATAGTTTTGACTTCTGTTTTTGTATCGTTTGTTGGTCCGACAGAGTAGCTGGTCTTGTATCCTCTGTGGGTCTGACAGCTTAGGTAGTCTAGTATAGTGTATGGGTCCAACATAATAGATGATTCAGTGACTAAATATGATCATCTATATCGCAATACGAAATATGTATACCTGTATGAGCAGAGTCTTGAATTTCAATCATGATCATCGATGTGATTGAAATTACTTTCCTATGTGGACTGGGTTGTTCTTGGGATCTAGAGTTGGAGCTGAACTGTGGTTGATAACTTAGAAATATGTATGGGCATATACCTATGTAGGGTTTGTTGATACTTCGGAATTGTATATTTCTTTTTGTGGTTTATCCTTTGTGGATTCTGGGAGACCTTTGGGGGTCTCGGGGTCCCTACTGAGTATCGTTATACTCACCCCGGTATAGGATATGCCCGCACTTCGTTGTGTTGGTTGCATAAGATGGACAACACTGATTGAGTTAGAGTGTTTTGGAGTTGGACAATACATGGACATGGACCACTTCACAAGAAACACATGGTAGAGACTGATAGAGGTGGGTGTTGATGTGTCCATCTGTACCTCCCCTTCAGGTAGGAATCCCCAGAGGATGATCTAGGAGCCGCTCTTTACTTTCAGCTATTTGTCCATTAACTTGTAATTTTTGTTCAGTTGGGTTTGTATACTAGCCCATTTACTTTCTAGCACAATCTTATTTATTCAGTTTATGTAGTGTTTACTACCTATTGTGTACCTTGTTTTGTTTTTTTACTCTTATAAAGGAAATTCCTTATCATCTTAGGGATTTACGCATTTGGTGCTAGTCGCCAGCCCCTGGCCTATTGAAGGCAGGCTTGGGGTAGTCATGACATGGGCCCTAAGGTCAAGTCGTGACAAAACGAAAAATATCCACTATGATACATTATCAATATCATCCATTTTTGAAAATTATCCAAAATATATTCATCAAATAAATATATAATATTTTCTTATTATATATTGATGATGAGTTAATATGTCAAACTATTCCATGTTGTGATGAAACTGGAAACCCTCTAATTTATTCATATTTTATAGTCTGTGAGATCAGAAATTTCTATTTTGATTTTTATATAGATGAACTGATAAAGTAATTGACGACTATTTTCATACCATCCCATAATGAATCATACGAAAAGACTGATGTACCAAACAAAAGCAGAAAATATTAGAGTATATACAAAAATCCCAGTTACGTCACCACATATTGATCTTAAGGATAAATCATAGAGAATAATTGAGAAATGATGTTTATATGGTTTTGTTATAGATATCCTAAACGATAAAAGATTTATAATTCAAGGTTTTGAAAATTATTTTTGGAAAGTTTTCATCTTCCCCTTTAAGATATGGATTCTTCTCTGATTTCACAGGCGTGTTCCGCCCTTCGTTTTATCCCATTCATATATCAAAGGATTCAATGTCATGAAATATATATGGTGGAACCATTTTCTAGGATTCTACACATTTATAAAAAGAAAGATATGGTTTATGAACATTCCCCACATTGAAATCTCATAGATTCATGATTGGTGATAAGTCTAATTGATCACCAATAAAAGGAATAGTATTTAAATATAATAGATGAATTTCATGGTTTTCATTAATATTATCATTTATATAGAGTTTTTTAATTGATATAATACTATATTTATTTTTAAACACCACTCTTCCATGTATATTAGATCTCTCCTAATATGTGTTATGATGTATATTCCACTGTGTTCAAAGATGATACCTAGTAGAAATGTTTACCCTCAGTATTTCCTCATATATATTTCTACTAATTGATATCTCAATCTCATACTTTTTTAATCATTCATCATTTTATACATTATTAGACCTTCTATCGGATCAGTGGGATGCATTAACATCATTTCTATTATCCATATAAATGTCCCCCCATTTTGGATGAAATACATAGTTCAGAGGCTCCCTGTTAGAACTCCTCCTATGATTCCATGTATAATCATCCATAGTTGGTACTTCCAATTCATCATACATTTTCGGTTTATTTTTTTTCATTTCACCCATTACCTTTTGTTCTTAATCCACTTTATCTATTATATTGATTTTCATAATATTCACTGATGTTTATTAAGAAATGATTGTCTTCCCATTACTCTTAACACAATAAGGTTATTCTCTAGGATGTAATCCACCATTGAGGGTTGAATAAGTGTCATTATTATGAACTTATGGAATATTAGAACATATAATAATATAAAAGTTTTGGGATTTTACATCCTTCAACATGGGTTCCTCCAATACTGGTGTGTGAATAGTTACCTTACTAGAGTTTCTAGTCATTTATTCAAAGTGGAACACATATGAAATGATATGTCATGTGGCTAGTGGAATTTATTTGATGATGACTATCTAGATTTACATCCCAACTTGTATATGAAAGTGTCCTTTCTGGTTTTTGATAATGGGGAATATTCTATTATGACTATGGGTTGGGGCTAATCTAGGTCCCTAGTTGGCATTGGATGATATTATTTCTAAGGATATAATGATTATAGTTGAGGATATATCAGTGGAAAAATTATGATTTAAGCATTCCGAGCCATGTAGGATGTGGTTGATTTAGAACTGATTCTAATTTACTCAGTACACTATCATGGTGTAATGAACCCAATAATTTGAATTGAGAAAACCATTATTTTAGCCCTTATAACTAGGGTTGTCTTGTTGATAGCACCAATATATCACAGAATCAATAAGTGTATGATGATCAGAGAGGATCAGGATGTGTTAAACACTCCAGAAACACATGGGATACATTATCTCCAATACTAAATCTATTTTTATTAGTTTTATTTGATTAATTTGTTCTCATTTACAAGTTGGTTGAAATAGTTTCATTTTATTTTCGTCATTTCCAATAGGAAATTTTATATGGTATATATATTTATCTTACATGTATGAAGTGTGTTTACATTTGTTCTCGGGGGGAAATTTTAGGAGTCTGTTTGAATTCCAATCCATATATTAATTACATTATTTCACCTTCAATGTGAGGTAATTTTTTTGTATTTGACAATTGGAATGTTTGTTAACTAGTCAATTGATTTCTCCTAAAACTGTTATATTAATAAAAGTTGTATATGGGAGGGGATTCTACTTGGGGGATATAGTGATGTTTCATGCACTATTTATTCCACAACATTGGGTACATACTTTTGATGAATATTTAGACATTTGTAGATAATATTTTTTAAGATATAGATAAAAACCCATTTTGTGTTTCTTTGGATCTTACATCCCTAGTTATTTTCTATGGTTATTTTGGCCATGAACACCAGAAAATATAGTGTATTTTTATTCTAAAGGAAAATATCATATCTAAAAAATGGGAGGTATCTAGCCTTTGACCACTGATTAGTTTCTTCCATAGTTTGGTGTAGATATGGTATGGACTCCATCGTAAAATAATCTGGGATCTCATAGCTAGAATTAATGATGGGATATAACACGGATTGAAGTGGTTTTGTATAACTCTCTCCAAATATCAATTTTAGCTTCTTCTTGATTAGATTTATATACCACCATCGGCTCACATCATAATGGTTGCTTCTCAAGGTCACCTGATTACCATAGTGAAGAGCTTCAAATTGTTTTTTGGGAACTATAAAGGGAAAACAATGTTGTTTTTAAATCATTTATATATATATATATCATCTTTTTTATAGCCACTATATATTGAGGTCATTCGGGTGTGTGTATATCCTTGTTAGAGTGAGATATTAATATGGGTAGTTTGACCCTGATGGATGTCAGAAAAAGAATCTGTATGATCCATATCTTCATTTACCTGATGATGATTATCAACGTAATGACAAACAATTCATTATGAAGATGTGTAGATAAACACTTGAGTGATTGTGAATATTCATCGAATGTCCTCAAGGATAATGGAATTGAGTATAATATGGATATGATCTTCATTTTATTTAATGGATATTATTTACATTCCAAACATTTGGGGTTGAGTAGGGATATAATCATGTTACATGATGCTTGCTGGATGTCTTTCAAAATAGTATGGTATTTTAGTGATATGAGGTAGTAGCTAAGAATACATTATATTATTATGGTGAACTCCTATGTTATTGGATGGAATATAATCATCAATGTGGTTGATTTCTAGAATATATCGGTAAATCATGGATGATGTGGGGATGTGAGAACAATTAAAATATGAATTTGCTAGTGTAATATTCGGAAAACCTATGGAATATGAGAAGGTCTATAATTATCCCCATGTATAGCCCCCAAATGATGATGGTTCAATGATTCTTCAAAAAATGTATTTATATGTTCATGGATTTTGTATGCTATAAATAACATGTTAAGTATATTCATTGGATTAGCCATTATCCTACCCTAAGGTGGTTTCAAAATTTTTATGAAAACACTTCGTTAGACCAGGTATATTAGCCTAATCATCTTCCAAGGTAATTTTTCACTAGTCATTTTTTATTGGAATATTGGTATGTCTCGATGCATGTTCCAGACAGAGTTTTTCTTCCATGGTTATAATGGAGATATGATCCATTTTTATTGCATTTAAGGATTTATTCTAGACTTTTTAAAAAAGAAGGTTCTCCAATGTGGATACAGGTTCTAAACACTTTTTTTTATTCACATATGAAATTTGAATATAAGCCTAATATTGTGTATCTTCCATTACCGAAATATACCTAGAAGCCTCTGTGATTGGAGTAGAAATGTGTTCATGATCTATAGTTGTATCCTATTAATATTGTACTATGATATGTACTTATTGATTCTCTTGAAATGGAATCATTAAATCATCTAGTAAATATCACAATAGAAATTTATAAGTTATCATAGAATACTAACTATAAATAAGTTGTTTAGACGATGCACATGGTCGATCACAAAGATGGTAGGGAACACATGCTTGAAAATTCTTACAGAAAATTCCGATCACTATGATTTTTAATTCATTTCACTAAACCAATTTTTAAATTTTAATAAATGATTCCAAAAAGGTAAATATAAGAGACTGTAACCTATTTCTAGGGATGGTATTTTAAAAAAATAGTATAACTTCACTTGAAAAAAAATATTTTATATAGCTGTGAAAAAAAGTTATCAATACAATAATTGATAATCCTCTATAAAAAAACTATATAATAACCATTCTTCATGTTCAGATATACCAAAATATTTAATTTTTATTATGATTAAATTTCAAGTATTAGAATAATAATTTCATTCTATCATCTTGAATAAATAATCATAATCATTATGGTTTTCATTCCTTATGAACGGAACACATTTAAAGGATCATTGATGAATATAATGGATGCATAAGAAGAAGAAGATAATATTTAATAAAAACATTTTATCTGATAATGTGAATTAATAAATTATATTATGAACCCCCTTTAACTGATTTCAATATCCCCGATATGTTTTATCCAACCATAATTGGGTGATCACCAATGGTGATTAAACCAAAAATGATAGGGGTGATGTAACTGAATAAATAATTGGAGAATAATAAATAAAATCGATATATTATAATGAAATATAAAATTAATCGATGTTACTTGATTAAAGATGAATTTAAAAAATGGAATGGGAAATAAATAATATATTAATGGAAGGTCAGAACTATACGAAATCCTCCTGATGGTCGAGACATAATCATGTAAGGGAATCCATGAATCATATGGTCTAACTCCTTATTTAAAAGTAACAATGTTAATAATGGGATAATTTTTTTCGAATAAATTTTTTTTAAATAAGGGTAAAATAATAAAATTTCAAAAAGAATACATTTAGAAATGAACAGCTTTCAGCTGTATTAGCATGTTAGAAGATGAGTATTGTTTATGTGACATGCACATCTTGTGCAAGAATTATCAAATTCAGGTCTTTTAGATTTATGGATCATATTCACTTTTTTCGTGGAAGGACACATATGTGTTAATGAGTATAAAATTTTATCTTCATGTCACGTTGATTCCATTAACTTCAGGACTTCTAGTTAATTCATGACATGCACTGGATCTCAACAAGTAAGGATTACATGACATGTATAGTCATCTTATTGTGCCAAATCCATTGTTTTTTTCAATTTTTTATGTTCTCTCCATCTAAAATCACCTATTAGCATCCAATGTAGATTCAAATATTCATTTAGTTGGTCTATTTGGTTTTATTGGAATAAATCGTCAATATTACCTTCCTCATATTTACATTTTTGTGCCCCTCCATGACACAAAACAGTATGATGTTATCTTTTTTACTCCATTTTCCACATTTTCAATCAGAAGATCAATATTATAGACCTACATAAAATAAATAAATAATTAATATTCAGGATTCACCTCATAGAATAAGTGCAGTTTTGATCTGTAACACCCCATGTTTTGATAGTATGTGATTTTCATTAATGTAATTCAATAGCGTGTGTCACACGCAACACTGAGATTGAGTGAACTACCACTTTCCAAACTAGTGGTTAAGAATAATTCTTGAATAGTATTAATTTAATTTTAAATTTCATATATTCCATATAATTTTAGAATCTATATTATGTGTTTCTTAGACATAATATAAGAACAAATTCATTTATTCAGATAAAAGAGGTATTTAAAAAAAAATCTATTTTACCACCATCTAATGGTAAAACATTTTTACAGCCAATATATGACTATTTTATATATTCAATTTAATTTAATTAAAATATTTTTTAGAATCAGTATGTAAAAATTTATTTATAAAAAAAAATTACTTTTCTAATAACTTTAATATTTTGATGAATACTGAAAAATACTAAATATTAATTGAAAAAAAATTTTAAATAGAAATAATTAATAAGGATAAATTATGCATTTGAATGGTTAGGAATTATAATTATATTATATTTTTATCATTTAATACAGTGGAGGTTATTTTGAGTAATTTCACAATTACAGTTGACATAAACACATGTCAATCTTTTGATAGTTTTTACTTTATAAAAAGCCACTTTGAGATTTCAACAACGAGAATTAATATTAAATTAATTAATGAAACATAAATATTTTTAATTTGGTAAAATAGAGTTAATTTTAGAATTCATAATGAAAAAATTAGCAGAGTTTGAATTTTTGGTATTTTTCTGAAAACATTCAATTTATGATGAATAGTGAAAAACATTGCGTTATAGTTTAAAATAGACATTTTATCTAAATAATTTCCTATTTTTTATAAATTTATTTTATGTCAGTATAGAAATATAATAGCTATATTTGTTCAATTTAATTAATTGGAGTCAATTTATAATAAAATTAGTTGTATAAAATTTTATTCATCTTTTTACCGTATTTTACCCACCTCCTATGAGTATTTTAAAATTTCTATAATAAATAATTTTACCTCTTCCATGAGTTTAATTTTAAAATAATAGAGACATGGTTGACATAATTATGTAAAATATGGTTCAATAAGAAAAAAATAATTTTTTATGAATAGTAACTTTTGACTTTTATTTACCAAGGTTAGAAGTAAATATGGTAATTATGGGTAAAAATGATATAATAATTAACCTAACACATGTAGTAATTCTATTGTATAATTTTAATTTCAGAAAAAAATATCAATAAAATATAATCCACTTTGTTCCACTTAGATTAGATTATGACATTTATTATTATTTTATATAAAAAATATTTAAATGAGTTATTTCAAAGTTTAATAACTAAACCATTTTTTATTTAGGGTTATACATAAGATAAATTCAACAAAAAAATTTCATTAGAAATATAAATATATTTCCTAAATAATTTTATTTTATTTATAATTTTTAGATATTATATAGTTAAATTTATTTATGACACGATAATGATGTAATAATTATTTTATTAATTAAATATTAAAATAATTGAAATTATAAATATCCAAATAAATTTAATTTGGGAGTTCATATGAATTCATCTAATTTTCTAGGTTAATATGACAAGTTAGGGTTGATTGAATAATTTTTTTTCTAATTAATCTTGCTTTTATGATTTTATAAAAAACAAAATTATAAATAATGTCAAAATTGACATAAATGAGTTATTAAAACAAAGACTATATTATTGGATGAAAAAATATTCTTAAAAATCTAAGGTTCTTCCAAAAGGCATAAATAATATAATATATGTTATTAATGAAACACATGAGGTTTTCCTGTAATTTTAGAGTATCTTTATGAACCATATAGTGTAAGAATACAATACGACACGGTAAAAGATAAACTATTTAACTAAGAGTTAAATCTAAAAGATGTGGATAAATGGTAACCTAAACATGTCTAAAAACTATTGGTTGAGATTTTTTCTACCCATAGACACCTTTTCTTCAAAATGAATCATTTTTTAGCCATTAGAAACCGAAACTGGTTTTATTATATAATAATATTTCATGGTTTTCCTAAAGTAACCCTCACCTCTCTTATAAATTGGTACTTTCCATTCGCTTAATTTCAAACCTCCAAAGACATTTTGGATCATCCCTACTTCCCTAATATAAACACATAGTTTTTTACTTTCATCATAAATCCATCCTAAGGAGCCCTTTTGATCAACTCAAAAGAAAACAACAGAGGAAGAGGTAATAATTTCACCACCCTCTTTCAAGTTCATTGCTAATTATACTTCTTCTTTCTGTTTTGTTTCCATACCAAAAATAATAAATCCAGTACCTTTTATATACTGTGATGTTACTATAAATATGGTACATCCATATTCATTATTCTATCCATCATATAAATGACAAATTCACCATATGTGCATGCATACAGCTTAATGTCTCCACATCATGGTGTAGTTTGTTATTCAAAAACTTCATTATTCGGATTTGTATGATAATGCAAATAACTGATTTAAATAATAAATATAACCCGATAATTATTATGTATATATGATATACAATACAATTACATACGATTTTACTATCAATATAATGATATTGTCACTCATTCTTACGTATGGATTACCGTCTCCATGAACACGATCAGATTAATTCTCCATCTTAATAATTGAAGTATAATTTTCCTTTTATGATTAAAAATAATGTTTATGAACATAATATCATTCTTTATATGGATTATATACATTATATCCATAAAAAAAATGGCTTATATAACCATCCATATAAAGGAAAATGAATTAGTTAATACATGAAATGATAATACTACGGAAATATTATTAACAAAACAATATCTAAAGATTATATATGATATCATATTTATGTATATGGTTCATTTATAATATAATATCAATGATTCCACCATAATAATGGGTGTTAACCTACCCTATACTAAGGAAATGTACATGCTAAGGGGTTTCTTATCTCACTTTTAATTCCATGATATTTCCATTGTGTGCCACTTATGTATTGCTTATGGTGTATTGTGTACTGATATTTGATATATATTATCATTATTCCCTTTATATTCATGGTATTTTGTGATTCATTTGGTTGTTTTTAACTTTGGGTTATATTACTCGATTGATTACAACATGGTATGGGGATTTCATCTCACTTCTTATTTCCTTGGGATCCATGCCTTATTGCCAAAATTTCCTTTTGTTTGGTGTATGTACTTCCAATGATTGTATTACTTATATAAAATAATTTAATTTAGGGGTATTTACATCTTCATTGTATGATCCTTCTTTCGTGTTATAATGCCCCAACCATATAAATTACTTAATCTTGGGTAATTTCAAGAATTCACATTATGGATCTTCTCAGGTTTAGAGTTTTAGAGAATTAGATCATAAATCATGCAATGCATTCCACAATTAAACAAGGTGGTTACATCAATGGCAGTACTCATTTTTTTCACCAAAGGAAACATATTTAAAAGAAAACATCGTTTCTTTATTGAAACTTCCTCGACACTATCATCACATCATGTGCTTTTCCATTGACATGCGAAAAACATTTCAAAAAATTTGAATTATCATAAAAAGCTTAGTAAGGGATATAAAAATATGGTAAGAAAACATTAGTCCGTGTATAGATAAAAAAATGAAGTCAAAATTTAATCATAAAACATAAGAACTATATCATACCTCATGAAATAAAAATATTTATGAACAACTCATAGAAATCGTAAGACATAAAATTAGTGTGAGGCATTCATAACATTCTTACATAGGGTGTAACCCTCATGGTAACGTTTTGAATACCCATCACAGTATATTACTTAAATATCTTCAGAGAAACCATAGAGATTAACTCCTTCGTGTTACCCAATGCATTGGAGAGATATATCTGGCTCACCGTCCCTTACTTTATCATGGAACCACCCATCTTCAAAAACAATGTACAGAACCATAACATAATCCTATCACATAAAACTTGCATAAAGGAATCATTTCATTTCCACATTTCAATCACAAGATATAAATAAAACACATTTATATAATCAAAATATTTTCAAAACCATTTTAAATACTAGAATAAAAGAAAATTAAAACATGGTATTTATTTTTTATTTTAAAAAAAGTTATGTCTTGTAGAGGAAGCTGAAACTCAAATAATGGTCACGGTGGCGAATAGGTCGTTTTCGCCGCATACGTAAGACAAAAAACATTCCTTTTGTCATTTAGTAAAACGCTTTATGTAAATAGATTCCTTTTTAATGAAATTAAAAGTCAAAAATAGTTTATTATACAACTAATAAAAGAAGGTCGTATATAAATTGAAGTATGCCTCAACGAAAGGAGATTGAGACGAAGTCCCTTAACTCAAGTCCGACTTTTCTTGTTCATTTATTTATATTCCTAAATAATAAACTTTGGTCAATTAATAATTTCATAAGGAAATCCTTTAAATTATATTATTCAATTAATATCTCATATTATCATGTTATAATAATTAGTTAATTATGTGAGTTCATATCATATGTTTTGTCGATGTTTGGTAAATGAGTCAAAAATAAACTTGTTTGAAGAAAATTGTTCATGTAGTTATTAATACATCATATCCGTAATGGTTTTCATTATTTAAATATCATATATATCTATTATATATTTATTTAATAATCTTCCATAACATTTGGAGATTAAAAATTAAATGTACCATTCATGGAGACGGTAGGCCGTACGTACGCATGAACGCTACTTTCATTTATTTGTCATATTAAATGAATCAAAACTAAATTAGACATATGTATATTATAATTATATTATAATATATATTATATATAGGTAAAATAAGTTCATTATTTACATTATTTATAAATTCCATGTTTGGAATGAATGAGTCACATCACTTGAGGGGGAGGTAGTCCGCACATCCTTATATAAAAATATCATATTTGCACAACATGAAAAGCAAAAAGATGATATTTAAAAATTAAATTCAGAAGAATATAGAAAAATTAAATACCATATATATCATATATTAACACAGTTACATCATAATGGCCACCATTAAAGGTGTTAAAAGAAGATTGAACAGTCATTGTTTCGTGAGGCAGTAATTCGCCACCCACAGAAAGAGTACGTTCTTTAACCATTAGATGGAGGTGTGTGTAAGTGAAGATAAAATAATTTTCATAACAACATCCTAGTATATTTAGGATACTTGTGTTATTGTGGGATCAAATAATAAAAGGATAGTGGTGAGTGAAGAAGGAAAATAAAATGAATAAACTCAGGAGAAGACATTACTTCTAAATCAGGTAACTTCTTTATATTTAAGCCAATGGATTCCCTAGAAAGACTTCTGCCCAATTTTAGGCTTCTAGGAGTAATAGAGGGATGTGGAGAGATAATATTAGTAGAGTTTTGATGATCCAAGGTCATGAGAGGTGGGGATTAGCGGGTACAAGTGGGGGCCTTTTATAAGAGGGAGGATAGTCAATTTTGGATTGTCTTGAAATGTTACTATATTATAAAATAATTTTCGCATTTTAAAGGTCCCAAAATGATATATCTTTTGGATAAGGTGATAAGGGTTAAAAATCCACCCGTAAAACAGGTTTTATACAAGTTTATGTCTTATATTTTACTTTAACCTTTCATTTTATTTAAATCGTTCATTAATGAGGTAATCACTGCATCATCATGGTGTTATAAATAAATTTATTTTTCTTTAATGTCTAAAAATTATAATAAAAATACAATGATGTTGGAAATATTTTTACCTTTCAAATTAATATTTATAGTCTCATATATAATTTATGTAAACAAAATTAAAATGGGTTTTCTTAAGATATACAAACCATTGTTATATTTCTCTTCTTTTTAAAAAATAATGTCCTAAATGTCACTATTACACCCATGTGAATCCATGGTCCCTTATGTTAGGTAAAAATATTCTCATGGTTGGCCATGACTCAAACAAGAGGATTTGGACACATTTTGGGTCATTTTATATTATTATGATATTATTTTATTACCCTCAACTTCCCGGTTACTAATTAATCACGATAATTAATGACAATTTTCGTCGTTACTATTCATAATGTCCAAAAACAAAAGAGTCATAATTACATAATTTGGACCTTCTGATTCCAAATATGGAATCCATTTTACACAATTCCAAACAAAAAAATTGCACTAATTAATTTAAAAATAATTCATGTTGTCAAAACAAATAGCGTGTTTTTAAGAAACTATATCTATGAAAAGATTGCCACTTTTTTATGTCCAATTTCAAAGTGAAATTAATTAAATGACCACCATATAATTAAATTGTAAAAGGATAATTTAATTACACTTTAAAACCAATTAAAAGGAAAATCTATCTATATAATTAAATTTGATGAAAAATCAGTTTTGAAGTAAAATGCAGTATTTTTCATTATTCATTAAAAAATGCACATTGTTAGAAAAATACCAAAAAATTATCCAAAAAAATATCAATGTCCCAATTCTAAATAATAAGTTTATTTTGACTAATAGAGCTTATAAAATTGAGAAAAGATATATTTTAAAATCGTTTTCCATCAAAAGGAGGTAAAATAATCTTTTAAAAATATTAGAGTATTCTACACTGAATATGGGATTTATTCTCATTTAAATCCTCTAAAATAATATCTAATTTATAAATAGACATAGACATGAAAATATATTATTCATTACTTACATTGGATGTTACATCCTTCCCCCATTTAGGAAATTTCTTCCTTGTAATTTATTTACATATCGAATAAGTGGGGGTATTTATCCCTCATTGCATTTTCAGATTCCCATTTGGCCTCTTCAACTATATGGTTTTTTCATAGGACCCTTACTTGATGAATCACCTTATTCTAAATCATTTTCTCCCTATGGTTGAGAATATGGACTGGTTATTCCTTATAAGATAGATTCTATTCCAACTGAACTACCTATGGACTCAAAAAATGAGATGGATCTGGCATGTACTTCCATAACATTGAAACGTGAAAAACATTATGTACCTGAGATAAAATCGGAGCTAAAGCCTCTCAGTATGCAACTGATCCAACTCTCTCTAGAATTTCATATGTTCCAATGAACCTTGGACTTAGCTTTCCTTTCATACCAAATCACATCACATGTTTCCAGGGTGAATCATTGAGGAAGACATGATCACCTACCTCAAAAGAGAGATCCTTCCTCAAAATTTCCGCATAACTTTTCTTCCTGCTCTGAGTTGTTCTCATGTGTATCTTTATCAGAAATACTTTTTATACCATCACTTATACCAATTTTGGTCCCATAAACATTCTTTCTCCTACTTCATCCCAAAAAGCTAAAGTTCGACACTGCTTACCATATAATGCGTCAAATCGTGCCATCTGTATACTGGAATGAAAACTGTTATTACACAAAAACTCATCCAATGGAAGATGTTGGTCACAACATCCCTAAAAATCTATCGAACAAGCACATATCATATCCTCCAATGTCTGAATTGTTTTTTCTGAATTCCCATCTGATTGAGGAATAAAATTTGTACTAAAATTTAATTCAGTACCCAACGACTTCTGAAGGCCTTTCCCAAAGTAATAAGTGAACTTGGGATCACGATCAGATATAATAGAGAGGGGAACAACATGTAATCTGACTATCTCCTTAATATACAATCGAGAAAGTTGATCTAAGGAGAAATTATCTCATATAGTAATGAAAGGAGCATATTTAGTCAAGCGATCAACAATAACCCATATTTCATTATTACCTCAAGGTGTCATTGGTAATCCAACAATAAAGCCAACGAATATATTCTCCCATTTCCACTTTTGCACTGGTAAAGGCTGAAGCATCCCTTTCGGTAATAATCACTCTACTTTATCCTATTAACAAGTCAAACACTTCATAGTAAAATCAGTAATATATTTTTTCATTACTCCCACCAGTAATACTCCTGTAGATCCATGTACATATTAGTACTGCCTGGATGAACTGATAATGGATAACTATGAGCTTCACATAACAACTATCTCTTCAAATGTGAATCATAAGGCACACACAATCTCATTAAAAATATCAAAAAACAATCATTATCAATGATGAATTTAGGTAACATACCCTTCTGAACCAGCTCTACCTTTTTCTGTAACTCACTATCTTGCTTCTGTGCTTGCTTAATTATGTCTGATAGAGAAGATTTCAGTGATACCGAAAACAAAATAGAAGAATTTCCTGCTCCAACAACATCCAAAGAAAAATTCATCAAATCCATAACCAAAGGATCACATTCCAAATGTGACATGGTTAATGAAGCATTACTTTTTTGACTCAAAGCATCTGCCACTTTATTTGCTTTTCTTAGGTTGTAGTGAATCATAAAATCATAATCCTTGATTAATTATTGCCATCTATTCTGTCTCATGTTCATTTATTTCTATGTGAACATATAACATAAACTTCTTTGATCCGTATATATTTAACACTTTACAAAAAACAAATGAGGCCTCCGAATTTTTAAAGATAAAACAATTGCAGCTAATTCCAAATCATGTGTTGGGTAATTTATCTCATGAGTTTTCAACTGATATGAAGCATAATCAATTACCTTATCATTCTGCAATAGGACGCAACCAAGTACTTTCAATGAAGCATAATGGTAGATAACAAACTCTGTATTCCTAGAAGGTAGTGCCAATACTGGATCATCCAGTAATCTTCTTTTCAATTCTTGAAAACAATCATCTCATTCTTTTGTCTAGATAATCTTAACACCCTTCCGAGTTAGCTTAGTCAAGGGGTTGGACAACCGTGAAAAAGTTTTGACAAACCGTCAATAATAGCATGAAAATCCAAGAAAACTATGTATATTGGTTACATTTGTGGGTATTGGCCATTCTTCAACAACCTTTGTTTTTTTTGGATCAATAGTTATTTCAACATTAGATACAGTGTGACCAAGGAAAGAAATTTGTTGCAACCAAAACTCACACCTGCTGAATTTCCCATATAATTTCTTTTCTTTTATGGTTTGAAAAATAACCCTTAAATGACATTCATTCTCCTCTTTAAATTTAGGAAACACCAAAATATCATCAATGAAAATGACCACAAACTTATCAAAGATCTCATGGAAACTTCTATTCATAAGGTCCATAAATACAGGAGGTGCATTGGATATCCCAAAAGACATAACTACAAATTCATAATGGGAATATGTTGTACAAAACACGGTCTTCGGAATATTTTCTTCCATTACCTTCAACTGATGGTACCCCGATCCCATGTCAATCTTTGAAAAATAATGAGCTCCTTGGAGGTAAGCAAACAAATAATTGATATGAGGCAAATGATATTTGTTCTTAACAGTGTCGTTATTTAAGGCTCTATAATCAATGAAAAGTCTCATTGAACCATTATTCTTTTTAATAGATAAGATAGGATCAGCACATGATGATGTGCTAGGTCAAATGAAACCTTTCGCAAATAAATCTTGCAATTGATCCTTCAACTCTAAAAGTTCAATTTGATCAATTCGATAAGCGGGTTTTAAAATTGGCATTGCATTAGTAACAAAGTAAACTACAAATTCAACATCATGATCTGGTATTACTTCAGGAAACTCATCAGGAAAAACATCCAGATAATCATTTTCCACTAGAAAATCATTTATCTAAATATTTCTATTGTTTTCAAAAATATCTGAAAGTAACAATCATTTCCATCTTTCTCAAGTTTCTCAGCCTCTTGATTTGTTATCAACAGCAAGGATTCATTTTTGTTCAAAAACTGAAATCCTTTCTAAAAAGAAACTTCATTAGCTCTACAGTCAAACATAGCACAGTAAACACTTAGCCAATCCATACCCAGGATAACCTCAAACTTTACTAGAGGTAAAACAATAAGGTTTGAAAGTTGGTTCTTTCCACAGATAATGATTGGAAGATTCTTATATATATATATATTTCCTCAAAATTTCCCCCAGTTTTTTTACAACATGTTCAGGAGTAATTTCTTGATATGGAATTCCCATTTTTAGAAATTTTTTTAGAGAGGAACGAATCTGTAGACCTTGAATCAAATAACACATTGTCATAATATGAAAAAACAAACAAATTACATGATACCACTACATTGGATGACCCAACATCTGCCGAAGTAGTTGCAAAGGATTTCACCATACCTTTTTTCTTGTAGTCTGACTGCTTCCCATCACTAGAGCTATTTTTCGAACACTCGTTTGCATAATGACCCATTTCATTGCACTAGAAACATTTAACTAACTTTAAATAAAATTTGGTCTTACCATTAACCAGATACTTTCCGGTGAAATCACGAGACTTATGTCCCATCTTACCACATCAGATTCACTTTCAATAATTTAGAAGAGATTCCCTTGTATGCTTTTTACAACATTTATCTCAAACTAAATACTTATTTTTCTTACCATCAAACCTATTTGAAGTATTCATCCCTTTCTCCTGCCACCTCTGTATCTCATTTTGTTGGTTGTCATAGAAGAATTGATCACCAAAAAACTCCATTTCCACATTCTCAGCACATCGAACAAACTTTTCCTAACTTTTGAACTCACGGGAATCTGATGCCCTTCGATATTTTGGCTATATCTTGAGTAAAAATGATTGATTTTACTATCAAGGTATCAGATAAATTTTGGATCTTACCTTATCAATAGAGTGAACTTTTCTTCATAAAAATCCACTGAGTCATCCTCATGCCTCAATTCCAAGATTTGTTTTCCATCCTAAGTCGAAGAGCCTTAGGAAAATATTTCTCAAGAAACATACCTTCGAATTCATCCTAGTCAAGTGCATAAATCTAATCAGCGTCCCAGATATTTTTAACCATCGATCACCACTAATCTGTTTCTACCTCCAAATGGTTAATAGCATGAAAAACCATTTGAATGTCAGAACACCCCATGACATTGAAAATCTTCTCATGTGCTTTAATAAACCCTTCATCTAGCACAAGGTCAGATGATCCTCTGAATGATGGGGAATGCTGCCTCATGAAATGATCCACCAATGACATATTCCTCTGCAGTTGATCTGTCTGATCTCGTGCATGGATACTACCACCATTTATCACTTGGTTCAGCTGCCTCATTACTGGAACAAACTATTCAGTTCCAATTCCGACCATCTCAAGATTCTAATTTGGAAGGTCATTTCCTTCTGTATTCCTTCATATAATTGCTTCCATGTTTCCTCTACGGAAAACCATTCTGAACAATCATGTCTTAGATGAAGCAACATGGTAATCTTTAAATTCTATATCATTTCAATTTGACCATAATGTGTCAAAATATATTTTTTATAATCATTTAATAAAATTCAAACTCCTAAAGTTATCTAAACTGACCTTTGATACCAACTATAAGGAACCAGCCATAAAAAGTACTTATCTTGGGTTATTTTAAGATTTCACATTGAAGATCTTTTCATGTTTAGGGTTATAGAGAATTAGATCATAAATCATGCATTACATTCCACATTTAAAAAAGGTGGTTAAATCAAAGACAGTTTTCATTTTTTTCCACTAATAGAAACATATTTAAATTAAAACATGGTTTCATTCTTGACACTTCCTCGACACTATCACCACATCATGTAATTTTCCCTTGAACTATGAAAAACATTTCAAAAACATTGGATGAGCATAAAAATCTCAGTAAGGGATAAAAAAAATATGGGAAGAAAACACTAGTCCATGTATACATAAAAATCAATGAAATCATACTTTACTCATAAAACATAAGCAATTTAACATACCTCCTGAAATAATAAGATTTATGAATAACTCCTAGAAATCATAAGACATAAAGGTAACTTGATGCATTCATAACATTCTTACGTAGGGAGTAAACATCATGGTTACGTTTGGAATACTTATCAATGTATATTCCCAAATTCTCTTCGGAGAAACCTTAGCATTAAACTCCTTCACATTACCCAATGAATTAGAGAGATATCACAGGATCACCCACCCTTATTTAATCACGGAACCACCCATCATCATAAATAATTCCCATGAACCATAACATAACCGTATCACATAAAACATGCATAAAGGAAACATAACATTTCCACATTTCAATCACAAAATATCAATACAACACATTGATATAATCGAAACATTATCAAAACCATTTTCAATACTAACACAAATTAAAAGTAAAACATGGTATTTACTTGTCATTTAAAAAAAGTTATGGCTTGTAGAGGAAGTCGAAACTCAAATAATGGTCACGGTGGCGGAGAGCTCGTTGTTGCCGCATACGTAAGACAAAAAAACATTCCTTTTGTCATTTAGTAAAATGCTTCATGTAAAAAGATTCCTTTTGAGTGAAATTAAAAGTCAAAAAGGGTTTATTATAAAACTAATAAAATAAGGTCTATATAAATTGAAGTATGCCTCAATGAAAGGAGATTGAGACGAAGTCCCTTACCTCAAGTCTGACTTGTCTTGTTCGTTTCTTTATTTTCCTAAATAAAAAACATTGGTCAATTGATAATTACTTAAGCAATTACTTTATAGTTTATTATTAATTTCATATCACATATCATCATGTTATAATAATTAGTTAATTATGTGACTTCATATCCTACGTTTTGTCGATGTTCAGTACATGAGTCAAAAATAAACATGTTTGAAGAGAATTGTCCATGTAGTTATAATTACATCATCTCCGGAATGGTGTTCATGATTTAAATATCATATATATCCATTATATATGTATTTAATAATATTACATAACATTTGGATATAAAAAATTAAATGCATCGTTCATGGAGATGGTAGGTCGTACGTACGCTTGAACGCTACTTTCATTTCTCTGTAATATTAAAAGAATTAAAACTAAATGAGACATATATATATTTTAATAACATTTTAATATATATATATATATATATTTATTTAGGTAACATACTTTCATTAATTACATTCTTTATAAATTACATGTTTGGCATGAACGAGTCACATCACTTGATGGGGCGGTAGTCTGCACTTCCTCATATGAAATTATCGTATCTGCACCAAATGAAAAGCATAAAGATGCGATTTAAAAGTAAAATTCATAAGAATATAGAAAAAATAGATATAATATATATCATATATAAATATGGTGACATCATACTGGCCACCGTGAAAGGTGTTAAAATATGATTTAATAATCATCATTTCATGAGGTAGCAATTAGCAACCCACAGAAACAGTACGATATTTAACCAATAGACGAAGGTGTTTGTAAGTGTAGGTTAGAATACATATCATAACAACATACTAGAATATTGAGGATACTGGTGTTTTTATTGGATCAAATAATAAAGAGATAGTGTTTATTGAAGAAGGAAAATAAAAGGAAAAAACTCGAGAGAAGACATTACCTCTAAATCAGGTAACTCTTTTTGATTTGAGACAAAGGCTCCTTGGAAAGACTTCTGCCCAATGTGAAGCTTCTAGAAGTTAGAGAGGGATATGGAGAGATAATATGAGAATAGTTTGGATGAGCCAAGGGCTTGAGAGGTGTTGGTAATGGGGTAGAGGTGGGGGCCTTTAATATGTGGGAGGAGGGTCACTTTTCAGAAGTCTTGAAATGTTACATTATTATAAAACAATTTTACGATTTTAAAGGTCCCACAATGATATATTCTGAGGAAAATGTGATAATTGTTCGAAATCCACCCATAAAATAATTTTTTTACAAGTGTTTGTCTTAGAATTTACCTTAACATTTCATTTTATTTAAATCGTTCATTAATTAGGTAATCACTACATCATCACGGTGTCATAAATAAATTTATTTATTTAATTTCTAAAAATTATAAAAAAAAAATACGATGATGTAGGAAATATTTTTAGATTAACAATGACTATTTATAGTCTAATATATCATTTATGTAAACAAAATTAAAATTGTTTTACTTAGGATATACAATCCTTTGTTATATTTCTATTCTTTTAAAAAAAATCATAAATGTTCCTATTACACCCATGTGACTCCATGGGCACTCAAGTTTGGTAAAAAGCATACCATGGTGGTCCATGACTCAAAAAAGAGTATTTGGACAAAATTTGGGGTCATTTTATATTATTTTGTTATTATTTTGTTACCCTTAACTTATCGATTACTAAGTAATCACGATAATTAAATATAATTACCGTCGTTGCTATTCATAATGACAGAAAAGACAATATTCTTAATTACATAATTTGGACCTTATGATTCCAAATATGGAATCCAATTTACCCAATTAAAAACACAAAAATTGCAGTAATAAATTTAAAAATAATTATCGTTGTCAAAACAAATAGCTTTTTTTTAAGAAACAATATCTATCAAAACATTGACACTTGATTATGTATTATTTCAAAGTGAAATTAATTCCAATGACCTCCATTTAATTAAATGGTAAAAAATATATTCTAATTACACTTCATTCCCAATTAAAAGGACAATATAACTATATAATTAAATTAGATGAAAAGGTAGTTTTGAAGTAAAATGCAGAATATTTTACTATTTATTTAAAAATGAACATTGTCATAAAAATACCAAAAAATAATCGAAAGTAAATTTCACTGACCCAATTATAAATTATAAGCTTATTTTGAGAAATAGATCATATAAAATTGTCAAAAGTTAAATTTAAAAATGGTTTTCCATCAAAAGGCGGTAAAACACTCCTTTAAAAATATTAGAGTATTCTATGATTAAGATTGGATTTATTCTCATTTAATGCCTCTAATACACTCTCTAATTCATAAATAGACATAGATATGAAGATATATTATTCTTTACTTACTTGTTATGTTACATATGTGGTGTATGATTTGTATGTCACCAAATTGGTAAGGGAATTTCTAATTTCGATTTCCACTCATTAGGTTTTACGCAAACATAATTGATTTTTTTATTCCAAGATTATGAGTGAAATCAATATTTATTTATTTATTTAGTAATTTCAACTCCCCTTGGTGTGAATATTCTTTTGATATTCATAATCACTCCATTGATAAATTCTCAAGTCATTGATATGTACTTGATTAGAGTAATCTTACCTCAATTTTTATTCATTGACTTAAACACCCAATTCATTGTTGATGATGTTACAAGAATATGTGTGAATATAATCTGATAATTTTACACTAAATATCCAATAATATATAGTATATATTTTTTTAACACATAATTATGTCCCTGATTTATCCTTAACCAAAGAATACGGTCTTCATAAGGGATGTCATCTCAACTTATATTCCATAGAGACTTCTTTGTTGTTATTCTCCAATTAACTTTTATTTGGTGTATATACATTACATTGAAATAAAATATCATGAATCCCATTATTATCATTATATTATAATGTTTTGAATACCTCAATTATTTGTATTCAAGAATCTCTCATTTGGTTAGGAACTCTAACTAAAATATCATTTTAAATGTTTTAAAAAATTATTCATCTAAATCATTCTCATTAATGTACATGTTTTGAAAATTGTTATAAGGATTTATTTATATATACATTAATTTTTTAAAATTAAAATACATTTTAAAAGTTTTAATGTGGTATGTGACACTTTGATTCAAAAATCAATTTTAAACAGCTTCTTGATAAATATTGATACTTTTAAATGTTTTCACGAAATATGGGGATATATCTCACAAATAGTTTTGATGATTATTTTCATCTATCTCAATATCTTTTATGATTCTTGATAGAGGTTAATTTATTATAAAAAATCATATATAGTGTATTTAATGAGTAATGTTTGACTGTGGATGTGCTATTTGTTTCATTCATGGTTTATGGTAAAGGTATTGACACTTCATATGCTAGTTCAATATGAATGTTTATGTTATGTTTCAACATTTTCGTATGACGAATGCATTGGACTTAGTAAGTAATAGGTGGAGCCCAAGATACCTCCTCGATTATTTGGTAGGTCTAATTAGATAAACTAGTGGCTTGGCAGAACGCATTGAAAAAAAATCTTATTTTTAGTCTTAGAAAAAGGCCTTGACTTTTTGGTTATGTAGTCTGGAATTATGCATTCCATCATTTTGAAATTGGATATTGATTTTACATGTGATTATTCGACTAGTATAATATCAATGTGAATATATAAATGAAATTATTTGATTTATAATTTCCATATTATATTGAAGTTTAAGTTTAAATGTCTTGTGTTCATGTCTTATAAATTTCTTTAAATTTTTTTCTTATTTAGGACAGAGTCCACTATATTGTTATCCTTACGAAGAATCTGATGTCACCCATATCTTATGTTTTATTTTTTCCATGATGCAAAGAAGTATGTTATAACAAAACTGTATTAATAATATAAGGGATATAAGAGAGCTCAAATGGGACACAAATGTTGTTGTTCTTATTTCATGATGTAATGTAAAACTTATGTAGGTATTTATTACATCCAAGGATACTAAACAGATCGGTATTTTGGGATGTGATTCCATGTATCATGTCAATGTTATGCAATAATGCACCGATTCTATGTAACTGGGGTTGGGGAATTACAATTTGTATTAGATGAAATTTAGAACAATCCATGGAAGCTAGATTTAGAAAAAAAAACTCTGATTAGGAAACACTACACTATGATAGAAATTGAGCATTATTATATATGAACATAGAAAAATTTTGGTAATGTAAATATTACGTGATTTTTCAAGCAATACATCTTTTTCTGGATACGAGCCAGTAGAGGAGGCTCTGAAACAGATGTACATAAGAGTGAAAACATGAACAAGGAGTTTCAGGCTTGACCCGGGTATCCTAGTACACGACAACGGGCCTTTCTGCACTCTTGGTAACGACACTCCATGTTTATATGGTTAGGATGATTCACATTCCCTTACAAACTGATTTGCATGATTTTAATAGGATGTGAGAATAAACAAAATTGGTTAATCTAAAGGTGTTTCAGATTGAAAATAAGTTATTATGATATTCTCTAAATTATTTTATGACTCACCTTATGCTTTTTTGTGTTAGTCAATGGATTGATTCCAAGGAAGTAATCATTACATTGAACATGATGTACAAGGTGGGCATTGTGGGGGAAATGTGAAAAGAAATGGATTAATGATAGGTGTAAAAGGTATCACGTTAATGCCAAATCACTTTTCCAAAAATATGATCACTAATATATAAATTAACCAACTCACAGACTCAACAAAGAAGAGAAAGGAGGTGAATGATAAGAGTTCCAGTAGTGGAGGCCATGGAGAAATAAATGCATAATTTCAATCATGCTAGAAATGTGGAAGGAGACACTTAGGAATGTCTCTCAATGGAATAATTAAATGCTTTATTTGATGGAAATTAGGACATGATGTAATGAATTTCCATGGAAAAATTACGTGTATTTGGAATGAAAATAAAAATTATCACAAGAATCAATTTATATTAATTTTTTGTAAATGTAGGGGTCCTGGGAATTACCCGAGTGAATTCTATATACATGAGGATATCCTATTGGTCAAGGAAGAACCTATGTGGAAATAAATAGATAGCGAAATGTTTAAAAGTATTAGTATTATTTGTTAATGGGATTAATTTGGAATTCTTTTCTCTTGTTTGTGTAACCCTACAGTTTTTTAGGTGAATATGATATTTTAGGAAGAATTATCTTTTCTATTATTTTTATAAATAACCATTTGGGTTTATATGGTAATTGAATTTGAGGATGTTAAAAGTTATTAAATTCTGGGATGAAAATGCGAGGTATGAGATAAAATCTGTGGTTAAATTATGTTATGGTTGTTTTGATTAATTTTTCTCATTTTTGGAATGTAATAAAATTTTGATTTTGAAAAAGGACAACACACAGACTGTGTGACAACCCATCGCGTCGGACAACGCTGCGGGAATCAAACCCATAACCAGAGTGCAATTGGGATTTATCTCCACCACTGGACTATGTATAGTCCTTGTTTAGGGTGACTAATTATTTTTAGTTAAATGATTTTATTGATCAATAATAATTTGAATTGGGATTTTATGTCTTATCAAATAGATATCCATAGAATAAGAAAATGATTTGGGGATTAAGTGATAACTATTATTTTGGAATATTTTAACCTTATTGGGAACACTATATGCCTAACAAACATAGAATTCTATGATATTTCATTTGAGGAGTAATGGTGGATTTTTAACTATGTTTTTATTGTGTATATTTAGTGATTAGTTTTATTTGGGGAAATGATTAACCTATCGTAGAAAAATGTTCGTGTAAATATAAATATAATACTTTCGAAAGTCGGTAAGGAACTTATTCTGATGTTTTTATAATGTAATGAAACATTATAATAGTGCGTGCATTAGTGTAGAATTACACATTTTTAGCCTCCAAAATACATTGGAAGTTATCATGAATTAAATCAGGGATATAATCTCACTCTCATATTCCCTCATCCATGAAAATATGTTGATGAACTTATTTAGTGGGAGAAGGGATATTTTCATTTCCCTTTCCTGCAGTATTAGTATGTTATCATACATTATCTGAGTTAGTAGGGATATTATTCGATCCTCTCAATAATTCCAGAATATTACAGAGGGTATTCTTAGTTGATGTGAGGGTATAATACCACAATAATATATATATATATATTTTAATTCCTAATCATACATCATTTGTTCCCACAGATGTGGGTCAATGGATTTTTTTTGTTTTGGGATTTCATCAATAAGAGACTGATGGGCACAGGTTGGATGACACTAGTGGTGATGGTTGATAAGAGTCCTCCTCAGTAGTTCGTGAATTAGAATGGATCCAGTGGATACTACATGTCAATCATAATATGATATGGAATGAATGGATTTTAAATCTCCATTTATACAATTCCAAATCGATTGTTTGTGGTAATATGTTCTACTAGATTAACAATAGCATTCCCTAAATGAGATAGAGTTGTCAGCTTTAGTGTCTGGAGATCATTATGTGCAGCCTTGAGTGAAAGGGTTATACCATGTCGATGGTATTCCAAAAACATCTCAATTTCCCTAAAAAGATGAAGGTTTCATCCGAGTGAGGTTGTTTTGAGACTCATACAGGTCACTACTGTAACTGATGTACCAGAAAATTCAATTTATAAAGACATGATAATGGGTCAATAATTTGTTTATGAGTGATGTATATTCATTCACAAAAAGACACATAATAGGGTAATAGATCAGTTAATCTTTATAATTTTGAAAATTCCAGAATAAATTATTCATAGTTAGGATAACTGTCCTTTATTTTTCTGAGTTCATCCATTTTTTTGTTTCCATATAACATCATGGAAGGAAATATTTCATAAAAACACTGATTATGAAGGATTACACATCGATCTTATCATTTTATTTTTCAGAGGATATGGAAAATAAAATATCCCATCACTTGAGATACAGATTATTTTTATTATTAAGTTATTAACATCAGGTTTAAATTTTTACCTCATTTGAAATTTGATGAATGTTTATTCCTCTTAGTTCATGAGACATGAATTTCAATTATTATAATTATTGAATATTTAAATGATTACCATCATTCACATTGACATCACTATTTTTTATTTGATCAATATATGATGGACAGTGTGGTTTAACCCAAGGATCTAATGATTCTATTCTTACGACCTATAATGATTTAGTTATTTAGTTATTGCATGAATTTATAATATGATCACAATCTATATTCATTATTTGATGATATATTGTTGGGGTTTAGTGATGTTTCAATATAATTAACATAGGCTTTACCATTTCAATAATTCATTGAACTCAGAGTGGTTCCCATATCCATTAAAGTGTATAGACATGCTTTCCAATGGTAAGTGGCCCTTTGGGGTATCAGACCCAACATCACATTGGAACTCAAATTGGATGAGGGGATGGGAGGACATGCACATTGAGCCCTTCTAGGGGAAAAAATTTATATTATAAAACTATATAATATATTAATGATATGTTCTTTAATCCCCTAAAAATTGTGATATGGGACTAGTGTCCCAAAAAATGATTGAGTTTTTAATCCTTCAATATGTAATGTGGGGTTTTGTTAATGGGGAAAGCTATATGAATCTAAGGATCGTTTTATTTTTCCTATTATTACATAGTAATTGATATCTATTTATATTTTTAATCCATATAACTAGGAACTCTAGTGCTTTAATCCATCCAAAGAGGGGATTACTATAATGAGGATGGGATTAAACCTCTATGATGTATTCTATGTATCAAATTCATTAATAGATTCGAAAATCACATAGTATATTTATGAACAAGTTGGGATGTTTTATGTCATGTCGAAATGAAATATATTACGAACCATTGGCACTAGTTTTAATGCTTAATCCATATAAAGAAATCAAATGTGTCTGGTTTATATTAAGAATCAATGTCATCAATGTTCAATATGTAAATAACGTTTTAATGGATTTGAGGTACATGTGGTGAATTTATGATGCCTAAACATAAATATATGTCTATGTAAGAGTCCAGTTATCATATTTCTATGGATGTGGATGGATTTTAAACTTTTGGGATAATTATGACTAATGAGTTTAAGATAATTTTTTATATGGAGTCCCATACATTAGGTTTGATTCCCACTGGAGGTCAAGCCATAGGGTGGAGAAATATGTAGCCTATGTTGACAAGAATTTGAGTCCATATAGTCCACTCATCATTCAATATGCTGGTGGATGAGAAAATGTGATTGTCCCATAAGTGATTCTGGGTCCCATGGGTTAGAGTGCATAAGAGATAGGGGGACGTACATTAGTGTGGAGGCCCAATTTTGATCATGGTACATAATAAGGTGTCCTAAATATCTTTTATGTATTGGAATTAAAGTCATTGTAGTTCAGTTAAGTATATGTTTGTGTTTTTTGAAGGAAATAGTTATCATCCCTTATGGTTTCTTCTTGGCATGTTAAAATTTTAGGGATTCTAATGGAAAATGTACCAAATTTCTTCATGTGATTTTTTTGATGTATGAACAAGTCAAATAGTGTATTTATAATTTTTTTTACTATCCTAGGGTTCTTCATATGATCTAGGAATAGAATTTAGAGGCTGGAAGCATGATTTGACTAATGTGTGTTGAGGACAGGCACATGAAAAGCCTAACACTTCAAGAAGACGATTGGATGACATGGATGATTTATCAAATGTTCTTGTCATGATCAATTTAGACACATATAGGGGTTTCTTGTGGTAACTTAGGACATTCTAGTAGGCCACCACATGATCTTTCTTACATGTTCTGAAGATTAACGAATGACTCGAATGATATTTAAAAGGGTATTTTCATGAAAAATGAATACATTCTGAAGGGTATTTTTTAATAAAGTAAGGATTATTAGGATGTTGTTTCATGATATGTATGGCATGTACAGAGGGTTTTCCAATGACTCAGATGATACAACAAAGGGTATTTGTGTGATAAAAATAGGCACATCTAGTGGTTTTTTCGGATCTAGATTGATATGTTGGTTGTGTATTGAACAATCTACATAGGTTTTTTATTATTGTGATAATTTATAATCAAAATAATTGTATTCATAATCTCATAAACATATATATTATTTCCATTATTTTTGCATGTATTCCCCAATTTTTCAAGCATTGGCCAATTGAGGTTTTGCATGACCATGTGGATATGTTGAGGATCATTTGAAGAATATAGTGGGAATTTCTAAATCCATTCACTTGATCAATAGAATGATCACAATAATCACATATACATTCTATGTAATAACATTGGTAATTCCACATATTTTAATTGGAGGAAGAGCCCTGAAAATTTCTAGATTTTTACTCTGACATGCCAAATATCACTTATATGTTTACATGGGTGTAAATTGTGTCTATTTAGTATATTTTTTAGGGAAAGGGGGATGAATTTATTGGAGTCTCCATCCCATATTTACAATTCCATTCATGGTGTGTATATTGATGAAATGGGATTGAGTTAGTTGAGAAAGAATAACATCATGTTCTTCCTAAGATCCTCTCACAATTCATCCCTATAAACATCAATGTGTTCCATGATAAACAGGGACTGGAAGGAAAGATTGAAATTTACATAATTATTTGAAATTAATTTTTTATATGAGATATTACAAGATCTTGTTAATAATTCAATGTGTAGTGCCCAGATCAGTGTGAATCACTGAGAGGGGGAGGGAGTGAATCAGTGATCCTTTAAAACTTTTTACTAATTGATTCTTAATCAATTAAACCTCTATGGCTGGTTAAAGCCTCGATCCACTCTTCTTGTATCTCTCACCTTTCCACGAATGATGCAGTAAATGTAAAGGCACTGGACACAAGGATTTACAAGGTTCAGCACCAAAGGCCTACATCCTTGCCATGCTCTCCCAGCATGGATTCTCCCATTATAATCTGTTAGTATTACAATGGTCGATACAGCTTCCCACCGTATCTCTCCTGAGTCCCACAGGAGGGTCTTTATACTGCGTCCCACAGTGTTACCAGAGTCCCACTGGCCTGCTCCAGAATCCCACTGAAGACTTCCTCCACCCTGAGTCTCACAGGGGTCTTCTCCTGGCTCCTCGAGTCACACGAGTAGCTCTTCTTCTTGTTCAGCTCTTCAAGTATCTTCAGCAGCCTGGGATAAAGGCTGCTGGCCTTGCTCGGTACCTCTTCTCACTTGTGCTGAACAGGTCTTCTCATCTTGCTCAGGATTTATCTCCTTCTTCTCAGGATAACCTGGCATCTCTCTTCAAGAATCTTCAACAGCCTCTAAAAAGGTCAGTTGGTCTTGCAAAGCAATCTTCTGATCACTTCACTTGATCAGGCTCTTCTCAATTACTGAATACTCAGACACATAATATCTTTAACTTCAGTCTGGTCCAGTCTCAGTTCACATCAACTTCATGCACCGAGTGCATGGCATCTCTGCATCCTCATGCACTGATTGCATGGCTTCTCAAAACTCTTCAAGAACTCCTGGTCTTGGACAACTCAAATGCACACAAGCAGATTTGACTTGTTTACGTGTGCACGTGCATGCATGCAAGCATGCACTTCCCCTTTCCTCTTCTTGGTGCAGTAGACCCACAAAGGGTGTAACACTTTAAGCACACACCAACTTCTCAAACTTCACACACTTTATTCAATTTGTCTACACACTTAGATTGTGTGTTCTACAATAGTGTGAGAGTCCTCTTCTCTTTCTTCTTAGTGTGTACACTTTAGTTTGCACACACACTAAGGTTCGGACTTGTTGTCTTTTGGCACACACTTGTTTCACTTTGCACACACTTGAGACTTGGCCTTCACTTGTTTAGCACACTCACTTCCTTGTTCTTTTAATCTTCTTCAAAGTGTGCACTTCACTTATGCACACACTTGGTTCTTCATTTTTCACACACAAGGGCTACGACCTTCTTCTTCAAATGCACACACAAAGTGTGTTCTTCAATTTGGCACACACACAAAATGTGTGGTCTTCACTTGGTGCTTATGCACACACTTGGGTTCTAAGGCCCTCTTGTCTTCCCACTTGGCTACGGCCATCCTTCTCTTCTTGCACACACCCAAGGCTACGGCCTCTTGTTTATTTGCACTTATACCACCCGTAGGGTGTCTTCCTTGTTGCACACACACACACAATGGTGTGGTCTCGGCCTTCTCTTGCTATTCCACCCGAACTCCAAAGGAGGCACGCAAGGGGTGCGGCCAACTTATCTTCTGTCGCGCAATCACTTGGGTGCACAAGGCAACACACAAGTCCTCGGGTGTGCAAGGTGCAACACCGCGGGGCTCCTTCCTCCTGCCGCGTAAGTGTGCGGGCAGAGAGGGAACTTCCTGTCACGCAAGGGGTAGCGCGCAGGGGTCTCTCCCTTTCTCTTCTTTCGCGCAAGAGGTGCGAAAAAGGAACACACGAAGCCAGGAATGGCTTCGGGCTGCTTCGTCGCGCAAGTGGGTTGCGCGGAGCTTCTTACTTCGCTGGGCACAGAGGCTTCGCGGGACTTCTCTCTTCAGAGGATCAGCAAACACTCCAAGGCCTCGGGCTCTCCTTTTATAGGCAGAGGAATGCCTTAGCCCATCCGCGTGATACAACGTTGAACTCCCGAAGATTTCAGGTATTCAAGATTCTCTAAATCTTGATTTTCTCTACTTCCAAACACGGGTTCCTTCTTCTTTATTTTTCTCCTCCACATGTATGGTTCGAACGTGTGCATGGCCTTCATTTAAGCCCAACCCATGCATAGCACGAACACACATGGCCTCGGCACCTTTGGTTTGCCTCGACCGAACTTCGAATTCTTTCTCGATGCATGCATGCAACATTTTAATGCATGCATGAGTTCGTTATGGCCTAACGATCACAATGGAGGTCTCGGTTTGCTCGGAGGTGGCCGGGAACTCAAAAACCGACGTCGGGTAGCCTCTGGTTCATCGGCGGCTTCGCGGGTGCCTCGGCCGAGCTCGAGGAAGGAGATGGACGGGGAGCCGTCGGATCAGGCGATCAAACAGCCTTGGACGGCCTGGATCAGATCGCGAATGGCGCGATGCATCGGGCGGCCGAGATCTGCCGCGCGATCACTTGGACGGCCAGGATGCGCCCCCGGTGAATTTTGCGCATCCCACATCGAATCTGCGAGAGGAATTGCCGCGCCTTATCAACCTCGCGCTGCCTCAACCCCGCAATTGAATCTCCTCCCTCCACGGTGCCGCCCCGCACCGTGTTCTCCCTGCGGGCGCGCTCTGCGCCCACTCTGCTCCCTGCGGGCGTGCTCCTAGCGCCCACTATGCACCTCGGGCGCGCGGGTTTCACCACCGCGTGTCCTCGGGGGCTTACACATGCCCCCCCTCCGCCTTGTGCTTGCACCATGGGATCCCCCATGGGCGTGGCACCTTAGGCCCACAAGTGCCTTGGGGTTGAACCCGTGGGCTGGCCTTGGCTGGCCTAATTTTTGCTAAGTATAGGAATAAAGACTTTGTATAAAAACAAAGTATCCCCATATGCCAAATGCCACTTCAAGCCAAATTCCACTCCAAGCCATTCTTCTTCCCATCTCTATTCTTCTTCTTCTTAAGAATTCCTTCATTCCTCTTAAACATTTAATCGTCACTTAGGAATGGAATTCAAAAGGTTCATCTTCATCAACCGAACTCCAGAATCACTTATAATCTTCAAAGTGCTTCATTGATCTAATCAGAGATCAATTGGATCTTCTTCTGATTCACATGCACTAAGAAATAGTACATGGACTTCATTAATCCACATCATCCACTTAGAGAGTGTGGATGGATCACTTCAACTCCTCATGCATTGTCACGACAATGCATGGTCTTCTATCATTGTTGTGACTTTGTATCATCAGGATACAAGTTCTATGAACTTAAAGATCAGCTCAACAATCGTCAGATGTCCATGGAGAAGGTTTCAACCACATTCTCCAATGCCACTTAGTGAATATCCTAAGTGACATTCCTTTAAGTTCCATGGCCATTTTCCATTCTTTACCAACACCATCACAACCTTTGTCATTCACATCTTGACATTCCTTGACTTCCATTCATTCCAAGACAACTTCATGCCTCATTGATAACAAATGCAACAAAATGCACTTCAATCTCCCCCTTTGTATTTGTTGTCAATATCACAACTTCAGCACATATGAATGGGTCAATATGTGTGCCAATATTTTCTCCCCCTTATTGGCAATCAAATGCAAAGGTGTGGTGTGGTTCACTTTCAAAAATATCTTCCTCCCTTTGAATATCATCTTCTTGAAAATCACTAAGAGAGGGATGATGCCACATGTTCTTCTTTAGCAAAGAACCTTTTGTAAATAAACTCTAAGTCTACTTGGGCTAACCCGGTGTAGAAAACAAGAGTGATGTAACCAAGGTACTTAATGCTGTCCACATTCACTGTAAACATGTGAGATCATGCTAAGGGGTTCAGATATTCAATGAATTGCTAAATCCTGCACATACTTCACAAAACACATTAGAAAGTTCAGGTGCAAAGATAAAGATCCCCCTTTCATCTACTTTCTCAAGATGATATTAATTTCAGAACATCATCTTCTCCAGATTGGCTCCCCATCAAGGGGTGCACTCCATTCTGTCCAAACCATCCTCCAGATGAGAATGATCATCATCTTCAATTCCCTGCAATGTTAGCACATGTATATACCAAGAGTATAAGGGAATAAGATGGAACCTCCTTGGTTCATCAATGTGAACAACAAGGTTGATAAGATTCTCTCAACCGAGATGTCCCATTTTCACCATTCTTCACACTTGCACATTTAATCTTCAGTGATGATTGTGCTGGTGTGGTTCTCAAAACATCTTCATGTGAAACCTTCTTCTTCCCTTTTGCCTTAGCAATTGCCAGAACTTCATCTTCAGCTCTTTGTAGTTCTCTAGCAAGTTGCAACTGATTTGGCCATATGACTAACGAGTCATTTGGAAGTGTGGCCTCAGTTCTGGAAGTTTCACATGGTTCTTTTGATGCTGTCAAGCTACCTTTCTTAGGCAACTTGTTTTCAATCAATCCCTTCTGCTTCTTCTGGATTGATTGTCTGTTTGAGTTCAGTCTGCCTCTATTGAATTTCATGGCTTCCTTACAAAGATCCATGATGTGTCCTTTCTTCCCACAGTAGAAGCATATTTTCTTGGTGGTCCTTCTAGATGACTCACCCTTCTTGGATTTAGACTCCAAGGAATTCTCTTCCTTTTTCAACATCTTCTTGGGAGCTTTTTCATCTTTCTTCTTCTTGCTTCCCAAGGATTCCTTTTTAGCCAGGTTCAGTGATCTTCTCTTCTTTTCATCTTTGGATACAGTTGGAGATTGACATGTATCTTTTTGACCACTTTTGCAAACATCCCAGATGTTGTCAAGCAATCCGAATCTGTTAGCAGTAAACAGATGTCTCTGGACCTGAGGATGCTGCTTCTTTTCTTCTGGCTTGCTCCCCCTAGGTATGGGCTTCCTCTGTGCTTTGGAATTCAGTGGATTGTACCAACAATCCTTTGCACAATGCCCATACTTGTTACAACACCAACATTGACCCACAAATCTTGACCTCTTGTGTACTTCTGATTGCTGGGTACTTTTCTTGACAAGTTGTGTTGTTTCTGGAGAGCCCTGCTTCTTCACCTTCCTCATCCAGATGGATGGAACCTTCTTCTTAGAAGATGTTGCACTTTCACTAGAGGATGCCCTTCTTTTAGAATCATCCTTCTTAATGCTCACTTGAGTGGCAACATTTCTTCTACCAGCTGACTGGGAGGTTTTGGCTTTGGGTGATTGCTGATTTTTCAATATCACCTCCAGTTTTAAGCACTTCATGTTGAGGGAGTTCTTCTCATCCTCAACAAATCTTAGCCTTCCTTCCCATTTCTCTTCCAGCTGCTTTATCTGGTCTTCATGCACCTTATTCATTTCAAGCAATGAGTTTTCAAGCTCCTTCACCCTTTTTACTTTGTCTTCAAGTTGAGCATCTTTAACAACCATTGATACTCTATGACTCTTCTCCAGTGCATGGTAAACATCTTTGATTATTACTTTAAAGATTTCTTTCTCAGAAAGTCTTCTTTGCAATTCTTCAGCAGTGTCTTCATATCTTTCATTGCAAAGAGAAACGGTTTCATCTTTAGCCTTCACCAGCTTTCTGAGTGTGTTGGTTATGCCAACCCTTTTAGCCAGCTGATCTTCCATAGCATTGGCTTCTTCTTCTAGCTGTGATTTTTCTTCATGAAGGTCATGGATGCCTGTAGCTATACACTTTGCCACTTCCATGGGAACTGTCTTCTGAAGATATTTGAGTGCACTCTGAAGATCATTCATTGTTTCAACTTCATCACAGCTAGGACAGGCTTTCTTCATCTTCTTGGCCTGTTTCTTCTTTCTATTTTTCTGAGTCTTGGCAGATATCTCCATTTGAGGCTGGTCGCTCATTTCCTCAAATCTGCACTTCATAAAGACTCCCTTGGATCTTTTAGAGGTAACCTTCCCTCTGATACCAATTGTAGTGCCCAGATCAGTGTGAATCACTGAGAGGGGGAGGGGGTGAATCAGTGATCCTTTAAAACTTTTTACTAATTGATTCTTAATCAATTAAACCCCTATGGCTGGTTAAAGCCTCGATCCACTCTTCTTGTATCTCTCACCTTTCCACGAATGATGCAGTAAATGTAAAGGCACTGGACACAAGGATTTACAAGGTTCGGCACCAAAGGCCTACATCCTTGCCATGCTCTCCCAGCATGGATTCTCCCATTATAATCTGTTAGTATTACAATGGTCGATACAGCTTCCCACCGTATCTCTCCTGAGTCCCACAGGAGGGTCTTTATACTGCGTCCCACAGTGTTACCAGAGTCCCACTGGCCTGCTCCAGAATCCCACTGAAGACTTCCTCCACCCTGAGTCTCACAGGGGTCTTCTCCTGGCTCCTCGAGTCACACGAGTAGCTCTTCTTCTTGTTCAGCTCTTCAAGTATCTTCAGCAGCCTGGGATAAAGGCTGCTGGCCTTGCTCGGTACCTCTGCTCACTTGTGGTGAACATGTCTTCTCATCTTGCTCAGGATTTATCTCCTTCTTCTCAGGATAACCTGGCCTCTCTCTTCAAGAATCTTCAACAGCCTCTGAAAAGGTCTGTTGGTCTTGCTCAGCAATCTTCTGATCACTTCACTTGATCAGGCTCTTCTCAATTACTGAATACTCAGACAAATAATATCTTTAACTTCAGTCTAGTCCAGTCTCAGTGCACATCAACTTCATGCACTGAGTGCATGGCATCTCTGCATCCTCATGCACTGATTGCATGGCTTCTCAAAACTCTTCAAGAACTCCTGGTCTTGGACAACTCAAATGCACACAAGCAGATTTGACTTGTTTACGTGTGCACGTGCATGCATGCAAGCATGCACTTCCCCTTTCCTCTTCTTGGTGCAGTAGACCCACAAAGGGTGTAACACTTTAAGCACACACCAACTTCTCAAACTTCACACACTTTATTCAATTTGTCTACACACTTAGATTGTGTGTTCTACAATAGTGTGAGAGTCCTCTTCTCTTTCTTCTTAGTGTGTACAATTTAGTTTGCACACACACTAAGGTTCGGCCTTGTTGTCTTTTGGCACACACTTGTTTCACTTTGCACACACTTGAGACTTGGCCTTCACTTGTTTAGCACACTCACTTCCTTGTTCTTTTAATCTTCTTCAAAGTGTGCACTTCACTTATGCACACACTTGGTTCTTCATTTTTCACACACAAGGGCTACGGCCTTCTTCTTCAAATGCACACACAAAGTGTGTTCTTCAATTTGGAACACACACAAAATGTGTGGTCTTCACTTGGTGCTTATGCACACACTTGGGTTCTAAGGCCCTCTTGTCTTCCCACTTGGCTACGGCCTTCCTTATCTTCTTGCACACACCCAAGGCTACGGCCTCTTGTTCATTTGCACTTATACCACCCGTAGGGTGTCTTCCTTGTTGCACACACACACACAATGGTGTGGTCTCGGCCTTCTCTTGCTATTCCACCCGAACTCCAAAGGAGGCGCGCAAGGGGTGCGGCCAACTTATCTTCTGTCGCGCAAGCACTTGGGTGCACAAGGCAACACACAAGTCCTCGGGTGTGCAAGGTGCAACACCGCGGGGCTCCTTCCTCCTGCCGCGCAAGTGTGCGGGCAGAGAGGGAACTTCCTGTCACGCAAGGGGTAGCGCGCAGGGGTCTCTCCCTTTCTCTTCTTTCGCGCAAGAGGTGTGCAAAAGGAACACACGAAGCCAGGAATGGCTTCGGGCTGCTTCGTCGCGCAAGTGGGTTGCGCGGAGCTTCTTACTTCGCTGGGCACAGAGGCTTCGCGGGACTTCTCTCTTCAGAGGATCAGCAAACACTCCAAGGCCTCGGGCTCTCCTTTTATAGTCAGAGGAATGCCTTAGCCCATCCGCGTGATACAACTTTGAACTCCCGAAGATTTCGGGTATTCAAGATTCTCTAAATCTTGATTTTCTCTACTTCCAAACGCGGGTTCCTTCTTCTTTATTTTTCTCCTCCACATGTATGGTTCGAATGTGTGCATGGCCTTCATTTAATCCCAACCCATGCATAGCACGAACACACATTGCCTCGGCACCTTTGGTTTGCCTCGGCCGAACTTCGAATTCTTTCTCGATGCATGCATGCAACATTTTAATGCATGCATGAGTTCGTTATGGCCTAACGATCACAATGGAGGTCTCAGTTTGCTCGGAGGTGGCCGGGAACTCAAAAACCGACGTCGGGTAGCCTCTGGTTCATCGGCGGCTTCGCGGGTGCCTCGGCCGAGCTCGAGGAAGGAGACGGACGAGGAGCCGTCGGATCAGGCGATCAAACAGCCTTGGATGGCCTGGATCAGATCGCGAATGGCGCGATGCATCGGGCGGCCGAGATCTGCCGCGCGATCACTTGGACGGCCAGGATGCGCCCCCGGTGAATTTTGCGCGTCCCACATCGAATCCGCGAGAGGAATTTCCGCACCTTATCAACCTCGCACTGCCTCAACCCCGCAATTGAATCTCCTCCCTCCACGGTGCCGCCCTGCACCGTGTTCTCCCTGCGGGCGCGCTCTGCGCCCACTCTGCTCCCTGCGGGCGCGCTCCTAGCGCCCACTATGCACCTCGGGCGCGCGGGTTTCACCACCGCGTGTCCTCGGGGGCTTACACACAGCCCCCTGCCGCCTTTTGCTTGCACCATGGGATCCCCCATGGGCGTGGCGCCTTAGGCCCACAAGTGCCTTGGGGTTGAACCCGTGGGCTGGCCTTGGCTGGCCTAATTTTTGCTAAGTATAGGAATAAAGACTTTGTATAAAAACAAAGTATCCCCATATGCCAAATGCCACTTCAAGCCAAATGCCACTCCACGCCATTCTTCTTCCCATCTCTATTATTCTTATTCTTAAGAATTCCTTCATTCCTCTTAAACATTTAATCGTCACTTAGGAATGGAATTCAAAAGGTTCATCTTCATCAACCGAACTCCAGAATCACTTATAATCTTCAAAGTGCTTCATTGATCTAATCAGAGATCAATTGGATATTCTTCTGATTCACATGCACTAAGAAATAGTACATGGACTTCATTAATCCACATCATCCACTTAGAGAGTGTGGATGGATCACTTCAACTCCTCATGCATTGTCACGACAATGCATGGTCTTCTATCATTGTTGTGACTTTGTATCATCAGGATACAAGTTCTATGAACTTAAAGATCAGCTCAACAATCGTCAGATGTCCATGGAGAAGGTTTCAACCATATTCTCCAATGCCACTTAGTGAATCTCCTAAGTGACATTCCTCTAAGTTCCATGGCCATTCTCTATTCTTTACCAACACCATCACAACCTTTGTCATTCACATCTTGACATTCCTTGACTTCCATTCATTCCAAGAAAACTTCATGCCTCATTGACAACAAATGCAACACAATGCACTTCACAATGATCCATTACAATATTAGGCTGACAAAGTTTAGAATTTTCGGGAGACTAGGACGCCTCTTAAAGTGTCTATCGCATGATAAAAGTGGAATGTCTTTATCTTATTTTGATGAAAAGGATGAATTACTATAGGTCCTTCCTGTGAACATAAAATATAATATGAGCCACAGAACCCCTTCCTAAAAAATAGAGTAACATCATCAAAATGAATCCTCCACATTTTTCATCTTTTTTTCTTAATTTTATATAACAGATGAAATTTTTTACTTTGGTTGTCCATATGATAATTATATTATCAGTAAGGGGAATCATGATAGTGTTCATGAAATGAAACGCAATCTCACTCTTCTATTATTATATTATTAACATGAAAAAATTTCAATGACAAAGGGTCGCTACAATACTGAGCTGACAAGTCCAGGAGTCTTCAAGTGATGAATATTCATGTTGAAGTCGATACTATGTTACTGAGGGGTACATCTCTTGCAGAAATAATAGCTCAATTATGGCTTGTCAATGAGACTTCATGTGATCAATGGTGATCACATATGGCAGATAACCCCATCACATGAAGAAAAAATAACTGTTACTACGTAAATCACCAACCTTTTTCTATTTTATTTCATTATTTTTCATGGGGAATTGGTTGATTGTTCGGTATCTGTTGAATTATATGTCACATTATAGTAGGATCTCAAAAGGAAACCATCTCATGAAAATCCACATTTGTTTGGATACCATGACAAGAAACTGATTCATATCATAGGGTCGTCTTATGATCTAGAATAGATCACGAGAACTACCTGATCTATTCAAATAAAAATCTTACGGATATAACTAGATGTCTTTTGGGGTCCCTAGATAGTGTTATCAAGTCACATGGTCCCCTTGTAGCCATGCTGGTCAATAAATTGTATTATAAAGATAATAATTATGATTCTTCGGGTATTTCTTCATTTCATGAATATTCAATTCTCATTTAGAAGTCATCAATACTGATAATAAATTAATATTCTATGTTTAACAGGATTTAGTATATGGAGTATTGGAAATAAGAACATTTAATTGAGGATTAGGAAAAATAGTAATTGACTAGACATAGATGTTGTTGTTTGACATTAGAAATAAATTGGAAATGAATCAATAAAAGGAAGGTTGTACCATGTTGTTTACCTAAGGAATTTATGTTACATATATCTCTCAAGTGTATTATATAAAACAACACTAAAGGATATTCTCAATGATAATTTATATAAATATATTTTTTAAAAAAATTAAATGGTGTAATTTAAGGAATTAAATTCAAAGATCAATAAAAACCCCTTTGTATAGGAACTATAGAATCAAAATATGAATGTAGACTCTCAATTAAAATATCGGGGTGAATTGTAAGTTAAAAAACTTTAATTTTTATCCATAATGAAAAATATGTTTAACAGAGTAAAAAAAGGTAAATTAAAAAACCCTAAAAATAGTTCTATGAATCAAACTAGCTTAGGTACTGAATATATGGTTCCAAAAATGAAACATAGGAAAAGTTTACAAGGAAATTATTCTACAATAAAGCATATCGAATCTTACATATCAGAGTATGAAATAGTTGAATATTCTATTAAAAAGATATACTTTCTTCCTTTATCAAAATTCCAAATAAATAAACCTTAAAAAAACAAGTAACAATATGGAAATCATTTAACGCAATGAGTAGGGTATCCAACAAGATTGGATAAAGGTCCCATAGATTTATACTTTCAAGAATGATTGTCTTACACACACAAGGGTATTCCCTTGATAGGAATATCAGAATCTGTTTTGTTATCCCCGCAAGCCCTCAATTTTTAAGGTAGTCGGCAACTCGGTCGTTGTATACCCAGATGGCCTAAAAATATATGTATGTACCTCTATCATAGTATCCTTGGAAACCCTTTATTTTATCAAAAAAAATAAGATTCTCACAAAGTAATATGAACATAATTTTCAGATCCGCACAAATCAGGAGAGACTTTCTCTCTCGATAAACCACTTCACATCATGCAATCTCTAGATTAATGGATGATGTTTCATCTCTAATGTTCTTGTTCAAATGATAACATATTTATAATAATATCTGTAATGGTTAGATCACTCCTCCAACCGTCATATTTTCACTTGAATATCTATGGGACCAATACATGTTTCACTCAACCTATGGTTAGTTAGAAATATATTGCATGACATCATTTCATAATAAAATGTGTTAGGAAAATGAAGTTTCATAACCAAATCTATTTTTGAGAGTCTAATTAAAAATAGAATTTAGAGTCGAACCAAATAAACATTCAAATTCTATTTGATAGGGACATTCTGATTCTGTTTTACAAAGAATTTGAAATCTAAATTCTATTGATGCTAGAGTCTGAATTCTGATGAATTCAGAATCTGAATTTTGATGAATTAACAGTCTAAGATCTGACGAATTTAGATTCAGAGTTATATGGAATTGGGTGTCGGAATTATGAAGAAATCGGTGTATGAATTCTGATGAGTTCTGAGTCTAAATTATAAAGAATTCGGAGTCTGAATTATGAGCAATTCAGAGTCTGAATCTTGAGGAATTTAGAGTCTGAATTATGAGTAATTCCAAGCTGGAATTCTATATAATTCATATTCTGAATTCTGAGAATTTGGAATCTGATTTCTGATAATTTGTGGTCTGAATTTCAAAGAAATTGGTTTCTGAATATCAGAGAATTTGAAATCTGAATTTCAGAGAATTCTATATAAAATTTTAGTGAATTCAGTGTCTGAATTCAAAAGAATTTGGAGTCTAAATTTCAGAGAATTCGGAATCTGAAAACATAACACTCTATACACAAGGAAGTATAAGATTCTGAGGTTTTACATAAAAATCCTAATTTTAGACATAGTAATTAAAAGTGTTTGATTAAGAGAGATTGTAAAATGAATTAATGAAAATAGGGGTATTGATAAAAATAACCATATTGAAGGTAAATTTTGTTTATGTAAATAATATTTTGGGAAAAATAATTTTCCTTAGGATAAAGTGTTTGTGATTTTCAAAAAAACAATGGCATGGAAAAGTGAAAAATAATCCTTATTGACTCAACAATTTCCCCATTTTTGGAAATAACAAACATCCTTATGAAAAATAATAAATGGACTAAGAATTATTCTTTATGAACATAAAAGAAAAACATATATTCCATTACTTATGAATCATGGCGAATACGACTAACTCCCCCGTTGGTTTTGAAATACCTATGTTTTATTAATGGATTCGGTACATATATTTTTCTTTTTCATGCATAAGGAAATATTTATTGTGTAATATCCCCCTAAGATAGACCCCCCTTAATTAGGGAATTATTTTCTCCACATAATATCATTTTTATCATTCCATTCTACCCATTCTGATTTGTAAATAATAATAAAGAGAATGAAAAAAATATAGTACCTAAAATATTAAAACTATATAAAAAACAAAAAATTATGCACTACAAGAGTTTTTCATTAAGGGTGGAAATAAATTATACAAGGAAAGTACAAAAAATGATCTGATTCAAAATGATAATTATTCATCCTTATTTTTCCATCTGTACAAAATTTTTAACGATGATCTTTAGCGTCATAAGCTCCTTATGAGCTTCTTCAAAGCACTTGAGCAGGTATTCATGATCCCCATTTTCTTCTTTAGAGCTTCGATCTTCTAATCCTAAGACATTCAAATCACATATTGGTTTCTAAACATCTCTTCAAACTCAATTATGAGATATCTTTCTAGCTATAAATTCATACAACAGAATTCAGTTTCCCATTTATATATATTACTTATTTCTTCTAGGATGCTTGATATAGATTCATATTTTCTAAAAAACTTTTTGTATGCTCTTGCATCCTCACATATTTAGTACCAAAGGCATCTTTCACAGAGTCTTGAATGTCATCAAGAGTTCTTAGATCATCAATCATCTTCTTGGACCACTTAGTGATTTTTTTTAAAATTCTCCTTATGAGAATCATACTTGATATATAATAGTTTTAAATAAGAGTCAAGTTTAATGTATTTTTTTTTGTAGTCATTCTAACATTATATGATTTTTAATTGAATTAATGTTTAAGCATTTGACCCCTTGAGTCAATACAAGGAATAAAAGGAATAGTGTCAACTTATTTCTTCTATGATTGAACTAAAAAGTCCTGACCCAAGGAGTACGATTCCGAATCTGATTCCCTTGTTGGTGAGGATTATATCCATATCTCAACAAAATTTATTTTTCAAGAACATAAAACAACTTTATTAGACACAATATACTTGTTAGGGGTATAAACTGTCTACTATTTTCCACTATCATCTCTAGAAATGGAATCTATAGCTTTTGAGGATTCATTCTCACAATCTGATACTTCAAAAATTTTGTGCCCGTCAACATTTTCCTTCTTTTCATTATCCATAAGATCATATAGTTTAACAAGATAATGATTACTAGTTTCATCATCATATTGATTATTTTCATCTACCTGACATTCATCACCTTTTCCATAGGATGCAAGTTTGGTTAATTCAGCTTGAGAAGTCTGGATCGACAAATTTTTAGATGGGATTTCCTTCCCATGATATTAGTCAACTAGAACTATCATATAATCAATTCTATAACTTATTTCATATACTTATTATTCCAGTTCCTTTTCCTAAAAAATCCACTCCTCTTCTACAATAGAAAATATAACCACATATATCTAGTGTTATCATCAACTAAGACATATACATAAAATTTTCCACCAATACATCCAGTTTTTGTTGAACAAAAATGTTCCATATGAACTAACTATAATTCATCGGATGTTGATACATCACATATTTATTTGAAACTTGATTGATGTTTCCTTCCATATTGACAATGATCACAAATTGTTTAGGAATGAAATCTATTCTCTTATAGATCCTTGGAATGACTTTTCATTGAGATTTTTCATAGTTCCCTATGTTTAGATTGTTCAAATCTTCTATACCAAAACCATGATTGATCTTCCATTACACTAGGACATGGTATATCTTGGATCCTATTGTGTTTTATGATTAGTGATTATACATTCATTTGTGTATGGTCATGAATAATAAATTCTTCATTGAAATTGTGTACTATGAATTTATCATTCCTAAAATTCACTAGGTAACCTTCATTACATAATTGAATTATTCAAAGAAGGTAGTGATTAAAAACCATAAAAAATTAACCATTTAAAATCATTTTTTAAGATTAAAATTTTTAATTATTCTGACAATTTCTCCTTGAGAATTATTTGTAAAATATTGATTTCATCCTTTTGTTATTATAATCTTTTCCAATTATGTTTTGTTACCCATAATATGTTTGGAACATCCACTATCCATGTAACATGTAATTTTATTAGTACTTATTTTTTTTTTATAATTAAAGAGTTAGACTTTCAGAATGAAAATTTTATGGGATCTAGAAATTTAGAAAATGTAAGATTTTAGGATTACACATTTTTATAAAAAAACTATGGTTTATGAAAACCTAATGATTGAGTTTTGTTTAAAGAAATAATTTTATCCCAATGTTCACCACACCGAAATTTACTATTAAATGGGGCACTTTGTGGATCAAAATACTTATTACCAAAAACTGGTTTAGAATATGTGTAAGAAAATATAGAACAATTCCTTAAAAGAAAAATTTGGGAATACATATTTTCATGTTATTCCTAACCTGATAAAATGTTTAAAAGATATTTACATTATGAAAAAATTTCTAATTTTAGTTTTATATTCAAGTTTTTGTCCTCAAAACATTAGTTTTGGGATTGAGTTAACCTCTAAATTATTTTTCTTCGAAATTTTGTTTTCAAGAACCTAATAATGTTTATCATTTTAGAATTAAATTCTTTATGATTTTTAAAAATTCATTCAAAATCAAAAAAAATATGACCAAGATCTTTAAAAAGATCTGATACTTATTTAGTTATAAAATTAATAGACTTTTCATTATTTAATTTCTTTATTTATCTTGAAATTTTCATTTTCAAGGAGTTTATAAAAATCTAGAAACACATTCATAAGAAGATAAAGTATTATCTTCTGATGAAGAAGATTCATCATCTAGATATTCATAATATTTATCATTAGTATAATTTTCATTAAAATATATATTTGTAATAGATTCAACATTGTCTGCATTTTCCATTCAACAATGATTTTCAATGGTTATTTTTGCTAGAAGAAAAATATTATTCTTACCCAAAGATTCAAAATATAAAGATTCATCTAATGATTCACCACCACTGGCACTCCAAGAATCATTTTACTTCAAGTCCTTTTTACAGTTATTCTTTAAATACTTTTTTATTTCCCTTAGAATTATTTTCCTTATTGTCTTTTCTTTTACTAATGTTATATGCTTACCTACTATATACAGGTCTTTTGCATTCATAGAAAGTGACTTTAGATTCTTTCTTCTCCTTTCATTCATTTTTTATATATCTATACTGAATTTATTTCTTCCCAACTATCTTGTTCATCCTTCGAGCAAGACAGGATTGTTCATATTCAAAATTTTCACTTTCACTAGATTCATTACCCATTTGGTGGAAAAGTACATCATTTACTTATTATAATGATCTCAAATTATTTTTATTATGTTTATAATTAATTTTATGTTTTGTTATAGTCAGATTTTTCTAATTAAATGATTAAATTTTCTATGTAATGTACATTATTTTATATTCAACATCATGGGTAATGAACCTACTATGTGAACAAATTTCACAGTTTGTGAATGTCAATTGACAACATCGAACCTACTATATTTTGTAATGTAGTTATATGGATATAAAATAACTGAAAATTATTTAGATGACTATGTTTTCTCAAATTCATAAAGTGATGGTGCATTTTTTCTAGAAACCATATATATCCAAATACTATTATATGAATAAAAAATATATATTGTGAGAGGTAAGTTTCATTTCACTGTCTATTAAACTAACTCTATATCTAAATTGTGGGGAAAAGATAAAAAATATACATAACATAGGATCACATGAAGTGAAAATGTGATATGACTAACATACCATTCAAATAGATGTACCTAACACAAAAAGAGACCATGTTACTATAATATAAAATCAGTTTACCATGGAAACTAACCATGTAAAGTGACAGTGAGACTATGGAATTGTAAATTAATTTAAGAAATGTAGTCATCTGTATCATAAATAGTGGATAATTTTAAAATCCATAAAAATTATATTTTAAATAATTGATTGTAGATCCATTTAATTTATGAATATAACAAGTACATGTATTATTGAATGAATATTCTCCAATAACATGTTTCAAAAAATAAAATCTTTAATATGCAATTCCTCATCTGTACCATAATGGATAGAATACCCATTTTCCATTAAGGTAGAATAATATATATTAGATGATATTTGAATATTTTCCCAACACTATATTTTTTCCTAACATTATATGAACAATATTATATGACATTTCAATGAAAAATTAATGAACTATAGAATAACTGATTCTGATCAGACAGTGTTTCATTGAACATTCATACTTGTTATTCATTCCACATTCAATTTGATCTAAGATCTATATTTTTTTAATATAATCATTTTATCTATAAACATAATATCATAGACATGAATGAAGAGTTATACAATCTTAAATTCATTTATTTTCAATTATATTCACGTTTTTAACATTGTTAGAGGTTTTGGATCATGGAATTAAAGTTTGATGTTGTTATGTAATTCTTAATCAAAAATGAAATTATATAAGATGATTTTTGTAGTCATTATTTTTTTTTCTATTTTTAATTATTTAAAATAAAATATATGTATTGTATTATATTATTCCCCAATAAAATACTTGTTTGTTAGTGATTGATAATTGAAGATGAATTAATCTCCACCAGAGAATGACAATATTTAATTTATTGTATAGTGTGTTTTTCAAGTATACGTCATGATATTAAAACAAAAATGTCCATATTTCAAAATTGATGATATGAAAAAACAAAATTTTTATTTAAAATAAAGAAGTATTTCATATATGGTGATTGATGAAATTAATTCAATTTTAGAACTTAAATTCTTTCAAAATTATTTTATCTACTATTGGATCAAAATGTTACAAATCAATTTGTATGAAAAAATTGTATTCTTCGAATGTTTTTGTTATCTTTTTTTAAACTAACATTGATGATATATTTTTAATTTATTTTTACAAAAAAATTGGTTTCAAATGCAATTCATAACCCTCTTGATTTTTCCAGTTAGTGAAATATTTATTATACTATTTGTTTTTATTTAACATTTTAACTATATAATTGATATCCAGTTTTACATAAAGATGAAATATTTTTTATTATGGAATTTTTTATTTGTATAATAATACCAAATAAAAGATGATATATATATATATCAACCTTATTTTAAGGGACACAGTTAGTTCCAATGTTAAAAAAATTATTATCCATATAGGATCATGAGACATTATATTTTGACTATATTCCTTGAAATTTAAGAAAATAATTATGATGCTATAGATGAATGAAGTTATTAATATATGGAGACATAATACTATAAATATAAATCTATAAATATTTTATACCATGTGGTTTGGTAATATGATTTTAATATATTATATTCTATTTACATTACATTTTTCATATTAGACACCGTTATTATTTCCATAGACTAAATTACCAACATTAAAATGAAGTCCTAAAAAAATTATACAAATAAATATGATATATAAATGAATAAAAGTATTTAATACCATTATAACATGAATCTAATATTTAATGAGATATTGGACACTATACATGCACTGTTGAATATAAATGAAGACAATGGTCATGTGATATGACTACTCGGATGCTTACAAAATAGGTTAAGAGGAACATGTATTTTGATGAGATAATACTATGATATATGTAAACATCCAATAATGGAAAATTTTTAATTTTTTAATATGAATAAAGAAAACAATATTTTGAAAAATAATAATAATATTTAACTGATAGTAAATAATATTCCAAAAGGAAATTTGACTCATAAATGAAACAAAAGTTACAAAAAGATAGCTACAATGATGATAAATAACCTCTATGAACTAATGTATAAATTTCTAATGAGTACATGTTATTAATGAAATAATATTGAAATAATAAATTAATCTTGAAGTAAATTATTAGTTAATTTGAAATTAAAATGGTTATTTGTATATGTAGAATCATTCAGGAGAATTGGCCTATTACAAATTCCCAATAAAAGGACACATCAAAGATAATTATCTTAAGATCATGTATATAAAATAGTATGAGGGTAATGAATAAATGACTTAACATGAAATTAAAATTACTTGGACGTTATCTAGAATTGCTTAATTGTCATTGACTCAAAGAGTGATGAATTTTTTTATATATGTAACAAGTGTTTTATAAAAAGCATCAATATTTTGAAAAAAAAATCATTCATCTTCTATCAATATATAAACCATTTTTAAAACTGAAATAAATATGGAAAATTTTCAATGATTATTTATTCATGATTTTAAATATTTTAGTGGTGAAATTCATTGATGTTAAATAGAATCGAAATTAAATAAGGAAGAAACATTATTTTCTGTGGACATTAAATTTTAATTGTGTATATTAATGGAAAACAATGATCCTTTATTAAAAGAAAATAGTTGATTAAAAATTTATAAATAGAATTTAAAAAAGGATATTCAATGTTATTCTTATTTTTTATAAACCTTTTTAATATTTTTTGTAAATAAAACAATAACAATTTATACTAGTTGGATTTGTTACCTAGATAAAGTTGGATTTATAAGAAAAAATAAATTTTTATTTAATGATCTTCCAAATATGTTAATAGTTCTTATTTATATTGCAAATGAATTTTTTTATTCTAAATATCCCAAATTCTATTTATTGTAAATATATTAAACATATTTGGATTCATAAGTCTCAAAATACTAGAATTTCTATACCCATGAATATATGGTTACATAAATAATTTCTTATATTATTTTACATTAGTAATCAATCATAATGTGTTCCAGCAAACATTTTTTTTATTTATATAGTGGATGTTCTAGGAATTTTCAGGAGACTACTTATTATTTATGAACCATATCATGTTATATATAGGACATGTCACTTTTTGGGACAATGTAAAATGGAAAATAATAGGACTTTGTCAAATTAGTAATTCACATAAATTTTTATATCAACTTTTTTGTTTCTAGAAGATTAAATGTTTAATCTATATAATATCTCAAAATTTTTTGATGATGGTTATCATTAAATGAACAAAAAAATTTCCATGAAAATTAATGTATCCAAATATGATTGAGTTTGCACTACCATTCATAACGATAATGTATATGATTTTGACTAAAATTCATCAATTCATAAAAATAGTGAAATTTTTGTTGGAATTACTAATGAGTTTTGGTTATGAAATAAGAGAATAGGTCCCTGAATACTATAATATATTATGATACTAATGAGTAAATGACTAGTTGAGGATCATTCAAAACTAGAATTCATGTTAGACAGTTTATATAACCGATTTCAAAAAGGTAAATATTGTAAGATCTATATCAAACTAAAAAAATAAATTTCTTCTTCTCACCCTTTATTGTTAGATCACATAGTTTATATTAGGTATTTAATTAATTCCAATATTAAATTTAAAGATCATGCTTCTGTTTTAGATGATAATTTTTTTGACACAAAATTGTAATCATTCTATCCAACTAAAGTGAAGATCATTCCGTTTTTTTAAAATGGAAAATCTGTAGAGTACCATAAGGGACATAATATTTTTTCTATATCATGTTGTCAAGACCATTAGTTGGAAAATTATGATTTTAAATATTTATTCCCATGTTAAGGATATAATCAAATCATTGTTTCTCTAATGAATAAATAGTATAATACTATAGAATAAATAATGAATAGAAATCATACGAATAATTTTTAGACCACAGTCATTGAGTATGATTTATATTTTTACATTCGGATGAGGTTGTGAATAATTATATGTTTTAATAGAGTCCTTATTATAATACATCTAAATAAAACATCATTTGAGCTATGAAATAAGAGAAATCCAAATCCATATTACTTTAGGTTTTTTAGTATAATGACTTTAAATTAAACATGAAAATAATTTTTGATATGTTTTTCTCCAAATGTGATAATGAGACATTACATGGACATTAAAAAGAATATAAATCATATAAAATGTTCAATGTGTAATATCTCATCTATGAAGATGATGTAATTTTCAATGGTTTTTGAAATAATTATTTGGTGTATGTTATAAATGATAATTTCTTCATCACAATGATATTAAAACAATTATAAAACAAATACGAGTTTTTAATATTGAATTTATTGGCTGAGAGGTGACTAATGACTTTGATGGAGTTATAGGAGCATTGGGATTTGAGAAAACATATTTGGAAAGGGCCAAGGGGTAGTTAATGTAATTCACAAAAACTATACTTACCTATTGTGGTGTCACATGTTTTTTTAAACATTAATCCAAAGTATCATTTCGATGAAAATGGTTCATATCATTTTAGATACAAACCACACATGCAACAATTGGTTACATGAAAAACCTTCCTAGCTGTGAGATAGGGGTTGCACCATAAGCAGATATAGAAAATTGTTTTTTCAAGTTTTTGATAACTATGTTTCCAAACTGTATTCATCATTTAAGTTAATAAAATTACTATTATTCAATGATTTTTATTTTTTTATCAAACCCCCATTATCTTATACATTAACAAAATTGCACCATCTAATGCATAGAGGTATTTAAATCATAAAAATCATAAGCTGGTCATCCTCATATAAACTCAGAATCGAGCTTTGTCATTCTGATTATATCACCCTATGCTAGGGGAGGTGGCTTACCGCCTGGCCCTTCCACCTCAATTTTATAGGGTGACCGACATCTTCCACATATCTCATCTAAGGATATACGTCCACGATCTATCCCACTTCATCGAGCATAGGGAGCTGGACATAGATAACAAGGTGACTTTCATGGAGGTTACAGTGGAGATTGAGGATCGAAGGGAGCAGGTCCTATGTGGACGGTCGATTCCTCTAGTGCACGTTCGCTGACAACACATGAACCTCTAGGAGAGAACATGGAAACGGGAGGCTCAGATGGGTGCTCAGTACCCTCTTTTGTTTCCCTAGTGTGGGTTGTAGATATACAGGGACGTAAATCCCTAAAGTGGGGCTTATTTAAAGACCCAAAAATTTCAATGATACTTTTTCTTAAATTCTATGGAATTTTATGAGTCCTCAGTTTCGAACGGCAACTGATTCCGACGCCCAGTGTGCCAAAAATCATTTTCTGAAGTTTAGTTCGGGTACGTTAAGTAAACGTACGTGCTGGTTTTTCTATATTTTGAAACGATGCTCGAAATTGAAATATGAGGACACCGATGAACCCATAGGGTCGATATTTGAATAAGGGGACCATTACCTCAGTTGAGTTTTATCGGAAGGAGAATATAATTTTTGGGGAGGCTCTGGAGAATTTGTAGAAAAATGTTCATCTCCACAAAGAACAACTTCAACGAGGAACGACATCTTCCACTCGACGAATAACGTTTTCTCCACTTCTTCAACCGGGGAAAGAAAGAAGGAGATTCCCATGAGGAACACACATCTTTATTCTACTTTCTCCTCGTCAAGGGAGAAGTTGTTGTCTGCTAAGAGTTCCGCCAATGAATACGTCATTCCATCCAATGTTTACGGGACGACATCCGTCTTCTGCGATGCTCGTCTTTCACGGCTCGTCGACGTGCAATGTTCATGAAATCGAGGTAGGGGGATTTTTATAATTTAAAATTAATAAAATTACACATCATTCTTGATAAATGGTTTGGATTGTCTTCGGCCATTTGATATCGCCTATCGTGGAGGGCGTGTGCCGAATGAACACGGCTCGATGACCCTCTGATGGTCCTTGATTATTTTAGACGGCGGGGACCGGAGGCGGCGGTGACCGGAGTTGGCGGCCGCGCATCGACCACACTACGGAGAACCACATCCCACTTCTGCGGGCCTCTCTGGTGGGTGAACTGGCTACCGCCTGCCGGCCGAGCTGAAGGAACTGTGGTGCCCCCTTGGTGCCGCGCTATGGAGGATTTCGGCCTGCAACCACGGGCTTCTAGAGCTAGACTAAACTGGTCGGATTTGGAGTGCCGGTTAGTAAGGAGGGCGGCGCCGCTCGACGCCACTTGGCTAGCCAAAATGGAACGCAAACGTGGGTCGGGTCGGCGTGGGGGTCACGCCCCACCGGGCTAGGCCGACCCCCTAGCTGGGTTGGACCCGTTGGGCCGGGTCCCTGGTTGGTCTGCGCTCCACCGGGCTGGGCCGACCCTATGCCGGGTCTGACCCGACAAACCAGGTCATGACGACCCGCCAGCCCTCTGGGATTGATGGGCTGGGCCCATTTCGCTTAAACGCGTATATCTTCTAGACCACGCGTCCGATCGACGTGCCATGTGCGGAACTGGGATCCTCATAATGAGGCGGTCCTTTTTTGGTACTCTAAGTGTGTTTTGGAGAACATTGGAAAATGTCCAGGTTTGAAATGATCGAAATTCCAACCAGGCCCCTAGAATAGAAAAGCCAATAACACTCAGACGGGGCGTCTGATTGACGCATCATCCATCGTGTTGGGTTCATTTTGAAGATACAAAACGTTGGGATACATCAACTCTGGTCTTTGTGATAGTTTATGTCTCGACCCCTTTTCTCAAGTAGCGGAATCTCCTGGAATCGAGTGTGCATTGTGCAGGAACTCTAGAGGTGGCTGTGACTGTGATGACTAATTTATAGGAATACTCGGTGGGTTCGACAGGGACGACTACTGTACTAGTATCCTCCATAGGTTCGACAGCGATGACTACTACTCTTGTATCCTGTGTGGGTCCGACAGTATGACCTCTGTACTTGTATCCTATGTGGGTCTGATAGAGTAGCTGGTCTTGTATCCTGTGTGGGTCCGACTGGCTAGATTAATCAGTGACTACATATGATCATCTCTATCGCTATAATCCTCCATGGGTTCAACATCGATGAATACTGTTCTAGGATCCTTCTTGGTTTCGACAGCGATGACTATTGTTCTTGTATCCCATGTGGGTCTGGCAGTTTGACCTCTGTACATGTATCCTGTGCGGGTCTGACAGAGTAGCTAGTCTTGTATCTTGTGTGGGTTCGATATCTTCGCTGGTCTTCTATCATGTGTGGGTACAACAGCTTAGATGAATCAGTGATTACATCCGATCATCTCTATCGCTATACGAAAGATTTTTACTTGTGTGATCTGAGTCTTGACTTTCTATCATTATCATCGATGTGATTGACTTACTTTCTTATGTGGACTGGGTTGTGCTTGGGGTCAAGAGTTGGGGCCATGCTGAGATTGATAAATTAGGTATATGTGTGTGTATATACCTAAGTAGGGTTGGTTAATACTTCGTGATTATATCTTTATTCTGTGGTTTATCCCTCATGGATTCTGGGAGACCATCGAGGGTCTCGGGGTCCCTACTGAGTATCAGTATACTGACCCCTGCACGGGCTTTTCCAGAACCTCATTGTGTTCGATGCAGACAACGTATAACGCTGATAGAGGCCGAGAGTGCCACAACTAGATGGTACCTGGTGGTGTAAAACTTGGATAGAGTATACACGGAGTGAACCGATAGACGTGGAGTGCTGAGGTGGACATCTCTACCTACCAATCAGGTAGGACACTCGGCAGACGATCCCGGAGCTGCCCTTTTTCCGTTCAACTGTTGTCCCTTTTTCAGTTGTACTTTCTTTTTGTTATACATGTTCATTACTGTTGGTCTTGTATAATGTCTCATTTAATTTCTAGCACACTCTATTGTATTCTGTTTTACATAGTGTTTACTTCCTATTGAGTAATCTGTTGTGTTTTTTTAATTTCACAAATCAATGCCTTCCCAGCTTAGGGAATTACACTTTTAGTGATAGTCGACAACCCCTGGCCTATGGAAGGGGGCATGGGGTAGTCACGTCACGGGTCCCTAGTATGGGTCCGACCCGTCAAGGAAATTTTTACGATTCTGTAGTTTCTGACGGCACCTGATTCCGAGGCCTAGTGTGCCCACAATCATTTTCGGAAGTTTAGTTCATGTGCGTTCAGTAAACATATGTGCTGGTTTTTCTATCATTTGAACCGATGCTCAGAATTGAAATATGAGGACACCAATGAATCCATAGTGTTCGTATTCGATTAAGGGGACCTTTACCGCTGTTACGTTTTATCGGTAGGAGAAGTTAATTTTTTTGGGATTCTTTATAAACGTAATAAAAATTATGTGTTACATAATTTTTGTTAAGGGGTGGTTATTTTCTATAAAGAGGAGTTGGAAGTAGGGACCACACCCCACACAACCACCCATGAGAAGATATTGTATGCTAGGTCCCACACAAATGAAAACCTCTCACCCCCCCTTGGAACCCTCCCTTAAACTATGGGAATTCCATGTTTTTAATTCATGCCAACACTCCACCATTAATGAAGAGAATAAATTTAATTTTAATTCAAACCTTTTTTAATCCATCCCTACACATTTAATCTATTATTTTTTCACTTTTTATGAGGGAGAAATCTTTAGTTTTCTGCCATAAAAATAATAGTGATAAAACACTATTATTTTTTGTCTAACATGGTGGAGAGATGAAGAGAAGAAAGAATGTTTTCTTACCACGAAGAACACAAAGAACATATCCAACGTTGAATGACGTCCTCTCGATGAAGAACTACATTTCCACCAAATAACGATGATGTTCCTTCTTCCTTTCTACGACCTCCGTTCGCGTTAAAATAGTAGGCGACGTCCGCAAGGAACATTGACGCCACTCCATCCTCGAACATTTCCCGACGTCAATGAAATTGACGTCTTCCCTCTTTCCCACTACTCCACTGAACACGCACCGTTTATGATGTAGGGTGATTAGTTTAATTTTAATTGAATAAAATTATATCCTCAATTATTCGATTTTTACTTTATTCGAATGTGGCCATTTCTTATCATATAACACAAAGGGAGCGGGCCGAAAAAACATGGCCCGACGTCCCTCCATTGGTTTATAATTGATTAATGATGGAGGCGGAGATGAGTGGTCATGGTGCCTTCACACTGCGCTGAAGAAAGGAGGCCATGGTCTTAAGGGGGCGGCAACTGAAGGCGGTGGTGATTGAAGGCGGCAGTGACTGAAGGCCGGGTCGGGACTGGCCGCGACGGTGGAGGACCAGCGCCAAAGCGCCGACCGCGTGGGAGGAAACTGCGGCTTACAACCGTGGGTCGCTCAGCCGAAGAAGAATTGGCTAGCCACATGCTGGCTGGGCTAGAAGAACCGGTCATCTAAAGCCATCCGGGCTATAGAACTGCGGAACTGCTGGGCGCCGCGCTGAGGAGGAACTGTTGCGCACTTCCGCAGGTTTCTCAACAGACGAATCGGCAGGCCGCCTTCCGGCGGGTTTGAAGGTAAATGCTGTGCCGCTTGGTGCCTCGTGGGAAAAACAGCATCCCTATGTGCGGGCTGCTCACACTGTACAAAATAGGTTGGCTTCAGTAGGTCGGGCATCAAGGAGGGGCGGTGCTTCTCGGCGCCGCCGGGCAAGCCAAACCGGCCCTCAACCGCGGGCCGGGTCTGCGGGGGGGGGGGGGGGGGGGAGGGGGGGGGGGGGGTCACGCCTCACCGGGCTGGGCTTACCCCCCAAATGGGTAGGACTCACCGGGCTGGATCCCTAGGTGGGCCACGCACCACCGGGCTTGACTGACCCCTAGCCAGATTAGACCTGCTGAACCCGGTCGGGCCGACCCGCCAGCCCACTAGGCTTGATGGGCCATGCCTGTTTCGCTTAAACATGTATATCTTCTACACCGCACTTCCTATCGACACACCTTATACGGAACTAGGATCTTAGCAATGAGTAGGTCCATTTGTGATACTCTAAGTAAGTTTTGTACAACTTTGGAAAACGTCTAGGTTTGGAACGAGCGTAATTCTGACCGGGCCCCTGGAACAGAAATGCTAATAAGTCTCAGACCAAGCGTCTGATTAACGCGCTGTCTATCCCGTTGGGTTCATTATGATGAGATGGAACTACGAGATACATTAAATCAGAACTTCATGATTGTTTATGTATTGACACTTGGCTCGAGGAGCAGACCCTCCCAGAATTGAGCATGCTGTGTGCGGGAACCCTTGAGATGGCTGCGACTGCGATGACTACTGTACCGAAATCCTACATGGGTTCATCCACGGCGATTACTATACTAGGATCCTTCTTGGGTTCGATGACAATGAATATTGTACCAGAATCCTCCATGGGTTTGACAGCTATGACTACTATTCTTGTATCCTGTGTGGGTTTGACAATGTTGACTTCTATTCTTGTATCCTGTGTGGGTCTAACATAGTAGCTGGTCTTGTTTCCTCTTTGGGTCTGATGGCTTAGCTGGTCTAGTATCCTATGTGGGTCCGACAACATAGATGAATCATTGAATACATTTTAACATCTCTATTTCTATACAAGAGATATATACCTGTGTGATCTGAGTCTTGACTTTCTAGTACTATCATCGATGTGATTGACTTACTTTTCTGTGTAAACTGGGTTGTGCTTGGGCTCGAGAGTTGGATCTGTACTGAGATTGATAACATAGGTATATGTATGAGCATATACCTATGTAGGGTTGGTTGATACTTCATTATTGTACCATTCTTATTTGGTTTTTCCCTCACGGAGTTTGGGAGAACTTCGGGGGTCTCGGGGTCCCTATTGAGTATTATTATACTCACCCATTCATGGCTTTTCCCTCACATCGTTGTGATAGATGAAGACGACATACAACACTGACGGAGGCCGAGAGCACCATTATTGGATGGTACCCAGAGGTGGACCACTCGGAGAGACGATACACATAGCGGACTGATAGACGTGGAGTACTGAGGTGGACTTCTGTACATACCCTTCAGGGAGGATACTCAGTGGATGATCCAGGAGATTCCCTTTTTCCATTCAACTGTTGTCTCTTTTTCAGTTGTACTTGCTTTCTATTATTCTTGTTCTTTGATGTTGGGCTTTATACTGGCTCATTTACATTCCAGCACACTCTTTTGTATTTTGTTTTACTTAGTGTTTACTTCATGTTGCGTACTCTGTTGTGGTTGTTTAATTTTATAAATGCAATGCCCTCCCAACATAGGGATTTATGCCTTTGGTGCCAGTCACCAGCCCCTGGCCTATAGAAGGCAGGCTTAGCGTAGTCACGGCACGGGCCCTGAGGACTGGTCATGACAAATTGGTATCAGAGGAGTTGGTTCTACTGCAAAACTTAGGAATATGATCATTCTTTTCTGTGAAGAAATAGTGTTAAGTGTATTGAGTGTGGTTTTCAGTTATGGGAGTCCTGTTTTGGTCTGGTGACTGACGTATCCATACACCAGGACCCTGACCTCTGATTCCCGACTCAGTGCATGAAAACCCTGATTGCATGTGTGTTTCCTTCGATAAAGTTTTCTTTGTGATTACTTTGTGTCAGCTCACCAGGTATACTGATTTAACCATGGTGTAGCTATTTATTTTCAGGATGGCCTCATGAAGGCAGCCTACTAGGGTTCCGAATTACGTACAAGATGGTAGCCCACCAAGCGACGAGGCCTCAGTGCAGGGCCCCATCATAATAGAGGTACCCACGGTACCACTACCTGCTGGACCACCAATACCACCAGCCCTAGTAGTAGAGATTGCACGTTGTCTGGGTGTGTTGCATGAGTTCCAGTGTTAGAGGCCTCCCAAGTTCAAGGGAGAGACAGACCCATAGGCAGCTGAGGACTGGCTGGAGGCTGTTGTGATGGTTTTCAGATTAGTAGGGACACCAACCGACCTCATGGTGATCCTTGCTGCGAGTCTCCTGCATGCAACTATAGGTATATGGGGGAGCCTGATGCTTGAGGTGCATGATGAGGCATCATTTCTCTGGACAGACTTCGAGAGTGTCTTTTGCTCAGAGTTTGTTCTAGCCAGCCTTCGTGGGGTGCGGATTCAGGAGTTACTTCATTTGCAGCAGGGAAGAATTACTGTAGCTCAGTACTGAGTGAGGTTCACCAACCTCTCGCACTACTCCACAAATATGATATGGGACCCATTCTTCAGGGCCTGAACCGTTGAGCAGGGACTCATGTAGGAGATCAGGGCATTTATGGTCTCCCTCAACATTCCGACGCAGACAGAGGTATTGGGGCGAGCCCTCCTAGTGTAGAGTTTCCTTGCTGAGTAGTCTCCAGCAGTGAGACCCACCACTAGTTGACACAGACTAGAGTCTTTTGTAGATGGCAGTAGATACATGACTCAGGGGTTCAAGAGGAATAGACCCACAGGTGGTTGAATGCACGACTTAGGTTCGGTTATGTGGGGCACACGAGACAGAACTAGCCATACGAGGAACAGGCAGTGCTATGCATTCGGCGGGCAGGGTCACATGGCTCAAGACTGCCCGACTCGCGCTGCAGATGAGAAGGATGCAGTAGAGGGACCTCCCAAGAACAGACAGAGGTCCGACTGTAGTGGTCTGCTAGGAGTTGGTGCATGTGGCAAAGGAGTTGGCCGAGAAAAAGGTGGTGGGTGACGTTTCGAGGCCCCACCACCACCACCACCACGAGGTCCACCCCAACCACATGGAACAGGTGGACAGGGGAGATCTTATGTTCAGGTAGATGTGGGCTATGACCCTAGTGCTCTGGGAGTTGGTGGACAAGAGTGGTACTAGCTCTATGCATAGAGTCATTTGTTCACGATTCATCTAGCTTCGTTGATGTCGTTTTTTATTAATTCATTATGTCTTTGTACTTTGAGATTTAGTAATAAAAGAAATATTTCCATTTGACCTTTTATTTCATACCTTTTAGATGTGGTTGATATTGATAGGTTCTGGTAAAAACCATTGACTTGAGCCTCACATTCGAGATTCCTACTGGAGGAGACCCAATGACCACACACTACTGCCAATAGTGTGACTCGACCCTTAGATGTGAGATTAATGGTTGGATATCTTGGTAGTGGTGTCGAGGCCTTACGACGTCATCCATGTCATGATATAGTACCATTCATTTCAGGATTGACTGTATCAGGCAAAGGACTTGGTTCATCGAGGGGATGAGACTGGATTTCTCTTTTCAGAAAATGATAAATCATAGCAGCTCTTGTAGGACATAGGCGAAGAAGGGTGTAGATGAGTTCTTTTAAATAGGCTAGTCTCAATGATATTTCGTTGGGAAAATGATTTGCAGTGTACTCTAACCACTAGAGTCTCAGGTAAATTTTATCGCAAAAGGACTTGATCCTAAGACAGCGGCGATGGCTCGAGTTCCTCCATGACTATGACTTCGAGATATTCTATACTACAGGGAAGGGGAACGTTGTAGTAGATGCTCTCAGTAGGAGATTGGGCATTCATCTACTAGGAGAGGCGACAATGCAGCTTTCCACATTTCAGAAATACATTGTGGATAGAGATGGAGAAGCATTTCAATAGTCTTTCACAGTCACTTCCCAACTTTTTCAAGGAGTCGGGGAGGCGTGGCATGGGGACAATTACTGCGACACAAGACATGCTCATATATCCTCAGGGTAGGCACACGAATAATTTTCTGAAGGTGGGGAGCATGTCTATCCTTTCAGTGGACGTACCATGGTACCAGATTCACTTCAGGAGGATGTGTTGTGGGAAATATACACATTCTCTTTAGTGGTACATCCAAGAGTGGTAAAGATGTACTAGGACCTTCGATGACAGCACTGGAGGCCAAGTATGAAGAAGACAGTAGTGTAATTTTTCTCTTTAATCCTCACTTGTCATCAAGTGAAGGAGGAGCACTAGGTTCAAGCTGGCTTGGTTCATCCCTTAGAGGTTATAGAGTGGATGTGGGATGGGATATCCATGGATTTAGTGATGGGGAAACCACGTACATCTAGAGGACACGACTCTATCTGGGTGATTGTCGACCGACTCACCAAGTCATCCCACTTCATACCGATCAGGGATCAGGGATCAGTATAGAGCTTGGGATTCCTTTATGTTCAGGAGATCGTACAACTTCATGGTGTGCCATCGAATCTCGTCTCCGATAGAGATGCTTGTTTCACTAACCGGCTATGGAAGGGGTTACAGGATGCTTTTGGCCTGCGGCTTCGCTTGAGCACTTCCATCCATCATCAGACAGACAGTCAGACAGATAGGACTATTCAGACTCTCAAGGATATTCTCCTTGCATGTTTCCTCGACTTTAGTCATAGCTGGGAGGATCACTTACCCTTGGTGGAGTTTGCGTACAACAACAATTACCACTCCTCCATCGGGATGGAACCTTACGAGGCATTGTATGGCCAACCTTGCAGATCACCACTGTGTTGGACTCACCCATCGGAGTCTATATGTGTAAGACCAGAGATAGTGAAGGCTACGATGGAGAAGGTGAAGATCATCCAGGAGAAGAGGAAGACTGCACAAAGCTGGCAGAAGTCCAATGGTGAAAGGATACATGGACCACTGGAGTTCTAGGATGGAGACCAAGTCTTTCTATGAGTCTCACATTGACGAGGTCTACTAAGATTTGGCAGAGGTGGCACGTTGTCTCCACAATTCATCAGACCTTTTTAGGTTTTCAGTAGGGTAGGTGACGTGGGTTACCTCCTAGCCCTTCCACCTCAGTTGCATCGGGTGCACGACGTCTTCCATGTATCTCAGCTCAAGAGATATGTGCATGACCCATCCAACATCATTGACCATGGGGAGCTAAAATTGATGATGGGGAGACTTTCACAGAGTTTCCAGTGGAGATTGTGGATTGACAGGAGCAAGTCTTGTGTGGACGGTTGAATCTTATGGTGCGCATTCGCTGGCAGCAAGGGAACTTCCATGATAGCACAAGGGAGTGAGAGGCTCCGATGTGTGCTCAGTACCCTCTTTTGTTTCCCTATTGGGTGTTGTAGCTTTATAGGGATGTAAATCCCTGAGGTGGGGGTAATTTAAAGACCTATAAATTTCAAAGAATTTTTTTTCTAAAATGTCATGTATTTTTATGAGTTCGCAGGTTCTGACGACAGCAGATTCTGAGGCCTGGTGTGACCAGAATCATTTTCTGAAGTTTAGTTCGTGTACGTTCAGTAAACGTACATGCGGGTTTTTCTATATTTTGAACCAATGCTCAGAATTGAAATATGAGGACACCAATGAACTCGCAGTGGTAGTATTCTCTTAAGTGGACCTTTACCGCAACTGCGTTTTATCGGGAGGAGAAGTTAATTTTTGTGGATTCTTTATAAACATAAGAAAAATTATGTGTTACATACTTTTTGTTAAGGGGTGGTTATTTTCTCCAAAGAGGAGTTGGAGGTGGGACCCACACCCCATACAACCACCTATGAGAGGATATTGTGTGGTGGGGCCCACAAGAACACAAACCACTGAACACCCCTTGATACCACCCTTAAACTCTTGGAATTCCAGGTTTTTAATTCTTTCCAACACTCTACCATTAATGAAGAGAATTAATTCAATTTTAATTCAAACCATTTTGAATCCATCCCTCCACATTTAATCTAATGTTTTGTCAGTGTTTATGAGGGATAACTCTTGAGTTTTGTGCCTTAAAAATAATAGAGAGAAAACTGTATTGTTTTTTGTTTAACTTGGGGGAGAGCTACGGAGAAGAAAGAAATTGTTCTTCCGATGAAGAACACGATGAACATCTCCAAGGTGGAACGATGTCCTCTCAATGAAGAACATTGTTTCCACCGAAGAACGACGACGCGTCTTCTTCCTTTTCGCGACCTCCTTCTGCATTAAAAGAGTGGGCGCCGTCTGCAAGGAACATCGATGACAGTCCATCCTCGAACGTTTCCCGACGTCAACAGAATCGACGTCCGCCCTCCTTCCCGTGACTCTGCAGAGCGATCACCTTTTACGAGGTAGGGTGATTTGGTTAATTCTAATTGAAGAAAATTATATCCTTGATCCTTCGATGATTACATTATTCGACGGTGGCCATTTGTTATCATATAATGCGGAGGGCGCGGGCCAAACACACATGGAACAACGTCCCTCTGTTGGTTTTTGATTGTTTGAAGATGGAGTTGGGGCCGAGAGGGAGCGGTGTCGTCACATTGCGCCAGAGGAAGGAGGCCACAATCATGAGGTGGTGGCAACCGAAGGCGGTGGCGATTGAAGGCGACAGCGACTGATGGCTGGGCCGGGCCTGGCCGCAGCCGTGGAGGACCGTCGCCCTCGGGCCGACCCTGTGGGAGGAAACCTCGGGACGCTCATCCAATGAAGAAACAGTCGGACTAATTTCTGCCGGGCTCGAAGAACAAATCGGCTAAAGCCGTCCAGGCTTGAGAACCGCGACGCTGCTAGGTGCCGCACTGCGGACGAACAACAGCCCACTTCCACGGGCCGCTCGGAGGACAAACCGGTCGACCGCCTGCCTGCCGGGCTGTAGGTAACCAAGGCACTGCTTGGCGCCACATGGGAAGAATAGTGGCCCGCTGTCCGGGCCGCTCATGACATAAAAAACAGGTCAGCTTCAGTCGTCCAGACAGTAAGGAGGGGCAGTGCCGCTTGGTGCCGGCTTGCGTGCCGAACTTGCCCGCAACCACGGGCTAGGCCCGCGGGTGAGCCGCTCCCCACCAGGCCGGTCCAACCCCCCCCCCCCCCCCAAAGGGTCAGACCCTCCGGGCTAGGTGCCTTGGTGGGCTGCACTCCACCGGGTCGTGCCAACCCCCAGATGGTTCAGACCCTCCGAACTGCGTCGGACCCTATGAACTAGGTCGGACCGACCCCCAGCCCACTGGGCTTGATCGGTAGGGCCTGTTTTGCTTAAACGTGAATATCTTAAAGACTGCATGTCTGTTCGATGCGACATCTATGGAATTGGGATCCTCGTGATGAGGGGTTACTTTTGCGATACTCTATGTGTTTTTTGACAACTTCAGAAAATGGATGGGTTTAGAACGAGCGTAATTCCAATCAGGCCCCTGGAACAGAAATGCTATTAACTCTCAGACCAGGCGTCTGATTGATGCGCCGTCTGTCGCATTGGGTTCCTTATGATGAGTAGGAACTACGAGATATATCAACTTAGGACTTCATGATATTTGATGTATTGAAACTTGGCTCGAGAAGCGGACCCTCCCGGAATCGAGCATGCTGTGTGTGGGAACTCTAGAGCAGGTTGTGACTGCAACGACTACTATACCAGAATCCTACATGGGTTTGGCAGTGATGAATACGGTACTGGGATCCTCCATGGGTTCAACTACGATGGCTATTCTACCGGAATCCTCCAGGGGTTCGAAAACGATGACTACTGTTCTTGTATCCTATGTGGGTCTGACAGTTTTGACTTCTATTGTTGTATACTATGAGGGTCTGACAGAGTAGCGGGTCTTGTATCCTGTGTGGGTCTGATAGCATAGCTGGTCTAGTATCCTGTGTGGGTCTGATAGCATAGATGAATCAATGACTACATCTGATCATCTCTGTTGCTATTCAAGAGATGTATACCAATGTGAGCTGAGTCTTGACTTTCTATCATTATCATCAATATGATTGACTTACTTTCCTCTATGGACTAGGTTGTGCTTGGGTTTGAGAGTTGGAGTCGTACTGATATTGAAAACATAGGTATATGTATGGGCATATACCTAAGTAGGGTTGGTTGATACATTGTGATTGTATCATTATTATGTGGTTTATTTCTCATGGATTCTGGGAGACCATCGGGGGTCTCTGGGTCCCTACTGAGTATCTTTATACTCACCCAATCACGGGCATTGCCCACACCTCATTGTGTTGGATGCAGACGACGTACATCGCTGACGGAGGTCAAGAGCGCCATGACTGGATGGCACCCAGAGGTGGACCACTCGACGAGACAGTACACAGAGCGGACCGATGGACATGGAGTGCGGAGGTGGACATCTTTACCTACCCTTCAGGTAGGATACTCGGTGGACGATCCAAGAGCTGCCCTTTTTCCTTTCAGTTTTTGTCCCTTATTTAGTTTTACTTGCTTTCTATTGTAACTGTTCATTAATGATGGGCTTGTATACTAGCCCATTTACTTTCCATCACACTCTTTTTTATTCTGTTTTACTTACTGATTACTTTATGTGGCGTACTCGGTTGTGGTTATTTACTTTTATAAAGGAAATGCCTTCCAAGCTTATGGATTTATGCCTTTGGTACAAGTCATCAGCCCCTGGGCTATGGAAGGTGGGCATGGGGTAGTCACAACATGGTCCCCAAGGACGGGTCGTGACATTTATTCCCATGTCAAGGATATATTCAAATTAGTGTTTCTCTCATGAATGAATAGTATAATACTATAGAATAAATAATGAATATAAATCTTTCGATGACTTTTTATACCATGATGATTGATTATTATTTACATTTATAAACTTCAGATGAGGTTGTAAATAATTATATGTTTTAATAGAGTACTTATTATACTACATCTAAATAAAACATCATTTGAGCTACGAAATAAGAGAAATCCAAATCCTAATTACTATAGATTTATTAGTATAATGACTTTATATTATACATGAAAATAATTTTTCATATTTTTTTCTCTAAATGTGATAATGAGAATTCCACGGACATTAAAAAAATGTAAATCATATAGAATGTTCAATCTGTAATATATCATCTATGAAGATGATGTAATTTTAAATGATGTTTGAAATAATTGTTTGGTGTATGTTATGAATGATAATTTATTCATCACAATGATATTAAAACAATTATAAAACATAAAAGAGTTTTTTATATTGGATTTATGGACTCAGAGGTGACTAATGACTTTGGTGGAGTTATAGGAGCATTAGGATTTGAGAAAACATATTTGGAATGGGCCAAGGGATTGTTAATGAATTTCAAAAATACTATGCTTACCTATTGTGGAGTCATATATTTTTTTTAAACATTAATCGAAAGTATCATTTCTAAGAAAATGGTTCATATAATTTTAGATCCAAACCACACATGTTACAATTGGTAACACGACAAACCTGCCTAGTAGTGAAATATGGTTTCCACCTTAGGTAGATATAGAAAATGGTGTGTTCAAGGTTTTGATAACCATGTTACCAAACTGTATTCCTAATTTAAGATAATAAAATTACCATTATTAAATGATTAGAATTTATTATCAAACACCCATTATCTTCTACATTAACATAATTTCTCCCTGCAATGCATGGAGGTACTTCAATCATCAATATATTCAGTTGTTCATCCTCATATAGACTCAGAATCTAGGTTTTTAAATCATATTGTATCACCCTATGCTAGTATAAGAATCATCATTCGTCATATTATGGTTTATCGTTTATAACTAAAATATTATTTAATGAAATCAAATGTAACATATTTTCATGAATTTTTTTTATTTTAGTGGTTTGCCTTGATCGGGCATTCCTAAAATCCTTATAATGGACGAGTGCTGAATCTTATGAATAAGATATGTTTTATAGGGATTTTACCAAATGGTTGTGTTGTTTTTTATAATAATTATGTGTGGCCCAGACCTAAATTTCCATGAATTTCACTTTTAAATTTGAATGTAATAATTTTGAACTTAATTCCATATATTAAATATAAATTGTGTATTTAATTACTTTGTTGGAGGTTCATCATCTCAAATAGATCCTCCCATTTGGGAGAGTGGATTATATACACCAATCCTATGAATCGTCTTGGAAATTAAAAATCAATTTTGGTTGTTTTTTTTTTAATTCTTGTTCGAAAGTAAATTTTTTAATTAGATTCTAGGTGTGTAGGATTAAATATAATATATGACATGATTAAATTTAATTAAATGAGTTAGTATGTCAAACATACTTGATTTTTTAATAAATAAACATTTGAGGTACACTATTTTATTAAATAATTATGTAAAGAAAATGGTGTTTTTTGGAGTGATAAATGGATTGAACCATTTCAATATCTAACATAATTAGTTATAAATGGAAATGAGTAAGTTTAATTAATTAATTGTTATATAGAATGAAAATATAAATGTTCATATATTATTCAAACATGAAAATTATTATGTAATTTTAACTAACATGAACTTATTTATTATTACAATTAAAAAAGGCTAATTTAACAAATAGTATCATGACCAAATATCTTAATATTACATAAAATTTTTATATTCCCATATAATATACATTGAGAGATCCATCATTTACCAGGTAAGAATTCATTGGATTACCTCATTGGTTAGATGAATTATTATTCATAAAGTGACAAATGGGTTCTTTATATAGAATTCCAAGAATGAGATCAGAGGATTTGTGAATTGTATCACACATTTAGTGAGACTTGGGTTCCATACATGGATGTTTTTAAAGGTTAAATTAAATTATCATATTCCATGATTGAATCCCAATTTTCTTCTATGTGACTCCAAGGATGGGATCACCTGATTATATGAATTATTCTATTACAAGGAAAATACCATGGTTTTTAATATATAATTCCATTGATGGGATCATAGGTTAATTATAAGTATCTTGTATTGTTGGTAAATCATGGATTATAATGTATAATGTCTTGGTTGGGATCACATAACATATGAAATTTATTATTTGATTGACTATCATGATACATGGATTCTTTGTCATTTAATCTATAATATATGATTTTTATAATTGCATGGATATTTTTAGGTACCATTTTCACGTAAACAACTGATCCTCTTATAATAAGATATATAAAATAATAGTGAATCATTTAATGGTTATAGAAATTCTTACACCTTGTTGTTTGTGATGATAGTTGTGAGTCCAGTTATAACTTTATTAATAACACCTTGAATATTTAGTGGTTTCCTTGGTATTAATTCTTATGTCCTCCAAGGTGCATGTATATATCTGAATAATTATGAATATACATACTAATTTATAAATGATGACCCATTCATAGGAATTCCAAAATTGGAAGAAGTGTGAATTGATATATGAGGGTCATTTACATAACCCAAGACCAACATGAGAATAATTATCTATTTAAATCATTATTTTTTATACCTTAAGAATTTTTTTATATTTAAAAACTAGATTACATTGGATTTCATTAGTGCTAGCCTACTGAGTATATATCACACTCTTTTGGGGAGTTCATTTTGTACTCAAATTGACCACATGGTGGCAGGACTACGATTCTAGAATACTTTATGTCTCGTACACATTGATATTGTAGGTGAGGAGCATAGGAATGTGCTACTACTTAGGATGCTCAAAAGATTTTATTTGGGATTTATTTATTTACATTATGAATGTATTGTTAGTTTTTTGTAAAAAAACACTATTTTTTATTGGAATTGAATGGACATCATTATATCTTTTATATTTTAATGCAATTGGATGGTTATTGTTAATGTGTTGTTTTTGTTCACTTAATTTAATTTATACTACAAACTATATTGATTTTTATATGATATACAGCTATGAAACCCAAATTATGGGGATATAGTCTCCCCACTAGAAGATTATTAGACCTCCATGGGTAGTCAGAATCCATTATCATATGTGGAGGCATGATTGTGGCCATGAAAAATCCTTATTAGGATACTATTATAAAGTGAGATGGGATAGTAAGTTAAAAATCATTATCAGAGGGTTCATTGGATAATTATACTATTTCAGAATATTAGTCAAGAGACTATTTATTTTTCAGAACATGTCATATATCTCGTTTATTGGAGTGATCAACAGACACATGAGGGAAAGAGTCAATTTCCAGGGATGAGATAGTGGTTCATGTATCTTGTTATATCAATAGACTATTATTTTACTTGATTGATTGATTTATATTCTTCTTCTTACACATTTATGGGATTGGATATATTTTTCCACTATTCTAGTATAACAAATATTTAATTTTGTATTCACTAATATAGGAACAGTTTAATCCACATTACAAAAATATAACATTCCATCTAGATTTAATATTTGACGTCCTTATACATGTAGGATGTGAATTCTGTGATTTGGTGTCATAATTATCTATATACCATGTTTAGGTGATTAATTACCATGCTTAACTATACACTATGTGGTGTTATACATTTCCATATTCAACTACATTTAATAATTTTTTATAAAATTTATTTATTTTTAGTATTGGAAAATAAATTGGTATTATATATTCTATATCATCATCAATAGTTTTTTCCTATAGAATATAATGGTTGATATATAATTAACAAATTGTTATGTTCTTTGGCCAATAAAATTTTTGTAATGGGTTTAGACATTAATAGTTCGGAAAAAATTGGATGAAATATGTATCAATTATGTTTATTGGATATTATAAATTGAGAAGGGTGACCTATATAATCAGAACATAATATATTTCCTTTCTATACATTGAGAATGGTGGTAATAACCTATTTTATTTTACATGTGTACCAATTGTAAAATATATATGAATGTACCCTTTTAAATTGATATTGGTTATTTCACTAAGTAAAACAATTTGTAAATATATCGTTTTCTAAAATCTGATTAATAAAGTGACTAAATTACTTATGGATCATATATGAGATTTTTAATGAGTTGTTAAATCATGTTTAATCATTATTTTGATATAAGGTAAAATAACCTATATTGGTCAGATATGAAATTATATTTTAAAATAATAATCCCACAATGTGAGTATATAATATTTAAAAAAATATATTTCATTGGGTTTCATTTCGATGTATACGAGTTGGAATGAATGGACCCTCACAATTCACTTTTAACTTAATATTCCTTATTGACTAACCCTAGGTGTGTATACTCAAGTGACATAGAGATGGTATTTAATGAGATAGTAGAAACATATAAAGTGTTAATGTTAACTTTATAGTGTTAGCACAGTGATCTAAGCCCACAAAATGATAGAGAACTTATAGTATTCATTTATAACTTATTTTAATGAAAGGATTTAGTTAATTAAAATCATAGTGGCCACCAATTTGTTGATTCCTATAGGTATTGGAATTGGATATTTCATTAAATAAAAATAATTATGAAAAATTTATGGAGGAATTAATTGTTAAAATAGATGATTGAGGCAAATTACTTGTTACCATCCAAGGATAAAATAAGATAATCTTCTAGGTATAGTTTCAGTTATAACTGTTACATGAGTTTAATATGTCTAAAGATAATTAATGTTTGAAATAAATTTTAATCACTAAATGTGATTAAAATAAAACCTTTTCATGATGTCTATATCTAGGTTCCTTTATTAAGGGTTGTCGAGATGATTTATTAGGAGGTTCCTTAAAATGAATGTGAACAATACCCATGTATCTACATTGATATTCTAATTATCTTGATCTAGAAGTTAGGAATTGGATATAATTAGAAGTTATGTATTGAACATATTTTAGAATCAAAGCCTCATGGAAATGTCCTTCTTGTTTTTTAATAACCTCATGAATTGAAATACACATTGGATTATTTCATGATATTTGACTATAGATATTCCATTGGAATTCATTTATCATGGTATGGACATCCATTCCTTGTAATGAAACGTATTTTAGGAAAGTTGTCATGTTATTATTTGTCCTCTGTTATGTACATGATCATCATGTAATATTAGAGTATTGTAAGGTAGTGTTGGAATATTATTTTTTAGTGTGAACATTAATTTTCAATGATTGGGGACATAGCAATTCATCATCCATGCCAATAGACCTATGGGATAATATGAAAAAAGGAATAAAATTTTCATTTGGGCCATCACATATAGGTATTCATGTGGTTGATAAGACTATGAACAATATTAATTGGTGTGTTTCTACACATCTAGAGCTTCAAGGTTGTAAATGTTATTTCAAAATATACCCCTTGACTCGTAAGGTGGAAAATAAAACTCTATGTTTTCGGTGGAAATTTCAATGTTGAAATATGTTACACTATATTTATGAATCTGTTAGGGAGTAGAAAGATATATGTGTATAGGGAAGTAATAGTTGTCTCATTATTAGGGGATAATATTTAAAATGGAACTAGTTATGTAACACCACCAATCAATTTATTTTTGGAAAATATTTCAAATTATAATTCCATTCATGTGGGTATCATACCTCAGTTTCATCCATATGTGTATGTTAAAATTAATATATCTCAGTTATATGAGGATGGCTTTCCTATGATTTTTTAATTATTTCAGGTTAAAATGGTTTTTACCACATCTATTACTCGTGTCTCATGGGGGATGGTGTGTCTATCTTAGGGTGAGTTACAAATCATTATAAAACAAATTAATGACACCCATAAAGTGTGAGCATCTTGTTGAACATGCCTTATCATGTCCTTCCATTTAGAGGGATAACAACCAAAACGGTGTATTTTTATAATGTCATAATAATTTTTTGAACCCCATTACGATAGCATGATTATGTTATTGTTCCATGAAATGATACTTTATAAAAAACATGATTATGGGTTGGGATTGAATCTATACTATAAATTCATACATTGGGTGCACAAGCGAACTCAATAGTAATGCTTCTGACATATGTAGATGTTTTCAATGAATCAATATCATAAAATGGTTTTTTGTGTATGAATCTGTTGAGGATTCCGTTATTCGAAGAAGGACTAATATGGGGTTTTGAGACAATCATGGAATTAATTAATAGGGATGGAATCATGGTAATTTAATGACAATTCATTGGTTGGTGCATCCAATCTCTTCAGATAAAGTTGTCCAGTTGAGGTTCGACTATTTCTTGTCACTTGTAGGTGGATATGGATGGTGGGAAGTGGTGCCTCAAAATTATTTGAGGATATTACAAGAGTTCCTTGGGGCTTATTAGAAATTTTTTATATCCAGTTATTTTCTTCTCAGATTTGTTAAAATAAATCCCCTTATATTGACATCATATAATATAAACTAAGAGGGAATAATTTATATACAAATAAAAATAATTAAATTAATAATTTTTTTTGAATAAATATATTCTTTAATAGTTCCACATTGGTATCATGGATTATCATATAGGAATGGTATATCCTGAGTGATTTTTGGATTCCCGTGTAGGAATTCTTTGGACAGACTCTTGGACTCCCCAAAATTATTTTAATCGATATCCACGAGATGTATCATTAGTAGGATCAATTAATGTACATGATATGTGGATGTCAAGGAAATTTACTGACATCTCACTAGTAAAATCCTTATAATAGTTAACCTTTTATGAACTCCTGGGATTAATATTCTTTTTTAGGAAAACAGTCGCTTACATTTAGGCTCATATGATAAGATTAGTGTTAGAAGATCCCAGGGTGAGCCATTACGTATATACCTAGGTATATCTTGTGGAAAAATTACATAAAGGAATGTATTATTAGTGACATAATTTGATTCCAATCACAGTATTGAAAGGTAATTATTAATTAAATTTCTTGTTGTTCCTGTAATTAAATGTGTTATGATTCGGTTTTAGAGGAATCGTCTTTGAAAGATAATAATTTTTAGACTTAGATGATTCACAATGGATCAACATGATTTTTTCTTATTTGGCTAAATTAATTCAATGACTATGTAGTTTTTGAGTATCATTGGTATGATAATAATATAGTGAAAATGATATTATTGGTCCCATATGGATTGAATAGTTTGAAAAGGATCCATTGGGAAATGACTTTTGATCATGTTCATAAATACAACAGTGTGTAATTACAATTCTATGAGAATTCTCAATTAGTAAATTCAAATTTTGTGTTAAGAATGACTCAAAATTAACCATTTGATAACGATTATATTTTTCGGATCTTAACTAGATGGTGGTTGAATTTGATGAAGTTCTAATCATGTATCGAGTTATATGTGACTAGGTAAGTGTCATCTTGATGATTTAGTTTTGAATTATAGTATTAGGTCATGTTTTAATGTATTAACTATTTTATATTAGAAGTAATGTTTTCATATGTGTTGGTTGTTTAAAATGTTACCTTATATGTTCAGAAGAAGTTTCATGACCCAATTCATTCGTGTGATGATTTTTTTTGACACAGATTCACTATGATGAGTAGTTCATTATTGGGTAGACTGGTGGGTCATGTGTTTTGAACCATATTGAAATTCCAATGGTTATTTAATTCTTCATTTGGTAAATTGTTTAAATCATAATTTGATATTTATAATGATATTATGAGTGTTGAAACCTATAAATGTAATTTTTATAGTTTGGTAATAAGTCCTGATAGGTACTCAAGTGTAAAATGGAGTTTTTCGAGATACAGACATCGAGAACACATTTTTTGGAAAGGGTAAATCAGGAACAAGGTATTAATATAGTTAGGGGAATCTATTCATGCAAATAATACATCCATAGGCTGTCATAAATAATCTAAAACCATGAAACCAAGGTATCAATGTCATTAATAATGGTGCATGTCATTTCAATTACCAACCCCACATGCATCGCATGGGTAGAAAAATGGTGTCTCCTACTATGCGAGTGGGTTACCCTATAGAAGAGCTAGCATTAGGATGGTTCATTATTTGGGTAAATGTGAATAAAAACTAAGAGATTCATTAAAAGAAGAAATATGAAACTTTTCAACTTTTCCATTTTATCCTTAAAACCTCAGTTATCCTCGCAATTAAAATACTAGATCCCCACCATGAATGGATCTCATTAAACCTTCTTGGGATTTTGTGGTTCATTATCATTCATAATCGGAATCATGAATATTCAATTCATTTTGGTCAACCATAATTATTATATTATTCTAATATCCCCACCTCATGGTTTATCATTCCATGTTAAATTTTATTTCAATATGAGCTAATATTCAATAGATTATGGTAGTTTATTTATTCATCCCTTTTATCATGATCATGATTGTAGAAAAGCATGATAATAGATGAGTGATGAATTATTAGAATAGTGCTGGTCACCAATGTATATTTACTTACGGTTTATTCATGTATTATAATACTAAATTATTTAACTTTCTAAATTTTCCATGAGTTTCCCAATTAAATATGAATTTAATTATGTGGAAAATAACACCTTAATTTAAATATTGATTGTGTATTTAATTTCGTTATTGGAGGATCATCACCTCATCTTGAACCCCAACATTTTGTGTGTTATGGATATTGCAATGACATTTTCTTCATCAATAATGTGAAATCTATCTTTTTTGCTTATATTTTAAATGAAAAATTTACATCTCTATCTACATAAATTATTAACCTTTGGGTTTATTGGATAAAATATTTTCTAATAGATGATTAAATTTTATAAAATGAGTTTTCATGAAAACAATTCCCCATTTTTAATTGTTTTGTGTTGTATTATATTATAATTAATGGAAATAAAATGTAGAATATCTGAATGATAAATGTAATGTACCAATCACATGTCCTTCATAATTAATTTTAAATGGAATAGCCTAATTTTAATATTAATATTGTGAAATAGGTTTCTTATAAAGATGAAAAACATGTTTTTCATAGCAGAAGTATAATATGGAATTATTAATAAAAAAATTATTTATTAAATATATTGAAATGGTTAAATGTATTTTATATTATGAGGGGTATTTCTTACACATTAAAGGATGTGTTCCAGTTATCATATAATACACCATGAGTGATCCTTCATTTCTAATGTTGTAATTCCTTGTAGATGCTCATTTCATAGAAGAATTATGACAACATAAACAATAGTTGGGGTCATTATACACAATTTATAAGATGAACATAGAGATATGGTACATTTTTAATGCCTTTTGTGATACATTGGTTCCTTATACAGAATTCCATGGATGTGATGAAAGTTTAAATCAAATTAGCATACACATTGAGAGACATGTGGTTTACTTTAATGAGAATACATTGATAGGATAACAGTTTAAATATTATAATGTTATTCCATGGGTGATACATTGGTTTTTTTATAAAGTTCAATTGATGGTCTCATAGATTAATTAGTAATGTCTTATGTTACAAGAAAAACATGGGTTTTGATGCATTATAACACCCAAGATTTCATAGGACATTATTTCATCAAAGTAATGCAATAACTTGCATAACACGCAACACTGAGTTCAAGCGCACAACGCCTTACCAAACTAGTCATTCAAAAGAGGTTATGAATATTATTAACTAAATTTGGAAGTTTATGTAATCCTTATAATTTTAGGATCCATATTAAGAGTTTTTTAGACCTCATGTAATAACAAATTCATTCTTTCAGATAAAATAAATATTTTTTAAAAATGCTATTTTACTGGCCTTTTAATAGAGAACCCTTTTTAAATAAAATAATTGTAACTTTTATATATTAAATTTTACAAAATAAACTTATTCTTTATAATCGGGACATGAGAATATAGTTTCAATAAAATTGGGGAGTTTTTCTGATAACTTTCATATTTGGGTGAATAGTGAAAAATACTATATTTTAACTGAATTTTTTTAATCAAAATAATTTATAGTGTTGAATTATAAATTTTAATGTTTTAGAAGTATAATTATATTATAATTTTTTCCATCTAATCTAATGATTGTCCTTGTAAGTAATTTCACATTAAAATTGGACATAAACTAGTGTCAATCCTTGGATAGTTATTAATTATTAAAAATTCGTTTTTTGGTTTTGACAACGAGAATTAATATTTATTTCATCAATGAAACTTATAAGTTTTGAAATTGGTAAAATAAAATTAATTATTTAATTAATAATATCAAAATTAGCGTATGGTGAATTTTTGATATTTTTCAGAAAACATTCAATTTTTGATGAATAGTGAAGAACAGTGAGTTATAGTTTAAAACCAAATTTCTATTTAAATTGGTATTTAATTTATTTAAATTTATTTTAAGATAAACTAGATATATAATACCTATATAAGTCCAATGTAATTCATTGGAGTCAGTTTATAATAACTTTAGATATATAAAATTTTTATTGAACTTTTTATCATCTTTAGCCACCTCCTAGGAGCAAATTTAAATATACATAAAACATAATTTAACTGATTATGTGAGTTTAATTTGAAAAATCCATGAGGAACATATGATATTAGTAAGTAAAATGTGGTTCAATACGATGAAAATAATTTTTGGTGAATCGTAACTTCTAACTTTTATTTACCCTAGTTAAAAGTAAATAGTGTAATTTATTGTAGAAATGGTATTATTATTACACTAACACATGTCTTAATTCTATTGAATATGTGTAATTAGGCCAAATAAAAACTTAGGAAAAAAATATGATCCTTTAGGTCAACTTGGATTTGATTAGGACATTTATTATTATTTAATTCAAAGAAGAGTACAAAGAGTTAAAATCAATGTTTAATAACTAAAACATTTTTCATATAGGGTCACACATAAGATAAATTCGAATATAAATTTTAATTAGAAAGAAAAAAACATTTCCTATATATTCATATTTTTTTATATTTTTTAGACACTAAAATTTTTAATATATTTATGACACAATGATGATGCAGTAATTACCTAATTAATGAATGGTTAAAATAATTTTCATTATAAATATCCAAGTAAAAGTAATTTTATACATTTTCTGAATTCCACTAATTTTATAGGTTAATATGTCATATTATTGTTTGATAGAGTAATTTTTTTCAAAGTAATAATGCAGTTATAAATTTCGATAAAAATACCAAATAGTGTCAAAATTGACATAAAAGTGTTTTTAAAACAAATATTATATTATAAATTAATATTCTATTACTAAAAATCTAAGGATCGGCCAAAAAACTTATATAATTATAGGTGTATCAATAATGAACAACTTGGGGTTTTCTTGGAAGTATATATTAAGTTTATTAACCATATAATAAAAAAATACAAAGAGATATGGATAATGTCAAACTATTTAACTAAGCGTTAAATCTAAAATATAAAGTTAATATAGTGACCCAAACCTATCTAAAACCAATTAGTTGAGTGTTTTTAGACCCATACCCACCGTATCCTTTAAATATTATATTTTGAGCCATTATAAACTGAAAATTATTTTATTTTAAAATTATATTTATAACTTTTCCTAAGTTGCCCCTCACACATCTTATAAAGGGGCACTCCCCCTTCCCTCTAATTCACAACATCAGTGCCATTTGGATTATCCAAAACCTTAACAAATACCCTATAAACTATTATTTCCTTTTCAAAGAGGCCTTCATTTAGTCATAAATCCATCCTAAAGAGCCATTTTGATAAAAATAAAAGGAAAAACTCGAGTAAGAGGTAAATATTTCATCACCTCTTTCATGTTCATTTCTTCTTCCACATCCTATTTAATTTTTGTTTCCATTATAAAATAATAACTCTAGTATCTTCTATATACATTTATGTTATTATAAATATGGTACAAAAATATTCATTATTCTATCCATCTTTTGAATGACATGTCACCATACGTGCATACATACGGCTTACCGTCTCCACGTCATGGTGTAATTGTTATTCATTACATTATTTTTTGGATATGTAAAATAATGATGTGTAATTGTCATAAATAATAAATATAACATGATAATGAATATGTATATATGATATACCATCCAATTATATATTATTTTATTATCAAAAGAATGATATTGTTACTCATACATACGTATAGATTACCATCTCAACGAACGTGATACGATTCGTTCCCCATCATATCCAATCAAGACTAATTTTTATTAGATGATTAAAAATAATCATTAAATACATAATATAATTCAGAATATTAATATGATACATCCTATCCATAACAATAATTACTTACATAACAATGCATATAAAAGAAAACGAATTATTTAATACCCAAAACGAATATCATACTAAGATATTATTATCAAATCAATGTTAAAAGATCATATATGATATCATATTAACGTATATGATTCTTGTACAAAATAACAAAAATTATTCCGCCATTATACAAGAGGTAAACCTACCATTAACCAAGGAAATGTATAAGGTAAGAGTTAATTCTACAATCTCTTTATTATAAGAGGCTGTTTTTACGTAAATATCTACTGGGACCTCTTTATCATCCACATCCATGTTTCATAAAAATGTATCTCAAAACATTTTCTAACTGATAAAGGGGTAATGTAATTTTTAACCATATTTAACCTTATATATTTTGAAATTAATCTTTCTGTTTTTTTTTCAAACTGGGTACTTTATGACATTTTAAAAAAAAATTGACACGATGGTTTTTTAATATATACGGTGGGTGAAGATATTTTTTGCCATTATAACATCGTCGAATATTCCCTAAAAATATTATCAGAATATTTTAAAAGTTAATGTTTTCTTTATTATTGTTTGACTCTTAAATGATTTCAAAATAGAAAGAGATATTTCCCTAAAAAGGTTTTGATTTCATCTATGTCAACATCCATTGAGGGATTTTAAGTTTTTTTGAAATTGATTTAATATGATACAAAACTAACTTATTGTATTGAAGGTTTTTTGATATGTTTGAATGTGGATGTTACATTTTTATACCATTCATGGTTTATGGTTAAATTATTAAAATTTCATATGATAGTATTAATACGAATGTTTATGTTATATTTCATCCTTTTTATATGAGAAATGTATTAGGCTTAGTTAGTGATGGGTGGAGCCCACTATAGCTCCTAGATGCATTGGTAGGTCTCATTAGATGACTAGACATGGAATTGGTCGAGGAATTTCCATATTTGATATATGGTTTTGGTCGAGGCCTGAATCATTTTTTGAAGTCTTGCCCGAGGCCTTGAAAAAATGTTTCAGAATGCCTGATATTATAAATTCACTCATTATGGAAATAATATTTATGGATCATATGGTCATTCAACTTGTAGAATAATACATGATTATGTTTTATAATTCAGTTGTTTACTCAGCTCATATTCTATCCATAAAAGTATTCATGTTTATTATTAGTAACTCCATGTGGTTTCAATTATTCTCCATGATTAATATTTATGTTATCTTCTACTGTATTGATTACCCTTACTGAGCATTTGAGCTCACCCATTTCATATTTTTCATTTTCCAAGGATATGAAGAAGTCAGTTATGAGTGACTTTAGGCATAATCTAGGAGTCTTGGATGTTTCTAATGGAATAAATTTGTGTTGTATTTCTTTTCAGTTTGTAATGTTGATCTTATGTATGAATCTTGTTTCCAATAATACTAAACAAATATGTCTTTTGAGACATGATTTCCTTATGATCATGCCAATGTATTCAAATAATGCACCAAATCTAGGCTTCTGGGGTCGAGGTGTTATAGTTGTTATCAGAGGAAGTTTAGTACAAACCATGGAAACTAGAATTAGATAAACTCTGATTAGAAAACATAGCCCTAAGATAGACATTGATGATTATTATAGAAGCACTTCCTAGAATTTTGGAATTATAGTGATTTTGGGAGTTTTCCAAGCAATAGATCCCTATATGGATACGAGCAGGTAGAGCCGGCTCTTGCACATATGTACATATGGGTAAAACCCAAAAACACCGCATTGAGCTAGACTCGAATGGGAACTGGTGCACAAAAATAGGCCCTGTTTCACCCTAAGTTACTAAAATCTCTGGGGATATGTTTATTATAATTCTCATTTCCAATACAAATCATTATAATCAATTTATGAGTATATACCTCCTCAAAGAAAATATTTTTATGATTATGGATTATATCGATAAACTGTTCAATTTACATTAGGTATTTTACATGTTTCGAATTATCCATTACAATTCATACACTCTCCTAGTTAATTCTATTGTATAGAAATGGCACCCAGTAAAAGGAATGTGAACTCCAGCAATTTGTATGATCCAAAGAGTTAGAAGGATCATATCTTTCACGGTATTACTCCAACATTTAGAAGGGAAAAAGTCTCCCATGTATTCTCATCATATGAAGAAATTGTATCATGTGATAATAGGATATGTAAAGAATTTTCTGAATCCTATGGCTTTGATGGGAAGCTAGAGAAGAAAAGGATAGAAGAGAGGAAGATGGATAAAGGGAATATGGAAAAGAAGGATTTTCCCATATGTGATAACTGTGGAAAAATCACCTTGGTAAATGCTTGAAGGGAATGAGAGTTTGTTATATGTGTGGAGAAAAAGGACACCAAGTTCGTGATTGCAAATGTCTGAAAAATGTTTCAAATGTAAAATGCTTCATCTTCAAGGCATTGGGACATTACGCGAATCAATGTCCCAGTCCTCAGAGTATACCGCAAATGATGTTATTGGATAATAATCTTGTTGTGATAATACCTCAGATGAAGATGAATGACTAGTGTTCTTATGTTGTTATTACACAATAATATCATTTGATTGTCGTATCAGGAATATACGTATTATATGAATTATGGAGATAAATAAGGATTGTACTGTTGTACTATTTTATTGAGGATTTGAGATTATATGGTTATATTCAAAGTGAATTAATAGAAAGCTACACTTTTTGGTAAAATACATGGTTGATGGAAAGGTAATACTTAATATGGTCCCGATAATGAGGCAGTGATTTTCAAATAAGAGATGGTTGATTTGGATAAATTATATAGGATATTCTTGACTACCAGGATATTAATTAATGATTTGTATATTCCATCATTGTGGGAGTTTAAAAAAAATTATATAGGAGTATATCCTGTATTATATAATGAATAAGGGAGCATGAATGTAATCAATAAGGTTTTATTGTAATTCAGGATGTCTTAGTGTTTTAGAAGAATACACTATGAATGTGTTCATGTGTTATTAAGTGGAAAAAAGGATCTTCATTGTGTTTACCTTCCTTATAAATTTTAGACTATGAGTTTGGACAGAAATATTTAGGATAATTCTTGTTTGAGATTATTTTTGGATTTCCCTAAAAAGACAACCCGAAGGTTTGGTGGCAACCCATCCCGTCCTGCAAGGCTATGATACGTGAACCCGCAACTGATTGGGGACAAGGGTGTATAACCTATCACTGGACGACGTGATGTCCTAGATAGAATAATGTATTTTGTTTTTAAAAGTTACGGTAGATGAATTATAAATTCAATTTTTATGGAACCCTATACGAATAGGATAAATTGAATATTTTTTTATGTTCTATTATCTTTTAGAGTGAAAGATGAGTTTCTGGTAGAAACTAGTTAAAAGAAGGAACTATACTTTTCGAGTATATATTTTTTCTTCTATTATTATATGAAGAATTAAATTCTTAAACTTTGGGGAAGGGATCTTAAAACTAAAAATGTGTTATCTTAATACCTTATGTTTTGTTGAACGGATGATATTTTAATTCATCATAGATTGACGGCTTTGAGGCCCTCAATTCTACAATTGTTTTTGATGGATGACCTCAATCACTCCTTACAAATATTTACATTTTCCTCCAATTAAGTGTCTGTAATTTCCACAAATGTTCTCCTAATCAAGATCATAATTTGGTGGTGACTTTTTCATTCCCCTTTTCCTCTTATTAAAAATAAATTTTATTAACCCTATTTCCGATGTGGGTTTTCCCACAAAGGTATTTTCTATTTTCAACCATTTATTTTTTATGAACAATTTCAAATTGTGAGGATGAAATTTATTAAAGGAGGGATGAATGTAACACCCCAATATTTCATAGAACGTTATTTCTTCAAAGTATTGCAATAACATGAACTACACACAACACTGAGATCAAATGCACCACGACTTACCAAACTAGCCGTTCAAAAGTGGTTATGAATAGTATTAACTTAATTTTGAAAATTATATAATACTTATAATTTTAAAACCCATATTATGAGTTTCTTAGACATAATTTATGAACAAAATAATTTTTTTATTCAGATAAAAAAATTGTTTTTTATATGTAATTTTAACGCCTTTTAATGGAAAACCCTTTTCTAATCCAATTATGGAAAATTATTATATTCAATTTGAAAAAATAAACTTTATCTTTGGAATTGGGACATAATAATTTTTTTTAAATTAATTTTTTCTGTTTTTTTGATAACTCTCATATTTAGGTTAATATTAAAAAAATACTATATTTTAACTGAAAACAACATTTTTAATAAAAATGATTAATAGTGTTGAATTATAAATTATAATGGTTTGGAAGTATAAATAGATTATATTTTTACAATTTAATCCAATTTTGGTCATTGTAAGAAATTGCACATTAAAATTGGACATAAACATGTGTCAATCTTTTGATAGTTATTAATTCTTAAAAAAATTATTTTTGGTTTTGACAACTAAAATAAATTTTAATTAAATTAATGAACCTTCTATGTTTTGAAATTGGTAAAATAGAATTCTTTTTTGAATTAAATATATCAAAATTAGCTTTGGGTGAATTTTTGGTATTTTTCTAACAACTTTCAACTTTTGATGAATAGTGAAAACACTGATTTATAGTTTAATACCGAATTTTTATTTAAATAATTATTTATTTTATTTAAATTAATTTTAGGTCAAAATATATACATAATACATATATAAGTATAATGTAATTCATTGGAGTCAGTATATAATATCTTTATATATATATAAATTTTATTCAACATTTTACCGTCTTTACCCACCTCTTAGGAGCATTTGCAAATTTACATAAAACATAATTTTACCACTTCTGCGAGATGAATTTTAAAAATCCATGAGACACGATTGATATCAGTATTTATATTTTTTTCAATAAAATAAAAATATTTTTTGGTGAATAATATCATTTTAATTTTATTTACTATGGTTAAAAGTAAATAGGGTAATTTAGGGTAAATATGATATTATTATTACACCAACACATGTCCTAATTCTATTGGATAACTTTAATTCGACAAAAAATAATCTTAGGAATAAATTATGATCATTTAGGTCCACTTGGATTTGATTAGGACATTTATTATTATTTAATTCAAAGAATAGATAAAAGAGTTAAAATCAAAGATCAATAACTAATAATTTTTTAATAATTGGATAAACATAAGATAAATTAGACTATAAATATTCATTAAAATTATATAAATATTTCGTACATAATGGTATTTTATTTAAATTTTTTAGACATTAAATAATTTAATTTATTAATAGCGCAATGATGATGCAGTAATTATCTAATTAATTAAGGATTAAAATAATTGGAATTATAAATATCATAATAAATATAATTTGAGAATTATTATAAATTAAACTAATTTTTTAGGATAATATAACATTTTAGGGTTGGTTAGATAAATTTATTTCGAAGTAATAATGCAGTTATGAATTTCGAAAAAACAAAGTACCAAATAGTTTCAAAATTAACATTAAGAGTTTTTAAAACAAATATTATATTATTAATTAATATTCCATTCCTAAAAATATATGGTTCATCAAAAATACATATAATTATATATTTATCATTAATGAACCAATTTGGGTTTCATTGGAAATATATAGTATGTTTAATAACCATATAATATAAAAATACAAAGAGACATGGTAAATGTCAAACTATCTAACTATGAGTTAAATCTAAAATATAATGTTAATATAGTGACCCAAACCTATATAAAACCTATTGGTTGAATTTTATTGGACCCATCCCAACATTAGATTTTAAATAATAATGTTTGGAGACATTATAAACTGAAATTATTTTATTATAAAAAAATATTTCCAGTTTTTCCTAAGGTGCCCCTAACCCCACTTATAAAAGGGCACACACAATTCTATCTAATTCACAGCTTCAAAGACATTTGGCTCAGAAAAACCCTCTCCAAAAACCCTCTCCATTTTTCTCCCTTCATCCTAGTGACCTTCATTTTCTCATAAAGCCATCCTATTAATCCCTTTTGATCGAATAAAAAGGAAGAACCCAAAGAAGAGGTAAATATTTCATCACCTCTTTCAAGTTACTTTCTTCTTCCACTGAATATTTCTTTGTTGTTTCCATTATAAAATAATAACTCTAGTATCTTATATATTCTGTGACGTTATTATAAATATGATACAACCATATTCATTATTCTATCTGTCCATTTAATGACATGTCACCATGCATGGGTACATACGGCTTACCGTCTCCACGTCGTGGGGTAATTGTAATTCAATACATTATTATATGGATGGGTATAATAATGATGTGTAACTGATGTAAATATTAAATATAACATGATAATGATTCTCTATATATTGTATACCATCCAATTATATAATATTTTAATATTAAAAGGATGATATTGTCGCTCGTGCGTACGTACGGATTGTCGTCTCCACTAACGCGATGACATTCATTCCCCATCGTATCAATTCAAGAATAATTTTCATTAGATGATTAAAAATAATGTTAAAATATTTAATATCATTATAGAATTTAATAAGATACATCCTATCCATAAAAAACATTACTTACATAACAAATTATAAAAATGAAAATGAATAAGTTAACACCCGAAATGATGATAATACTAAGATATTATTAACAAAGTAATGTTAAAAGATCATATATGAGATCATATTAATGTATATGATTCTTGTATAAATTAATAACAATTATTTGACCATTATACAAAAATTTAACCTACCCTCGACTAAGGAAAAGTACGAGGTAAGGGTTAATTCTACAATCTCTTTATTATCCGAGGTTGTTTTTAAATAAGTATATACTGGGACAACTTTTTCATCCACATCCATGTTTCTAAAAAATGTATATCATTTTTTTACTAGATAAAGGAGTAATGTAATTTATAACCTTATTTAACCATATATGTTTTGAATGAAATCATTCTGTCATTTTCCAATCAAGGTACTTCATAACCTTTTCGACAAAAGTAATATACGAATTTTTTTAATCTTATACAGCTGGTGCGACATTTTTCTAGCATTATAACATCATCAATGCTTCCCCTACAATATTATAAGATTATTTTCATAATAAATTTTCTCTTTATAATTATGCGACTCTTAAGTGATTTAAAAATATAAATAAATACTTCTCTAAAAAAGGTTTTGATTTCATCTATGTCAATATCCTTTAATTGATTTTATTTTTACATGAAGTTGAATTATTATGATACAAAACATCCATATTGTATTGACGGTTTTGTGGTATGTTTGACTGTTGATGTGATATTTTATACAATCCATGGTTTATGGTTAATGTATTAACATTTCATATTCATGTTTTAATATGAATGTTTATGTTATAAATCATCCTTTTCATATCAGTAATGTATTGGACTTAGTAAGTGATGAGTGGAGCCCGCAATAACTCCTCGATGCATCGGTAGGTCTCAAGAGTCAACTAGACGTGGAATTGGCAGAGGCCTTTCCCAATTTGATATATGGTTTTGGCTGAGGCCTTAATCATTTTTAGATGTCTTGGCTGAGGCCTTGACTAAATGATTTAGAATTTGCGACATTATAAATTACCTCATCACAAAAATAATATTGATGGTTCATCTGGTCATTCGACAAGTAGAATACACATGCTTATGTTTTATTATAGAATTATTTACTATATTCATATTCTTGAAATAAAAGTTTTCAGGTTTATTATTGGTAAAGTCATGTGGTTTCAATTATTCATCATGCTTAATATTTATGTTATCGTCCTCTGTATTGATTACCCTTACTAAGCATTTGAGCTCACCACTTTGTTAAGTTTCATTTTCCCTGGATATGAAGAAGATAGTTATGAGTGACTTGCAGTGATAATCTAGGAGTCTTAGTTGTTTCTAATGGAATAAATTTGTGTTATATTTCTTATCAAGTTGTAAGGTTGAACTTATGAATGAATCATGATTTCAATAAGACCAAACTGATCGGTCTTTTAAGACACGATTTCCATGTGATCATGCCAATGTATTAAAATAATGCACCGACTGTGGGCTTCTGGGTTCGGGGCGTTACATGCTTGGTTCCTTGGAAAATAACATAGGGCAAATGAAATTTATAATATTCATGGTTGTAATTATACATGGACTCATAGTTTAACTATGGGTTACATATGAATTTTACATTTATTTGGACGTTTTTAGGTAAAATTTTACCATGATCAGCTAATTCTTATTCAATCAGTTTCCCAAGATGACACAGTCTCTATCGATATCTATATCAATACATTCTTAGGGATTTTTGAGATTATAGTCAAGCAACCTAGTATAAAATCATTACCAAAACCATTACCATTGTGTATATTCCATATCCATTCACTGAAGGTCATCATAGGAGAAATTATATAACTAAAAATTCATTATTATGTAAAAATGGATAAACATGATGTCATGTTTAACAACATTCAGAATTTGGGTAAAGCATATATTGTTGTGCAAGTAACATATAAGGAGCCTAAGATTTACATGAATATATTTTATTAGATTATTTAAATTTTTTTAAACTATAACACTACCATATATTATATTAATGGACTATAATTATTATGAATTAAGTAGTAGTGGCCAACTATTTTTATATGAAACACTATTTGGGGGACCATTTAGTAATTGGACAGATATCCTGGTTACTGGATTAGGATTCCGGATTGTTATATGTAATGAATACTTTTATTGGAGAGCTTATGAGCACTAAAATGAGTTGGTCCTTTGGTTTTCCAAGATATATACTTATGTATTTAGTTATGTTCATTATAGATGTGTTGTTTGAGTGATTCAACATAATCCAATTTTCCATTTTGTATTTACATGACATCATTTGATATTTTTATAGATTATGGATTATCCAAATTAATTTATGTTGAGATGATTTATATATGTTCTATTTCATTTCATTTTCTTTATCTATTTATTTTTATAAGATATTCCTCTTTGATACTTTGAAAAATGATGGAATACACTCCCCACTATAATATAATTTTTTCAGCATTACTACTATGATGCCTCTGGTGTACAAGGATGAACACTTCATCCATGTGGCTAACTATTTATTATATAGTCATAGTTTGAGCTTGGTCATAATAATATATAATAACAAAAATACACATTTTGAAGAATCATTACTTTCTCAATTTAAAGATACATACACACATGAGCCAACACCCCATTTAGAATTCACTGAGCATGATCTTCTAAATGTGAATATTAATTCCTCAACCAATCATATTGATAGTTCTATAAAACCTACTATAGAAAAATAATCAATTTTTTAAGAGCAATTAGAAACTGAATATGAAGAAACTGTTCCATATAATTATATTCCATGAGCTATTACAAATCACACATACTATCCAATTGATATTGTAGTAAGTGATTTAGATAGAGGAACTCAATGTACATATTTTTGAGGAAAAGTATTGGAAAATTATTACTTCTTGTTACAACAAAACAAATAAAATCTCTGGAGAAATTAATGATGATTTTTGGGTTGTGGATATTGGAGAAGAGATGAATCATTTTGAATGAAATATTATCTATAAACGTTTGGAAATTTGTAAGGACCTCCAAACCATTTGTACTAAGGGGGTTCATATGAATAAAAACTATTTGTATGGAACAATAATTAAAAATAATCATAGAGTGGTTTCAAAATGGTACAATAAAGAGGAAGGTCTAGACAATGTGGAAACATGACTCATTGTATGAAGACATGAAGTTGTTAATTTATTCATATGAAGAACATTTATGTTTATAATTATATAATAAAGATATCAATATGTCATTTATAAATGCTTATATAATAGAATATTTTTTTGAACATCCCCCACATATTTCAAAACACTAATTTTCAAATCATATTTTTATGTTATCAATAATATAATATTATTTTAAAAAATTCATATATTATAGTATGGTGGATAAAATGTTATTTATTTATAATGGACAAAAAATGATATAATGGATGAAAAATTTATTTTTAAGAGAATTTCTAATTTCTAATTTTTAATTTCAAATTGATATTAATGATATTTTTTATGGATTTTAAAAAAAATCATTTATAATTTTTTTAAAAATGTGGCCAAATAAAAATATTGTTATTCATTTTTTGTCATCTTAAAATAGTTATTGGTTATTAAATCGTTTAAAATTAAAATTGAATTATTTTAAAATAATAGATGTTCACCAAGGATAATTTTAAACATTTTGGTATAGATAGTAATAATGTTTTTGATAGTGTCGTGTGAACATGTTTTATAACAGATTTTGATGAAACTTGGAGAAATTTTGATAAATAAATTCTGAGAGGTATGATTATATGTTTACAATTTGGATCGAATAGAAGAAACAAAATTCTATTCTATGTGTCCATGTGTGCATGTTTTTATTCAAACCAAAATGAATCAAATTAATATTAAATAAAATTAATTGTTGAATTCAAAAAAATTACTCTCAATTATTTATTTTTCTATTATAGAAGATATTTAATTTATTTATATAGTTAATCGTATGCATGTTTTTTAATCGAATGTTAGATATAAAAATATCCTCAATAAAATGTCACATTTTTACATATTGGTATATACATTATAAATAGTTTGTTTTTACCATACTTAATTAAATTCTATGGGGCTTTAATTTTTTTTGTAATTATTTTATTTATTGAAATCTTGTATTAAAATTTTGAATTTGAATTATAATAGATTAATATATTTTAACTAAAATTCCACTCTTCTATTTGAATCTATTCTATCTCTCAAACTCTTTCCCTAAACCCCTTTTTCACTTAAACCCAAAAAAATCTAAGTTCAAATTGTATCATGTGAATCTTAAGTAATAAGCATGCTTCTAATGCCACACTAAATTTTGATGCACCTAATATGAAAATATTGATGAATGATAAAGTAAGATCGAGTACAGTAGGAAAATCATGAATCCCATAATTAATGGATTGACATGGATGGGATATGAAATAAAAAAACTATTAGATAATATAACTGAATAGATTATTAGAAAAAAATTATTATTGGCTTGGTTGTTATTGAAAAAACATCCTATAAATTCATAATTTGATGCATGGATCTGGTCATATCCCTTATTCAATCTGCAATATCACCACTTGGTGTAGTTTAATTATCATCAATATATTGGATGGACTTCACATATAATGAGAATGTAATTTTTTCACATTTTTTATTACATGTAATCTCCAGGAGTTCTTATCACTGTCTTCCCTATATAGAGAACTTTTCCCTTTTGAGTGTATAAACCTCAATTATAGGGGTTTCAATAGACATCATAATTTTTATGATCTATAATTTTTTGATTTACACTTTTTTTCTTCCACATTTAACATTTCCTTTCACATTATTGGGAAATAAAATAAAACCATTACTTTTTCAATTAGTTTAGAAAGTGATTAAAAATCATTATTGGGATAATATTATTATTTATTATAGTAAAAAATTATATAAATTGATTATAATGAAATTTTATGAAAATTAAGAATTTATCACTTCATTGAAAATAGATACCATTATGTCCATTATTAGTATAGATTAATTTTTGTTTTGTTCTATTTTAATTTAAAATAGAGGTTTGAATATGATGACCTGCATAGTTCATACCTTGTAATTCAGTCATATTTTGAATTTCAAATTACATAGAAAGATTTGATTGGTAATGGAAATATTATAATACCAATAATTATAGAATTTGGTGGTGAATTTAGTTTGTTGGAAAAATTAATGACATTTTGTCTATCCATGATAAGATTTTTCAGTTCATTTTTCACTAGGTTAAATTATTCCGATTCTCAATGAAAATTAGATTTATGATTAATTTTTTTAGATATGTGTCAATACAATTGGAGATGTTTTGTATTTAGTCATAAAAATTTTATTCATTCCTTATCCGATTTTGATTTATAATATTTTAGAGTAGAATGGGTTAGTTTGATATTGGTGGAAAATGTTACATCAACATATTGTCTTTCCATAAAAAATATATTTAAAGATTATAGTGAATTTGAATAACAGAAAAATAGAATTGGTTAAATACCATTAGAAATTTTATGAATAAATTAACCCTATAAAATATCTATTTTGTACAGGGGATATATTGGATCCAATAATTGATGGCATGGTATTTTTAGTAAATATTTTTGTAAAAAACTGAACATTTCTATGGATGAAGATGACATAAATAGATATTTTTAATAATTATGGGGAATACCTATAAACCCATGAGGATGAAAATGGACACTCTCCTATCATGAAATTGATACCACTTTATTATCCTCTACCAATTCCACTTCATTAATAATTTATACAATATGAGGACCCTATTAACATGTATGTGTTTTTCAATGGTTATTTGTAAGATCTAAAATTTGTTGACTCAAGGGACATCACAGTAATTGATGATAGCTCTGATATGTATCCTGTGATATATAGTAATCCCAAGAAAAATTAATGAGATATTCTTAATATGGATGAGTAGTCTCGTGGAAATACTGTGTTAGGAGTAAACTATTATGAGTCTTTATATTATGCTAGTGGTGGTAGTCCACCTAGGATGGCAGACCTTTCATCCCTACTATTAAAATATAGTTAGAATTTTCAATGATAGAAAAGATTTATTCTCATAATGGACTTTAGATATCTCCTTTAAAACCATCAATTGATCATGTTTTAAGGGTTGATTAGTCATTCTCCATCAAATAATGTGGTTGAACCTAATCATGAAAATGAACAAAAAAATACAAGAGTAGGTTACAAAGATGTTCATGTTGTTAAAAATGAATTTGATTCAAAATCTATTTGATCTAAATCTAATAATATTTAGGATGGTTCGATGGAGATATATTATAATACACATCATTTAGAACCTTTAGAATACCCTTATAACCCTTCTGTATTTCTTATAAAAATGGTGATTTTGATAATTTCAAATTAGATCTTAAGGGAGTGATGAATGAAGTATTAACTGTTTTAAAAACATCAGATGGGCTCATTATGGAAAAAAATTCCCAATTGTAGTAACAATAGTATTTTCTCTCCTTCATAGCAATCACATCACAAAAATAAAAGTACTTACAAATTAAATATATGACTAGAATACACATGAAGGTTCTTGGATGTTTAATATTTATATTATGATGTTTTAGAAAGACCAATCCTATATAAATTCACTATTTCATGATTCTATATCAAATAATCCACCAATATTCATCTTATTACTTATTTTTATGGAGGATGAAACATTAAAATACTATGGAGAAGGATAAAAAATATTAGTATGATTAAAATATTAAAATTGATTATTATGGTTCTTATAACCATGTTGAAAATAAATTATTTTTATTTAGAAAGGATTTATAACTAGATGAAACATAAAGAGAAAATATCAAAATGTTTATAGATTTATACCTTTGAAGAATCTTCATAATGTTAGACCTCATGGTTATGTTTAGATATTGGATGTGGATTTTTGTTTTCCCTTGGTCATAAAACATCAAGACCCAAGTAATAAGATAAAATCCATAATCATATACTAGAGTATTTATTGGAAGTAATGAGGAATAAATTATAGAAATGAATATATCTCTATGGTTGTACAAGACTATACTAGGTTACTAGTTACCAAAAAAAAATTATTTCAATACTAATAATCATACACTACCATCCATAAAAATTACCACATGCTCTCTACTTTTAACTCAAAAGTAATACTTTGATCTTGTCTCCAAGAAATGCCATATAACATCTCATACATATTTCTATGTGTATTGTAATCCAAAATCTACTAAAACCAATATACCACTACCTACCCATCTCAACAGACATGTATCACATTATTCCACCAAGGGAAATGATACATTCCATATTGTTGATATTGGTGACGGTTTAGAATATGATTTATATTATAATTCATGATTTTGAAACCTCATATATCCCATTTTCTAATCCCTTAGATTGATAATGAAATATCCAGGTTAATCATTTTAATATATATATTATATACTATTTATTTATTATTCATTTTTATACATTATTTTTAATTAAATTCGAGATAACACCAAAGTGGGGATATAACCTGAGAGAATAATAATTTTTACTTCAGAGAGATAAATATAAATTGTGAAATTAATGTATTCAATTCTTTTCAGTTTTTATAACATGGTTTCTGAATATAAAAAGAAGGAATATTTTTATCTTAATACATATAAACCTTATTTCAATGATCCTTATATAGACCTATTAGGGTTAAAAAAAATTATTGTAGAAAACTATATTCAATCTGAAATGATTTAAGTTTCAATGTATTAACATAACATGAATGCCTACCACATGTCAATTGTACATAATAAGTGATGTTATTATATATAAAATGATATTCATGTGAGATTGTGGTTCATACATAATGTTTCACCCCAACTACCACCATGTAAAAAACATGGCCACACATTAGATGAGTAAATTATATCTATCTATTGAATTGAACACACATTGAGTTAAAGTGAAAGCATATATTTTAAAGAAACTACATAAACATCCAGGTTACCATGAGAAATTTTATTTCAATTTATCCATTTCTTTTATGACGTGGTGTCTATATTTTAGGGGTCACATGATCAAATTACCTACAGTTTGAATATGTGATGTGACCATCTAAAGTGATCAGGATGAAATGTCATGTAATGTACCAAAAATATGAAGCACTTAGAAGAATGCATGAAAAGATTATGTTATTGTGGAAGTAAAATGGGTCTGAAGACAATTCCAACCATACAAGATGAAAATGATTCATTATATATGTCATTAAATTTATATATTTCTAACATAGAATGTGGATTATTTCCAAATACTCTATGGTAATTTTTAGTCTAATTGATTATAGAGGTGGTGCACTTACGAGTGACATGATTATGCTGATTGTAGAATGGATATTAAAAAATTTATAGTTTAGAAAAAATAAACCATTACAAATTGTACAAAGAAATGGATAATTATGGAATTAATAATAATGTGCCAATAAGAAAATATAATGAATAGTAGATGACCATTTAATTGTTCCATGAAACTATATTTTTCTTGAACATTCTATAAATACTCATTTATGCTCATTCAATGAAAAATTGATGGACTACCAAGAAACCAATATTATTCTACATAAACTACATTGATGTTTCAAAATTTATATTCATTTATCTTTTTATTTGATATTATACTTCATGCACTATTCATAATTAATCTCATTATCCATAAAAACAAGCAAGTATACAACATTTGAAGGTGATATACACTCTCTGTAATTTAATTTCACATATATTACAACAATGAATTGTGGAATAGAATATTTATTATGGACAACAATACTGATGTTATTATTAATTTATTATTCCCAAGTAGAAATCTAGAAAAATATTATAGTCTTACATTGTTTTTATAATATTTTTTCTACAAAACCCAACCAGGATTGTGGATTAGTATATTTTGTAATAAGCTTAAATATATTATCAAATTTTCTTGTAGATATTTATTGTTCTTAAATTGATACTAAAACATTGGAATTTATTTTACTTTATGATTTTCTTGTTTTTTTCTAATTTTATAAACACATTTCTAATTGTTTTAAAAAAATATTAAATTAAATTACATTTATCATTATCATTAACATTTATTTTATATAATATTCATAATTTCAATATATCTTTTTTAAATTTCAATTTATTTTAAAAGATAGTTCAACTGCATTATGATCAAACAATTGAGAATCATTTGGAAATATTAAGTTATTTTCTTGTACTATTTTAGTTCACAAGGTGTTATTAATTTATATTAGGAATTATTTTGTAAATATTTAATATATAAATATATATATATTAAAAATAAATGTACTCTACTGATTGATTTTTCTAAATCAATATATAGGGTGACCAATGATTGTGGTTATAGTTCTTATTCCTGTGATATCAGAAGAACATTATATTAGTATGATGTAATGAATACTGAGAATAGTTAAATGAATCATAATATAAACAATATTAGAATATTATTATTATATTATGTTTTTAGTACTCAAAAAATTATTTTTTTCTTATGTATCATCCTAGTTAATCCACTAGACATAAGAGTGTTCAAACACCATTGTGTAATTAAAGTGGATAATTAAATCACCATATTCAGTATTTTGAATATTATTATGAAATATAAAAAATCATTCCATGATTTATTTTGAAAAAAAATTGAATAATTTTTATTTTGATGATTTCTAGACTGATCATGGAAGGAAAAAATTCTACTAGTTGGTAGTGAATAGTATAGAAGCAAAAAACATTACCAAAATGAGGGTCCCTATGTTGCAAGATTATCACATTATTGATAAAAACGAAGGTTTTATGGTTCTTTGAATACATGTGGATTAAATTGTAGCATATGTAAGAGAATATTATTGATTAATTTTGTACATAATTATCCCAAACTAAATATTATTAGATCTTTTAGGATAGAAATTTTCATAATCAATATAGATGAGGGGTCATAGATTTGAAAAATATATTTTCCTAGTAATCAGTATGTATATGTAGATAACAAGAATTTTCAAATGTTAGGTTTTGATAAAATAAGTTACCTATGTTCATATTTCAACTATTCATGAATGGGGTATTTATATTCATGTAATATGAAGAAATAACAAGAAAATATGAATCTACACATCATAGAAGTGACTTTTGATGCTATTAACATTTCTATAGAGAATATCCTAAGTAAAAGACTAGAAACAAGTATAATGAACATAGGGTCTCAGATATACTTCAAGAGAACGAGGGAATTTTCATCTATCAAGGACTTATGGTTTGTGAGAAAAACACTTTTAGACTTACACATATATTAATCTAATGTACGAGATTGTATTATTATTAATGTAAAAAATAATAACATCTGTGGTCATATTTGTTAGAATGTTCATCGTCTATTTTTACCATATCTCACCATAAATTAATTCCATGATATTTAGGTTCATAAGTGACATACATTTAGGTATTTATTTTTACAGGTATATGGTTCATGTAAAAAATTATATAACTTCTCACACATACTAACCCTCTATTTGGAAACTACAGAAGAACCATTTACTTTAGAAATTGAAAAATATTGTGTTTAGATTTGGACTTTAGGCTGACTATAATATTATATATCCTTGTTTCAATATATATTTTTTCAAATAAAATGATTTTATACACCAACATTTATTATCTACATATTCTCTATACATTGATCTAACTCGTGATCGTGAGTATAAATAAATTCATGAATTATTTTATTGGGATAGAGGATGGAAAACTGCTATCATTTATAAAAAACCACATCATTAGAAAATGAGAAATTATAAAAATTAATTATAATATTTATCCTACAATAGGAGAGATATTTCTCACTATGTATGTTTATTTATTATGATTTAATCCAAAACTATATCATTAATGGTCTTAGTATTGGGTCCATTTTAGAAAACCCAATGTGACATAATATGAACCATTAATTAGGATAATAAGGGAAATGTTTTTTCGAAGGATATAAAACTAGGTAAACTATATATGTATTTAATATCACATTACACAATAATGTTTTATTAATCTCTTCAATCATATTTATTATATATGTTGTCAAAATTTCTTTTCATAACATTCTTGGATTATGCAGATATGTTTTTCTACTATAACTAGAACCTTTGTATCGTAAATTAATGTGAATCCTCCCATATGTATATCAAGTTCGAACATGGTGAATATTCATATTAATTACATGATATATTTAATATAAAATATTCATAATTTCATGTTCATTAATGTTATACCTTATTTCATATAGTTTCACATAATGTAAAAATTAGATATTGTTTATCTAAAAAAATCAAGTTCTATTTGTGGTATGATGCTAATCGGAAAACATATTTACAATTAGGTGTCTCTAAAAATGGATAATTTCAATAAAATAATATTTTTATGTATTTTTAAATCCATTATCTATATTATCACATAGATTTACATAATACATTACATATTATAGGTATGCCATAATGATCATCATTGGGTAATTTTAGTTCATATAATATGGATCACTTGTAATTGGAATGATATCCATTAAATAAAGACCTACATATTCAACATATTATGGTCATTATATAAGGACCATTTTATAGATGGGTTTTCATTGATTTACTTCAATCATAAGATATTTTAACCATAATATAGTGTTCATTGAATAGAGAAGAGTTTTCTAGAATGAATATATTTCTATAATACTATGAAATTTATGGGAAATAATTATAATATAACTTGATTCATTGTCTTTTGTTACAGTGGTAACTATATATCATGAAGTTATTAAAATCAAGGCATAAATATTTCATTTAAAAAAATTTCACATATCTCACACATGTGATATGTGATATGTGAATGAAGAGAATGGATATTCTAGTGTGTTAATGGGGATGTCCCTATATGAGTGGGGATGGGTCTCATCACCCGATCAAAACCTATTAAGGAAATGGAATTTTGGATTTCACATGTATAAGAGAACATGTAATCACATTATATAACATCATATATGAATCAATTATTGGGTTTTTGGTATTTAATGGTGGTATTATAATTCATATATAAAATAAAAAAATATGTCAAAATATTCACAAGGATTTATTATAATAATATGATTCTAATTAATGTAAAATAGTTTTCAATAATATATTATTTCTGTTTGATGATGATATTATGAATGGTAGACTATATTTCAAGAAGAACAATTAATTATATAAATATATTATTCAATTATTTGATATTTCTTCCATCGAGGATTCAGTGGTATAATTTTTTTATTTTGTTAAGGATATTATGAGTCATCCAGTTGTTATTAAATGTATTTCCTTAGAAACATCGTATTATTTTGATAGAATGATATAACTGATGTTCCTGTACGTTTCATTGATTTCACTCATGATTCTCTAAAATTAGAATTGTATTGTTTTCCGAATCATTACATGTAATAAGTGCATAATATAGTGAATTTCCCATATCAATTACATTGTGAAAGAAGTTGTAACTGGGAATCAATGACCTGGAACCTTCTGTTGTTAAAGTCCTGTCAGAATGGTTCAATTTAAGAATATGTAATTTAGAGAATTGATGTTTTCTTCAGGAATAAGAGTTGAATTGAGATCACTTTTGGGCATCTATTTAAATAGTGATATTAAATCTAACATGGTATGATCCTAAGGATTATGATATGAAAAAATTAAATTTCACTAGTTGGTTTTGTCTAAATCAACTAGTTCTACCTACAATGTACCTATTCCTTGATCATGAAATAGTGAAACGTGGATTCATAATTCTTGGATTCAATGGATGAAATTATGTTAGGATAAAGATTATAAATAAATTCTCTACAACAAGGATATGGTCCTTCCTTCAAATATCCCATGTTTAGGGATGTTCAAATGAGTTTGATAGAAAATGATTATTTATCATGATTTCTAATCCTTAAGGTTACCAATTTTGAGAAATAAATATTTCTTATATTCAAATACACCAAATATCGATCCCTATAGCTTGTGGTTTAAATACTCATTGTAATATCAAGTGAAAATAACTGAAGAATTGATATTGTAATCCACATCCTAATAATGATTGAATATAATAATTTAGCAATCATTCTATAATTTTAATCATTAATGGGGTTGATCATACAATAGTGTTAATGTAGTAGAAATCACAATGAAGTGAAGTGGTTACCGGAAATGAGAGAAAAAACAAATGCCACACAATTTCATTGACGATCGTGTGTGAACTAAGGTGATGATGAAAGAACAAAATGAATAGGATGATGAAAAAAATCCAGGATGAATGTATTAAAATAATAAAAATAAACAGATAAATTTATAGTGTTGTGTCATGGGAACAATAAAAAAAGAAAGAGTAATGAAGAACACATATGTTTTATTCTCTAAAAAACTCTCTCGATTATGCTTCCCTACTACTATATTTGTTGATGAAAAATTACACAACATGTAATTACCCATTAATTATAATTGTATTAAGTGTAAAATGAATCATTAATGGTCCTTAAGAGACATTCATAAGATGCCAAATGCAAGAAATAATTTCATAAGGGTTTCAATTAATGTGGGGGAAAAGTTACCCTTTAATTTCTAAAAACAACATCCCAGAAAACCATCCATAGAAAACTCACGATTTGATGCATGAAATTAATTTAAGAAATTTCAAATCATTATTTTTAAAAAATCAACCAATGTATGCTATAGTGGAAGAAAAACCAACATCAATGTAATCAATAGAATGAAAATGAATAAAATACATGATAACAACCAGACATCATTCCCTACAAGCCCCACACTCCAAGATCAACAAGTAGTCCAATGTATCACGGCATGGAGCTAAAGAAGTGTGATAATTTACCTTTTCCAAAATCCTAGAAGGTAACATCTGCAAAAGAACAAAAGTTCCAAATCAGGGGTGAGTATAAAACTCAGTAGTTTTCTCCAATGACATCACATCTCATGCCACTAGGATTAAAGAGTTGGAAATATTCAAAAAATTTGTTTATATAAAGAAATTTCTCAAAAATGTTTATAATTAAATATAGGAAACTTAAAAAAACAATTCACAACCAAGTGAAAATAAATTAAAATGAACTGAATTTCATGCTTGTTATTTTCCCAAAAAATAACTATTTATGGATTAAAAACTAATTCATATTCTCATTTTGGAATAACCATTCCATAGTTCACATGACACCTACACATGCATGCTTTGTTTGATAGTTTCATACTCATGAGCGGTTTCTTGTCAAATTACCTTATGACCCAATGACACATGCCCCAAATCCTTGTTCATGCACATCATACAAAAATGGTGCTTGTTTTTTATTCAGGGGAATGTCATAAATGAACACACACCACACATATATGTAAAACCAATTAAGATAAACTACATCAACACATTTTAATAAAACTATACTTTTCATTTAGACCAAAGAGCCACAAAATATCCAACAAACATTTTATATCAATAAAATATCTACGTATATGGAAAAAAACAAATCAAATCCACATTCCACCATTCTGAAAAATCCCCTTATTAAATTAAATCTTTTAAAAACAAGAAGAAACGAAGTTTACTCAAAATACCCATTTTCCATATTTCACAAAATGTCACTCAAGAAAGTTTGAAACAAGTGTTCAATTGACCATGTCACAGTCAATTCAAAACAATACATTCAATTTGATATCATTGCAATGTATGATATTAAGGGGAGTTGAGAGTGAATACACCTACCTTAATGGTTTTAATGAAACAGGACATGGATGATGAACAGTTTAAAAGAATGGGTCAATTCTTCCTGGATCCTCCGTTGATTTCTTCTCCTAGAAAGATAAAGACCAAATATGAACTTATTTGTAATCCAAACACATAGGTCTACTAATAAAAAGTGTATATTTGAGAATTAAATAAAAAGGATAAGAATATATGATTATATCTAATAAACAGATCAAGAACAATGAAGAAGAATAACATACCTTAAGAATTAGGGTACAAAATGCCAAGGTATGACTTAGGATTGACTCCAAAACTCTTGGTAGGGGTTCTTTTACCTAAATGGAATTGAAATAATCAGTTATCGCTTCATAGTAGAAAAACTGAGACACATATATGAAAAATTCGTGTGAGATCCACTTTTTTAGGATCTTATATAAACCATGTGCATGGTTAGTTCGCACGGTTAGACAAACTATGCACTAACCATGCATTTATTGCTACCCTTAAGGACTCTCATATGGCCTCCTCTCATGGTCTCCTGAACCATTCACACATTACACTAAAGCTCTCTACCTCAACCCTACTAGTGTGCATGTTTTATCTAAGAATTTCCGCATGTGTTAGATAAACTATGTGTAGTCCGTGTGCATCCTCTTTAGCCCCCAAAATCATTAATTTTTTTTCCAAACTCTCCCATACTCCACCCACACACTTTTAACCACATAAATAAAAATGAAATTTATATTTATTATAAACCGAGGGTACTACATTTTCCCCACCATCTGTCTTTCCATCTTTATAAAGTATAAAACCATTTATTGTCTGAAAGAGTTTTGGACACTAGTCTTTCATTTCCTTTTCATGTTCCATATGATCTCCCTAAATATAACCATGATTCCATAATACCAGAACCTGATAGGTTATTTTTAAATGAAATACATTCTTCTGCATGTCTGTAATTCATACCGGAATATGTATCAGCATTGAATCCAAATCTAGGTTAACGTGAATCTTTCTGATCACATGGTTAGGATCAGGAAGATTCTTTTTTAATTGAGATACGTGGAACACATTTTTCATTGAACTCAACCATGGTGGTAATTCCAACAAATATTCCACCTCTCGGACCCATTCGAGTGTCCTGAAAATGCTAATGTTTCTAAAAGATAACTCGCCCTACTTCTCGAAATGACGATGTTCAAGTATTGAAGAGATTCTCAAGACCATATGATCAATCACGAAAAACAAAAATGGCATTCCACGATGATCCGCATAACATTTATGACGACTCTGATCCATCTCCATCCTCTTTCTGATTAACATAATATTATTCATTTTTTCTTCAATATGGTTCATCCCAACTAGAGATGTTTTATATATTTCTACATAGCATAGTGGATAATGTCAAGGAAACCCATTAAATGCTTCAAACGAATCCATATTTATTGAGGCCTGATAACTGTTATTATATGAGGACTCAACTAAGGGTAGGTGATCCTCCATTGAGCCAAAAAAAATCCATTGCACAATCCTGCATTATATCATCCCATGTCTATATAGTCCGTTTATATTTACCATCCATCATAGAATGATACTTTGTTCTCATATTCAACTAAGTGACACTGGATTTATTTATGGATTTATAAAATAATGATGTGATCATTCGATCACTATCTATGATGATTGAAACTGGTACAAATTGTCTCTTAAATATTTCTTAGATATATATTTTGGATTGATATTCCACTGTATGAGTTTCATGAATTTTATTGAAATAGAATTAATTTTTAAGCTCATGCACTATCAACCATAAGAAATCATGTTTTCGAACCCTTCATGGATGAATAGTATCAAAATCTGTCGTTTTCTTCTCCCATTTCCTCATTTGTATTGGTAAATACTACAACATACATGTTATTTTCTGAGTATCGACCATATATTTCTGATATGTTAAGCACTTAGGAAAAACATTCAGCCACCTTCCAATTCAAGCATCTCCCAAAAAAGTAGCTTCAACACCTTATACATATTTTGTGTACCTAGAGGTACATCCTATCATGATTCAATCCCTAAGTGGCCTCCCTGCCATTCAGTTTTGAACTCATAACTCGAAAATTTGTAACAGATGTATGTGTCTCTATGACCATATTTACCAAATCAAGAACAAGCATCGATTAAAAGAAAACAACGACATTACCTCAGTATTCACATTCAATATGCAATTCTTCTAAGACCGACATCAACTAAAATTCATCTCAAACTTCATTCACTAACTGAGCCTATGAATTTCTTCTCAATGCATCTTCCATGAAATTCCCTTTTCATGGGATATAAATCCAGTCAATTACATTCATATAAAGAAACTACATCTATCCCATTTGTTGAGGATTCAAATATCAGCTTGAGAAATTGTGTTTCATGTTTTTTTAGTCCATGAACACAGTAAATTTCTCACCAATGAGATAATGATGACATGTAATTTAGGCGTGCAGAAATCAAGATAACTCTAAATCATATTTTTGGGTAATTCTTCTCATTAACCCTCAATTTCCTTGAACTATAATCCAATACATGGCCTCCTTTCATGAGAACAATAGCTAAACCAGATCTTAAAGCATCACAATACACCACATACCACTATCCTAATTCTAGAAAAATCATTATATGTGCTAGTGTAAGACAAAATTTATGTTCCTGGAAGTACTAATGTAAATTCTCTATACATTGTAATAGACCATATTTCTTTGTTAGAGCTATAATCGGAGAATCTCGTCATGAAAAATCACGCAAAAAGCGTTGGTAGTTGAAAAATAGACCAAGAAAACAACATATTTTAAAGACAATATCCATTGGTTACCATGATATAATACCTTATGTATTATAATGATAAAAATAAAAGCCTTTCTCAGAAATTATATAGCCATAAAAATGTACTTCATGTATCCAAAAATAAAAAATGGACAATTTGGCATACAAACAGTGATCTCTAAGGATTTGTAACACTTTTTCCAGGTGTTCAACATAGTCATCAATTTTCATTGAATACCCCACGATGACATCTACAAACTCCAAAAAAACCGTCTAGATATCAAAGTAATATCCAATTCAGAAAATTGATGAATATTCCTGATGCATTAATTAGTCTGAAAGGCATGACTATATATTCATAGTGGCCATATCTACATCTAAATGGAGTCTTTGTAATATATTTCTTCTTGAACACTCAATTGGTGATATACTAATCACAATAAATTTTAGAGAACCATTGATATCCCCTTAATTGATATAATATATCATCAGTTCAAGGAAGTGGGTATCTATTATTTATCAAAACATGGTTCACTATACGATAATCAACACAACAATTAAGAGTTAAATCTTCCATCATCATGAACAAGACAAATGCTTCCCATAGAGACAGAATTTTCGGAATGAAACCCTTCATTTCTAGATCGTCCAACATTGCATTAAATTCACGTAACTTTGTTGGAACAATCATATAAGATTTAAGGTAAATATACCTAGATATTGGAAGGAGATCAATCATAAACTCCACATCCTGTAGAAGATGTAGCCTTGAATTTTATTAGGAGATAAATCTAGAAATTTACCAAAAACAACAAGAAATATATATTTCTTGATCTCTTACAATGATGATAATGTCAACACTACCAACTAGTAATAGATCAATCATACCGTCGATTCCAACAAACTCTTTTCACCCTTCATTACCATCCTCTTCCCTCTGAAGAGGTGCTTGATGTAATCCTCATTCATGAAACGATTTGTTCTTGTATAATAGTTTATGAGATCCATAAACACAGTCAACCAATCCATAAAATGTATTATGACATAGACATTCATTTTAATTATTGAGAATTCCCATTTTATATCATCTTCACCAATAGTTATAGCACATTATCTACACAAAAAGGCTTGACATTCACATTCCCCCAGAGGAGTTTGATGTTTTAGAAGATAAGGATTAATTTCCATATTTAAACATAGAAAATCACTAGTACAATAAGTAATAAAAGAATGTGATTCACCAGTATTGAAGAGCACTTTCATAGGGTTATAATTCAAAAGAATCGTAACTCCCATCGTAGATAGTCCATCTTGATAATTGAAAATAATCTTCTCATCTCCACGCAATTTTTTCTTCACTATAATATTCTCCTTTTTTCCCTTCTAATATTTACATAGATGAAGAGTCATGGTATTTCTAAAATAACCATGTCTAGGTATAATCTTCTGATGAGAATGATTCTTTTATCCTCGCCATGTCGAATCATATGATGCTTGCGATGCCTGAGCAGTGTCTAGAGAACCTATCCATGGAGAACTGTGACAATAGCACTGAAGATGCACCATCTTCTGAAATTTATAGAATTATAAAAGTTGTACCATACACTCTAGCTTTATGTGTTCTGACAAACCAAATTGAAAAAAACCAACATAGCTCTTGGGTCGTGGAAGATGGTTAACTGGCCTAGCCTTCAAATTCAGAATTCAAATTCCACCTTGGAAATAGATGGCCCTTTTCCACTTTATCCCACTGTTTGAGATCCCAAAATTCCCTATAGGTATGATATTACTTCCTCCAATAGATCCCGAGATATTATATTCATCCTTAGTAACTAGATTCACCATCTCTATAAAATCAGTAACACAGAGCACTTAATTAATTGATCGAATCTCTTTCCTTGGCCCTGATTTGAAAATTTGTTCCTTCGAGGGTTCACATGACACAACATTTAGTGAAAATCACACTAAATTCATGAATTTAGCCACATATTTTTTGAGAGATATATTCTCCTATTTTGGGCTAAAAAAGCCTATTGGTTTATTCATTTTGAACGTATGATTATAGATTTCATTGTTGAAAAATTCCTTAAAATCCTCTCAGTTATGGCCTTCATCCAATTTAGCCTGCAATGCCTAATCCCACCACTAGAATGAAAGATCCTTGAGCATATATGTCACCATATTGACTTTGATCTTCGATGGTGTGCCGATGAAATTGAAGATACGATTCTTCCTTCTCAGCCACACTCTACTTTTTCTGGTTCATAGCAACCCGGTCATTAGGTGGATTCTGCTTCCTAAACTTAATGGTACTATCGACATGCCTTGGTACAGTCCATTGGTTCCCCATAACCATATCTTGAAAAGCTTGGAAAATACTCAAAACTAGCTCTTCGTTTACACATGGTTCGGGTGAAACCACATTCTCTACAGCTTCTTCGGGTTAGCTTCTCTAGAACTTGGAAAGCATGGAAAATACTCTGAACTAGCTCTTTCTAATCCAACACAAACTCTATCGATCTCACTCTAGAAACTGATGGATTTGCATGTCAAATTATATCACATAAACTATAATAACTTTGTGTTCTAAAAAACATCCTTTTTAGATTTCAACTATTTTTTAGAAATCTTATTCTTGTTTTTGAAAATATAATCATTTTCAAAATATATCAACCAATATTTTATAAAGGCGATCATTTGAAAATAGTTTCATACCTTTCTCAATAATCAAGACATTTTACACAATATGAATCATTTTGGAAATGATATATGCGCTCAATGTGGTGATTCATTCCTCTACAATGAATTTCATGCTCATCTCATTGGATAAACCCATTTCAAGGATATTTACAACATTCTAGAAGTGTCTCCAAAACACTTATGTACCCAACACACTAGTAACATGGTGTTCAGCATAATCTAATTATCTTAGTTATTTTATGAAAATCATTTCATCTTCTATCAATCCTACTCTTTTATAAGACTCCATCCCATGTAATAGAAAATAAGGAATTTCAAATCCTAGACCAAGAACAATGATGAATACTTGTTAGGAATGGACAGAACAAGCTATATCCATTTTTAATGACCTACTAATTCTCATTGTTTTTAGAGTAAAAAGAGTCATTAATGGTCTTTAAGTGACATCCCCATGATTCTATAGGCTGGAAATAAATTCCTTAGGGCTTATAAGCAAGTTGAGGATGATTAACACTTTAATGTCTAAAATCAATAGCCCATGAAAACATCCACAAACAACTCATTATATAATTTATGAAATTAAACTAAGACATTTCAAATCATTCTCTATAAAACAACCAACCATTGTATGATATAGATGAAGACAATCCAATATCAAAGTAAATAGTGGAAAGAAAATGAATAAACTTTAAGACAACAACAAGACTCAATGATCCAAAATCATTATGTTCCATTATCTCCAAGTAGCCCAAAGTATCATTATGTGGTGAAAAAGAAGTGTGATGCTTTACCTTTTCCCATATCCCAGAAAGTAGCATATGAAAATGCACAAAAAGTTCCAAATAATGGGTAAGTATAAAACTCAATTGATTTTCCTAAGGACTCCCATGTTCACTCCAATATGATAGAGGAGTTAGCAACATTGACACAAAACATTATATATAATACAATTCCAAAAAATAACATATAATGAAATATAAACAACCTCCATAAACCATCCACAACCATCTGAATGAAGAACAAAATAAAACCAATTTCCTGCAAATTATTTTTCCAGAAAATAACAAATCAATTTTTATAAACCACTTATTATTATTATTTTATAATACCCATTCCATAGTACACAACACACCCACACATGCATACTTTGTTTGACAGTTCCATACTCATGAGTGGTCTTCTGTCCAATTACCTTGTGTCAAAATGACACATGCCCTTGATCTAGGGTCACACACCTTGTACTATAATAGTAAATGAACCTTATTTAGGGGAGCATCAAACATCAATGCACATAACACATTTATGAAAAAATGATTCAAATAATCAAATTCAATCCATTTCTATAAAATTGAACTTTTATTGTAACCCAAAGAGAAAAAAATATGAAACAACAATTCCTTTTCAATAAATCATCCCATTTTAAAAAAAATCAAATCCTTGATCCACCATTCCATAAAATCCAAATTTTGAAATCCAACTTTTAAAACCAAGAACATAAGCACATTTATCAAAACAACCACTTTTCCAGATTTCACATACCATCACTCAAGAAGGATTTAAACATGTCTTCAATCAACGAATTCATAATCAATTCAACCCAATACAATAAATTTGAAAGAATTATAGTCAATTATTTTAAGATGAGTTTCAATTAAATCCATCTACCTTAAATGTTTTGACAAAATGTGACACGGATGAAGAAAGCTTATGAAAACCGGGTTGATTCTTCCCGGGACCTCCTTAGATCTCTTATCCTACAAAGTTCAAGAACAAATCTCAACTTATAATGTATACACACTATTAGGTATACCCTTTAGGGATGTATATCTATGAGTCCAAGAAGGGAGGAGAAGTAGATATTATTATATCTAAGAAATTGATCCAGAATGATGAAGAATGATCACAAACATCAATAATCTAGGTTTGAAATGCCAAAGAAATCCTTCAGATTGACTCCAAAATACTTTGGAAAGGTTATTCTACCTTGAAGGAAAAGAAATCCCCATTTATGGCCACTTAAGAGAAAAAATTAGCCACTTATAGGATAAAACAAGTGAGATCCACTTGTTTAAGATCTCATTTAAACTATGCACATGGTTAGTCTGCACGATTAGGAAATCCATGTGCGAACTGTGAGTTAGATAATTTCTAGAGAGACCGTCGCATGGAAGCCTCACCAAGTCTCTGAAACCATGTGTACACCATGCCAAATATCACTATCTCAACCCTTCTATTGTGCATGATTTCTCCAAGTATGTTCCCACAATTTAGATTAACCATTCATATCCTGTACACATCCCCTTTAACTCCAACACCACTATAATGTTCTCCCAAATTTCCCAACTCCTAACCTTAAACATTATAAACATGAATTCACAAATAAATGGTTACTTACCATAAACCAGAGGTACTGCACTACATTTAATGAGATTCACGTTCTGCAATGATGATCCGTGCAATTTTACTCTTATTTGGATTCTACGTATCTCCCTCACATATCTCAACTGAGATTTAAAGATTTCACTGTTTTCATGTTGTGTATCCCAGAATCAAGACATATACCTTTAATCTGGATATATATTTAGTTCATACACTACGGGAAAAATGGGTATTTGCGACGGGGATAAATCCCGTCGCAAATAGCCCCGTTAAAAAATTATTTGCGACGGGGGTATTTGCCCGTCACAAATAAGTAGTCTTTTGCGACCGGTTAGCCTTCCCCGTCGTAAAAGAACTGGCGCGCTTTGCGCGCCAAATCGCGGAAAACGTATTTGCGACGGGCGGTTATTGCTCGTCGCAAATAACCTGCGGCGGTAAAAGGTATTTCCGACGGGAATATTCCCTCGTCGCAAATAGTATGTCGGCAGGTGGTTATTTGCGACGGGTCCCGTCGCAAATAACTATTTAACCGTTGACCGTAATAAATGATGGATAAGGTATTTGCGACGGGTACCGTCGCAAATGGACCCGTCGCAAATAATCTAACCTATAAATACCCCCATCCGTTTTTTTCAATTCATTCTCAAACTCCATCTTCTCCTTCTCTCAAAATTCTATTTCTAGAGTTCAGCGTTTCTTAAGTTTAATTTTTTTCTCCGGAGTTGATATTGAAGTTTTCAAGAACGATCAGAGATCAACTTCAGATCAATTTTAAAGGTATTTATGTCCATTTTAATTTAATATTTATTTTAAATTTTTTATTAGTTTCAATTATACTTAATTAGTTGTAATTTAATTATGTTTACATTGTTTTGTTACTTAATAAATTTAAATTATTAGTATTGTTCATAGTTAATGGTAATTAGGAATAATTAGAAATAATTTTCAATAATTAAGAATAAATACTAATAATTAGTAATAAATACCAATAATTTAGAATAATAACATTATTACATTATTAGTATATTTTATTATTAATATTAAAATAATATAATTTTTTATATTATATACAATTCTCCTTTCATCTGTGTGTTTTCTGTCTCCACATGTAATATTTGTATGTGGAGACAGAAAACACACAGATGAAAGAAGAATTGAATATAATATAGAAAATTATATTATTTTAATATTAATAATAAAATATACTAATAATGTTATTATTCCTAATTATTGGTAATTATTCATATAATTACCAATAATTAGGAATAATTACCAATAATTAGCAATAACTAGAAATAATTAGTAATAATTACCCATAATTAGTAATAATTACCAATAATTAGTAATAATTACCAATAATTCGTAATAATTACCAATAATTAGTAATAATTACCAATAATTAGTAATACTTACCAATAATTAGTAATACTTACCAATAATTAGTAATAATTACCAATAATTAGTAATAATTACCAATAATTACCAATAATTACCGATAATTACCAATAATTACTAATAATTACCAATAATTAGTAATAATTAGTAATAATTAGTAATAATTACCGATAATTAGTAATAATTAGTAATAATTACCAATAATTAGTAATAATTACCAATAATTAGTAATATTTAACAATAATTAGTAATAATTACCAAAAATTAGGAATAATTACCAATAATTACAAATAATTACCGATAATAAGTAATAATTAGTAATAATTAGGAATAATTACCGATAATTAGTAATAATTAGTAATTATTATCAATAATTCGTAATAATTACCAATAATTAGTAATAATTACCAATAATTAGTAATAATTACCAATAATTACCAATAATTACCAATAATTACTGATAATTAGTAATAATTACCGATAATTAGGAATAATTACCTATAATTAGTAATAATTAGTAATAATTAACAATAATTAGTAATAATTACCAATAATTAGTAATAATTACCAATAATCACCCATAATTACCGATAATTACCAATAATTAGGAATAATTACCAATAATTCGGAATAATTACCAATAATTAGTAATAATTACCAATAATTACCAAGAATTAGTAATAATTACCAATAATTACCAATAATTACCGATAATTAGTAATAATTAGTAATAATTAGGAATAATTACCAACAATTAGGAATAATTACCAATAATTAGTAATAATTAGTAATAATTACCATTAATTAGAAATAATTACCAATAATTAGTAATAATTACCAATAATTACCAATAATTACCGATAATTACCAATAATTAGGAATAATTACCAATAATTAGGAATAATTACCAATAATTAGGAATAATTACCAATAATTAGTAAAAATTACCAATAATTAGTAATAATTAGTAATAATTACAAATAATTAGTAATAATTAGTAATAATTACCAATAATTAGTAATAATTAACAATAATTAGTAATAATTACCAATAATTAGTAATAATTAGTAATAATTAATAATAATTACCAATAATTAGTATTAACTACCAATAATTAGTAATAATTACCAATAATTACCAATAATTACCGATAATTACAAATAATTAGAAATAATTACCAATAATTAGTAATAATTACCAATAATTAGTAATAATTAGTAATAATTAGTAATAATTACCAATAATTAGTAATAATTAGTAATAATTACAAATAATTAGTAATAATTAACAATAATTAGTAATAATTACCAATAATTAGGAATGATTACCAATAATTACCAATAATTACCGATAATTAGTAATAATTAGTAATAATTAGGAATAATTACCAATAATTAGTAATAATTAGTAATAATTACCAATAATTAGTAATAATTAGTAATAATTAGTAGTAATTACCAATAATTAGTAATAATTAGTAATAATTAGTAATAATTACCAATAATTAGTAATAATTACCAATAATTAGTAATATTTAGTAATATTTAATAATAATTACCAATAATTAGTATTAATTACCAATAATTAGTAATAATTACCAATAATTAACAATAATTACCGATAATTACCAATAACTAGGAATAATTACCAATAATTAGTAATAATTAGTAATAATTAGTAATAATTAGGAATAATTACCAATAAAATATTAATAATTAGTAATAATTACCAATAATTAGTAATAATTAGTAATAATTAGTAATAATTAGTAATAATTACAAATAATTAGTAATGATTTGTAATAATTAGTAATAATTACGAATAATTACCAATAATTAGTAATAATTAGTAATAATTACCAATAATTAGTAATAATTAGTAATAATTAGTAATAATTACCAATAATTAGTAATAATTAGTAATAATTAGTAATAATTAGTAATAATTAGTAATAATTACCAATAATTAGTAATAATTACCAATAATTAGTAATAATTACCAATAATTAGTAATAATTAGTAATAATTAATAATAATTACCAATAATTAGTAATAATTAATAATAATTACCAATAATTAGTATTAATTACCAATAATTAGAAATAATTACCGATAATTACCAATAATTAGTAATAATTACCAATAATTAGTAATAATTAGTAATAAATACCAATAATTAGTAACAATTAGTAATAATTAATAATAATTACCAATAATTAGTATTAATTACCAATAATTAGTAATAATTACCAATAATTACCAATAATTACCGATAATTAACAATAATTAGGAATAATTACCAATAATTAGGAATAATTACCAATAATTAGGAATAATTACTAATAATTAGGAATAATTACCAATAATTAGGAATAGTTACCAATAATTAGGAATAATTACCAATAATTAGGAATAATTACCAATAATATTAGTACTATGAAAATAATAAAAAATTTATATAATATTAAAATTATCAATATTTGTAACAGGTTTTGCTTTGTTCTCAACACATTCAATTCTTAAAGGGTCAATTTTTAGGTCTATCTCAATAAAAAGTTTGCGTCAGTCGTGTATGATGTAAACTCTATAATTATCCTTGCTTGAGTGTTTTTTCTAACAAATTATTCAAAACCAGTAATGCTTTTATATTTTATAGAAAAATGTGGAACAACGAGGTTGTCAACAATCATTATTAGGTGACTGCATATGGATAAATCAATGTGGAAATCCAAACAGTTCTGGTTTAAATCCTGTATATGTAGAGGGTGTGGAGACTTTTTTATCATTTGCAGCATCAAATCCAGAATTTGTTTCATAAGGAAAAATAAAATGCCCTTGCAGAAAATGTGCATTGAGAACGTTTGACACGTTTGAAAAAGTGGGGGACATCTCTTGTGTTTTGGTTTTCAACCAGATTATGTTTTTTGGTATCAACACGGTGAACATAGTTCTAGAGTAGGTGATACCAACTTGATTCCGGATCCATCCCGGTTTCAAGATTTAGTACATGATGTTGCAGGTTCATCGGTTCAACATACAGAAACTCCGGTTGATATAGCTTCAAATCCTAAGTTGGCACCGTCTGAATTTTATGAGTGGTTGAGGTTTGCTAAGGATGCATTATATCATGGCTGCAAGATGAGCAAATTAGATACAGTTTCAAAATTTATGGCTATCAAATCAGATAACGGAATGTCAAACACCTGTTTTGACCAGATATTTTTGTTGCTTAAAACACTGTTACCCGAAGGAAATGTTTTGCCTGCAAATTACTGTGAGAGTAAGAGGCTAGTTCGAAATTTGGGACTTACTTGTCAGAAGATTCATGCATGATCAAATGACTGCATTTTATATTATGGGGAAAATGAGTCGTTGGATAGTTGTCCCACATGTGGGCAACTGAGATATAAAGAAGGACAACATGGAAAGTCTGGTTTTATTTCTGTAAAACAGTTGAGATATTTTCCGCTTACATCCAGACTTCAGCGTTTATTCATGTCTAAGAATACAACGACAATGATGTCATGGCATAAAGAGAATATTTCAACCGATAAAAGCTTGAATCATCCAGCCAATTGGTGATTCATGGAAACATTTTGATAGAGTGCATCCATCCTTTGCTTTAGAAGCTAGAAATGTTCGACTGGGCCTTTCCACTAATGGTTTCTGTCCGTTTGGATCTTATGGTAGTCAATATTCATGTTGGCCTGTTTTTTTAACTCCGTACAATTTACCTCAATGGATGTTGATGAAGGAGCCATATATGTTTTTGACTTTACTAATTCCAGGACATCCGAAGAAAAATATTGATGTTTATTTGAAACCATTGATTGATGAATTAAATTTATTGTGGAGTACTGGTGTCAGTACATATGATGTTGCAACGAAAAAGAATTTCATACTGGGAGCAGCATTGATGTGGACAATTAGTGACTTCCCGGCTTATGGGATGTTATCTGGCTGGAGTACACATGGTCAGAAATCATGTCCTTACTTTATGGGAGAGAACAAAGCATTTATGCTCATTCATGGAAAGAAACCTTGTTATTTTTACTGTCATCGCAGATTTCTTCCAGCTGATCATCCTTTTCGCAGAAACAGATCTCATTTCAGAAAAGGAACAGTTGAAAGGGATGGACCTCCAAAAATGCTATCAGGTTCGGAGTTAAAATCAGTTGTATTTTCATTACCTCCCATCACTTTTAGTCCCACAATAAACCAACAGAAAATTTCTGGTTTTGGGAAAGAACACAATTGGATTAAACGTAGCATATTTTGGGATTTGTCATATTGGTCTGATTTGTTGGTCCGACACATGTTAGATGTCATGCATATTGAGAAGAACTATTTTGATAATTTTTTTCATACAGTTTTGGATACGTCAGGAAAGAGAAAAGACAATGTAAATGCACGTTTAGATCTTGCCCAAATTTGCAGGCGTCCAGAATTGGAATTGTTTGAGAATGTTAGAACAGAAAGGTTACTGAAACCAAAAGCAGCTTATACACTGTCTAAAGAAAACCGTTTATTATTTTGTCAGTGGATTGCAGATTTGAGACTTCTAGATGGATGTGCTTCCAATTTGGGTAGATGTGTAAAGAATGGTCATATTACTGGATTAAAAAGTCATGATTGTCATGTTATAATGGAAAGACTTCTACCCATTGGATTAACAGGTCTGTTGAATTCTGTGATTTGGGATTCCATAACATACATGTCTCATTTTTTTTGGGAAATTTGTGTGGCTACAAAAGATTATAATGCTCTAAGAAAACTTGAAAAAGATTTTGTTGTAATTATATGTAAACTGGAAAAAATATTTCCGCCGTCTTTCTTCGACTCAATGGAACATTTGATGTTACATTTTCCATATGAAGCCAAATGTGGAGGTCCAGTACAGTTTCGATGGATGTACCCATTTGAATGATGCATGAAAAAATTGAAAAGAAAAGTACGTATCAAAGAATCTGTTGAAGGATGTATTGCAGAAGCTTATTTACAAGAGGAAATATCTCTTTTCTGCTCCCACTATTTTGAATATGAGTATCCTTCAAAACACAACCAAATGGGGCGGAACAAGAGGAATATTGATGAAATCGAAAATTAATGATCTATTTTCAACCAGCCAGAGCTTGGTTTTGGTGGAGTTTATGAATGCTGGATTTCAGATGATGAACATCATAGAGCTCTTACGTATGTTATGCTCAACTGTAAAGAGATGACATCAGTTGTACTATAAGTTTTTATATCACTTATTCTATCATTTATGTTACAGTAAATTACTTTGGTTTTTATAGGTTGTATGATAATCATATCAAGAAACAAATTCCACAAATTACAGCAGCTGCTCTCGAAAAACGTCGACTGAAAAATTTATCTCAGTGGTTTCAAAAATTGGTAACATAAATTCTTTATCATTTAGCAACTCATTCAATGTATAGTTTACTATATTGATAATTATTTCACAAATTTTCAGGTGTCTCGACATGATGATAAAATTGACAAACGGTTGTGTGTATTGAGTAACCCACCTTCCAAACTTGTTAAAAACTTATAATGCATATGTGGTGAATGGATTTCGATTTCACACACATGCATATGGGGAATCGAAAAAAACAATGAACAGTGAAGTTAGCTTGAGAGGATCTCATCATCGAGAAAATGAAGGTGACTTTTATGGCATACGTGATGAAATCATTGAACTCCGTTATCATGGAGAACATTACATAACCATGTTCAAATGTCGGTGGTTGGATACAGAGAGAGGCGTGCGTGTTCATCCGACTCATGGAATCATCGATATTAAATGTAAAAGTGTTCTCGCAGTAAATGAACCATTCTTATTGGCTCAACAGGCACATCAAGTTTATTACGCAAAGTACTGTGCTACATCAAGAGACATGACTGATTGGTGGGGTGTAGTAAAAATCAAAATTCAAGACAATCAGTTTAGTCAAAGTGAATGTGCTTTCTCTGATGTGAAAAGAATTGATGTTTTTCAAGAGAGTACTCAAAATCAATATTTTTTACAAAGAGACATGAGTATCGATGACGATACCCCACATTTAAGAGTCGGTGATGACGATGATGTTAATGATGTCACATATGAATTTGAAATGGTAAGAGATGAAGAAAATGTAACTCGAATGGATATCGATGATGTTGAGGAGGAATTTGAAGATGACATTGACATATATGAAGATGATGATGAAGATGAACACTGATAGAATTCCATGGTATTTATATACAATCATAATATGTATATATGTATATATAATAGTAATTATCAATTATTTCCAAACAACATTAACATTTTCTATTTCAGATGGACGACACCACATTTCGTGAGTTGGCGGATGCTGACCTACCTTTCGATGCGGATGAGTTGCTGGCAGATGACCCTCAGCCTGCAGGCGCTCCAGGGAGTATGCGGAGGGGGTGCGGTCTTGCACGATTGATGATTCCTGACCCCGTCCCCGAGTGGCGTCCACGTCTTGGGTTTGATCCACGCACATAGAGGTGTGATAACCTGTGTGATAACCTGTGGATTTGACTAGGATTTCATTAATCTATTCACATAATAAATGTTTATTATTTTTACAATTTTCCGCATATAGTAGTCGGACAGGGCAGTGCTATTTTGCGCAACTATTTCTCTCAGTCGTGGGCCACATGGGATAAGATTCCCATTGATGTGCAGCAGGCCATGTTTGGCCATTGGTTGGTACGTACGTAAATAAATAATTTTTATTTTCAAAATTATTTCATTTCTAACTTGATATTTTGATTTATTTGTAGGGTTTATGGAATCCGATCGAGGATACTATGCGTGACGCCATCCACGAGGCATGGGAGGTGGCCCTGCGTGATCGCCTTCGTCAGTTTTTGTACAATTTAAGAAAAGCTGCCATGAAGAAAGCAGGAGTGTCAGATTTTGACGAGTCATGTAGAGCACACCAACCAGAGTACATTTCATCCCATGTATGGGATGGATTATGTGCGCACTGGTTGAGTGGTGCCTTTAAGAGGAGATCAACGGTGGGGAGGCAGAATCAGGGGAGACAAGAGGTGACTCATCGAGCTGGGAGTCGTTATTTCAGTACCCATAGACAACATCTGGTACGTACATTATTTATAAATATTTTATATAACTATAAATATTAACAGTTTATTTTTTATTCTTATAGGCTGTCAAGCACCCCGATATTATGGAGTACGACATATATCAGAGGATTTATAGTGATCCTGCTACTGGGGAGCTCAGAGGTGATCGTCAGCATCACATCATGGTCAGTATTATTTGTTTTCAAGTTTAAAAATTAACTGCATATAATATATTCACAATTTTAATTTGAAATTGAAACTACAGGAGTCATATGAGGCCGCAGCGTCACAGAACCGGCCTAAGAGTCAGGCCGAGTCATCAGATCAGACCACTGGCCGTTAGTTTGATGAGGCGGCATGGATGCAGGCCACCCAGTATGCCTTCGAGATGGGCCGGGTAGTTGGTATCAGCTCTCGACTGACTCCCGGAGATTATTATGGCAGTGCTGCGATGTCGGCGTCCAGATCGAGAGGAGGTCGTGCATCTTCTTCTGCTACATAGTATAAGGATCAGTTGCGATCTCATACTGCACTGATAGAGAGACTCCGGTAGGAGCAGGAGCAGATGCGTCAGCAGCATGAGGAGGAGCGTCGACGTCAACAGCAGCTGTACGAGGAGCAGACGAGTCGGTGGCAGCAGCAGCATCAGGAGCAGATGGAGTACATGCGCCGACTCACTCATGCTTTAGGAATGGAGTTTCCTCCACCACCATCTGCATATCACCCCTCCCCCCCTCCTTCAGATTAGAGTTTGATTTTATGTTATAAAATTTGTGAAATCAAAATATGATTTTTTTTCTATTTGTAGTTTCTGTCTCATTATAAAATATTAATAATATTATATTTTGAAATAACAACATTAATATGAATAATAATATTATTTATATTTTATAATATTAAATTATATATATATATTAAAATTTTATAATATTATAATTTAATTATATTTTTTTGTAATACTTGAATTATTTTAATATTTGAATGTAAAATAATTCTATTATTTTTATATTAATTAAAATAACTTATTAATATTTTTTTATTTATGAATTATAATTCTAATATTATTATATTAATTAAATCATTTATTAATATTCTATTATTTTTTATTTTTGAATTATAATTCTATTATTATTATATTAATTAAAATAATTTATTAATAATTTATTATTTTTATTTGTGAATTATAATTCTATTATTATATTAATTAAAATCATTTATTAATATTTTATTATTTTTTATTTTTGAATTATAATTGGATTATTATTATATTAATTAAAATAATTTATTAATAATTTATTTTTTTTAATTTTTTTATAGTATATGCGATGGGATACTATGCCCGTCGCAAATAGTATTATTATTATATGCATTAAAATAATTTATTAATAGTTTTTTTATTTTTTTTAAATAGTTTTTGCGACGGGACCCATCACAAAAACTATTTGCGGCGGGCCTGTCGCAATTACAATTTGAAAAGTTTTTTAAAAATATACGGAGTACTATTTGAGACGGGGAGAATCCCCGTCGCCAAAAATGGCTTTAGCGACGGGCCCATCGCAAATAATTGTTGTTGCGACACCGTTTTCAGCAACGGTCCATTTGCGACGGGCCCCCGTCGCAAAAAGCCATTTGTGACGGGATCCCGTCGCAAATACCTGTTTTTCTAGTAGTGATATATCACATTAAATGGGTTTACGTTGTGTATTGTCCACTCATGGAATGTTATCTACATGACTTGGTTCATGACTTCCTTCATGACTTGTTCGATGTTGTGAAACCCTACTACACATCATGTAATGTTGTTCCAAGATGTTTAATAGAAACATTATTCTACTATTCAATGTTTTATCCTTTGGATGATTAGAATCTTCATTTTTCTAAAATCCAGTACATACCAAGCATATTATCGAATAAAGAAATTAAAAACCTTAACTAACTGAGAAAAGAAATTATATAAGATTTCACTTTATCAAATCCCCCCACACCTTAACAATTATGTGTCCTTGAGAAAAAGGTCTAAATAATGATTTCAAAAGATACTCAATTTTTAAAAAGGAAACATTAATTATGTCTCGATAAATAAAACTAATCGTTAGCCGAAATGGATTGTTTTCAGAATCATCTCTGCATAGAATATTAGTCATGACTCATAGCTCAGTTCAATAAACCAAATATTTTCATTTAATTTCAATATCATAACAATTTATTGAATTATTTGACCATTTCAATTTATCTCATAATGAATCATCTCTGATCACTTGAGGTAGAATGACATTAGAGTTATGCTCATACCCTACGAACATGATCCAAAACATAGGCTTCGATTGGGTTTATCATATCAATTATTAATGAAAAATACAAAACTAATCATAAGGGATTCATAAATTAGATTGAAATTAATATAAATATATGGGTGGGTAATTAAATGGTTAAAATAAAGATCATAATGGATTGTCTCTTCTAATGTATAATGCATAAATTTTATGAAATGATCAAAAAATGAAACATGTAAGATAATAATGTTCACTCTCCTAACATCTCGGGTCATGTCGATGTAAATGTTTAGTATATGATGAAAGGGAATCATGTTCCTTCCCTTTTTCATTTGTATTTTTATTTTTCAAAAGTCATGTTTATGTCAGATCTCACATCCATCCCGTAACAACATTTGATATGTGAAGAGATTCAATGGTGCATGAATGGTTATTTTTTTGATTTATAATACACAACCCATGCCAATTTTTCTCTTCATTTGTACTTGTAAAAGGAATGAAATTGAAGTGAAATGATACATAGTATAAATGGATCTCAGTCTAATAGTCTGATTGGTAACATTATACATATTTTCAGTAGAATCATTTGGGTATATCGAACATATTGGGCATGATCCTTGTAATAGTAAAAGAACTCTGCATCCATGATTATGGAAGAGACTTCCATGGATACTTCAAAGATGAAAACATACACCTGGATCATTCTACCATGTGGATTTTATGGTAAAAACCATGTGTGCATCAAGGACCAATGATGTATCTGAAAATATGGGTTACACAACTAGTATACTTGGTTATTATTTTCTCTTTTGGTATTTGTGGGTCCCATGCAATAATCATCCAAAGGAATCTCAAATCAGATCGGGGTGGCTCTATATGATGTGTTGAAATTTCCACTGGTGCCATCAAATCCTCTATATAAATACGCAAGAAAATGATGAATTTGTTGAATTAAAGATCATGTGGCCAAGAACCCAGTTGGAATCTGAGGCTATCTATGGCCAACTAAAATGAATAAAAAACTATAGGAAATGTTCCATGTACATATCCACTCATACCTCAATGTTGCAACACAAATTTATTGTCACTAGGAGGTCAAGGAAGGCATCGCTAATGTTCAATCGGGAAAGGATTAGCATTTCTATGGTGTTGTTCATCTGCCGAGAGTTGTCCTATAGCCTGATGAGTTTCTCAAGATGCTTTAGTTTATAGAAACATAAGAAGGGGTGAAAATGGAGTTTATTATCACTAAATGAATCATAGATTCTTGATGATGTTTTTTCATGGGATTTTAGCATTGTATGGGATTCTTTGGGTAGTGAAAAAGGTTATGAATTACATGGTCTCTTTGCTGGAGTTATCTCATTATAGTGTGATGATTAATTAGAAGGTTCTGGGCTTAACATCTTGGTCCCGTCCATTTCTTGGGTGCGGCATAGGGGTGATGATGACGTTGGGATAGAGAGGACTAGTTCATTTGAGGGGGAGATGGGTGTCGGGTGGGGAAGTCGAGGGAGAAGGATGTTGAGGGAGGGGTGTAGTGGGTAGTTCATGTGTCCCAGGATGATGAATGGGACTAAGGAAAAGGGATGGATGATGAGGAAGGGTGTTGGTGTTAACATGTATTTCTGAAGGAGGATGGGGTCAAGGGAGGGATTCGGTTAGATGCTTTCTATTAGAGGGTGGCATATGGTGGGGAGGGGATGGTTACAAATGTCATGAAGTCAAGTTCACAACATTCTAAAAAACCCATACTGGGTTGTTACATGATGTGTAATAAGGGTTCTATTTATGATCTTGACTCAATTAAAGATTAATTGAATTTAAGGCTGATGACAGAGCCTTCATAGAAGGGTTCTTGAAATATTTTCAATATTTTCCCATTCATATTGAATTGTGGTCTTCCCTCCCTATAAATTTCAATGGTCTTATAACGGGAATACATGAACGGATTCAATGGGGTCGCACTATCGATATTCAAATTATAATGGATCAATTTCAGTCACTTATTGTATACAAAGATTGTATTGTCTTGGTCAAATATTTTCATTGTAATGTGTTGATCATTCAATTTCAACTTTCATTCTTCTTAGATCATGGAATTGTCATAGGAATGCTTCTTAATTTCTCCCAATTCAATCAACCATATCATATGTGCTTCTCTAGAATTCTCCAAACCTAAATTTAGCTTCTTGATAGCCCAGTATGAGTGATGGTCTAGTTCATCTTAAATATGACATGGTTTCTAATAAAACAGTCTTAATGGTTTTGTACCTATGGGTGTCTGTATATAGTGTCGTATTCCTGTAGTGTATCATCTAGTTTCTAAATCCAATCACATCTACTTTTGATCACAATTTTTTCCAATATTTTCTTAATCTCTCCATTTGAACATTCCACATCCTGATTTGATTATTGGTGGTAGGGAGTTCCTCTACTGTACTGGGTTCCATGCATTCTAAGAAATCATTTCACATCATAGTTGGCTAAATGGATTCCTTAATCACTAAATAGTAATATTGGAAATCCCACTCCTTAGAACACATTATTTTTTGGAAAATTAATTTATATATTCACTGTGTCATGTGATGTTGCATAAACTTCTACCCATTTCAAGACATAGGCAATGCCAAAAAGGACGTAGTACTATCCATTTGAAGTGGGAAATAGTCCCCTGAATTAAATTCCACATATGTATAAGATTTTCACCTCAAGGATTGTGTTTTTATGAATTTCATTCCTTTCTCCAATATTTTTAGTTCACTAGAACCAATCACATCATTGATAAAATATCCCCATATCATGATGTAGCCAGGTACATAAATGTCAAAATAGAATAGTTTTTTCTATAGTGCACTGAGTTCCATGATTGAAACCATTTTTTGATGTGTGACACATTTCTATCACATTTGTTATTTCATTCTTAGGGATTCAATGTCTCAATAAGACATTAATGAAATTCTTGAATAAGAGTGTTTCATCTCGGTAGAAATATATTTATTATACTAAAAATATTTTCATTTCTACAAATTAGAGGTACTGGTGGAAAAATCCCATTGAAAGATAATTGGAAATATCATAAACCAAGGTTGATCGTTAATTATGAATATGTATTTTTCATGGAAATTAACTTGGATGACATTATTTTCATGTTCCTTGATTAGTGTAAGATGAAGTCCAGATAAATCATCAGAAAACACAAACTTTTCACTAGTTTCATTGATCAAAATATATAATATTGGCATTATATGTTCCCACCTTATTTTCCTTGTAATTTAATAATTTTTTTAAATTTGATACCTTAGGTAGCATGATCGGTGTGCACAATCACCATGGATAAGACGAGACAAGAACAGAACTTCTCACAGGAATACAAGAGTTCTGCATGTTCTTTCTCTATAGTTGTGTAGTTGAATTAGGCTTCATTCAGATTTTGGATCACAAATTATATAATAAAAAAATATGTGAACAATGTTTCTTCATAAAACATTGACAAAAGATAACTAACAGGTGTCACAAATCAATTTGAATTCCTTGTCTCAGTCTAGCGATATGACTATAGGGGATGATTTCATAATTTTCTTCATTATTTTCAATGCCTTCTGATATTCATAAATGAATTCAAAATGTGATGATCTTAAAAACTGCTGATTCAGTCAGTGAGAAACATTTTTATTGACTCTTTCAAATCACTGGTACCATCTTACATGGACCATAAATCATCTTATGACTTTCACTATTGATGGTTCGAGTAAATCCTTAATAATCTTAATTTTAGTAAGATTGAAAAAAATCTAATTTTATATTAAATATAAATCCATAAAATTTTATAATTCATTACTTTCAAGTCATTCAAACATTTTATCCATGAAGGGTAAAGGAAAATTATGATTACATGTTGATGCATTCAAACAACTATAATCCATGGAAACTCCTCATCCTGTGATAGTTCATGTTGAGATCAACTCATTTTCCTAAAATCTTTTAAAATATATGTCCATCTATCATTAGAATAAATTTTAGAGGGAACACCTATTTTCTGTTTGGTATGTCAAAAATTATTCCTACATCAAGAAGGATCGATAATTCCTTTTTGAAAACAACGTTCATTCGTGGTGTGATATGCCATTAAGTTTGTTGTTTTATTTTTTCGTCTTCCTCAAGTTGAATCCTTCATGTGTATATAGTCATAGTGATTCATGTATTATATTCCACTCCCCAAAAATTTTGCTTCTTTTTTCACATCAAGACACCAACCAATGGTTCATAATGTTACTAAGATAGTTCAAATTTTATCATAACTGGAAAAAATGGTTAATGATCTTAAGAATGAATACAAATGGGTACTGGGTAAAGGAATTAACTATAGTTATGGTTATTGAATAACATAGGGTGTATTGGGAGGGAATTTAACCATTGTGAGAAGGTTATTGAAGATACCATAGTCAAAATCATCCACATCATCTTCATCTGGGATTGACTCATCTCTATATTCTTGAATGGTCTTGTCTTCACCTCATTCTTGTGTAAGAGACAGGGTGTTACAATCAATGGAATCCTCATATTTTTAGAATATTTTATGATGTTGAAGTCTACCTATTCTTCTCCGAATAAAAAATATATACCTACCTTTATTTAAAAAAATTAGCATCTTTCTAGAGGAAAAGAGGTGGTTTCAAGAATAATAGGCATGGTACCTTCTAATTCTATGTCTAGAACTAGTAAGTCTACTAAAATGATGAAATTTTCCAACATTGAAAACCACTTCATCAAGAATTCCATTAGTGTAAAAAAAAAATTAGTCTTCATGTTGTAGTGATTCATGAATTTATGTGAGCTGTTGAATTCTAGTTTGTGAAAAATGATCAATGGAGTTAAGATGATTTTTTATCCTGTATTAGATAAAGATCTTCAATATTTTTACCCTCCGATAGCACATGGAAATGAAAAAATTATAGGTTATCTCACCATGGCTGGGATTTTACATTAAACAAAATATTTGAATTTTTATTTAGATAGATGAAACCATGATCTTCCATTTTTTATTAGACTATATATCCTTATGGAATTTGGAATACATTGTAATTTGTGAAATGGAAAATTTATATAGTACGTTGATATGCAGTTTCTTGAACATTTATAGAACCATCGTATATTGTGACTCATGTCTTCCTTGTTTTTCCCTTTCCATAAAATGATTTGGTGGATTTTATGTTGGTGGGGAAATGTAAACCTAGCCTTTTGGTTTCTCTATTGTATAGTTATCTACTGTACGTAATACTTCATGAGATATCACTAGGGTGGTCACATCAAATATTCTTTCTTCCACTGGTGGTTTCATCTTAGTTTCCTCGGTTTTTCATTTATTTCATCAACATGGTAGTTCATAATCCTGAATCATTCCACAACTCAGCACTATATCCCTAGCTTTTTCCCTTGGATATGTTTCTTGTATTACCAGGCAGGGTTCCATGAAATATGTAATGAAAATATATTGAGATATGGCCCATTTGAACTGTTTAATTGTGTAAATAACTGCATTGGTTAGGCATATATGTCTCTTCAGTAGACATTCTATAGGATATTATTTGACTAAAAGTTTTGTACATGTTCTCAATGTTACTTTGGAGAGAGGTAGGTTTCTATAGAGGTCTAGGCCAAGATGGTTGAAACTACTACTTTTCTATTTGAATAAAAGTTTTTTTACATCCCTTGTTTTTGAAGTATTAGAACTTAGATCATGGTAGGATACCGTGGGGGTCCTTGATTCCAAAATAGTTCTTCACAACATAATTTTTGATAACATCCTTGATTGTTTTGAGGTGGATTATGGGCCAACCTATGCTGATAATATTACTTCTACTACTGATATGGAGGATTATGTTGATTATAATTGTTGTGTTACATTCATGAGCATGTAGTTATTAAACTCATTCCTTGATGTCTTGGTATATTTTGGGTCCACTACACATTCACATGACTATATTTCCATTATAAGAGTGGGATGGTGTGGTGTAGTAGTTAGCTCAAATGACATGATCTTATTTATGATCACTTTGAATTGTGAAAATTGTCTTTTATTTCCATTTATTTTGTGGATTCCTAGTCGAGTGGGTCCATGATAACATTTCTACAGTCTATCATTGTGTGAAACGTCATTTAAAATTTCTCAACTAGCCCCAGGTGTCTTAAAAATTAGTCATCCATTAGTGGCATCATTGACAATTTTTCATGCTACATTATGGGGGCCTTGGTAGAATGTTTGGGGTTAAATCCATAGTTCTAGAACATATCGTTTGAAATTCCACACCATATTCTTATATGTGTCCCAATATTCCAATGAATAATATCAATTAGTCTAAGAGATGTTTGGAATGTCATTCTAGATCTTCCATGTCTAGATTGGTGGTATATATTTTTCTAGAAACATCACTTCACGATCATCCCGTGTCATGATCTACTGAGGAGCTTACCTATATAAAAAATCCATGGAACTTGCTCAAAAAGATAATCGAATAATGTGGAATCTAATTGTGTCTGATAATAATACATGTTGATTAATGGTCTCACATATTTCCAATAATCTAGATATGTGATCCTAAGGAATTTCACTTTATATTATACCAAATTTTCCCATGTACTAGATCATGTGAACAAGTCAATGAATGATTTAAAATGTATGTTCTATGATTGGAGGGTTTACTAATATTGGTGTATAACCACATATTTATGGTAATCCATAATCCATGGTGGTCCTTTATAGTTAGATCTTGTTCTCTACATGAGCAAATTGGTGTACGTTTTAAGGGTTCAATAGTTTGAGTCAAGCATGATTACTCGGTTTGGACATTATTGAATGGAAGCATGTAAGAACATTACATTAAATCACATGGCTGAAGGCTAACTATTATTTTGTTTCAAGGCTCTTCGCACGAGTCAAATTTCTTTCGTACATTCACTATTCCACTTTGTGTAGAAACCGAATGGCGTGTTGAAAAGTGAATAAAATATATAGGGGTTTGGATGGTAATCTTTGTTATTTTCTAGAGTATTATCGATGTGTATAACATCATTAATCCAATCCTTGTAAACGAAGCCAAAATTTGATGATTCTAGAAACATAATTGAATTAACATATTTTGTGGTCAGATTAAAATTTTATGTTTTCCCAAACATCATTTTTTAAGGGAACAGTTCTGTGAAATTATTGTGTTGATACCACAAGGATGGAATCTGGAACTGGCAATCAACATCATGGAACCTTTTGTTGTTTAATTCCATTCATATTTTTTGGCAAGAAACTATATAAATATAGTATATGGTTTTCTTTTGGAATAAGAGATGGATCAGGATGAATTTCAGGTATCTATAGAATATGTAATCTTAATTCTAACTTGGCAGGATCCTACTGTTTAGCATGTGATGCAAGAGGATTTCCCAAGTAGATTTTTTCTAAATCAACTAGTTCTACCCAAGAGGTACCTATTACATGATAATGAAATAATGGTAAACTAGATTAAATAATATTGGATTCTAAGGCAGAATTTATTATGGGATATTGGTCATAACCAAATGTACTCAAACCAATATATGGCATTTCCCTCTAATATCCCGTTGTTGGGGATGTTCACATGAATTTGATAGACAATGATTATTTATCCAAATAACTAATCATGAAGATTACAAAATTGATAATTATTTATTTATTATGCTAATATACACCTTCTCTCAATCCATACCCCAGGTGGTTTAGAAACACATAATTTGATGAACGGGGAAAATAGGAATTCACATTAGACTCAACATTATAATAATGATTGATTTTAAAAAGATCAAAATCATTGAATAATTTAAATTGTTAATAGGGACAAGAATGAATTTATAGTTAAGAAATATAAATCACAAGGCAAGTGTATACTTAATTAAAATTAGTTAGACAATGAATTCCATACGACTTTTTCTACAATTAGGGGTGAATAAAGTTGATGATGGAAAATTGAATGAAGGAAATGATGAAAAAACAATCTGTGATGCTTATATTAATATAATGAAATGAAAAAGGATAAATTTATAGTTTATAGTCAAGTAAATAATAAGGAACAAGATATAAATAAAAGCATAAAAGTTGTTTGCTCTAAAAAAGTCTCTCAAATCTGTTGCTCGACTGCTTTATTCTTAAGTATAAAATAACCCGATAGGAAATGTAATTCACGTTGTTTAATGTAAATCTATTATGTTCTCAACAAATTTTTAATCTATATATATCTCAATCGTAACTCATATGAGAATTAAAGATTTCAATGCTTTCACATCATGTATCCGAAAATCATGACGTGTATCTACTTTCCAACTATATCATTAGAGTAGATTTCTCATTTACCAGGTTCACAACGTATATAATCTACTCATGATATGTAATATTCATGAAATACTTCATGAAATTTTGGATTCATTGAAAACCAATTATATGTTGTGTAATGAGGATTTATGATTTCTAATAGGCAAATTCAACTCTTTTTCTGCATTTTATGCATTGGAATATTTGGTGAATCGTTTCTAAAAAATACACCACATACCAAGAATATTATCAAATAAAGAAATTATAATCCTTAACTAACTAATATAATAAATTATATATAATTCAAGATTATCAATAGTAACTATCCATTTTTATTATGTAGAAGGATCCATTAGAGTATACATTCTATATAATATAAGGTCCCTCTAATTTTTTCACCCTTCTGATGATTATACTTAATTAAAATGAGAGTTCTCAACTATTGATCCAATTATAAATTCATCAATAATTATATGTTATGATTTTTTTTGAGATCCTATAAAAACATAGTTTAGATTTATTTCATGTTTACGAAATACACATTTCAAATTTTCACTGAGTTTTCACTGAGTTTCTTATAAATGTACAGTAAAAAATTTGAATTATCATGATTAGAATAATTTTTTTGGAAATTTGATTCAAATAAATCCAATTTTAACATAACTGGGGTGGAATACATCAAACCAATATAATAGTTAATGAGGATTAACATCAATTGTAAAACAATATGATATGACATGACTCCATAGAGCATACAAGTGTTTTTATTTATGTTACATTTATCATTTTCTACATCTTCTAAAGGATTTTTTTGAAAAAACTTATGAGCCTCTAATAATGTTTTCATCATTTAATTATAATATAATGAATATATAGACGGTTTCTTTTATTAATAATATAAATATTTCAACCTAGATGAGTAAAGATTGTTAATGCTTCCCATCAATATTGTTTGAGAATCCCCAAATATATTGATGATATTAGTCCTCACAAAGCTGATGATACCCTATTATCAATCATCCCAAATGGATATTACCTATATAAACATAGAAATTATTATTATTACTTTTTGTTAGTTCATGAACAACATGGATGTAGAAATTGGATATGCCCCAAGGACATAAATGAATCATTTAATGAATTAAAATTTCTACATCAGATTATAAATACTTATGGGTGATGATCAATGATATGGTAATGCATCTAAAATTCAATTATATTCAGAATGAAAATATCCAATCTGTCATCATTAATATCTAGAAGAATCCAATCTCCATGATTTAAGAAATTTCATAAATTCTAAATTTTCGATTACATTGGTGTTTACTTGTACGTATAATATAACAGAGACTATTTTGATTCCCATAGTGTATCATAGAATGGCTACCTTAATTTATAACATACAAAGGACTTTAATAGAAATCAAATTATAAAAAATTAAGATGATTAGTACTAGTACATAAATCATTTCCTTTTGGATCCATCATTAGTAAACAAAATAGTGGTAGTACTTTATTGGAGACATCCAAAAAGTTATGTCATAAATTGGAATGTATAACTTATTTCTAGTATTTAGAGTATGATTAAAATAATTTATGTATTCCATTCATTACTAATGATTGTTGAGACAACCTTGGGGTTTGTATTATAAAATATAATTTGTCCTTGGTCATTAACAATTGGGGTTGGGGATATATTGTGAAATGCATCATATTTTAAATTTTATTAATACATTATATTAAAATATAAATAGATTTTTAATTTTTCTAAATAATTTAACTTCATATCAATATTAATTAATCATATTTTATAGTTTTATATTTTTAATAAGAAATTTTTTAAAATTTTCATTTAATATTAAGAAATATAAATTTCTAACTAAATTATATTTCATAAAATCAATAGTATTGTTGAAAATCGTGAAAATAATAATATATTTTTAATTCTGAAAAAATAAACACTAGATTTAATTCATCTCGTACAAATTATTTTTATAGTAAATTTTTATCATTTTTAAAAAATCAATTATTTTTCATTAAATTTTTAATAATAATTATTTTGTTAAAAAATATATTCAACTCAAATATTTAAGGATTAAACTTATATTTTGGACTGGATATAATATTTAATTATTTTAACTTTAGTATACATAAAAAATATTTATTTTAATCAAGTTATAACATGAATTTTTTATTATAAATATATTACTTAGAGAAGTTATTCTTCTTGAAAACTTCTTCCCATTGGGTTTAGCTATTAAATTTTTTTATTACATTTATTCTATAATGCAACTTTGATTAGCAAAATTTGATTTTATATTTTAAATTTGAATAATTATTATTAGGTAATATGTAAACCGTTATTTATATTCATATAGAATAATAAAAATAGTATATATATATATATGCTACCACGATTAATGTTAATATAGTTTTATAAGTGGATAAAGACAAGTACAAAGGGTTATAATATAGTAATATTTTATTTAAATTATATTTTATGTCAATATTGTTACTATATATCATCTCATATTTTGTAATGGTCCATTATTGATTCATTTTACTTGAGTGATACACTAATTATATTTTATCCTTTCTAATAATTCAATCTTCATCCTCAACCCAACTATAAAAATTACACCTGGTGCCTCTCCTCTTCACATGTAATGATCAGTTTTTCATCCAATCAATACCTAATTACCATAAATTCATCTCTACCCATTTCTAATAATCTATGGTTCATCAAATTACTATCCTTGGAAGGAATTAACTATAATCCTAAAGAGGTAATCTGAAGAATATTTATAGTTCTTAAAAATGATTATTTATTTCTTTTTCATGATATATAAAATCTCATCAACCATAATGAACAATCAAAACTAGTCTCTCACACAGACACACACAAACTTATATATATATATATATATATATTAATGTTTTTTTATTCTAATTATGTATCCTTTATTCATCTCTATTTTCAATGAAATTTGAAATGAAATAAACATTACCATGTATGGATGACTACATCATCATTAAGTGATGTAATTTGTTTTATATGGCTGACTCTTATAGATAATAATAATTTTAGATTTTTTTTGTAATATAATAATTACATATGTGTCATTAGGTAAATGAATGATTTTTTTCATACATTAATATATATTGAACATTGATAATGTGGTTCATACGTGTGTGTGTGTGGATTACTACATAAATGAATTAATGTCCTTCATTTTACAGGAAAACATCACATGCCCACTATATAAAACTTTATAAAAAAATAATTGAATATATATGATAAAAAATAATTATAAAAACGTTTATGTGATATGTACCTTATTTCCATCATTTTAATTAAATAATTAAAATGTTATATAACAATATATAGGTCATATAATATATAATTTTTATGTAATTCAATTTACATAACAATATTGTGTGATTGATTTAAAACTCAATTAAATTTTTAAATATTATAATTATATCATGGTAATTATTTAGTAGATAATGAAACAATGTCCACCTTTAACAATATCATAATTCTTAATTCATTATTGACAATTGATCCATATATTATCAAGACATTAGACATGAATTTAATTGATTAATAAATTTTTAGTAAATTTTTTTTAAATAAAATAGATGTGATCCAAAATACTGTGAATATTATTGATAAGGTAAGGAAATAATTTATTTTTACTCTCATGGATGATAATTAACATACCTTATGAGTTATAGTCAAGGATGTGGATTTCAATGACATGTTTCATTTTATTTAGATATATGATATTACGATACAAATTTTTATTTTATTTACATTAAAATAATCCCTTGACAATTTATATTATCATTACATTATGAAAATAATGTTTTTAATGTTAATCACAATGTGAATTATTTCAATGTTTTAATTTATGAAAATATATACTATCTATACTGAGGGATTATATTAAAATCCATATTTTTAATTATTTCAATATTTATGTTTGAAATCATTATCATCCATGTACTTTTTATAAAAAGGTTATTGATGTATTAATATATATATAAATGAATAATATTGAACATTTAATGTCTCTCTTTTCATTCTTTCAAGTTATTTAAAATTTAATCTTTTACATAATTTAAGTACCATGATTATAGAAGAAAACAATAGGAATGATCCATTTTAACGTCAATGATGTCAACATATTCTTAATCAATTGTAAAAATTAGTTTATGATTATATTCCACTATATGAATCAATGTTTTTTCAAAATTAAATCACCCATGGCATTGTATCAATGGATTTTTAACAATTATTTTAAATAGAAGGGATATTTCAACATTTGGAATCTTTTTATTATAGTTTTAACAAATATTTTTATAAGTAATCTAAATAATGTTTTATTTTTAATGTTAGATTATTATTTTATTATAAATGATAATTATTTTTGATAAAGGGTGAAACTGATGTAACTCTGGTGTATGGGTGACCCCATTATCCTTTAAGATGATGGGTGAGACTTATATAACCCTCTAATTCAATTTGAAATTGAATGGAGTTAAAATGTTTTGTATCTCCAATGATTTTATAGTAATTTACTAGGTTAGTTCTTATATTTAAATGAGTGATTTAAGTTTGTTGTTTCATGATACTAACACATTATATAAATGAATCCTATTGGGTTTAAAGGAAATCTAATCATTTCATGTGGTAAGTAAATAATCATTTTATTGAATTTTGTATAGTATATATATGGATGGATAAATGAATAATTTTTATAAAAAATTAACATGCAATTCATTGATGAAAAAAATAGTGTATGGGTTTTTAATAATTTTTTATGAAATCATTTATGAAAATATATGTGTAGAAAATTTTATTTCTTAGGTAAGAATATGAATTTTTCCAGAAATTTTTATTTTTATTTGGAACATTTTTATTAGTATCCATGGTTGATGGGGTTTATAAATTCCATTTATATGTATCGTAATAAAATTGTGGTGCTCAAAATATGTTTTCAATTATTTTTAAACGGGCTTTTCTATTTTTGTATTGGTGATGAGTCGAAAACTATGAAATTTTCTAATATATATCATGAAATCACGATCTTTCATGTTTCCACTGTTGGAAAAAATGGATTCTTTCTGGAAGTGTTTGCCTTATGTGGAAATATTAATTTTCATATGGGTTGTGAAAAAATTATCTAAATCATTAATCATTATAGATCATCATGAAATATATGAAATTGAAATCCTTTAAATAGATTAAATTTTATGGATTTTTTCTGGTCTGGCCTTTATTTATGGTATCATAATAATGGTTTAGATAATATTTGATATAATGATTATTTATCTAAATACCCATAATAGAATATTTTTTTATCATTTTATACAATATAAAGACTACAATTTTGCTTCATTAAATAAATGTGTTCTAAGAATGGGTGTTTTGACATATGTAATATGTAACATAATGTTAGAAGGTACCAAGTATACACTATCATTCCAAATAAGCATCATCTAATTGTTGGAATTGTAATTGAGTAATTGTTTACATTTATTGATCAGTTGAAACATGATATAAAAGGTAAAAGAAATCATGGTAGATATAAAAAAGATCTACAAAAGAGGAAAAATTATATGGTGGACCATTTTATGAGTTTTCTCCCTCTTGAATATAGTTGATCCTCTGAATATGTAATAGTTGGGGGATGGATTACCGCTCTAGAAAAAATATTCAATGTCATGGGTTTTTTAAATCTTCAAAATGTGACACATTAGATTTTTAATTCTAAAGGCCATGAAAACTAGTATTGTTAAATGTTTTAGAATACAATTGAATGGTTGTTGATTGGAAACATGGAATGAGATAATTTTACCAATCATTTCCACCAAGTGTATTTTTTGAATTTTGAACGAATTATAATGGAAAATAAATTATTGTAATTATAGATGAACAAAGAGGATTCATTGGATGAATATGATGTAAACATCACCCAATTAGAATGGAAAGAAAGAAACTATACTCGATATCTTTATATTAAAATTCATCAGTTTTACTCATTATATTATCGAATATATAGAAGAGTATTTTCTTCTCATGAATTCAAATGTTATAAGAATCTTGTAAACTATGATGATAAGTTGTATGTTGCGTATTTATATAATCAGTCTTTAGAAGAAAACAAGTAGAAAAGTAGATCAATGAGGAAGTAAAATGGGATGAATCCATCAATGAATTCTGATGGGAAGAATGTTTTTTGAATTTTTGACTGTTCTGGATGTAAGATGTTAGGGGAATATCTCATGAAATTAGGGAAGTGGTTCTAATTATATATATTTGGGAATATTCATTATGACTTAAATATAAAATATCATGTTAATGGTAAGAGAATTTTTTGATAAATTTGATGTATAATGTTTTAAATTATATGATATGGGTCATTTTGGGGATTCATGTAAGAGGAATATCACAAATGATGGGAAATGGAAATACAATAAAGATATGTTTGTGGTTAAATTCACTAAAAATACATATTTTATATATTTTTTACATCATATGATGTTGTAATAGTTAGATTACATGTTTTTTATAATGTAGAAATGAATTATATTATTTTTCTTATAAATATTCATTCATTTAATATAAATATACTATTAATATGAATATTTCACCATAATAATTTTTTGCATTTCATTTTGGTTTAGTACCATCATGTAGTATTAGGGAATAAAAAATCACAAATTACCTTCACATTATAATATGTGACTATTTTTTTCTAAAAACCTTATTATCCATTCCAATGTTGAATTAGTGGTTGTTTTGGGTATTCGTTGAATTTTGAATCATTCTATGATTGATTATAAATCCAATAAATTTATTTATCTGGATAACAATATTTTTGTAATTAATAATTAATTTAGACCTCTCATAACATATCATACAAACTATGATAATGGAATGAGATAGAAATGAACGTTATTTTGGTCATATTTTTGAAAATAGGAAAACTATTTTTATTAATTATGTTCACAGAGTAATAGAATATATTTTTTCCTAATGATTCACTACATACTATACTTAATAGGGAAATATATTTAACTGTTGAAATAGTACCTTATGTTAATCCAATTTGAAACCCACGTTATCAAAGTGATAATATAGGACTAGTAGAATTAAAAAAACAATATCTAGGGTTTCCTAACAAATGATTCATTTGACCTTGTACATAAATATAGGGTGACCCAATTTTATTTCACAAAATTAAAGAGGTTTCATATAGGATTTGAACTAATTTTAAAGAATTGAATAATATAAATGTTTATAATAAGTATCATTTCAACATATTAATGAATTATTGTATCAGCTATATGGATCATTGTATTTATAAAATATTGATATGTGGTCTATATATGTTTAGTTAGATGTGACAGATAATGACACCATAATGAAAATGTTTCTGAATAAGTATGGACATTATGATTTATTGGATATTCCCATCGCTTGAAAAATGTTCAATAAGCATTCTTGGATATCATAAATAGATTTTTCCATGAATATTTTTATATTTTTTGTATTTTATATTGATGAAAATTTTTCGTTCAAAAATTTATGAGGATTAGGGAAAATTCTATGTATTATACTACAAAAAAGGAAGTGGATAACAAATATGTAAAATTTTTACATAAGGATTATGGTTAAAACAGATTACATTAAATTGGAATATATTAATTTAATAAAGAATAATTATTTATCCTAGTAAAACCAATGTTGTTAATGAAAGGAAATTAGATACAAGTGATAATGATTTATAGTATTCTTTGATTCGTGGGATATTACCAATAGTTTTTTTGAGAACCCTCAATTGATATATATTACACTAACGATGATAACATAGTAAATAAATTTGTTCAATTGGATAATTTAATGGTATGAATGATTATTTAAAATGATTATAATATTTCTAAATGTGCGTAATTTTTCCATGAAATCATTAATTGATAACATTTATATATATTTATGGAATCTTCAATAATGTACTTTGACTATTTATTTTAGAAATACATGTTAATTTTTTACGCTCCACGTTAATTAAACCATCAAGAGAAAAATTATCAAACACTTGAACTGAACTGGATGTAGTAGTTTTTTTTAATTTTAAAGTATGTTGAAAATATATAAATTCTGTAAATATTTAAACATATAATGATCATAAATGAATGTCATATGAACCCATATTTTCTTTTTAGGTTTTTCATCCCTTTCTGGTTTTTCATGAGAAAAACAGGAGTTTCTATAAATTTCTGGAGTACACACTATGTACATATAAGTACACGCCTTGTAATTGGTTTCCGTGAGTAGCCGAGTGATGGTAGTGTAACGACCTTTCACATGGCTATTTGTGGTGACCTGGGGACTACCAAAAGTGGGGGTCAGCTAAGGCATGTACACCTGGTGTACTTCTAAATAACATGTCATGTACTTTATTTTCATTTCATTAAATGGAACGAGATCTCGTCTAATGGACATAACTGTCTTCTTCTCGACCTATCTCGTCTGAGAGAGAACGAGACCTTCAGATATTTTCCGAGCCCCTAACTCGTCATCTGTTCTCCATTTCGACTGTTGTCAATTGAGTTGGAATCGACATGGTAAGGACTTCCTTCTTCTAGAGCCTCATTTTTTGATTTCATCTCTTTTTTGAGATATAGTTAGTTGAATGTTTTTAGCATTTTGGTAGATCAATGACATTATTGGCTTATTCAGGGATGTAGGTTTATATATATCATGATTACAATGTTGAGGTATGTGGTTTGTGTCTTTTTGTAGTTAGTCCATGAGTTATATGTGCAAAAATTTCCAATAACCTTCTTCAGGGTATTGCGTGTTTATGGTTTATAGCCCTGTTATTGTCCGTTATGCATTGTTTGTTTTTATATTGGTTAATTGTTTTTAAATGGGGTTATCTTTTCCATGTTATCGATGTTTTTCCCATGCTTTTTGTTTTGACCGTTTGGCCTAGCATGCCTGTTAAGATTCATTTCTTTTCATGCCTAGTAGTGATAAGATGGGGTTATTTTATCTAACATGTTTTGATATGTTGTAGAATATTTAGCAATGTAGTTCATGAAGTTTACTTTGGCTTCCTGCTATTGTTGTGCATGATTGAGTAAAAGAGGGTCTAGAGAACCTAGTGTTGTTGACCATATGACGAATGGACATTAAGGGCTTCTCCAGAGTGACTGTTTACATTTACATTGTGAGACCATAGGGGGGGAAAGATGTTGTTCTCCCTCAGAGTGTATATAGATTCCATGATAGGATCAATAGGGGGAATTGGATACAGAGTGCTTCCTCTGCGTTCCTATTATATACCGATACGAAACCACAGGGGGAATTGATAGTGAATTCATCCTCAGAGAATATTTGCTAAAGATGAACCATAGTGGTTATACTGTGAGTGTATCCCAGAGGATTTCTTCTGTTATTTTTGATGAACCAAAGAGGTTAGGCTATGAGTACTTACCATTGGGTTAATAATATTTTTTTATCATCTTAATTTATATATGGGAATAAATTCAATTTATACAGTTGGATTGTTTACATTGATTACATCCTTGTTTAATGCTTCATTTCATTTTTTCATGAAATATATATTCACTAACTATTATTCATAGATCATTGGGTGGTTTCCTATAAGGATTCATCTCACATCCTATTTGGGTCATGATTTTGTGCCCAAATAAATTTTATTGCTGCAGGTATAGGTAAGGGAAATAATCCTTCTACATTAGCCACTTCATTACTGTGGAGTTGGGGAGAATGAGACCAACATGAGGCATCCGAAGTTGTGGAGCTATTTACTTGATTTTATTTTGTACTTTGGTTTATTACTGTATTTAATCATTGTGACTTGTTTGGCTGTTATCCTAGGCATATGAACCATGAATCATTTAAATATATGTGCTGCAGTTGTTTATTACTTTAGTTGATTACTTATTGCATGTTTTGCTGCTTCTTGTATTGTTATCTGTTTATTTCTACTACGTTACTCTACCAATTAAAGCATAGTTTCCCCAATATCACACCCAGAGCCCTCACTGTAATTTGGTAGCCACTGGAATTTGGGTAAATACTCTTGAGGCCATGTGACCAACCGGGTACAGGGCACCTCTGGGAGGCATCTAGAACCGGGACGTTACAAAGTGGTATCAAAGAAATTCTTTTTTTCCTGACATACTATTTAGAACCTATAATCAGGGATATGATGGAATAGGTACTTTGTAATTATCTATTCCTGGGAGTAGTTAACATGTGTACAAGTAAAATCTAATTTACCTAGTTTTTGAAATTTTTCTAGTATTGCAATTATTAAATTTATTTTAATTCACCGTTGGGTGATTCAATTTTTTGTGATGTTATTGTTGATATTATTGAGGTCCTATTTCTGTTTCAACCTGATGAGATGAGGGTATACCATCTCATTCATCATATAGAAACTTTCTAGAAATCACATCTCATGCTTTCTTACCAGGTCATTTAGTGTGCATTAGTGATGTCATTTAGTTGTGATAGTTGTAGTGTTAGATATGAATGTTTTTGTGATAGATGCTTTCAGAGAATACTCTCTATTTGAGAGGGTATTGCTAATATGTATGATTTTGTTTGAATGAAGGCCAAACATTGGTTCCTGAGGTGTTATAGGTCCTCATGGCCTGGAATTTTATTTATCATTTCTCTGTTATGCATATATATAACATGTATAAGATGTCAAGATTTGATTCGCAGGGCGTATTGGGCCCCAAAAATTGGAAGTTGGCACATTAATATTTTTTCAATGTTTTTCTAGGGGTCCAGAGTTGTTTCTAAAACTTACGATCAAGAAAAACACAAAATACACTACATGTAATGTTGAATGCATGCCATGTTTCAGACTGTTTGGAATGGAATAGTTTTCTTATGTAAATGTCATGTACTTATGTACACGCCATGTAGACCATAATTGTGTGACTATCTATGTGGGAGGAGACACTAGGTTGGGAAATCTTTGGTGGAACATGCCATGTCCTGGACGCACATGCCACATGTTTTAGTCCATGTCCAGATATGTGACGGTCATCCTGGGTGGATGATGGGTAGTTAATACACGCCTTGTGTGGCACAAACATGCTGTGTAGAGACATCTGTGTAACGGGCCATGTGAAGAACAAAACGGGGTGGTGGAATCATTCTAGTACATAGTGTGTCTATAACAAACAAACCATGTAGTCATGTTATGTTAGAACCGTGTGGCTTAGCCGTGTAAGGGAACTCTAGAAGAGGAACACGATTCAAGTACATGTCGTGTGTTAGGACAACACGCCATGTGTATGGAGTGCTACACGACTAGCGTTTGCAGGAGTACACACCCATGTGAAGGCTTACAGGAACACGATGTGTATGGGTTTTACATGCTGTGTATCCTGGTTTTAAAAATCATAAAGGCTTTATTTATTTTGTTCCCTTCTTATAATTATACGTTTTAGTCGTTAATAATTTTTAACTAAGGTTTTTGCTGGACCTTGCAGATTCATTCCATCGAGATGTCCTCCGATTGTACACTAGTTACATGTTAGTGATCACACACCGGACATGGATGATCACGTTCCACTAGCAGATCCTCCGATAGTGTCAGTCATGGAACCAACCTTCATTCTAGACATAGGCGTCGACACACAGTTCCAAGAGGGATTTATGAGGTTCTTGCATACCATCAATGGTGCACTGCCTCCTACCTTGTCGATGGAATAATTGACATAGGTTGTCCAGTAGTAACATCCTCTCACCTTCACTGGATATGGAGGACCTCAGGCTGAAGTGTCATGGCTAGATGTCATGATATATATCATCAATAAAATGGAGATGCCTACAGAGGGGAGGGTGAAGCTAGCTATTTATATGCTTCAGGACTCCACCAATAAATGGTGGGATGGGACCTCATAGGAGGGATGCCAAATGTTTATGGATTTCAAGGAGTTTCAACATTCTTTATCTGATTACTTCTACAGAGAGACATTGAGGGATGGTCGTTACCGAGAGTTCATGAGTTAGGAGTATGGTATTCATTCATTGATGGAGTATGTTTCTCGCTACACAATGATGCAGTGCGTTATGCCTATACTATGAGGTGATGATTAATTCCCGGCATGGAATTTTGTGAATGGTTTTAGGAGCAACATCTGATCACATTTTAACATCGTATGGTTTTATTCTATCATCTATATAGTCAACCAGGAACTGATCACAATGTGAAATTTGAGGTATTCTGGAGCTGCGATCTAGGGTGGTTTAACATCCGGAGTTATTACCCCTTTGACAGATAGTATGAAGCACCATAGGGATTCTATGTTAGGAGATCTGAGTAAGCTGGGTGCACATTCAGGTAGCCAGGTGGAATGCTACCTGTGCAAAAAGGTCGTGCATACCAGGCCACATTTCCCAAGATACCCAAGGGAGTGTCGATCTTGCGGATAGAAGGGTCATCTTCAGAGATTCTGTTAATTCTTCTCACCAGGAGTGGGTGACAGGGGTTCTTCTATGAATCTGTGTTCAAGAGCAGCACCAACAATTTCCCATCAGTCTAGGAACTGGATTTCTTCCATCTATTCAGGCTATGGTGGATATTGTTGACGCGGTAGCCAGTAGATAGGATTTCTACGACAATCAGCTATATTTTCTCTAGGTGGTCAGTCAGGGTCACATGTTCGTGGTACATTCCATGTTTTTTGTGTTTGAGAAAACCTTGTTGGATATGGATCCCAGACTTCCTACAGTTCGAGGTACTATCAAAGTTTCCTCCATTTTAGCATCAGCTCTTTTTGATATAGGGGTTTCCGATATCATTATATTTTTGGTTATTGTGGAGAGCCTTGTGCTCTTTATTGGTCCTTCAAATTATATATTGATGTTAAACAATCTTTTGTGGACAATAATTACTAGTTTACAATAGTGAAAGGAGATCCCTCTAGAGTTTGTCAGGTGACACTTTTTATGGGACCTCTATGACATTGAGATGACGAGATATGATGTCATTATTGGAATAGAATTTTCATTTCAGTTCTTGGATATTGTCGACTGTTATCGATGTAGGGTGAGTTTCACATAACAATAGGGCAGATCATTTCATCAGAAGGAATAATGAGATGCTCAGGCGAGAAGAGCTGCACCCAGTCATCATTGGTTAGGTGGAGTTACATCCCAGATTTCTAGTCTATCATTCAATGACCATGGGACATCACATATAGACTTTACTCTAATGGAATACCATTTTAGGGATGTCTATCTAGTGGAATATTCATGTTTGCATCTAGAGCGAGAAGTATAATTTTCTACAGAGATTTCTCCAGGAGTGGCACTGGTGTCTATTCCTCCTTATACAATGGATACAACAGAGTTACAGGAGCTCAAGAAGCAGTTGGAGGACTTGCAGGAAAGGTGTTCCATATGAACCAGTACATATCCTTACGGGTTGCTTGTTCTATTTTTGAAGATGGTAGACGGTACCCTCAGACATTGTGTGGATTTTCGGAAGTTGTAATAGTTGATGGTTGAGAATCGATATCCCTAACCGAGGATTGAAAATCTCTTGGACCGGCTTCAAGGAGCATGGGTGTTATCCAAGATGGACTTGAGGTCTGGATACTATAAGTTTTAAATTAAACCATCTAATATACCTATTATCTTATTTTGTATCATGTATGGTCTATACAAGTATGGGGTTATTCTGTTCGGTCTCATGAACACACCTACAGTTTTCATGGCACTAATGAACCGAGTGTTCTATCCATAGATGTATTCTTTCATGGTGGTCGTCATTGAGGATATTTTTGTGTACTCTCATGCTCGACAAGACCATTCCACACATCTTGAGATCATTTGGAGTACACATATTGATTATTAGTTATATTCTACGATCTCAAAATACCACTTTTGGATGGACCAGATTCACTTCTAGGGTCATGTTATCTCAATGATATAAGTATCAATAGTCCCAATGATAGTTAGAGAAGTATATTTCTAGGAGAATCTTATGAAATTCATTGAGGTTCATATTTTTGAAGGGCTGGTTGGATACTACTTACATTTCATACAAGACTAGTCACACTTAGAAGCACTTATGACGGGACTGACTAAAAATGGTTTAATGTACTTTTGGTGAATTTATTTAGAGTAAGCCTTTCAGGGGATAAAAGGGAGGTTGAATTTACCACTGATACGAGTTTTTCCGGAGATGGGAAAGAGAAATACTATGTACTTTGATTCATTAAGAACTAGGCTTGGAATAGTTATTATGCTAGGAGAAGGATTCATGGTGTACGGGACTCAGCATTTGAGGCCAAAAGAGAAGAATTACCCAACATATGGTCTTGAGATAGCTGTAGTTGATCATGCATTTTGTTGTTGGGGAAACTATCTTCAATGTGATTAAATGGTGGTTTTCACCTACCCCAAATTCCTCAAGTATATCTCTACATAGCGTGATCAGAATCAGAGATACTGAGGATTGGATGAGTACCTTCAGACATTTGACATTGATCTTGCCTACACACATGGTAAATGCAACGTTGTGGCAGATGCACTGAGTAGGGGGGACACTCTAACAGGCAGTTTAGATGGCCACCAGTGAGTGGATGCTTATCTCTCAGTTCTCTGAGATGCATTTGGATGGGAACCATAGATAGGGGCAGCCTTTCATATCATCTATAGTTGTTACTTATACTCTACATGATCGAGTACGAATGAGGCAGGTATCAGATTTTGATGGAAATTTCCTATGGTAGAGTATGATAGGAAAGAACACTATTCTAGGATGGACTATAGGATATGATGAGATCATGTGTTTTCAGGGGTGTGTAATGGTGTTAGTAGACAAGAACGAGAAACTGATGTGCGACATTCACTCTTCTGTTTGGGAATTTCATCTTAGTGTGGCCAAGATGTATCATGATCTACACCATCAGTATTGGTGAACAGGTACAAAGAGAGATGATACAGGGTTTGACATGCGGAGTTCCACCTGTCAGTAGGTGAATTCCGAGCATTGGTGACCATTAGGGATTTTGCAGTAGTTACCCTTACACAAGTGGGAGTGGAATGATGTCACGATGGACTTCGTGATAGGGTTACCGATGTCACCTTAAAGGAATGATTGTGTTTGGGTTTTCATTGACAAACTCATGAATGTAGCCCACTTTTACAGATGAAGGACACCTTCAGTGTTAATGAGTTGGCATGGCTATACATCTTTTATATTGCACATTTAAATGGAGTTCCACAATCCATAGTTTCAGAAAAGGATTCTCGTTATTCTTATCCATTATAATAGTGTTTACCAATGGATTTGGGTACCTAGTTAGTTCTGAGTACTACATACCAACCCCATACAGATGTCTCGTCAGAGCATAATATTCATGTGAATGAGGGAATGCATTGAGAATGCGTCCAAGATTTTGGAGGTTCTTGGGAGAAGATATACCACATGTGGAGTTTTCCAAGAATAATAGTTTTCATGAAACTGTTCAGATGGCACCATATGAGGATTTGAATTGTTGGCCATGCCAATCACCATTATGATGGTTGGAGGTAGGAGAGGTAGCTATTTTGGAACCTCATCTTGTTCAGGAGACCCTAGAATAGGTGGAGTTGACTTTGAAGAGGATGGATACAACACAATAATGACATATTTCTTATACTGATAGACGGAGATGACCTCTGGAGTTCGAGGTCGGAGATCAGGTTTTCCTATGTGTCACACTAAGGTTGGGACACAGAAGGATTAAGAGACACGGTAGGCTTTTGCTGAGATATTTTGGAGCATTTATGGTGTTTGAGAGATTAGGGATGGTTTCCTAATAGTTTCAGTTACCTCAGCGGTACCAGGATATGTGTGATGCATTCCAAATTTCTCAGCTCTGACATTACTTATCATATCCGTCTCATGTTTTCCAACCCAAGGAGTTTGAGTTAGAGGTGGATGCCTCAGTTAAATAGAATCCTTTCTGGATTGCTGATGGAAGTGATAAGGTTATTAGTGGTTAGTCTATTATTGTTGTATGATTATTATGGAATCATTGGGGAGTATAGGATGAGATTTGGGAGAGGGAGGTCGATGTAAAATCACAGTGGTCAGAGCTATTCAAGGATTCTTCTTCTACGCCTATATCATCGGGAAATTCAAGGATGATTTTAGTTAAGAGGGATATTTGTTAAGAACCATATCTTCATTTCAGGTATTTCATTATTTTATAGTTCTTATTGAGAAAAAATGGAAGTTTCTGGAAATTTAAACAGTAAAAATTGTGTGCTTATACGTACACACCATGTAATTGGTTATTGCGGGTAGCCTTGTGTTGGCCGTTTAACAACCGAGCACAAGGACCTTTGTGGTGACCTAGAGACCATCAAAAGAGGGGGCTGGCTAAAGCATGTACACCCTGTGCACTTATAAATAACATGTCGTGTACTTTCATTTTATTTCATTAAATGGGATGGGGTCACGTCTAATGGATAGAACAATCTTCTTCTCGACCTATCTCTTCTGTGAGATAATGAGACTGTCAGATATTCACTGAGACCCGAACTCACCATCCATTCACTATTTCGACCACCATTGATTGTGTTAGAATCTCCATGGTAAGAGCTTCCTTTATATTGATCCTTGTCCTTTGATGTATCCTTTTTCGTGAGATGTCCTTGGTTGAGCATTTTTAGCATTTTTTAGATCTATGGTGTTCTAGGGAAATTCAAGGCATGAGGTTCGGGTATATTGTCCATACAATGCAAGTTAGGTGGTTTGTGCATTTTCTTATTTTTTTCTTTGGGTTATATATGCCAAATTACACAATACCCTTGTTCAGGGTATTGCGTGATTATAATCGTTAGCCCTATTTTTGCATGCTATGTTTTGTTAGATTGGATATAGGATAATATTTTGGGAATATTTTTAACTTTCCCATGATATGGATGTTTTTTCCATGTTTCTTGTTTTAAAAATTTGGTCTCACTTTCCTAATTGGTTTCTTGGATTTTCATGCACATTATTGATATGATGGAGTGATTATATCCGACATTTTGTGATATGTTGTAGAATTTTTAGCCATGTAGTTCTTCGGGTTTACTTTGGATTCCATGTATCTTTGTACACGATTGACTCAAACAATGTCATGATATCCTGGTGTAGTAGACCATTGGTAGAATGGACATTGAGGGATTCTACCAAGAGTCTCTTTACTTTTATGATGCGAGACCATAAGAGGGTTGGACTTTATGCTCCCTCAGAGTGTCTATAGTTTCCTAGATACAGGCCACAAGGGGAATTGGACATTAATTGCTTCTTATGAGTTCTAATTAGTTACCGATATGGGAAAATAGGGGGAATTGATGGTGAGTGATTCCTCAAAGAGTCCTTGTTAAAGTTGAACCAGAGATGTTAGACTGTGGGAACATCCCAGAGTGTTGCTGGTGTTTGTTTGGTTGAACCATAGGGGTTAGCTTGTGAGTACTTCCCATAGGGCTACTAGTATTTGTTTAGAAGCATACATGATATATGGAAATTAATGAAATTGAAACACTATGATTGTTTACATTGAGTGCATCATTTTTTATGGCTTCAATTTTTTATTTCTTTCCATATATATTCAATGAATGTTAGGAATAGATCTTTGGGTGGATGCCTACTGGGATTCATTTACCACCATATTTGGGTCATGTTTTTGGTCCCAAATAGATTATATTACTGTAGGTATTGGTAAGGGAAAGAGAAATTCTACTTTAGGTACTTGATTGTTGTGGAGGTGGTAGAGCATGGGACCAAGTTGAGTCTAGCGATGTTGTGGAGCAATTTTCTTGATTTTCTTTTATACATTGGTTTAGTACTATATTGCATCTTTTTGACATGTTTTGCTTTTTTTCGAGGCATATCCACCCTGAATAGTTTATATATATTTTATCCATTTGTTTATTACTTTTGTTGTTTACATATTTCATTTTTTTACTACATCTACTATTGTTAAATGTTTATTTTCACTGCGTTACTCAACCAATGAGTGTATAGATTTGCCACTATCACACCCATATCCCTCGATGATAGTTATAATCTTCTATAATTTGGGGAAATGCACATGAGGCCTTTTGACCAACTGAGTATGGGGCACCTATGGGCGGCTTCCGGAACTGGGACATTACCAACGATGTATATATTAAATTTTTAATGAGTTTATTATGTTACTAAAGAACTAGAATGAATTAATAAATGATTTTGAATTAATGATTCATTATTTCCTTAGTAATGTAAATAATGTCGTAGTTGCTTTGAGTTTTAATGATAATAAATTATTAAGAATGAATAATTTTGAAATTTATCCTTAGGTGAATGGTTTTATGAATGTTTGTTTATAAATTGTGCATGATGGAACACCCCATGTTTTATTCATGTTATAGTACTATAAGAACATTTAGACCATATTAATAATATTATGTGGAAGGACTCTATTTTTCTAGAAAGTGCAGAACATGTCCAAAATAGAAATTGTCTAAATATTTATGTTGATGATGAAATTGTAATCATATATAGAAAGAGGTAGCGTGTTCCCATTGATTCCTCATCGAACAAATAACTATTTAGTGATTCTCATAGTTCACTATTTTCTAGACTCCCAAGTATAAACAAATTATTTCTATATCATCAATAAAATTTAAAATGTGATGGAATTAACATATATATTACATTCCATGTCTCTAAATTTCCATGTATTGTTTTTTGATTTTATATGGATTATGTTTGAGTCCCCATACTGAAAAGATGTGTGATTTGAAGGCATGGTGTGCCCAGTATAAATATTTAATAAATATTTAATATATTAAATAGTAGGTGTACACAATTTTCATAAAATAGATCTATAACATCTAAATAGGAGACCGAATCAGAAATCTGATGGAACATTGAGTTCGGAATTTGAGGTTTATGATAGGAATTAATTAAAAATAGTTGGTGTTGATCATTTGTGGAGATGTTGTAGCAGATGTGAAAATGAAAAAAAAATTATTCAATTATTTTATTTCAATTTTATGACCTAATGACTGTTCAGTAATTAAAGATATTATAATGTCAAAATTCATTGGTTAGACACATAACACTAGATACATTAGAGAACCCTTAGAGAGACGATTTATGAATTATATTAGGAGATCTCTGATATGATATTGTACCGAGGATCGGCGTACCTCAAACTCAATGGATATCTCTAAAAACAATAACCAAACAACCCTGTTATTCATTACCAATCGATCCAAATCATGGTAGGGTATGTTTTTTGATTTGATTCATTATAGTAATTGTTTTATAAGAAGAATGAGGATCAATTAATGAATAAATGGATCCATGGATAATAGTTCATTCAGGATGGGTTTTATGGAAGGGTTTTGAAGTGAGAATATAATTTTGAATTTTTTTTATATTGATTTTAGATTTATGATATTTATTTAAGATTGACATAAACCTAATCAAAGGTCTGTTCCTCCTTTTAGTTCTTATTCTTTTCTCCATATATTCTATGTTTTTATGGGCATTTTTTGTTTGGTGCCTGACTCAAAAAATCCGGATCAACAAATCAATGTCCACCATTTTTTTGAAGTAATATGAAATCATGGATAATAGTTCCTCATGAAACATTAGAGATACAATGATAGAGTAAGAGTGATTTTGACATCGATGGATAGAATATTTTATGTTATTTGGAACATAATTAATAACAAATATTGGATCTAACATCCAAGGTGATCTAATGATGGAACACATTGTTTTGTTATGAAGAGTCTTTGGAGAGTTGGGACGATCGATCTCGTAGTGAATAGATCACCAGATCGAAGGCTAATGGTGGTGCATAGAATGTTGTAAAAGATCTCGTATTATGAAAAATATTGATCAAAACGGTTTGTAATCCACATATACGTGATGGTGTGACCCATGTGTGGTGCCTAGTGTTTCTATAGAAAGTTAAATATCGCCTAGATTGTGACCCTTGTCACACGACATGTGGTCTCTCCCAGATGACATTTTATGTACGTGGGAATCACATGGACATAGGGTAGACTACACATGTTGGAGCATACAGTATAATCCCACACACAGACACATCTAGAACTAGTTACATGGGATAATACATGTAATGGTACATGGGAATCCTTATATGGGATTGATCAATGAACAAAAATATTGGTATACTACCCAGGAAAAATAAAATACATGTAGTACTACATGTTAATGGATTCATGAAATGGTCCAATTACATGGTTATGACCCATTGTCAAGGGACACAATTTCTAATTCATAATATAAATCATATACTATTTTATAATTCTCTTGGAACCCTTATTATTTGTATCTTAAATAGGTTTCATTAAGATATGTTCCCCTTATCCTTTCATTGATGGTTGGTATTGAATCATCTCCTACTCCTATCATTGTGATCCCTTCAATAGTACACCTTATATCGAGTCGTTAGAATCCATTGAAGATTCCCATTGTGGGATCTTCTATTCATCTCTATTCCCTAGGGGGATTACATGTTATATTAATGACAAAATCCACATGAGAATCGATCCTCTACTAAGAAAATTAAATAATATTGAGTTTTTGGTATAACCCTATGTACATAGAAGTGTTACTCATCTATGTATCATATCCTCTTCAGACTCTCATCATTTTCATTCCCATGATGATACCCATCACGTTGTACATCTTATATAGACTTCGTCCATACTTTAATACTCAAAAGTGTGTTCTCTCAGATGATTGATTTTTTTAATCTTAGAAATGGAATAATATGTGGGTATACAATGGTTGATATTTATGTATATAATGGGGGTATTTGTTGAGTATAGTAAGATATTCTTATTATTTTTTGTGTTGACATATACTTCTATGGTTCTAACCTTGTTCCCATTGTTGAATAGAGTGTGTTTGCAGAGTTTTGAACTGGGTATTTTTAATATCACTCCTACATGTGATTTTCCAATAGGAATCGTTCCATGTATCGAATATCAAACTTTTGATAGAGTAATTAAAGGACCATGAAAACACATTTTTTAGTGAGAATAGATATACCTTGGGGTGTTCCTGTGGAATTTTGACCATAGACCTAGAAGACACATTCACATTTTAGTTTTATTTCCACGATGTCTATTGTGGTATTCTATTTGGACCTATTTACTTGCTTTTACTTCCCACTACACTATAATTACGAGGATTAGATGCATTCATGAATGGTTTTCAGTAGTTTTAAAATATCATAATTATATAGGATTCATGATGTGTGTGGGTGTAAAGGTATATAGGGTAAGGCCTTCTATGTCAGTGATATGCATTCTCAACACTAGTCCTCACACAATTCCCTTTTGGAGGCAGGCATAGTGTGTAGTGGACGAGGCCCCGTTGGGAAGGTTTCTGAAATAGTGGAATAAAATGTTCCTATTTATACAATGGGTCTATCAGTATGATTTATTTGTTTGAAGAAATCGTGTTAATTATTTTGAGTTCATATTTTCGGCTAGGGAATCTAGTGTTGGTGCAACAACAAAAATATCCTTACAATAGGACTCAGATAACCTTCATTTTAACTTGAATCATAAGAACACATGTTTAAGGAAACACAATGGTACATGCAAAAAATATTAATACCTTATTTTTTCGATGAACATAATGAGTCATCTCGATAGGTAAACTCATTGAATATTGTACATCTTTCTTGATTCCGTATTCATGTGTGACGTATTGTACCTTTTACTCATCACCAAGATCACAAGGATGATTCCCACAATGATGAGGTGTAGAAACATGGACCAATACCTAATATTATACCCCTATGTGGTCCTCCATATACCACCACCTATAAAGGATCAAGTGATATATAATGTATTAGTGGATGTTTTACGTAGTATGCGAATGATTCATGAAATTTAGTGATAATGAACCATCAGTTTTCGAGGAATCCATAACCTACAGGTATCTATGGATTAGCTTCAAGCCATGACCAGAGTATTTTGTATTTTTATAGCACTAATAAATCATTTTATCATCCTTTTGGGGATCCTTTTCCGCATATTATATGGGAGATAATGGTGTCAGTTTACCCAATCATTTTTTGAGGCCACACATTCATTGGAATATTTCGAGTTCTTTTTTAGAGGAGAATACAGACACCAGCTGCCCTGAGGTTTGTATGTGTCTATGAGTTTCTGAAGCTCTAGAACCATTGCCTGATATTAAATGAGTATTCATTTATGTTTAAAAACCTCTCCATATACTCGATTGATATGGTTTGTGATCATTTCATATAGGTATCAACCATCACTAAATTTATGTGATGAGTAATTTGATCTAGAAATATCCATGTGTGCATTCCTACTTATGTTAGGGGGTCATAGAGTGATCATTTGAGGTTGAAAGTATCATAGATGAGCATATACAACTGATGGTTGTCAGCAGTGGGAAAGAAGAAGAATACAAATTGGAAATAGGTTTTTAATGTTTATATTAGGGTCCAATATGGTTGGGAAGTTTTAAGTGGATGTACCAAGATATAGGATCTATAGTTCAGAACACAAAGGGTGGGTTCACTCATTCTAGAGAGAGGTGGTGCTACTCATGTAACGGTAGGGTAAAACATTCAATATTTCTTATCACCCACCATTCTTCTAAAATAGAGACCATGGATTGGGGCACTAAGGTAGAGACAATGATATAAGTGGGTATTTTCAGATGGTGTAGAATGTGTCCAAATAGTTGGAAGAGTGGAAGAAGGTGGTCCACATTTTTACTAGTAATTAAGACCACCACTAGTTTGTCCTCACTAGGCTCTAAGAGCTAGAGGACAGTGGTGGGAACAATTTTAGGCGGTCAAATCGTATGACATAGAGGTCCTAGGAATGATATGATACATGACTTATGTTATTTTAACCTTAGATATAGTACATATAGAAACTTGTGGTAGTAATTACTTTCTTTCAAAATACATTGTATGAGACTTAGAGACTCTGATTGAATTTTTTACTCTACCCAATCACATAGAGACTCCTAATATAGAATACTAAGTGATCACGCACATTTTATGATAGTCTGACTAGACTCTTGGTTGAAAGAGTATCTAATTTAATCTTTTAGTAGTAGCCAAGAGGCCTCATGTCAACAATCATAGTATAGATTTTTTATTTATAGTTCATGAAATGATTGAATATATAATGCCAAGGGTGTTTTTTTCATAGTGATGGAACCTTGTTCTTTATTTTCAATGAAAATAAATCCTAGGATGTGTAGGATGGACTCATGAATAGGAGGGTATAGTCAATTACGTTTCAGAAGGATAACATAACATGTGGTGTTGTGGATGTTTTGACTTCCCTGTTACTTATAGGGGTAGTGGAGTTAAAGAACATCATCCCTGAGGGTGTACTAGGTTTACCTTTTCACCAATATATACTTTTTCATTTATCTACAACCTAGGACTACATCAATATTTTTTCTAGAATATCATGTCTCCCACAACACTTCAAGAACTTTGGGTGTTGTTGTAGGACATTAAGAGTATTTTTTTCAAGTTAGTTTTTGACCCTAGGAGTCCTCGAATTGGTTTTCCATGATGGATGGTGATAGATTGGGGTGGTGAGTGAACTGATATATCCAGAACATGGTGATTGGATGAAAAAGTATCTATTACTGAGGATCGATGATCTATTTGATAAGTTGATTGGGGCCACATTGATCTTTATGGTTGACCATAGGTCAGGCTATCACCAGTTGTGAGTAAGAGATTAGGATATATAGAAAAAACATTAAAATTTCTTTATAGTCACTATGATTACTTGGTGATTCCCTTTGGTGGGATGAACTCTCCAATAGAGTTCATGGGACTCATGAAGTGGACCGGTCATGATTACCTAGAATATTTCATGGGAGTATTTATTGATGAATCCTTTTTACTCACCATAGGCGGTGGAGAAAAATAGATATATAAGTATAGTTCTAGAGATACTCCATAAGAACATATTTAATGGAATGATCTCTCAGACCTTGACATGGTTGATGTATTGTAAGCATTGGGGCCTCTAAAGAGCATCAAGAAGGTACAAATCCTCCATTAGTCAGAAAGATATTAAAATTTATTCATAACTAGTTTCTCTAGCTTATAAGTAACCATGATAGCTATTACTCAGAATGGGAATCCATTCATATGAAAAAAAGTTACCAACTTTCATTCCAGTAGTTGAGGTAGAGTGTAATGATCATTCCATTCTAGAGATTGGTAGTGGAGGGTGTCATGTATGTTTTTTTCATAGATGTGTGAGGAACAAGAATTGATTTTTTTGAAGTCATAGGTAGAAGTGGTTTCTACTAGATCACTCCATTTGTGGACATAGAGGAAAAACTACATACCATATAATCCTTAACTAGAATATTTGGACTTATTTTTAAATATGTCGTGATAATTAATAATGGGTGAGTTATTTATCATCACATCCAATCAGAAGATCCTCAACTATTCTTCTCTTAGACTAACCTCATCAAGATATAGAGGTGATGGTTAGAGTTTCTATTGTGTTATAACTTTGAATTTTTTTAATGTATTATGAAGTGTAATGTGGATGAAGATGGTCTCAGCATGAGATCTTATTCATAGTTCCTGAATGAGGAATCAGAGAAGGAAATATTTCTATAGTTATCCTCTGTGGGTTGAGATTGAGAATCATACCTCCAGTTCATATTTATTTCCCCCACAATATGAAGGTGTTAGTGTGTCAAATATTCTAGGTTAAGAGTGTGAAACCAAGTATACTAAGATATCCACAAGACATGCAAATAATGAATATTATATAGGCAGGTATCAAGTATTTCCTTTTAGAGGATTCACAATAAAGCCAGTGTTGTTTCAGGATCATATTATGAGAAGGATTCATTCATATCATTAGGTGGTATATCCAGTTTTGGATGAGATATATGAGGGCTTGCAATGTTAGTTTTTATGGATAAGGATAAATAAAGGTGTTGTAGATTTTTTCTAATGTAGATTTATCTATCTGTATGTGATAGTTGAGAAATATGATCCCCTAGATTTTCCACAACCCCTTGAGGTGCCAGAGTGGATGTCTAATAGGGTATCTATGGGATTATTGAAGGACATACCACATAAGTATAGGATACATGATTCCATATAGGAGATCATAGAAAGACTCACGATGTTGGAACACATCCTAGCTATATGAGAGCATAGTTCAGTAGATATATTTGGATGCCTCTATGTGCATAATATACTACCAATCTAGGGAGTTATTTCAAGGATTATTTCTAACTACAATGATTTCAAAACATCTCCACTGTATAATGGATTGAATGCGTAGAACATTTCACCCACAAACTGAAGGTTATACTGTATAAGAATGTAGTTTTTGGAGTAAATTCAATGAGATTGAATGTTGGACTTTTTACATAGTTGGGAGGAACAATTACCAGATGTGGATTTTTCATAAGACAAAAATTACTATTCCACTGTTGGTATGGAACTATTAAAGGATTTGTACAATGGACCCAATAGGTCACAAAATTACATGAATAAACCATGATAATCAACTCCCATGTGTCTAGTGTGAGTGATAGCTACAACAAAGAAGGTACATATCATGCATTATATGAATAAGTATACACAAAGCATTATGATATCTTATGTTTACTAAAAACATAAGCTTTCAGAATTAATAATATTCTACCTTATGTTCCTACATGATTCTATTCAATGTCGATTATCATGATTCGGATGGGGTTTCAAGAAATCTCCAAGGTTTAGCGACCCATTCTTGATACTATGTTGAGATGGAGAGGTGTCATACAACATAGCTCTACCTCCATATATAGAAAATGTACATGACGTATTCCTAGTTTCCCAGTTGTGTTTTTAGTGCATGAACCATATCATGTTATAGAATACGTTGATATGTAAATCATAGATGAGTAATCCTTTTATGAATATTGTGAAGAGATAAATGATTAGTCGGAGAGGATCCATTGTGGGTGATTGATTCATCATGTTTGTATCTGAAGGTAGAATGTTAATATCATTGATATAATGTGGGAGTGGGAGGCCCAGAATAATCCTCAATACCCATAACATTATTTGAATATAATTGTTTTTGGTTTTTTTGGACATAAATCACCCAGGTGGTGAGAATGTAGTGTCTCATTTTTTCCTTATATTGATTTTTTGATATTTTATAGATTATTTTTGAAATAATGTGCTGACATGACATGTGTTTCTGAGGCCTAGTGCTTCCAAAATAAATGTTGTAAATATATTAATGATATTAAATACAACAAATGAACTGTTTTCCTAAAAATGTTTAAAAAACATATACATGGGTGCTCAGATATGAAATCTGAGAGCACCATTGAATTTATAACATGAGGTTTACCCTAGGCATGACTTAATTGTTTTTGATGTGGGTCATTTGTGGAAATGTAATTTTGAGTGTCTAAATGAATAAAATAATTTAGTAAATTATTTGATTTATAATTTTTTATATAGTAACTAGTTAGTATATAAAAATAATAATATTTCATAATTCTTGGGTTAGTTTCTTAGACTTATATACATTGGAGAACGTTTGGAGAGAACTTTGGAGAATTATCTTATGCAGTTGATGACAAGATTGTGGATCGATGATCGATGCTCCTATAATTCTATTGCTCTCACTATTTCTAATGAAACATCATAATTTATCATCAGGGATTTATCCAAATCATATTTTTGGTTTTATTAATTCATTCTTGCCCGTTATTGATTTTTTAGATAGAGTGGGATCAATCTACGAAATGTTTTTCTGTAGTTTGATCATCATGCGGGATGGGTTGATTGTCATGGTTTTGATGGGATAATATATTTTTTAATTGATTTATATCAATTATTTTTCTAATAAAAATGTACCATGTTAAAAATAAATATTGATCAACATTTTATCTCCTATTTTATCAAATACTTTTCTCCCTCAGTTCTGCGTTTTACCAAGGTGTTCTTTAATTGGCCTGATACCCAAAAATTCCCAATCAATCAATCATTTTACACCCATTTAATACCACAATGATCTGAAACCATAGATCATGTATTTTAATTACATCATGGATGTGACATGATGATGATTAAGTGATTCATAAGATGGTGAAAACTCAATTTTTCATTCTTCAGGGCAAAAAAACAAACAATGGTTTTCTCCATCATTTTCTGAGAAGAAATTATGAAGGTACATGTTTTTAAATGATAGATATACTTGAAAGAGTTGGGATATTAAATCAAATGTGGAAATGATTTCCATATCAAAGGATGGAGGATCCAAAAAAACATGGGTTTAGATATGGGATTCTACAGAATCCCAAACAACATGGTGTGTAATCATGACCTACAAATTGTGTGCCCCCTAGGCCGCATCTAGGTGTATTTTGGGAATTTAAACATCACACATAATCTGATCCTTGTCACATTGTTTTGGGTATCTCCCAGATGACACTTCATGTAATCAGGATGTGTAAAGACCCAGAAATTTCAAGGAAATGTTTTTCATAAATACTTTGGAATTTTACGAGTCTTTGGTTTCTGACGACACTTGATTCCGAGGCCCGATGTGACAGGAATCAATTTCTGAAGATTTTTTTGGGTGTGTTCAGTAAACGTACGTGCATGTTTTTCTATCTTTTGAAACAGTGCTCGTAATTGAAATCTGCGGACACCGATGAAATCATAGCTCCAGTATTCGCATAAGGGGACATTTAATGCAGTTGCGTTTTATGCAGGTTTAGAGTTATTTTTTGGCGATTTAGAATTAAATACATAAAATTGTTTTACACAATTTTATTTATATCTGGAATTTATATCCTACAAGGGGAAGTTATAGGTGGGGCCCATGCCCACATAACCTCCATGGGTGGATAATGTGGGGATGGGGCCCACACAAACCCCTTTCCTTTCAACTTCCCTTAACTCTCCATTTACTCCCCCTTTAATTCAATTGACAACTCCCCCTTAATGAATTTATCTCTTCACCTCCCTCTCTCCCTTTAATTTTTTCCAACACTTCTTAATTAATGAATTTAAATCTTAAAATTAATTAATTAGAAGATTTTGAATTTTGAATTACATGTGTGAATATAATAATAGCCTTAGCTATTATTTTAGTTTGGGCATTCGTTGTGTTCGGAGGATTTTGGGGAGAGCTCTTGAGAAATAGAAGGGGAGAGTTCCTCTTTCATTGAAGAACACCATCCTACCTACAAAGTACCACCAAAGAATGACCATCATCTCCTTTGAACATAGGACTAGAAAAAGGGGAAGGAGCCACCCACAAGGAATGCTGACGACACGCTATCCTCAGTTCCTCCTTCCCCGATGTCAATGAGTTGACATTTCCTCCCCGCGACTCTGTCTACGAACACACCTTATTTTCAAAGTCGGGTTTTGTTCTTTTTTAAGTGAATATTTTTTTACCCAGTTCTTCCTTGAGAATCATAGTTTTTCTTTGTATTAATGATACTGCCTAACATGGAGGGACCGGTCCAAATGAACACGGCCCGATGACCCTCCGATGTTTCCTGTTTTCATCGCAATAGAGGCGAGTTGGAAGAGGCGGCAACGAGAGAAGGCGGCGGTCATGCGTCGGCCGCGTGCGAAAGAACCACGGCCCCCAACAGTGGGCCACTCGACTATGGAAGAATCGGACTTCCGTATTCGGCCAGACCGAATGAACCACGACGCCGCAAGGGCACTGCACTGTGGAAGACCACGACCCGCACTCCGCGGGCCGCTTCGGCGGGCGAACCAGGCGACTCATCGGCAGGCCGGGATGATGAAGGTCACGACACCCATGGTGCTGCGCAAGAGGACCGCGGCCTGCCCATGCGGGCCGCTCGTGCTGGGATGATTGGATGGCTTCTACAGCCGGATAGGTGGGCGGTGTGGCTCGGCGATGCCGATTCGGGGAGTCGCACCCCCTGCATCGCTCGGCCACCCGGGCTGAGCCACGGCCATCCAAGCTGGGTTGTGCCAGCTGGACCATGCTAGCTGAGTCACACCCTTGCGCTGGTTGGGCCGTGCCGATCCATTAACCAGGTCGGACCCACCGATCCAGGACGGGCCGACCCGCCAGCCCACCAGGCTTGACGGGTCGGGCTCGTTTCACTTAAACGCGAATAACATTAAGACCACGCGTTCGAACAATGCACTTTATGTGGTACTAGGACCCTTACGACGAGACGGTCCATTTGTGATAATTAAGTGAGTTTTGGACAACTTTGGAAAACGGCCGGGTTCATAACGAGTATATTTTCCAACGGGCCCCTAGAACAGAAAATGCAATAACTCTCAGACCGGGCGTCCGATTGAAGCGTCGTCTGTCGCGTTGGGTTTCTTTTGATGAGACAGAACATCGGGATACATCAACTCTAGGCTTCGTGATAGTTTATGTATCGACCCCATGGATCGAGGAGTGGACCCTCCCAGAATCGAGTGTGATGTGTGCCGGAACCCTAGAGCTGGCTGCGACTGCAATGACAACTGTACTGGAATCCTCTGTGTGTTCGGTAGTGACGAAAACTATACCAGAATCCTATGTGGGTTCGACAATGATGATAATTGTACTCGAATCCACTATGGGTTCGGCAACGATGGCAAATTTACTGGAATCCTCTGTGGGTTCGGCAGCGACTACAACTGTACCAGATTACTCCGTGGGTTCGGCAGTGACGATGAATCAGTGACTACATGTGATCATCTCTATCTCTATATGAATGATGTATACCTATGTGAGAAGAATCTTGACTAGCAATCATGATCATCGATGTTATTGAATTCCTTCCTGTGTGGACTGGGTTGTGCTTGGGTTCATGATATGGAGACAAACTGTGATTGTTAACATAGGTATATATATGGTAATATACCTAAGTAGAGTTGGGTGATACTTCTGGTTTGTATCTTTCCTTTAGTGGTTTAGCATTCATGGATTCTGAGATACCGTCAGGGGTCTCGGGGTCCCTACTGAGTATCGTATACTCACCCCTGCATGGGCTATGCCCAGACTACATTGTGTTGGATGCACACGATGGACAACACTGATCGTGGTGGAGAATTGTGGAGTTGAATGGTACCCGGAGGTGGACTGCTTGACGAGACGTACACGTAGCAGATGAACAGACTCAAGGTGCTAAGGAGACCATCTGTACCCACCCTTTAGGTGGGATTCCCGGAGGTTGACTCGGTGGTTTCTGTTTTATATACTACTGTTGTACTTTCTTTTCAGTTGTACTGTACTTACTGTTGGGCTTGCATTTCCAACCCCTTTCCATTAAATGCTTACTTTTGTAAATAGTTATGCTTATTGCTTACTTCTGTTGTGTAATCTATTTTGTTGTTTACTTTTATATAGGCAATGCCTTCTCTTTTGTCAGGATTTATGCCTTTGGTTCTAGTTGGCATCCCTTGTCAGATGGAAGGAGGGCTTGGGGTAGTCACAACATGGGCTTCGAGGACATGTCGTGAAATCTTAGTATCAGAGTGGTCGATTCTACCGTAGAAATCTGGATTCTGATCATTCTTTTCTGTGAATGAATAGTGGTAAAAGTATTGATTGTGGTTATCAGTCCAGGGAGTCCAGTGTTGGTGCGGCGGCTGACGTATCCATACACCAGTACCATGACCTCTCATTTCCGACTCGGTGCATGAAAACACTAATTGCATCAGTGTTTCAAATGTTTTCTTTGTGATTACATTTTTTCATCTCACCAGGTATATAGTTTGACCATGGTGCACCTTTTTATTTTCAGGATGGCCCCACGAAGGTAGCCAGCTAGGGTTCTGTGTTACGTGTTAGATGGTAGCCCACCGAGCAATGAGGCCTCGGTGCATGGCCTCATCACAGTGGAGGAACCAGATGTACCATTACCCACTAAGCCATCGATACTAATAGCTCTAGCAGCAGAGAGTGCACACCGCTTGAGCGCGTTGCACGAGTTTCAGCGACGGAGGCTACCCATGTTCCGTGGAGAGATGGACCCACAGGCAGTCAAGGATTGGCTGGAGGCTGTTGTCGGTGTTTTTAGATTAGTAGGGACACCATCTAATCTTATGGTGATCCTTGTTGCAAGTCTCCTACACGCAGAAGCATATAGATGGTGGAGCTTGATGCTCCCGTTTCTCGAAGAGGCACCTCTACTTTGGACAGACTTTGAGAGTCTCTTCTGCTCGGAGTTTGTTCCCTCCACCCTTCGTGCGGTGCAGATTCAGGAGTTACTTCATCTGTGGCAGGGTAGCATGACAGTAGCTCAGTACTCGACAAGGTTTACTAACCTCTCACACTACTCCATAGATATGGAATGGGACCCATTCTTCATGGACCGAGCCTTCTAGCAGGGACTTAGGAACGAGATCATATCTTCGACAATTTCCCTTAGCATCCCGACACAAGCGGGGATGATGGAGAGAGATCTTCAAGTAGAGAGTTTTCTCGCTGAGCAGACACCGGTGGTGAGACCCTCCATAGGGTGACACGTAAAAGAGTCTTCTGCAGCCAGAAGTAGATAGATGTCGTAGAGGTCCAAGAGGACCGGGCCATTAGGTCGAAGACCTCAGGATAAAGGTTCAGTTGTGCAGGGCACCCGAGACAGTGCCGGCTATACGAGGAGAAGGTAGTGCTATGCAGGCGGCAAACTGGGTCACATTGCTTCAGACTGTTTGACCCGCCATGCAGACGAGTAGCAGACTATTGGGGAACCTCCTAGGAAGAGGTAGATATTCAACAGTGGTGGTCCGCTGGGAGCAGGCAGACGACGCAGAGGAGCTCTCCGACCAGCGGGTGATGGAAGACGTATCATGGCTCTACCACCAACACCACTAGGAGGTACACCCCAACAAAAGGGAGCAGGTGGACAGAGGTTGGCTCGGCTCTAGGAAGTCGAGTCCTATGACCACGGTGCACCTGAGTTGATTCGAGGTACTATATATGTCTACTTTACCCTTGATGCCGCACTTATAGACATAAGTATGAGTCTTTCTTTTATTGCTTCTACCCTTATTCGGAGCTCGGAGATTCTGACGGAGCGATTGGATCAATCTATATGGCCAGAGACTCCTACGGAAGCAGACTCGATGATTATGCACTTTTTCCAGTAGTGTGAGCTTACTCTAGGAGGTGAGAGCTTTGGCTGTGATCTTCTTGTTCGGCGTTGAGTCCTTACGACGTCATCTTGGGTATGGACTGGTTATCTATAGTCCACGCTCAGATCAACTGCATTAGGTGCAAGGTGTGGTGTATTTGCACGGATTGGAGTAGGTTCACCTTCACCGATGAGAAGGGAGCCTTTACAGCGCAGGATAGACTTACAAAGAGGAGAGGGCAGCCGATCACACATCAGTTGGCTGGCCTCATCCTTGGAGCAGTTGATGTGCGGAGTCCGAGTTTTCCTATAGTGGTGGATCAGTAAGTAGATGTTTTTTCTGATGACATTCGAGGACTACCTCCTCACAGAGAGGTATACTTCTATATAAAAATGTACCCTGGGAAATCATCGATATCTACTCTAGCATATCAGATGGCTCCTGCTGAGCTTCATGAGCTCCGGGTATAGCTGGAGGACTTGCAGGGAAAAGGATTCATCCGACCCAGTGTTTCACCCGGGGCTTCTCCGATTTTGTTCGCCAAGAAGGCGAAGGGGAGCTTGTGATAGTGTGATGGCTACCGTCACCTAAATCATGTGACCGTGAAGAACAAGTACCAACTCCTAAGGATTAGAGACCTCTTTGATCAGCTCAATCGAGCATGATGGTTTTCAAAGATATACATCAGGTCAAGCTATAACCATCTCAGAGTTCAAGAAGAGGATGTGCAGAAGATGACCTTCCGGTGTCGGTATGGCCACTACGAGTTCTTGGTTATGCCCTATGGCGTAACCATCACTCCATAAGTGTTAATGAGTCTCATGAACATGATCTTCCAGACTAACCTTGATCGATTTTTCGTAGTTTTCATCGACGACGTATTGATTTACTCGACCACTGAGGAGGAGCATGCCGACCACTTGCAGGTTGTACTGGATACACTCCGAGAGAACCATATTTATAGTAAGCTCACGAAGTGCTAGTTTTTGATTCAAGAGGTTCATTTCCTGGGACACGTCATCTTGGAGTCTAGAGTAGCAGTGGATCCAGTGAATATTGAGGTAGTGCTTGCTTGGGAGCCACCCTGAAGTGTGATAGTGTTGTGGAGTTTTCTGGGTTAAGATGGATACTATCAGAGATTTCTTCCAGACTACTCCAGATTTGCAGCACTTCTTTCAGCGTTGACGAAGAAGGGGAAACCCTTCGTGTGGTCAGATAGGTGCTAGTAGAGCTTTTATTAGCTACGAAAAAGGTTGAAAAGTGAGCCCATAATGAGGCTATTGGAGTAGGGCATAGGGTACGTGGTTTACTGCGATGCATCAGGGACTATACTCAGGTGCGTCCTGATGCATGAATGAGCAGTGATCACATATGGTTCATGGATGTTGAGGCATCATGAGTAGAACTACAATACCCATGACCTGGAGTTAGCAGCAGTGGTTTTCACCTTGAAGATGTGGTGGAACTATCTGATGGGTGAGAACTTTACAGTCTATTCTGACCACCAGAGTCTCTGGTATAACTTGTCGCAGAAGGACCTGAACCTCAGACATCATAATCATCATCATGTATTTTTATAAATGAATAGGGAGGAAAAATACAAAAAGGATAAGCATAGGAACCCCTCTCCCACACCCGCCCCTGCCCAAAAAATAACCTGAACCTCAGACAGCGTTGATGGATGAAGTTCCTCTAGGACATTGAATTTGAGATAGTATACACTCCTAGGAAGGGGAACGTTGTAGCTGATGCTCTCAGCAGAATATTGAGCATTCAATTACAAGGAGAGGTGACAGAGAAGCTAGTCGCACTACAAATATCCTTTGTGGATATTCATGGAAGATCCTTTCTTCAGTCTCTCATAGTCACTCCTTCACTTCTTCAGTGAGTCAGGGAGACACAGCTTGGGGACGTTGACTGTGAGATGCGACGTGCTCAGATATCCTCATGAAATTCACCTGATGGATTTTCTGAAGGAGGGGAGAACTTCATCCTCATCAGGGGACGTACCGTGGTACCTATCGCACTACATGAATAGGTGCTGAGGGAGTTCCACAGTACCCCTCTAGTGGTACATCCAATAGTGGAAAAGATGTATCAGGACCTCAGATGATAACACTGGTGGCCAGGTATGAAGAAGGTTGTAGCAGTGTTCATTTCACGATGCCTCACTTTTTAGTTAGTGAAGTTGGAGCACCAGTTACCAGTAGGATTGGTTCATTCCTTACAGGTCCCAAAGAGGAAGTGGGATGGGATATCCATGGATTTTTTGATGGGGATTCCACGTACATTCAGAGGGAACGACTCTATCTGGGTGATCGTTGACCGACTCACCAAGTCGGCCCACTTCCTACCGATCAGAGAGAATGGCTCAGAAGAGAACATGGGACGCCTCTACCATCAACAGATTGTACGGCTTCATGGTGTGCCATCGATTATCGTTTCCGATCGAGATGATCGATTCACATCCCATCTATGGAAGGGGTTACAGGAAGATTTTGGGATGCAGCTATGTCTGAGCACCACCTTCCACCCTCAGACAGATGGCCAGACAGAGAGGACCATTCAGACTCTCGAGGACATGCTCTGTTCATATGTCCTTGACGATGGTCACAATTGGGAGGATCATTTACCCTAAGTGGAATTTGCGTACAATAACATCTACTACTCCACCATCGAGATGGAACTATACGAGGTGATGTACGACCGTCCTTGAAGATCATCTTTGTGCTGGACTGACCCTGGGGATTTAGCACTTTTAGGACCAGATATGGTTTAGGCTATGACGGAGAAGGTGCAGATCATCCAGGAGCAGATGAAGACTGCACAGAGTAGAAAGAATTCCTATGCTGATATGAGATGGAGACCACTGGATTTTGAGGATGGTGACCACGTCTTCTTATGGGTCTCACCTCTATGGGGACTATGGAGGTCTGGCTATGGTAGAAAATTATCTCCACGATTCATCGGACCATTCCAGGTCCTCAGTAGAGTTGGAGAGGTGGCTTACCGCCTGACCCTTCCACCTCAGTTGCACCAGGTGCATGACATATTCCACGTAACTCAACTGAGGAGATATGTACACGACCCGACTCACATCATCGACCATGGGGAGATGGACATCGATGACAAGGTGCAATTCCCGGATGTCGTAGTGGATATCGATGATTGACAGGAGTGTGTCCTACATGGATGGTTGATTCCTCGGGTGCACATTCACTGGCAGCAGATGAACCTCCATGAGAGCAGTTGGGAGCGGAAGGCTCAAATACGAGCTCAGTAGCCCCATTTGTTTCCCTAGTGTGTTTTGTATCTTTACGGGGACGTAAATCCCTGAGGTGGGAGTAATGTAATGACCTGAAAATTTCAAGGAAATTTATTTTATAAATACTTTGGAATTTTACGAGTCTATAATTTCTGAAGGCACTTGATTCCGACAACCGGTGTGCCCGTAATCAATTTCTGAAGTTTTGTTCATGTACATTCAATAAAGGTACATCCGAGGTTTTCTATCTTTCGAACCGTTTCTCGGAATTGATATTGAAGGACACTGATGAACTCATAGTGCCTGTATTCGCTTAAGGGGACCTTTACCGTATTTGCCTTTTCTGCAGGTTGAGAGTTAATTTTTGGGGATTTAGAATAAAATAATTAAAATTGTAATACATAAATTTATTTATATCTGGTAGTTATAATCAACAAGGGAAGTTATAGGTGGGTCCCATACCCACATAACCTGCCATGGGAGGATAATGTGAGGTGGGGACCACACGAACCACTAACCTTTCAACTTCCCTTAACACCACATTAACACCCCCTTTAATTAATTTGACAACACCCCCTTAATGAAGTGATCTCTTCACCTCCCTCTCTCCCTTTTCTTTTTTCCAACACATCTTAATTAATTAATTGAACTCTTCAAATTAATTAATTAAAAGAGTTTGAATTTTGAATTACTTGTGTGAATAAAATAATATCTTTAGCTATTATTTTAGTTTGGAATTCGTTGTGTTGGGAGGATTTTGGGGAGAGCTCTTGAGAAATAGAAGGAGGGAGTTACCTGTTCATTGAAGAACACCATCCTTCCAATGAAGAACCGCTGAATAACGATGATCATCTCCGTCAAACATCGGCCAAGACAAAAGAGAAGGAGGCCCCCCACAAGAAATGTCGACGATGCTCCATCCTCAGTTCCTCCTTCCCCGACTTCAATGAGTTGACGCCACCTCCCCGAGACTCTGTCTATGAATGCACCTTATTTTCAAAGTAGGGGATTGTTTTTTTTGAAGTGAATATTTTTGTACCCCATTCTTCTTTGAGAATCATAGTTTGTCTTCGGCTTTATGATACCGCCAAATGCGGATGGAGCGGGTAGAACGAACACATCCTGACGACCCTCCGATGTGTCTTGTTTTCTTCACAATAGAGGTCAGTTGGAAGGGGTGGTGACAAATGATGAAGGTGGTCGTGCGTCGGCCGCGTGCGAAAGAACCGCAGCCCACAACCATCGGCCGATCGACCAAGGAAGAACCGGCCGACCATATCAAGCCAGACCGAAGGAACCATTTTTCCACAAGGTCGTCGCGCTGTGGAGGACCGCAGCCCATGCTCCGCGGGCCGCTTCTACGGGCGAACCGGCCGGCTCGTCGGTCGGCCGGGCTAATGAAGGCCGCGTCACCCATGGTGCCCAGCAGGAGGACTGTAGCCTGCCCATGCGGGCCGCTAGCGCTGGGAAGACCAGCCAGCTTTGGCTGGCTGGACAGGAGGGCGGCGCCACTCGGCGCCCCCATTTTGGGGAGTCCCCCCCCGCATCGCTCAGCCACCCGGGCCGTGCCCCGCCGGGCCGTGCCCATCCTAGCCGCACCCCGCCGGGCCGGGCCGTGCTGCCTCAGGCCGGGCCGAGTCATGCCCCACCGGGCCGGTTCGCACCCCACCAGGTCGGGCCGCACCCCACCGGGCCGGTCCCACCCCTTAACCGGGTCGGACCCGCCGAGCATGGAAGGGCCGACCCGCCAGCCCATTGGGCTTGAACGGTCGGGCCGGTTTCAGTTAAATGCCAACAACTTTAAGACCGTGCATCCGAACGACGTGCCATCGGTGGAACTAGGACCCTTACCATGAGGCTATCCTTTTTGTGATACTCTAAGTGAGTTTTTGATAACTTTGGAAAACGTCCGGGTTTGGAACGAGCATGTTTCCAACCGGGCCCCTGGAATGGGAAAACAAATAACCCTCAGACTGGGCGTCCGATTGACGCGCCATCTGTCGTGTTGGGTTTCTTTTGACGAGACGGGACTTCGGGATACATCAACTCTAGGCTTTGGGATAGTTGATGTATCGACCCCTTGGCTCGAGTAGCGGACCCTCTCGGAATCGAGTGGGTTCTGTGCGGGTACCCTAGAGCAGGCGGCGACTCCAACGACAACTGTACTCGAATCCTCCGTGGGTTCGGCAGTGCTGAAAACTATACTGGAATACACCATGTGTTCCGAAGTGAAAATAACTGTGCTATAATCCTCCGTGGTTTCAGTAGCGACGACAACTGTACTAGAATCCTTCGTGGGTTCGGCAGCGACGACAACTGTACTCGAATCCTTCGTGGGTTCGGCAGCGATGATGAATCAGTGACTACATCTGATCAGCTCTATCTCTATACAAATTATGTATACCTGTGTGAGCGGAGTCTTGACATTCAATCATTATCATCGATGTGATTTACTACCTTCATGTGTGGACTGGGTTGTGCTTGGGATCAAGAGTGGAAGACAAACTGAGATTGTTACTTTAGGTATATGTATGGGAATATACCTAAGTAGAGTTGGTTGATACTTTGTGATTGTATCTTTCCTTTTGTGATTTATCCTTCGTGGATTCTGGGAGACCATGGGGGGTCTCGGGGTCCCTACTGTGTATCGTATACTCAGCCATGTGTGGGCTATGCCCGCACTACGTTGTGTTGGATGCACACGACGGACAACACTGATCGTTGTGGAGACTTGTAGAGTAGGACGGTACCCGGAGGTGGACCGCTTGATGAGATCTACACAGAGCAGACGGATGGACCCGAGGTGCTGAGGAGACCATCTTTGCGCACTCTTTAGGTGGGATTCCCGAAGGATGACTCGGTGGTTGCTGTTTTATGTACTATTATTGTACTAGCTTTTCAGGTGTATTGTAATTACTGTTGGGCGTGTATTTTCGGCCCCTTTCCTTTCAGCGCTTACTTTTGTATACAGTTATTCTTAGTGCTTACTTATGTTGAATACTCTATTGTGTTGTTTACTTTTATAAAGGCAATGCCTTACATTTAATCGGGATTTACTCCTTTGGTTCTATTCGCCAGCCCATGTCCTGTGGAATGCGGGCTTGGGGTAGTCACCGCACAGGCCCCAAGGATGGGTCGTGACAGGATGTACCCAAACATGGGGTGAACTACACTGGTTGGAGCACATTTGGTACTCCCCACATGGACACAGTTATGACCAGGTACACAGGCTAAGCCATTTACTATTATAAGGGAAAATATACATAGTTTGGATGGTTAGAATACATGTGAAGCCTAATTGTCATGTAATAATGAACAAACACATATTGATGACACACTCCATTTACAAAGGTAGGAACCACATTCAAGGGACACATCAGGTGACCCATACCACAGATAGTGGACTCTTTTATATGGGGATTGTAGCTCTTTTTCTTCATATAATAAACATGTTTTTTTAGTTTATGTTACCCTTATACATTCCATGGAAGATGGTATAGAATATTCTCCCACTCCTAGGAATATGATCACATCATTAGGAAAAAATGTATATAGTTGTTGGAATCCCTCTGGGAGGCCTTGAGTGAGATCCTATATTCATATAAGATCCCTCTGTGGAGTTTATTATATAATGGTAACAAAAAATACACAGTCTATCATCCTCTACCTATAGGGATAATACATAATGAGTTAATGGTATCACCCCATAAAAATGGAATAGATCGGCATCTTTGAATCATATTCTCTTAATATTATAAATTTTTTTCTTTCTTAGGACAATACCCGATGAGCGGTACATTATAGAAGGATGCCATAATTTCTATCCAATTTTGAGGACTATTTTCCAAGATAAGTGTTTTATGGAATCTTCATGATTTAATACTATCATTGTATTCTATAGTTGGGACTTAAATCTAGACAGTAATTATTTTTGTACTATAACATTATATTCTTATTACATGGGTTGTTGACATATACCAGTGTATATTTAATTGTGTTTCATTATTTGGATTCTTTTTGGTTTCTGGTATTTCCTACTAATTATTTTATACTCACACCTATAGAGGATTTTCCCTCATGTGGTGTGTCTTTTATAGCCAATAGAACATTTGACATTGTCCTAAATGAACAAGGACCTGGATTTATTATTGAAACCCAACATACCTAGGTCTGTTCCTATGAATTTATGTCCAGAGTCCCAGTTGTTTCTTTCATGTTGGGAATTTTTTTAGAAAAAATTGGTTTCATGGTTTTATGTTTCCCACTTTGAATTATTTTCTATCTTATAGTATTTTAGATATAAGATTTATATGTATTAATGCATGGTTATTTAGTAGTTTATACATTTAATCAGGTTGAAGGATTGGAGATTATGCATGTGTAAATGTTCATTGGATATGGCCTCCCATTCCAGTTATATTCCTTCTCGGTGCTAGCCTCCATCCCATAGACTATTGGAGGATGTCTTGGAGAATCACACAACATTTCCTACATTGATAGGGTTGGAAAAAACTGATATCAAAATAAAATTCTTAAATTCTAAACATGTTAAAATTGAGTGAAAAATAATTATGGGAATTATTCATTCTATTCTAGTGAAATAATGGAAGGAGCTGAATATATTAGTATATTTCATGGTATGATTTATGATGATATATTTATATAAAAACATGATTTGTGTAATTGTGGGTTGATTAACTAAATCATCTCATTTAATCCTTATTAAAGATAATATTTATATGAATAATCATTAAGGATATTGTTTTAACAATTTAATTCGATTTCAAAGAGTCTGTCTCTCTATTAAATAAAACTATGATACAAGGGCTACCTATAATTTTTTGGAAAATAGCATGATGTCGTTTACTACTAAATTAAATTTTATAGTCAATTTCATCCACTTTTCAATGGATATTTATATAAAACTATTCAAACTCATGTATATACAATTCAGTAATGATAAATGTAATATCAACATATTTTGGATCATCATCTAAAAATGGATTAGTTTTCATATACTATAATTATATATTCCAAATTTCAAATGTATCCTTTTGTGCCTTTATATTTAATGATATTTCAGACTATATCTTGTGGGGATGATATTGGGAAAGAAATTTTTTGGGTGTATAATTAGTTGATGAAAAGTTTCAGATCTTTTAGATTATTATGGAATATATGAGGGATTCTCAATATTGGATGAAATGTTAGGTGGATATATATGGGAAGTATCACTCTATAGAGATAGAAAATAATGTTTTCCTTTTATGATTCTCCATGGGAAAGAGTTATGTGATTATTCAAATAGAGAATGATATGTTTTAGGTTTATTTAACCATAAAAAATCTTGGATAATGTTGGATTAGTTTCTTATAGGGGGTCTATTCACACATTTGTTTCATTTGTACATGACATATTTCATGTTCAATTGTTATAAAACTATATTCTTATTTAATATTGTGTTTTAGAAATGAAATTGTTCAGTTGAAAGATATCCTTTTATATGAATAACAATGTGTAAATATTACTAATAGTAATGAGAATGTGTTACCAAATTAAGTGGTTCAGTAGGATAGTTTTTTATGTAAAATATATATTTTTGATTAAAAAATATAGGATTATAAAATTTGATGATGTAAAATTATCCCAATTGACCATTCAATGAATAAATTTTTTAGGATTAGATTTCAATAGGGGATATAAAAACCCATCTAATGATATGATAATATATTTTTATTTATTATTAAAATTCATTATAAATATTTAATGAATTTATGTTATTTATTATACAATTTATTATTTTTGAGTAAAAATTAAAAAATAATAATTTCAATCCAATCTAGATTTTCATGACTGAAGTTATTTTAATAAAAATAGTAATTTAAAAATTATATCATTTCAATTGTAAATAACCATCTTAATTTTATAATGAATGTTTCGAGACAAGGTAATGAATTTTGGAAAATGTGAAATGGTTTAATGGGTGATAATAATTTTTCTATTTTTATAGAGAAATTAACATGCTTTTTTAACATGATTCACGTCATTATCCTTTAGGGGGAATTGGATTGGCCCCACGGAGACTGGGAAGTTTACTTAATTTTTTGTATGATGAAGGAGGTTCCAAAAGAGAATGGTCTAGATTGGTGATTTCATGGTGGTTTTTTATTTTTAAAATCGATTGATGTTGGATATGATTTCCTTTGATTGTATCGTATAGGTTTATTCATGGGGAAAACCCCCATAGAGACTTTTATCCATGATTAAATGATATGGTTTCCAATGGAATGTGATTTATGGATGGTTTGGAGAACAATACTTGGGGACTCCATTGGTTGAGAGGATGGGAGATCTGTCTCATAACACACTATGGGGTAATTATTTCCTAGTATGGGGATCCCTTATAGAATTATGTCATGTTAATATGTTTGTGAATCCGTAGTTCATTCCTAATGATTGTATCCATGGGTTTCCCATGAGTTTAAAAATCAATAATTGATATCCATGGGTCATGAATTATGGAGAGAATGCCGGTGTGAGTCCAGTGATGAGGCGCTCTAGCATTTATCGTCATCTCGGGGAGACAGATGGAAGTTTGATGTTGGGATTAATCCCATGAAAATGGATTCCTATATATTCTATTGATAGGATTCAGAATCCACATAGTTCTTTGCCACTAAATTGGACACATAACCTTTTAGCGTCATGTGAGAAGGTCCCATCCTTGTAGTTTAACGTTATATGTTGAGGATGCCTAGGAGAAAGGTTCCTAGAAAATATTTTGTATGGGACTCATGTTGAGGTAGCCCGAAGTGCCCATGAGATATGTGGTATTTTGGGTGGACGTGACCCTACATACCATATTGTCCATAGAATATTATGGTTTATTTGAGGGTCCTATTTGGAACTCCGGGAGGCATCACACATATCCTAGAAAATGGGGAGTCAATGTCTGTGGAGTTCAGGATGATTGACGACATATAGTCAATGAAATCCCAGTATGAGGGCATGGTTTCTCAGGGCTTACAAAGAGGTTTTTCCCATCTGAGTAAATCAAATAGGGACTTATTCCTAATGGGGATTCCCTTTTCTAATTACATTATTGGGTAGAACGTTTTGAAAAAAGGTATATCTTTGAGATTGGGCCTTATGTAGGGGTCCTGCGTATCCCAATTATTGTGAGAACTCATGTACTATTAGATTTTTTGGGGTGGTGCTTCGACATGGATGTTGGCCACCAGATGGGGGAATGATCACTCATTTCTTAGATAAGATGATATAGAGATCAGTCCTACATAACGGTTTCCTACGTATCACAATTGTGTTGGGAATTAGAGTTATCAAAGTTCATGAGGTGGGTCTTGTGTGTGGAATCTACCCATTTTTTATGGAACCATGAAGAGGATCTCGACTCATTATGATTTTAATGAATTATTGTGGCTTACACCAAGGAGGATTACCATGTTTTGGGACTATGAGTATTTAATGATCACCGACAACCTCTAAGACCTTGTGATTCATGATTAATGAGAGAAACAATAGGAGGTTGTGGATCTGATGATTGCATGTGCTACATTATCTTCTTGTAGATGGGAATGGATTCGGTAGAGATATGGGATTTGAACAAGAATCCCTCATACATGTTGATATCTAGGATAGTCCAATCAGGATGATCTATCCGGACACATCATGAGATTAGGTAAAGAGGTTGATGTGTGAAACCCCTCACAAAATTCTATGGGCTTACATCGGGCGGAGTGAACATAAACGGGTTCTGGGAATAGAGAGAAGCATCATCATCTGTCATATGGAATGGAAGATTGGTCTTCTTTCTTGTCACTGGTAGTCATAGATGAGAATGGTCAATGATTACCCCTAAAATCGAGAACAGGGAGGTTCATGTCCATATCCCTAATTAAGCCCCTGGGTTTCCTTGGGGATGTAGACATGAAGACATTCTGAGAGTCCAACCCATTGAAGAGATAGACTTAGCTACACCACTTTCCATGGATATGTAAAATCAAAAAGGTCCATTGCTGCTTAGGATGACTATATCATATGGTTTTAGTGTCTTTGGATGATGCTTTCCCATGATGCTAGTTGATTGGTTCATGGAGGAGTTGTAGAGGACTGGGTGATAATAGACGGTGCTGATTGGATCCATAGGGAGGAAACCCATAGACACCTAATTCAACATATTTTTTTCACATGTGGGATGGGGGGATTCCTACATAGTTTACAGGTATATGGTTAGAGGGGACATATATGTACATAAGCGTTATGCGAAACTGGGTAAGGATAACTGCCTCCCAATGTGGTACGTGGCCATCAAAATGATATCTATAATGAAATGTTATGAGGAGATAAATGTTGTTCTCTATGTCATCTCGGGTTTCATTTGCATACTAATGCAGTACATAGTGTAGGGTTCGATCCACATAGCGATGTACTACGCGGAGCACCGAATTGAAAAAGGTTCCTGGAGACTGTGGTCTGTCGGGATATAATCTGTGATGGATTTATGGATAGCGATTTCAAAAATTTGGTTTACGGTTCACCAATTATTTTTAATTTAATTCATTTTTTTCATGATGTGTTCTACCTATTGAAAAAGTGGACACAGTTTGAACTTCATCGATGATTTGAAACCGATGCTGAAATATTCTATGTATCCTAATTACTTTTTATAGCCTATAACATCTCCTCCATTCTCTCTTCCACCTATCCATTTTTCTTATTTGCCCTAAGCTCCTTTTATAGAGAACTAGTAAAATCATATCTATTATTATGCAACTCCATTTGTGGAGGACCATGAATATATATCTTAAACCATGAAAAATTCGGTCAATCATGGTTTTTGGAAGATGTGATTCACGAAATGTGGTTCACAAAAACTACGAGCTTGATTCACCCAAAAATTTCATTGTTTTGTGATGCATTATTTGGTGAAATCTATCTATTTGTTTTTTCTAATAGAAATGGTTCGTGGCATCTGGGGTTTTCTGGTCATCGACATGTGGTCCAGCACCTCACGAGTTCTTCTTCATAATGATGGCTTATAGTTTATGAACCCCGTGAACCTATCCTAGGGATGGTACATGATCAGCCTAAAACCCATTAAAAATTTTGATCTCATCATGTTTCATCTCAAATATAAAAATATTGCATCCATTTTCCTAGTTATTCATATAGGAATGTTTTCTTTCTTCTGAAAAGTTCTTGTGGTAGTATTTACATCCCCTTTCATGGTTGTTAGGACCCTACAAGTTCCCCCAATAAGAATGTGGTTCGATCATAATGAAGATGATGAGAATTTGAAGCATAATCCATCCTAAGTTGAAGTAGTTTGTGGTAGAATGAGTTAGCCCTGTAAGGGGGCCATTCTAATTTATATGGTTCAATGACTTTTTTATTTTCCCATTTATAATATAGAAAATGGATCTCAACATATCCTTGACATCCTTATCTTCGGTATACTAATGATTCTATGAAATTGGGTGTCCTTGGACAGTTGTGTGAATTCCAAAAACCGAATTACTCACTGTTTCATTTTCCTGTGAACCAAATTAATGTTCAGAAACTATGCTATAGATTTAGAAACCTAATGTATCCCTTCTATATAGTGATATGATTAAGTGGTTTTCATGTTCCACACACTAGACATGAAACCGAAATAGTAATCAATAAACCCTTTTAAATTGAAAATAAAATTATAATTGTAAAACTATGAACATATGAATAGTGTTGTCTTGGATCACATTTTCTTGGTTTTTGAACCACTTATTTCGCAAGATAACGCTCATCTAGCTAGTGTCTCATTGTCCTTCTAGATACCATGCTTTTATGTGGGACATGATTTCAGTGTACAGTTGTAATACTTGTGAAATGGCTTCCACATACCATTACTAGGAGTAGTATGCTAAACTCCATACAGATCATCGTTTTATGTCCCCTGGACAATTTTTGGCTCTTGTCCAACAATTTTTTCATTTTACTAACTTTTCTGTGGCCTTTTGGATCTTTTTTTTATGTATAATGATATGGATCTTCCTTTGACCCTATGGAGTGAAACTGGAAGGCGAGCGGCTATGGTTGAGAATACTGTAGAGGTAATTCAATCATAAATCATTTCATGGAAAGGTAATCTCGAAGGTATTCTTCTTATAGATCCCTTTATATATCCATTATCTGTGTAATATCCACATTACAACATTGGACTTTCAGAAGATGTTCTTTTCCACCAACCAACTACAATACCCCGATTTTCTTCCTAGAGGCATCTCGAAGGCACGATTGTGCCAATATTTCATTGATGGGACAAATCAAAAATATTATTACTATGGAGAATTCATTAACAATGATGGTATCTATGTGGTCTTCGTGAAATCATCACCATCAAACAATTATTTGGAATCAATCATCTTGGGATATCTATCCATCAATAATCTTGCTTGAGACAATCCCACTGGTAGGTGGTCTGCTAAAAGGGACATATGATCCAGAGGATGATTCTTTGATGATTGAGGATGGGAATTTTGGTTGAATTTTTTTTTCATAGAAACTGTAAACTAGTTAGAACGATTAAACATACATCATGCAATGTGGGTTTCAGAGATTTAAATTTATTCAGCGGGTTGAAATAATTTCTGAATTGCTTATTTGTTGGTGTTTGAGCACCAACACCTTCTATCTATCTCATAGAGAGTCCAGGGTTAGCTTTTGTTACATCCATCAACTTCGAGGGTTACCCATTCCCAGAACATTGTCTACTGAATTCCCATCAGAGGCCAACACATGGGGAGATTTTAACCAAGTATCTCCATTGGAAAGGAACATATAAGTAATGGAAGATAGACTACTTGATCAACCCCTCTATACCAAATCTCTCAATTCCATTAAGGATTGTAAATGATTGTTTTTTCAGTTGAATTGGCCTAGGACCATGGTCCAATGAATTTGAACTCATCAAACCCAACATTCATAGAAAATCCATGGGTCATATAATGGGACCATAAGGTAATACAATACACCACCTAGGGATACACGATTCGATCAGTTTTCAACCGCCTAAACTATGGTTGGAAAGATTCTTTGATATGCTTCTCAGTGGGTTGGTTTTCATCTCCCATGAAGTATATACTAGTTTGAGAGCTTGTACTCTGATAATGGAATCCATGTTGGAAGAGGAAAAAACTATAAACCTAAACATCTCCACTCTTTCATTACTTTATGAGTAGTTAGGACAAATATAGAGAGGGAGTTCCCAGAATAATCTGAGTGGTATGTTCCAATTTTTATATGGTTTTATGGAAAAAAAATTCTTCTTATGAATATCGGCATACTTCATGGGTTCCTCATTCCAATTTTCATCTATCTGTCACCCAAAGAACTATTGTTCACCATAAATCTGTATATATTAATGATGTAGTTGAATTGTTGAGGGATTTCCCCCTCATCTCCTTCACACATTACCCGGTTCCCCACTGTGAAATGGCGGATAACAGGAGGGGTTCCCTAGAATAATTATCATACCATATTGCTCTTTGCGATGGAATGCTTGTATGATGAATAGACATGGGTGACCATTTCTGAGCCATATACCCCATAGCAGTTCCCAATAAAATTTGGATGCCTAAACTAAATCATTCCCCTAAATGTTACCTAGTTTATGGAAGAAACTAATACTATGATTCTTCACCAATTAGGGATGAAAATGATATTGGAGGATGCTATCACAGAGCACCTAATTCCCATGGGGTAATATTTAACATTAATATCATTGGTGTATGTACAGTTATGTGTGACTTTATACCCTGATAGAGTGATGGGAATGCCAGTTTGAAGGGTTCAGAGGTAACTTACTATACCTTTTCTTATTCTAACTATACTAGGTGTGCCCTCTACATCCCTACCCACAGTGAGATGGCACACCATCTACCATCAAATGTGATTTCAGGAGGCTCCATATGCACAAAAAATTTCTATATAATGTGATTCAGACTATTTGCCTTCTTTGGACATCGATGGTGGTCCTAATATGGTTGTCCCTAGTTGAGTGCCCCCAAATATCTTAGAATTCATAGCCAGTACCCCGTGTCTAGCTCCCGGGGCTGAACCATAAATAAGTAGGGTGATTCCACAAACATAAGTAACCAAACATATTTCCCTACCAACTACCAAAATGATTATTCTTATCAATATACCTATTAAATCTAGTCAAGACCATGGTCTTGACACCATGAGGAGGCATCAAGACATACAAAAATAGGTGTGGTGTTAATTATGAACCCTTCCTATAGAAACTCCTCTAAAAATCACATATGAAGAAGAAATTTCAAGGTATTATTTTCCCAATTGGTCTATGATTGATTCGATAACCATTTTCTACACAATCTTATCCACCAGGTTATAATATCCATGGAAGAACTCACTTCTTGTGTAGGAAAAATTACCAAATTCAATGCTTCACATCATCATGAAATGAAATTACGAGAAGTTTCTAAGGAACTAGATCATTAAGTGGATTAGGTGACAAAACATCATGATTTATTAATACCCCAAATAGAGGAGTAGTGAGAATGAGAGGATCATGTTTCTAGGTTGAAGGCACAACATGAATTTTGATTTGTTAATTACAAAGAAATAAAGTAGAAGGTAAGAGACCTCAGTGTTAAAATTAAGTGATCACATATGTTGGTTGAGGACAGGGCTGAACTGAGGTATATATTAGAGTGTTCCCATAACCATTCACAATAAACAATTATATATCTATTCAAAAGGTCTAGAATTGTACCACTGTGATTTTCCCAAAAAGTCTTTGTTCTAACCCCCCCCCCCCATTTTTGATATCATGGAGAGACTCCAGACTAGGGATCGCCCTCACTTTTATTTCGCGAAATAGAAACAAACATGTTATATACTGCTTGTTCTGCATTTTTAATCATAAATCAATCATAATTGACCTTATAAATATCATTTTATCCATGTATTAATTCATATAGGAATAGGTAAATCAAATAATTCTCTATTTTTTTCTTGATTCATGGTACATAGTGAGTGCAGTTTAACAATTGCTAACATTATAAGAAAAAAACACCAAAATTTGTTCCTTTTTTATTATCACCATAATTTTTTATTAGACTGATTTGGTATGGTCATAGATGGTTCAAAAAGAATTTTCAAAGCCCGCCCCTCTGTGGGTTTTTGACCAACCATGTTTTATGGCTATTTTGAATATTTTATTGGTCGATTTTTTTTAAAACCATACATATTTTAGGTTTAATGAAATGGTACTCTATTTTTATCCATTGCTTCCCATTGAGAGTGTTCACTCTAGTGCATATTTCATTTATTCCGTTGATAGTTTACTATATTACCATTTAGAGTCAATACAATTTCTTTGTGGTCAAATATCATTGAACAAAATAGACAAGGGAGGGGCCCCAATTTTGGAATCATCAATAGAGAATGTCCTAATAACATTCAGACATAAATGATGGATTTTTCATGCACCTGTAATTGTGACTATTGGGTGTATATAAGGCATTGGATCCCTTTTAGGTGTATTGATGAGGGGATGTACTCTCTAGAGAATGAATTTTTCCATGGTTTATAGCCATTTTGTATGAAACATATGCAGATGCACCAGGTCATAATGTGTGTAGTCAATCAATGGTGTCCATAAAACACTGACCATCCATTTTTGATGGCCTTGGAGATTTATAATAAATATTATATTTTTTCTAGCTTCAATACCTATGTGGTGGCCTATTAAGGGATTGATATTAGAAAGTAAAAAAAAATTTTATGTTGGTTTTGAATGAGATACCACTCCCACGTGTTTTTGTATTGTGTAAAGGAGGGTCGGTGGATGGTCTAGTCTAACATCATACAACAAAGAAACTTGAAACTTATTATGGGAGACAATTTTTGTCAATCCAAGATACATTAATTGATTTATATGATTCAGTAGAAATTATTTTCATCTTTGCAAATTTGAATGGGGATATACGTAAACCAAATTCTAGGGGAATTCTGATTCCGGGAAGAGAGATGGGACATAAATGCCTTATGCACATACAGAAATTGGAACAGACTCTCTTGAAGAAGAATTTTCTTTTGGTGGATTGTTATTTTGTAGGAAACATATGCATAGCCACTGGGGCATGGTGTACATAGTCTAACAATGGTGTCTATATAGAACTTCCCATCCATCTCTGATGGCCATGGAGTATTACGGGGGTTTGGAAATTTCTGGACATTGAGTATGACTCTCCAATGTGGGTGTGCCAAATATGAATGTTGAAATTTCATTAACTAAACATTACCATGAAAAAAATAAATAAGTGGGGGAATTTTATTTTATACATATGCGGACAAAATTCAATCATATGAATGTGGCCTCTTCATTTCGTAGAATCCTTGAGTAACAAGAGGTTAATCTATCCTGGGTGATTGGACATATCCAGGACATGGGTGTAAAAGAAAATTATAACCATGACATTGACGGTTCTTGAATTCAGTGGTATGTCATGAGGATTGGAATCCATTCGGAAAATATTGGTTGGAAAATCCTATCCTGAGGATGATTTTTCCTTTGATTATTTCATTGTTTTGTTTGAAAAGTTTTACAGAGCCACTAGGTTATGATGTGAATAGTCAAACAATGGTGTTTGTAGGATGTCGGCCTTCCAAAAATGATGGCCTTAAAGAATTATTGGGATCGAAGATCACTCAAATCATTGAGTTTTAATAGTGGAAGGACTGTATTCAGATACATTAGATTATTTCAGGTTGTGACAAATCAATGGGATCAAATAATCCCCTATATATTTCCGGACCACACATAGGTTGAGGCATCTGTTCCATTATTGGAGTAACATACAGTTTAACATCATACGGCCAGGACCTGGGGTCCCATATTATAGAGGGGAATCCAGAACATTCCGTTTAGATTATTTTTTCTAGGACCAAAATCTGGAATAGATTTACCATGATGCCATGGTGTATTTCATACTAAGGTCCCTAATCTCATGTGATCTATTATCAGTGTGATAAACAAGGGATGACAAGGATCATGGGTGACCACTTATGATGGGAATAATAAATGGCAGGGATAATTTTATTCTTAGACCAATGTTATTTAGATTAACATCATGCAACAAGGATTAATTCTACACAACATACCACTATATGGGGAGGATGAGGAGTAATTCCAACTTGATAAAATTGAAATATAATTACCCTTGAGTAGTATTATAAATTGGAATTTTCCAGGGAACTTCTACATTGAATCAATTTGTACATAGAAAAAGGGGGTATTTTAATATTTTCTATGATAGAGTCCAGATTGTAGGATTCTAGTATTACCACGCATCTCATTCAAGGAAGAACCAAGTAACATAGGATTCCCAATAAACATTATTTTTTAGGTCTATCCCACAAAATATAAGGAAATACATTTTGTTTGGTGAGGCCAATAAAATATAATAATCTATGTATTTCGATTTTGCGGTGTAGTTTAATGTCAGGAATCAGGACACTTCTATACTTGAACATTAACATCATGCGGTAAGGACGTTGGTAGCACAATTTTCTATCAAATTATAAGAAAAAAATTTAATAAATACCACAAATAACTATGGTTGATCATGGTAAGGATATTATGATATTTCTTGTACATGAGCAATCATAGAACGTGTAAACCACTGTCCCAGGGGGGCAAGGGAACATGATGAATTTTCTAGAACATAGAATCCATTATGAGTATAGATATAAGAAAATACTATTTATAGAATTATTTTTCCCTTTATTAACAAGAATTTTTTGTAGGAAACATATGCATAGCCACCAGGGCATGATGTTCATAGTCAAACAAAGGTGTATGTAAAACACTTTCCTTCTTCTTATGATGGCCATTATTGTTTATGGGGACCCAATAATTTTTTGAAAATGGAAATTCGTGAATGGTAAAGATGTGCTATGGGATTTAATAATTATCCAAAATGTGATTATCCATGAACTACAGAAGCTTCTTCATAGATCCTACTCATATATAAGGGGAAGCAAGATTTTTTTACTCTTTATGGGTGTTGGAATTCAGACTTGAGATTTACATCATCTATTTGAATTTTATTTTGTATGAAATTGGTGGCATGTTAAGGATATCATAACACCTATAATTTCCCCACACCTGATTTTTGAGGAAACTTTTAGTTTAATGTCACGAGGTTAGGACCTTTAATGGATTCCCCTTTGGAGTTTGGATTTATACACAGAATATGAGGATTTTTTGGAATGGTTTTTGTACCATGATTAGGATTCATGTAGTTGTTATGTGTCTTATAATGGCATGAATCATGATACTTATAGTTGTTTCTTCTTCAATTCAGTTTGATTCCATGCGAAAATGATGAAGGTAAACCAATGTGAATTATTACCATATTGTGGTTGGGACAAAAACCATGGATTAGGGAATCACAACATAACCCCCTGAGAGAGGGATCAAGTCATATGAAGTTCTATATTTATCTTCCCTATATTTGTCAATTCGATTCACAGAGAGGGTGGAATATTCTTCTTGTATTTATGGATGGGCCCGAATAGACGATCCTAGCATCACTATGATTCCTGTAAAAGAAAGAATCAAGACATATGTAGTTCAATAAGCATCCTACAGGTGTCTGGTCTATGAATAGGGAAATGAGAGGGAATTTTTATTTTATTTTTGGATAGACCAGGTTGATAAATTTGGTTGTCACTACATATCATATTAGGGATTGAGTGAATCCATACATAGTTCTGTAGATAATATGCTCCTTTTACCCATCTAAATCAGGTGTAGGAGTATGGGAATTTTGGTTTCATCGTTTATGGGTGATGTGTCTATCATATTCCTCTACAATTTGTATTTTCAAGGGGAACCCTACTGGTAGTCCTAAGCTAATGTGATTTACACTCAATGTAAGAAACAATGAGTGACAAGGATATTCTTCCTAGTATGGGGTGATAGATAATATAATAGGGGAATTCTGTTTCATGTGATAGTTATCCCATGATCGATGGATGAGGCATCGCTAATTATCCCACTGATGAATTGGAATCAAGCAATGTGAAGTTCTATAATTCCCATCATATATCATTCTAACTCGTGAACATAAAGGTAGAGGGTGTTTCTATGTTTTCCATACATGAATTTGACTTACCTGTGATAGAATTTCATCTACATAACAACAACTTCCATGAATTTTTACAACTTGCATTAAGGTTGATTTTGGCCTTAATGTTTTATTTTATGTTGTGATGAAGATTGATCATGCCTTTACACGTCATGAGATGAGGACGACTTTTGTTTCTATGATGTTTTACATCCTACAGTTAGAAAATTTTTACCTTTATATAAGAAATATTTCTTCAATAACCTTACATTGGTAGGGTCTATGGTTATCCTATCATCCATTTAAATCAAGGAGTATGCACTATTGGAGTAGGCCTTGTGTATCACATATGGTCCCTCCCATTATGGCTTCAATTATTGTGGGCCTCTTCCCATGTATCATTGATGTTCTGAGGACCAACATCATATCTCCATCAAGGGAAGACTGAAGGAGGACCTTCTTGATGATATATCATGCAATTCGATTTTGATAGATCTCAAAATGGTACAATGTTTTCAACCTTTTATCATCTAGTCATACCAAATCATCAAAGTATTTCTAAGATTGACCATTAGTTTAAAATTGATCAGAAATGGTAACATAGAGCTGTGAAGATAGAAATTAGATAGGGAAAAAGCAATGTTCTGGATACTAATGAGTGTGGGGTTGCTTGGGTGGCAGTGCAGGTCATGGTTTAGTATTCTAAAAAATCATTGAGGAGCTTTTCCGGACTTGATTTCTTGTCTTTTTATACCTTCTTTTGGAGTATGTTGGACAAAGTCTTATTGAAAGCCTCTCTCCGTCATTGGTCCCCACCATTTAGCCAGATTAGTGGATGGAATTGATTCCATATTATTATTATATCTTGTCTAACTCAGCAGAGTAGATGTTGGTGAAACTATTCATCAGTATTGTTTGAGGGACATGAAATGTGGTAATGATGTTGGCTTTCACAAAACTAACAATTATTTTTTCCATTACCCCTTTAAGGGGTACCACTTCAACCCATTTAGAGATGCATTAGGTTTTTTGTGATAACGAAATTGAATTGTTGAGATGTTCCATGAATATATGGTCTCACAACATCCATCCACTATGTTTAGAATGTTCATGAGTACTCAGTTGTGTGAAGTAGCTCTGGGGGTTGGTGGATGAAATTGGTACAATCATTTAAGTAATGAGAATTCTAGGAAAATGCGGAAAAATCATGTATCATAGTGGGAAAATTGTATCCCAGACTTTGAATTTGATGTGATATCCTGGATAATGATTCGTGTCCCGTACAATTTTTAGCATGCATTTATTTCATGAAAGCATTAGTCTCTTCTCTATTAATGCACATGAGAATGAAACCTTCAAGGCCTCTCTTCAAAAGAACATTTTAATGGTTTGTTCAATCATAATTAACAAAATGGACTTTTAATCTCCAATTGTATACACCTCCAGCCATATCTAGTGGGAGTTCCCCCCTCTAAAGTTAATTTATAATGGGATACATCCATCCAGTGGTGTTACCTTAAGGATTGGGAACTAGGATAATATCATCGATCTCTATTGTGTTTCTTTGAACAAAATACAAGACCATTAAACGATAGGAAATGATGATAATTGGTTTATCCTGGTCCAGAAAAAAATCGGATTGGGTTGAATTTTATAATGAATCATCATTTACATGGGTAATTGTGGGACATAACTCATTCATGGTTATTATGGGAATTCTATCATCAGTTCTCAGGCATGGTTCATCAAAGAAACTAGTACCTCTTTTTGGATTTCATAGTCACCATTGAAATTCTAGATGACCATCTCCTAATCACCATTAATATTTAGGTTCTAGGATTGTGGCCAACTCTAAGCCTATAATGGGGGCCTGGTATTCTTACTCATTATCCTTTACACCTCTGAAGGAAGGATGGAGTAATGCAATACAACCCTTATGGAGATATGAGTATAACTCCCATACCCACATTTTTGATCTAGGGATCCCCCATAATTTTCTATATCGGGATTCTAGAGGCATCGTGGAAGTACATTTCCCATTTTTGGGAGTCTTCTTAGATAGATAAGACATTATCTCCTTGAAGTATACTATCTAATGGGGGTACTTATGATGAGGTAAGATCTTCCAGGACATCTTCTAATGCTTATCCTTTAATGTCTTTCTAAGGCATGTAACATATGTCAAATTTATGAAGGATAACCACTTACGATTATATGCATCAATTTATCATAGGATGGTTGATGATATATTTTATCAGTTTGCAGTAGGAGACTAGATGGTCCTCATGGTGATTTAGGTAATGCCTGAGTTTCTGAACCGAAAAAATTAGGGATATGAATCTATTATCGATATTTGAATATCATGTCTCAACATCGATCAATGTTCATTTGTGGTAATAGAGACTATTCTCTCTACCAACATTATTCTTCTGTGCAAGGAAAGTGAACAGTGAATTTTCCAAAGCGGTCACATGCAGAATGTGTTGTCTTCCCTTAGCTGGTGGAATTAGCACTAGTGGTCTTAGGAGATACATTTTAGGATTGTCCAATGTTTCTTGTATATAATTATCTCATTGGCATGTGACCCCTTTTTTCGTCAATCAGGTGAAATGAAAACACATACCTTCACGGTTGGCTATGAATCATCGAATTTATTCTATGATCCCCTTCAGACCACTCATCAAATTGAGTTGGAATATTGGTGGCATTCCAAGTATGGATCTTGTATTCTCAAGGTCTTCTTCGATGTCGTAATTTCATACTAAAAATCAAAGGAATTTACTAGAGGTAATGTCGAAAGCGCACATCAGAGGATTCGTCATTATACTATAATATCATAGTTTATTGAAGGAAATTTCGAGATATATCAGGTTGTTTAAGCACTATCATGATTTAACCACCATGTGGTTGACATAGAACATGATTAATTTTCTCAATAAGGACTTGAAATTGCAAGGTATGGAACACTTATATATCGCACCATCTTTTTTGAGACTGAAGAGCATCACCTTGTAGAGGAATATTTCCTAAGTGGACATGAATGAAATGGATTATTCATATTCTATAGCCATTCAAATCAGGATGCATCTATAGTATCCATCCATGAATGATAGAGCCTTATATCTGAAAATCACATCGTTCAGCAATTCCGTGAACGAGACCAGGAAATCAACTTTGGTGCAATGCCGATTGAGAACTCTGAAGTCAATGGTGACTCAGAGATTTCCATTTTTCATTTTGATAGGGACTATGTTTTCCAAATAGATCATATATTGCACATCACATTTGATGTTATCATTGATTATATTGTCAACAGTGGCCTCCATTTTGGCAGCATGTGACAGGTGGGTCCTTCTAGCATTCTGCTTGTAACCATGATGGTCTTCTGACACACCATGGTGATGAGTTGTGACCTCTGGATTGAGGCATGGAATTTCTATGTAGTTCATGGAAAAACACCTTGATTTTAATTTATGATAGAGATATATGACACATTATCCATGAAATTCATAACCACACTAATCATGGTGGGTCTTGGGCCATCTATAGTTCCCAGTTTTATCTCCCTATGTTCAACGATTGTGGTGGACCTACCTTCTTTGAATGTGCGAGTAGAATATTTGGGATATTAATCATATTCATCCTTTTTGTCATATCTTTCCACTTATGATAGATAGATGATTCTAGAGATGATCTCTCAATCATTGGGAGAGTGATCAAAATTAATATTTCTGAAAATTGAAATAGCTCATTTTCCCCTACTGAATGTGAGGAATCTTTTGAAGTGTGTGGAATTGGGTTGGTGGAGTGTCATCAATTTTTTTACTGAATGTACATCGTCTTATTCCTTGGTGTGTAAGGAAGTAACTATCTAGAGAACCATTGATGGGTTATAGGGAATTTTTGTTTGATCACTCACATTCATCATGGGGTAAATAAGCTTTTTAGAACCCTTGTTCCCAGATGCCATAATGGAGATCAGGTGGACCGTTGTGTCCATTTATGAGAATTAAATTATGCATCCACCCTCATTGACTGGTCATACATACTCTTCCCCACTATTTTTGTGGGGATCAGTGGGAACCATTTCTAATACATTTGAGTAACTTATCCAATCAATGTCATCTTCCATAGACTACTCCACTTTCGATTCATATAACCCTTCACCATTGTAATCCAAATCAAAAGATTTGTATGGGGATTTATTGGCGTGTAATGTACTATTTTTACCAATATCACAATATTTGATGTAATGATGATATGATGTGGGGATTTTAGTGTGAATATGTGGCCAACACCTCCCTAACAAGATTTTGAAGGAAATATTTTCCCACACTACTATAAACTCAGAATCATACAAAAGGTATCCATTGAATGTTTCATGATTGATTTGTTCCAGTGCATTAGGCTAATTTATGTAATATCCTAAGAGAGTTGTGGCTTATGGTGTTAGAAAATCTTCATGAAATCCCTACCAATTTTTTTATAGTAGTTTGTGGTTGACTCTAGATCCATTGTCGATGAAAATTCTCCAGACATCAATGCCATTTTTTTTTATAACAGATAAAAGTGTTCGATGTCTCCCCACATGATGGAGTATTCATCCTGATCTGTGATGGACATGAAAACATTGAATTATCTGGGGTCGGTCATTATCTGATAGACTTTGACATCTATTACATTGGCTTCGAATTCATGAAGGCTTAGTAAAGCTTCGATGAGTTCCAATATAATGTCTACTGACAGATTCAATGCACTTAGGATTGATATAATGGCCGATAATAAACATAGATACTTTAGATTATCATATATATTCTCTAAAGGATAGCACTTAATAACTTGTGGATGGCCTTTCATAGGAGCTGTAGGTACATGATACCTAGAGGTGGATGTGATGACCTCTTGGACATGAACTGATGGGGCTCTTATGCTCTTGGAATTTGGACGAACTGGTCAGACTATGTGATTAGGGTAATAAGACATATGATCTTCCTACAACTAATATTCCAAGATTACTAATCAAGGATTTGATCTAGAAAGGGTTTATAAACACTTGGATTCCTATTGTGTCTACTAGAGGGTCCTTCTACGAGTTTCCTCATCATTAACGGTTTGAGTTAATGTGTGGTTGAGAATTTTGACTCCCATCATGAACACACCTACCAGGAAACCCTTAACATCTACAGTCTCTTCCTCTAGCTTTCCGATTGGATGTGGGAATTTTAGTTTGTAGAGATAATCATCATTATAGAAGAGTTCCATTATGTGAATTACATTAATGGATCCAAAGAACAGTTGTTGATCTGAAATTGATTCTATATAACAATATATTTCTAATTGTGTGACTTGGAGGGGTGGTGCTCGTTGTTCCATTTAGTGGGGTGGTGCCTCTATTTTCAAATATGATGATATTATGTTGAAAAGGATCATGGTTGACATTGGTCTTAGTGATGGTTAATATTTTTTCTCTTCTTTTCTTACAATCGAATTAGATTATCTCCTAGAAGGCTGGCCCTTGGTGGGTTGTGGGGATGATGATGATGTTTATGTTCCATCAGGAACTACTGGGAGAACAATTGGTTGCTTCAACTATGATTTGTGGATTACATTACATCAGTTTATTGTTTCCATGTCATCCAATTGTAAAAAAAATTATCCTTTTATTTGGAGATTGTGTTATACTCCCATTCCTCAGTTGTGTCTGAGGTAGAAACGTACCCCACTTGTGATGGCGGTGGTCCAAAGATGAATTTTCCAGATTTGACTATTTTTTGCAAGAGATCTTTGAAGGGAAATAACATCTAGATGATGTGTCCCATTATTTGGTTATAGGTTTAATAATCATCCTGGATAGCGAGACCCACTTCATCAACTCACTTTTGCTCTGGTAACCAAAGAAAGTTGTAATTTGGGGAGGCTATGATATCTCCATGGACTTGGTCATATCAGAATGATTATGGATTATTTCTTCATTCCCCAATGAGATTTATTTTTTCATCCTTTTTATCATGATTCCAAGGTGGCGTGGATATTGGAATCCATTGGGTCCTACACAGTTTATTAGAGGACTTGTGACTGGAGCTAGTTCTTGGGGTGGCTTATGTGTGACAAAAGCCACTTTATCTTTTCTCATTCATTTTTATAGGGATGATGGGGTCACTCAAGGCCTGATATTGGTAAAAAACAAGGATTTCCCTATCCTTTGTGAGATGTTTGAGAATTCTCAGAACCTAATTGTGCATTTTATTCGGATAAGTGGAATCCTCCATTCATCATGGAGATTATTGATGCACACAGTGAGCATTTAATCTTGGGGGAGTGGGTGGTTTAGAGAGTAAGTTAGGCCTTTCCATCAAGAGATAATGTTTGAAACTATGTCATTATATTTCTTCTTGTAATTCATGAGATCATTGAATATTGTTTTAGGTAATTTCGAACTGAACTATATGAGAAACTATCACTAATGTTAATCCCATTCTTTGATTGAGTTGGCCTACAAACAGGTGTACCACAAAAAGTAATAACCTTGTATAGTTCTCACAAATAATCTGAGATTTACAACCTCTTGTTTCTCTAGAGTTCCCTTCATGAGAACATATTAGGATTAATAATGCAATAGATACTTCTCCTGGTCTCCGGAACCATTGACAAATGGAAATACAGGATTTCAAAAATTTGGTGGAGTTGAGACGTTGCTCATCTTTTCGGGGTATAACCTCTATTCTTGTTGTAATGGAGCTCTCAAATCCTCCATGTATTCTAGTCAAGCTACAAATTGCATGAAGGTATTCAAGAACCCATAATGCATATATTATCAGACATGATAATGAATTGGTGCAGTAGGATGGAAGATTGGATGTGTCAGTTCTACTGGGCTTTGAGGAGGATACCCTACGGGGTGTATCCTTTGTGGAATCACCAGAATCTATTTCGGTTGCATTCCTAATGGAGGAAAATCCTGATAAAATGCATGATTTGGGTACAGGTTGAATTATATTCAGGCTCCACCCTCAATGAGCCTTACATCCATGAATTATTCTTTGGTATGAGACCACGAGGTAGAGGGACATTTGATGGAAGGGTGTGTTGGAAATCCACATAAGGAACATAACATGTAGGATGTACTTCTCATAACAGCTCGTAATTGATTCTACTAAACTCTAAAATTTATTCCTCCTTCTTGGAGAATCCTTCATCAAGCATATGGGATTAATCATCATGCAGAGGAGAAGGTGGGTAATATACCTTCCTCTTATAGTTATTATTTTTCATGATTTTCACGGGAGGTTATAGAGGAATAAATTAGGGTAATCCCAGATTTAAGACAACTCTTTGGTTCCAGGTATGGAAACCCACATACTCAGTGTGGACCTCCTCTAGGAGGGAACCATCTTCTCTTTCATCATCATTATTTCTATCATTTCATAGGATGTCTGTGTGACTGACATCCACCATGTTCATGGATGCATTCTACATTGGGGGCATTGTATGTTGTTCCAAATGGTAGATGATCTTTTTTGCTTCCTTTGTTTGAATTTCCATTTCTATTCGGTGGTATTCTATTGTTTTCTTATTGAAGAGTGACCCAAAGGGATCCCTGATAAGACCTCATAATATGGATTCATCCTTAAAGGTATGATCCATGTGATAGGTCTAAATCGGTGACCTCTATTCTCATCATTTTTTCCAGATAAGAAAAAAAATGTTTCTACTCTATAGTAATTTGATGTAAAAATATCACCTACACTAGGGGATGGGGTTTCTCAAGTTATTCCATTTATATTCTATATTTTAGATTTTTTGGCCTTACGAGGGAATTTTGAGTTAAAAAATTCCCCTGCCCAGCGTTGTGGGTAGGGGGTGTTCCCATATCAATGGGTAGCTGCTGTTATTACTGCTTTCTTTATTTCATGCACTCTTTCTTGTGTGTGATCCGAGTATGGTTATGAATTTGTGCCGGAATATTTTTCATCAGATGACAAGATAATTTCTCATTTTATAGATACCATTGGGAGGGAATCCTTTTGGATGTTCTCATTATCCTAGCACAAAAGCATATAGATGGTTTTACCTCATTGGGACTGATGACTTTGAGACATACTCTAGGATGGTTTTTGTGGATAATTGATCCTTTCCTGAGAAAGGATTAAATTTTATTGTTGCCTTTGAGTAATTATATCAAAATATGTCACATCCAGTGAGTTCTGATGGATATGCAGTGGGGTGATGTGTAGAGCATCATGGTCTCCCAAACAATGGATATGAATGTCAAATGGGGAGTCACCATTTAGGAAACACAACTAGAGTAGAACGTGGAGGTAGGACAATTAGAGATCTTCACTTCACCTCTCGAATTGTGACCACCATGCAGACATGGGAGATTTTGAGTTGATTAGATTGAATATCTCTTCGAGTATGCTGGCATGGTCTAAAAACCCCTCATAGGGTAATTTTTTTAACTCCTAGAGAGTTGTCAATATACTTTAGGAGCATGTTATGTGTACATTCATTTGACAATTCTCTTAATATGTCAAAATGATAAGAGTCTATGGACCAATAAATCCCCAGTATGTTGTCCCTAGCTAGTCTTCTTACCTAGAGAAACACATCCTACTATTTCTATTCTAGAGACTGCTCTGTTTGGTCTTCCCAGCATGAATTATCAATAAATTTGTTCTGAGAATTGGGGATTGTAGGAGCCTCATTGTTATATGAGTGGTACGAGTGTGGCTCATTGGATGAGTGTGTCCCTAGACAATTTTAAAGTTGAGGAAGGATATAAATCGACATATATATAGTGTTTGTAATTACTGAATCCATATTTATATATAACTCATCATATGAGGGCTTTCTCACATTTGGCTCGATAAGGGGAGGTCCTTTTTTCTAGTGAGAATTATAACCATGGGGAGGACATTCGCAATTAGTTCTATAATGGAGCGGGATACCATGGAAACATGACTTCCAAATATGGGGATTTTTACTTTCGAAGATACCCATGGGGAGGACCTTCACTGAGGGATACAACAAGAGGATGACCTTCTTGTAATCTGATTCCACTTAGGGGAGGACCTTAACGATGAATACTATGATAGCAAGGACTATTATCACATCATGATATCCGGCTATAGGGATATTTTTTGTAGCATACATACTGAGAAGGGCATTTAGGAAGTACTAAAATAAGGGTAGGAGGTTCTATTTTCTTGATGTCACTGTGCGATGGACCTTCCCAACAACTACCATTGTGGGGTGGGCCTTCATAATGTCTTCCATCATGGAAAACAATATCATCATTGTTTGATTATCGACTATAAGATGAATCTTATCAGTAGCATATACCCTAGGGATGAGTATCTGGGTAGATGAATGAAAGGGGAGGGACATCTTAGTATTTGATCATCTGGTCAAGGGGAGGGATACCGTAAAACACATCAAGAGATAATCTCTCATGATCTATCGTTCTTGGCCCACAATGTAACCCCCCCCCCTCAGGTCATTTTTGGAGGGCCTTCGGAGTTGCTGGTAGCAATATATGGGTAATTCCTTCACAAGTAATACATCCAATCCAATAATTTGGTAATGGGACGACATGATTTTCATCTCCTATTGATATATTGTTTATTGTTTCAAGATCTAAATATTCCAGCAGAGTAGAAGTATGCATTTTCTCTTCATTTTCTAGTTTCATTAGCGTGTTTCGTCTATGGTCGCTCCCTTATGGGAAATAGTGTCCATCTACAGTTGGTAACAGACATTGTGTACGAGATCCTAAATTTTGGTTGATAAGATGCTAATGGGTTACACTAATGGATATATTGAATTTTTTAAGGGATAAATTCATGCACTGCAGTGGCCACCACTTTAGACCGGTGCCCCCCAGTTTTAACCAGTATTTTTTACCAATCTAGTTGTCCTTTTATTGGGGGATATTGTCATTGACCCTCCTGATCTAGAGCAAGGATACATAAGTGCTACGTAGTGGCCAACCCATTTTGTAGATGAGTCAATCCATTAGGTGAAAATGGGTCATGGGCCTGGTTCCTAACATTTTCCACAGATACAGTGATGTATTTTTATGTTGGAGGATATGGCCGGGAATTGATATATGATCTTCCATCATTTCAATGATGTCATGAGATAAATCATTGGATGAAATGGGAATGAAAGAACATTATGATGTCAGAGAAAGAGTTTGTACCCACTCCATCCATACATACCCTACCAGTAGATACTAGCAAATCACTTATACAAATATAGTGGAATGAGTTTTATTCTTGTTGTCTTCACCAGTTAGCATCATATTTGACTGGTGGGATTTATATTTATGAGTAGTAAATATCATCTACTCACTTTCTAGAATATTGGTCTCATGTTCACTATATGAATCCATAAAAATTTAACTCTGATCATATTTTTATGTAGCCCTATTTTTATAGTGAACATGATATGAATCTATAGTTGTATATCCCTACCTATAGTGGGTTTCCATACTATTTGATTGAAAGTCTCCTGGTTCATCGATTTATAATTTCATCTCTATGTAATTCGCTGCTATTTTTGCTGGGCGGGAATGAAAAGGACTGGAATGAATGTGCATGTTATCTTATTATGCCACCATATTTCCATGGTGGTATTGATTGGAGGGGGAAGAGTGGTATGTATTCATGTGGAATGCCTCTGCATTTGTATAGCGGGGTTATTCTTTAATAATTATTATGATTACCTTCTCCAAGTAATATGTTTCTCACCCTCAGTGGCTGCTCCATGTGGGCCATATCCTTTAGACATCATCATGATCCCTTTAACATGAGATGCTCTTCAGAGTGAGGATACATGATCTCTTGGTCTAGGAATTTATGCTCTCTAGTTGGGGCCCATGAGTGTGACCCATATGCATCTAGGATGAAGCCATCAACATCGAATTCATATACCTCCTAGAGATAAGGGAGGTACTTGTTATCGCGATCTGGGTACATGCTCCTAAAGTGGTTAGAGACGGCCAGTGGGGCCGCCCTATTTTGGGATGCTGGATAAGGCTGGGGAGAAGGCTGGGGAGATTTTTCAAATTGGAGGGCCTGTCTCCAGCCTCCACTGTGGGGAGAGTAGAGTTTTGGTGGTACTCTCTATTAATCAAGTTGGATACCCATTGTTGATGAAACTGGGCTATCGAGGGGGTTCTTCTCTTTATCTAGGCCCCAACCACATGTGGGATCAGTAAGGTGCATGTCAGCATTATTTTTTCAGAAACCATTTAGATCTATGGTTTCTACGGATACGATCAATATATATATATATATATGACACATAAAAAACCCCCAATAAAAGTATCATCTCTTGATCAAATGAATAATAGACGATTTTTCTTGGCCCCCTTTATTTTTAAAAGGCACTGGGGCTTGAGTGGAGTAAAACTGCCACCTTGGTTGAGGATTCATGCTGGGTTCAACAATTTTTTTACTTGAGGTGATGAATTTGGGGGAATCAAAATTGGATCAATGAGTGAAAATAATTATTATTATTACTATAGATACTTTCACATCACTATTTTTTTCAACATAATTCACATCATTATCCTTTTGGAGTAATTGGATTGGCCTTATACGAACTAGGAAATTTACCCCATATTTTCTATGATCAAGGAGGCAAAATAATCGAATGGTTCCAATGAGAGATTGCATGGGGTTATGTATTTGTACAATAGGTCCATGTAAGATATGATTTACGTCATTAACTCAAAAAAATTATTTAGTTATCTAGAAACAACCAACAACCATTTTATTCTTGATTCTTGTACCATCTTTCAATATGCAGGTGCTTGTTCGATAGTTAGTCCAACAATACAAGATGGATCCATTGTTCGAGAGGATGGGATTTTGGTCTTATCACACCATTTTGGGCTGAATTGCTTTCTACTAAGGGAATATATTATATATTTAAGTCTTGTTCATATGATCATGAATCCTTATTTCATTACCAAAAAGTGCATCACAGGTTACCCTTTGGTTGAATAATCATTCATGTATTTTGATGGGTCAAGAATTGATGAGAAAATGTGGGTTTGATCCCTATGATGGTGCTCTGTGGAGATTATTAAGAACTGTGAATTACATAAGGTGGTTGTATATTGGGATCTAACACATGATATGGGATTCATGTGATTCTATATGATGGAAATCAGAATCCACTTTGTTCGGTTCCACATAACATGACACATCACCATTTAGGGTCATGTGAGAAGGACCCATCCATAAAATTTATTGTCATGCGGTGAGAATTCCTAGGAAAAAGGTACCTATCTATGATTTGCATTGGGACTCCAGTCGAGGAATCATGAAGTGCACAAGAGATATGTGGTCTCCTGGGTGTACTTGAATCTACCATCAATATGGACCAAAGAACATTAGGGTTGATTTGAGGGTTGGATATTGACCTCATGGAGATTCCCATATATCCCAGTAAAATGGGACCAAATTTCCACATAGTTATACAAGAATATAGAATTATACTTTATGGAAACCCATTATGAGGGAATGGTTTCCTTGTTCTTACGCAGAGGTGCTGCTTATCTGAGAGAATCACATCAGGACTTATTCTTAATGAGATCAACATTTTTGGGGAAATTTTGGGGGGGGGGACCTTTTTCAAATGGGTGCCTCTATGTGATCGAGCCTTATATTGTCATCATATATATCAAAATTATGATGGGAATCATAGTTCTAGTAGTTTTTTTGGGGTGGGGGTTTCACATGCATGATGCTCACTTGATGGGGGAATGATATATCATTTCATGGATGAGATGATATGGATCTTGACCCTTGATAAGGGCTTACTACATATCATACTCTTGTTGGTAATCTGAGTACTCATTGTTCATGATTTAGGTCATTCGCATGGACACTTCCCATTTTTATAGACCGAGGAGGAGGATGCACACTAATGATGATTTGAATATTAGGTTTGGGCATATAACAAGGAAGATTCCCATTATTTGAAACTACGTGGATGGCATGATCACCACATCCTCTAAGCCCACATGAGTCATGATCGGCGTGAGAAACAAGTACAGGAAGAGAATCGAAAGATTTCATGTCCTACATCTTCTATTGGTAGATAGTCCTAGATGTGGGAGAGATTGAGAGGGTCAATGAACATGCTACCATAACCTGTGATGATATACAGGATAGTCAAATCATGGTGATCTATCCAGACTCATCCCAAGATAAGGCTAAGAGGGAGAATATTAAAACCCCTTACAAAAGGCTAGGGTTACACCTCGAAAGGAGTTCCATTACATGGGATCTTGAAAAATGGAGGACCATCATCGCTATTCAATGTGGAAGGGAAGTGTAAACTTCTAGCATTCAACATTAAACCATCAAAGGAAAAAGTCTAGTGATTACCCCTTATCCCAAGAAATGGGAGCTTCACATTATCATCCCAATGTCAGTACACAAGTTTCCATGGGAATGTAGACTTGAATGCATTACGAGGGTTCAAACTATTGTGGGTTCATCCTCTAGGACTCCTCATTCCTTGTGTATGTCAATTCAGAAAGAAATGGTGGTGCACATGATGATATGATCATATGGGTCCAGTGGATTTTGAGGATGCTTTTTCTAAATTCTAGTGTATTAGTTCGCATTGGAGTTATAGAGGTCTGAATGGTAAAGAAGGGAAATGATTAAAGATTGGGTAAATACCCCCCAAGATACCCCATTCCACATAATAATTTCTCATGAGGGATGAGGGAATACCCATGTAGCGTACTGCTATATGGGTAGAGGGGTGTTCCGCACACTGAAGTAGTTCGAGAGCCTGTGTATGAATCAATAGGTATCTTCATGGTAAATTTTCTTAGAAATGGTATTCATACAGGAATGTTATGGGGAGTTGGATGTGGTTCACCACAACATCATTGGTTTCATCTCGGTACAGATGCAATATGCGGTATAGGGTTCGATCATCATAGAGATGAACTATGTAGAGTGCTGAGGTGTATAAGGGTATTGGATCCCATCTTCCGTGGGGAATTCATCTTTGAGGGATTTCTGGTTCGTGATTACCCCAATTAGATTTATGGATGACCAATTATTACTATGTTCCTTCTCTTTTTTCATTCACGGTGGGATATACCAATTAGAATAGTGGTATGTAGTTCCCACATCATCGAAGATTCCAAAATAAATTAAAATCTTCTCCCTATATAAATTCTTTCTTCCAGCCTCAAGGGTCTCATCCATGCTCTCTTCGACCCATAATTGATTCTAGTTGTTCCTATGCTCCATTTGTATTACACTAGGTAATTCATATCTATAGGTAAGTGGAACCATTTCTAGAGGCCCCTACAGATATAACACAACCTATAGAAGACTTAGTAGCAGAGGTTTGTGGTTCACGAGACATGGTTTGCAGAACCCATCAGCTTACCTCAACTATAAATTTCATAGTTATATGGGGAAGTATATGGTGGAATTTATCTGTTTATTTCCATTAATCGACACGGTTCGTAGTATCCTAGGTTTTCTATACATCGCCCCATAGGATGATGCCTCAAGAATTATTCCACATAGTGAATGTTCGTAGCTTATGCACCCTTCAAACCATTCCCAGTGATGGTATGTTGTTTGAATAAAACCCTTCATAATATTTTATTTATTCATGTATCTTCTCAAATTTATAATCCAATTTGCATCCATTTTCCTTGCTGGAATTGTCAGAGTGTCTTATTCCTTCTAAATAGATATTATGGGAGTTTTTACATCCCTTTGATAATTTAAAAGTACCTCATAATGAGTTCTTCCCTATTAATTTTCTGACTAATTGATTAGAATTTTCTAAAAAATTGATATATCTAGGAAATTCCAAAAATAAAGATGTTTACATAGAAGCATTTATTATTTTATCATATTTAAAACTCACAATATATTTTTTATTATATTAAAATAAAATTCATTAATTTTAATTGAATATAATCCAATAAAATATTTTTCAAATATAATTATGTTATAATTTTTTATAAAAAAAATATACTTAAACATGTATTTTTTGGAAAAATTATCTTCCATTGGTTTTTTAAATTTTTATTTAATTTTTTAGAATTATGTGAATTAAATTTGAAAAAATACTTTCCATATATTAAATCATCATAAATAATATAATTTCATATTATCAATTTTATTTTTTTTCATAAAGAATACGGAAATTGGAAAAAATTGGTTATCACATTTATAGTTTAAATAGGAAAATCATGTGTTAAACAGAAGTAAAGTTTTTCTAAATGACCAATAAAAAGTTTATATTAAATTATATTGATATAAATCAACCTTATATAATCTTATCTTTAGTAATGGTCAATTTTGATTCTATTTGGACTGAAATAAACATTTATATATTTAAATATTTTTAACAATTCCATGTCTTCCTTCTCCTACACTTATAAAAGAAATACCCATATTCTACTTTCCCCAAACAAAAACACTCTGTTACAAAATTCAAGAAAATAGTTGTTCCCTATATAAAATAACTACCCATATTATTGATGCCCTATTATGATCATAAAAAAAACTATATGTGGGATTTATGTTCAAATATAATTAGGGTATCTGATGAGTACATATAGTGAAAACCAATAATTTTTCATTAATATATTTTTCCACATACTTAAATATTTATCTACCGTGATGAAATATTAGTGTAATAGTAATTCATATACTCAGATGTTTTCATGTTATTATAATAACCTATATCAATACCCTTCTTCAATAATGTATGAAAGGAACCACCATTCTTTAGTACGGTGGACCACCACCACATGAACTACTACAAATTCACTTTCAATCACTCAATATCACCATTGTTAATAGTGATGGAAATATTATATATAAATTTTATATTAATGATATATTAGTCATCATGGAATGGTAATATACCATCTTTTACATTCCTTTATTTCTCTTGAAAAATTATAAAATTGTTTGTCTATACTTTTGGATTACCACATCCTTGAAAATTTGTGATTCCCTTCTCCAGAAAGTATCTCATAAGAAACATATATTATTTTATTTAATTAAAAAAATATGATATTTATGTTATTATATTCCATATATAAAAAATTTTAATTTCATTCATTAAATCATTATCATTAAATAATAATAACATAAGTCATGTGTATATTTTACCAATAGTCAATGTGATGATAACATAATTGAGTTTTTTTACAAAATATAATCATTAATTTTAAAAGTATAATTATTTTATAGAAATGTTATTTATTTCCAAATTATTTAACTATTTATTAATGATTAATAACTTAAATGACTCTAGTCAAACTTCTGATTTTATTTGGTACATATGAGCCTAATGTCATCAAAATGCATGAAATGTACTTAATTTATTATGTAATTGTAAATAACATTATAAAAATTATTATTAGTTAAATAATAAAGATTAATAGCCATACTCTGAAAGTAATTATTTAATCTAATTTGGTACAGATGATGATAATTAATTTTAGAGATGACTGTTCAATGAGTTATGGTGTATCTAGTACCAATTCCATTTATTTAGAACATGTTCTATTTTCCAGATTCATTTTCTATTATGTGATGTATAATATGACCTAATGGAATTAGTATACCATTAAATTATAAAATCAATTTTCTTATAAATAAATATAAAGACTTTTTGTTCAATTATTTATTAGTTTGAATTTTTTTCACATTAAAGGGACACTTTATCATAAAATAAACATTTTAATTTTTCTCATTAATTATTTTCTAAATTTCAATCATCTATATGAATATTCATAAAACTAGTTTACAGATGTATTTATGTGAAATAAATTAATTATAAATAATATTATATAAAATTTTATCTTTCATTCAATGGGTATATATTTGAGTTGACCCCCACAATTTTAACTAATTGTATTACAATAATTAATGGACCTAAATAGTATAAAAACACACAAATTCCCGTAACTCATTCCAATAGAATATCAATACAAATTGTGATAAAAACATGGGGATGTTAGTAAATGAATATGGGTTTCTATATTTTGTAATTCTCCCAAAAATGAATTCCTTCCAAACTATGAAAAAGTTTTCAAAGAGATTAATATAGAATTTATTAAAGCCAATTCTATATCATCACCACCTCATGGTATGATGTCACATGAGTATTATATCTAATTTTTAATATATTATGATCAAAATTTTTATACATCCTATGTAGAAACATTTACATGATAATAAATATGTTGTTGTGGTTGGCTAGTCAATGAATTATAAGGATATATGTTAAGGTAATCCCAATTTAGAACATAATATAAGTAATGTTGATAATTTTTATGTTGAAACACATAAGAAACATTTTGGAACATGTACAATAATTTTTATAGAGCCTTTTAGTAAACCACCCTTTCCTGAAATAAAAATATCTTTAATAGGATTACATACTTAAGAAGGAGTTTCCATTATATTTTGATCCCTTGGTACCCCATCCTAAGAGAAACATTTTAAAACATATAGTCACCAACTAAATACTATAAAGGATTATTAATAATATCAATATAACTCATTTAACATCTATAATAATTAAAATAACACTTACAAAACAATAAGATCATATCTATTGTATATTTACGGATAGATTTATGTTCACATGTAATGATCATATCTTAAGAATATTTATAGTTCTTAAACAATAGATTTTTATTTTATTTCAAAAATAATTAAGATAAACATAAAACATGATGAAATAATAATAAACGTATTTTTCATATAATAATTTGATTATATGTTAATATAATTACCTACATCATTATCCTTTATCCATCAAATGGGATATGAAACCATATTTCTTTTGTAAAAAGACTATCACCATGTGAATTGTGATAATTTGTTTTAAATCACTACCTACATTGAATTATAATAATATTGGAATTATTTTATATCAATTTTGTAAATTAAATATTTATAATTTTTAAGGATAATATATCATATTTATTCTTAACATTATATGAATTTAAAAATGATAAGAAAAATTTCATACGTGTGGATTTCCACCTGCATGAAGCGATTTCATTCACATTCCATGACCACATCATATTACTAGAATATATAAGAGTTTTTAAAAAAATATTTTTATATAATCATCCTTCGATAAAGATAAAAATATAATTAACTTCATTCCATAAACTTTTTTTAATAATAGAATGGTTACACTTGGGATGATATGACATACCATCTCCATGACTGTAACATAATTCATTATTCCTATAAATATTTCATTTTTAATTTTAATAGTATAATTATTTTATAAAAATAAATATAAAAACATGATACATATTCAATATATTATGGAATAACAAATTATTTTACAACAATTAGTTGACTAATGTGATTTTGGATGTACGATCAAAATATCATAAAACACTAGTCTTTGTCATAAATGATTATTTAATAATATATAAAATGGTAATAAATAAACTAAAAAATCAATTAAAAATGAAAATTTTTATTATGAAATTAAATAATTAATATTGAAACACCCCAAGATTCCACAATGTGTTTCCCTTTGAATAATGAAATAACGTTCATTGTACGCATCTTCAAGATTCTAACACACTGCACCCAATCAAACTAACCGTTATGAATATTAATACCCACTTTTTGAAATTTTATAAATGTTATTTTTCTAAATTGAAATATTTTTTGAATTAGGAATATTGAAATTAGACCAGGGTGAATTTTTTGTATTTTTCTGAAAACATTCAATTTTTTATGAATTGTGAAAAACAGTCCGTTATTTGTTAAAACCGACTTCTTATTTAAATAATTATTTATTTTATTTAAATTTATTTTAGGTAAAAATATATACATAATACCTATATAATTACAATTTAATTAATTGGATTACTTTTATAATAATTTTAGAAATATAAAATTTTTATTGAACGTTTTACCATCTTTTACCCTCCTCCAAAGAAAATTTGCAAATTGCCATAAAACATAATGTTACCATTTCTGTGAGTTGAATTTCAAAAATCTGAGACACACTTTTAATATCAGTATGTAAATTTTTTTCAATAAGATGAAAATAATATTTGGTGAATAGTAACTTTTTTAAATTTATTTACCACAGTTAAAAGTAAATAGGGTAATTAAGGGTAAAAATGATATCGTAATTACCCTAACATAAGTCCTAATTCTATTAGATCTGTATAATTCAACCCAAAAAAATCATTGGAATATAATATGACCCCTTATGGTCTACCTGTATAATATTAGGACATTCATTATTATTTTATTTAAAGAAGAGTTTAATAGTTAATTTCAATGGTTAATAACTAATCCATTTTTAATATAGGGTTACACATAATATAAATTCAACTATAAATATTCATTAGAAAGATAAAAATATTTCATGCATAATAATATTATATTTATAATTTTATGACATTATATAATTTATTTTATTTTTGACACAATGATGATGCAATAATTACCTTATTAATGAAATATTAAAATAATTGATATTATAAATATCCAAATAAATGTAAATTTAGACTTCTGATAAATTAAACTAAATTTATAGGGTAATATGAAATGCTAGGGTCGGGTAAATAAATCTTACATAATGTGATAATTTTTAATGAATTAAAGAAAAAATGAAATACTAAATAGTGTAAAAATTTAAATAATTGAGTTTTTAAAACAAATACTATATTATTATTTAATATAATATTCAAAAAACTATAAGGTTCAGAAAAAGGACATAGATATGGTTATATATATTAATAATGAACCACTTGGGCTTTTATTGGAAGGTTATAGTAATTTTATTAACCATATAATATAAAAGTACAAAGAGACATGGTAAATAGAAAACTATGTAACTAATAGTTAAATTTAAAAGATAAAGTTAATATGGTGATCTAAAACTATCCAAAACCTATTGGTTGGGGTTTTATCGACCCATACTCACATTTTCCCAGAAATAAGTCATTTTGGATACATTATAATCCCAAAATGATTTTATTATTAAATAACATTTCAAGCTTTTCCTAACGTTACCCTCACCTCTCTTACAAAAAGGTACTTCCCCTTCTCTTAATTTAAAACCTCCAAAGCCATTTTACTTGGCCAAAACTACCCAAATATCCTCCAAAATTTCACCCCTTCATTATAGAGTCCTTCCATTTTTCAGAAATCCATCCTAAGGATCCCTTTTGATCAAATAAAAAAGAAGAACCCGAAGAAGTGGTAAATATTTAATCACCATTATCAAGTTCTTTTCTTATACAACATCATATTTTTTTTGTTTCCATTATAAAGTAATAACTCCAGTATCATATATATACTATGATTTTATTATAAAAATTTTACAACCATATTCATTATTCAATCCATCATATGAATGACAAAGTCACCATATGTGCGTACGTACGGTTTACAGTCTCCACGTTGTGGTGTAGTTTGTTATTCAAACACTTCACTATTTGGATGGGTAAAATAATATGTACAAATATTGTAAATAATAAATATAAAATGTTAATGATTATTTATATATGATATATTATCCAATTAAAAACAATTTCACAATCAATATAATGATATTGTCGATCGTGCGTACTTACGGTTTACCGTCTCCACAGACGCGATGAGATTTATTCTCCATCATAGTCAATCAAGTATAATTTACATTTTATGATTAGAAATAATGTTTATGAACATAATATAATTCTATATATGAATAAAATACATCCTATAAATAACAAACAATAATTTTATAACAAATAATATAAAGTAAAACGAATCAGTTAACACCCGAAACAATGACAATACTAAAATATTATTAAAGAAGCAATATTACAAGATCATATATGATATCAGATTTATGTATAGATTTTTTTATAATTTAATAAAAATGTTTTAACAATTTTATAGGAGGATAACATAAATCCACTAAGGAAAAGTACATGGTAATGGCTAATTTCACAATCTATTTTATTATCCAAGGTTGTTTTTAGGTAAGTATATACTGAGACCTCTATATTATCCACATCCGTGATTTCATAAAAATGATTTTAAAAACATTTTTAATATTTACTATAAAATGGGTTAATCTAATTTATACCATTATTTGTCCTTATATGTTTTGAAAGGAATCTTCTTGACATTTTCCAAACAATGTACATTATGACATTTTAATCAAAATTAAGGTAAATATATTTTTTTAACTTACTCGATGGGTGCATCTATTTTCCACTGTTATAACATCATCAAAGCATCCCTAACAATATTTTATAAAAAATTTCAACATAACTGTTTTCTATTATAATTATGTGACTCTTAAATGGATTCAAAATAGAAAGAGGTATTTCTTTCAAATAGTTTTCATTTCAACTATGTTAACATCCTTTGATGGATTTTAAACATGTTTGAAGCTGATTTTTTATGATATAAATCTTCTATATTGTATTGAATGTTTGGTGATACCATTGAATGATGATATTTTATTTTTATACTATTTATGGTTTGTGGTTAAAATATTGACATTTTGTTTGCTAGTTTTAATACAAATGTTTATGTGATGTTTCATCCTTTTAATACGAGGAATGTATTGGACATAGAGTTAGACGGGTGGAGCCCACTATAGCTCCACAGTGCATCGGTAGGTCAAATGATACAATTAGATGTTCAATTGGTCGAGGCATTTCTCAATTTGATATATGGTTTTGGCTAAGGCCTAAATCATTTTTAGATGTCTTGGCCAAGGCATTGAGAAGATGTTTCAGAATGTCCAGCATTATACATTATCTCATTAAGAAAATAATAATTACTGTTCATGTGGTTATTCGACTAGTATAATACCCATGACTATGTTTTATTGTGGCATTATTTACCCATCTTATATACATGCCATTAAGTGTTCATGTTAATTATTTTTAAAGGAATGTGTGTTTAATTATTGACTAAGCCTAATGTTTATGTTATCTTCCATTGTATTGATTAACCTTACTAAGAGTTTGAGCTCACCCCTTTTGTATGTTTCATTATCCAATGATATGAAGAAGTTATTTACAAGTGACTTTTAGGCATAATCTATAAGGCTTGTATCTTTAAAACGGAATAAATTTCTGTTTTTTTTTGATGTAGTAGTTTTGAACATATGTACGTATCATGTTTCCAATAATACTAAATGAATCAGTCTATTGGGACATTATTCCATATATAAAACCAATGTTATGTAATAAAGCACCGACTCTAGGTAATTGTGGTCGGGGTGTTTCAGTTGATATTAGAGGATGTGTAGTATAAACCATGGAATCTAGATTTAGATAAACAAACATCAATTAACATTACCCTATGATAGACATGGAGGATTAGTGAAGAATAATTTCATAGATTTTTTATAATGATGAGTTTTTTTTGTATTTTCCATGAAATACATCCGTGTTTGGATACAAGAAGGTATAGGTGGCTCTGGAACAGATGTACCTAGGAGTGAAAACTCCAACAAGGAGTTTTGAGTTTGACCCGAGGATTCCTGGTACACGACAATGGGCCTTGCTTCTCTTTTTGTTATGACACTCCCGAGGGATATGCTTTGGATAATTCACCTTTTCATTACAAATAATTATGAAGGATTTATGATTATATAACTCTTATCGAATTTTTTTAATGATTATGGATTATATTTATAAATTTCTCAATTTATGTCATCTGTTTTACAGGTTCAGAATTATGTATTGTGATTCATAAACTAATTTAGTGTATACCATTGTTTAGATATGTTTCCTAGTTTATGGAATTGAAACCATATCAATTCACGTAATCCATGTAGGTATTGTCACGACCCGCCCTCGGGGTCCATGCCGTGACTACCCCAAGCCCGCCTTCCATAGGCCAGGGGCTGGCGACTAGCACCAAGGCGTAAATCCCGGTAAAAAGGGAAGGTATTGCCTTTGTAAAGTAAACAAACACCACAGAGTAAGCAAGCGGAAAGTAAACACTAAGCAAAAGCAAAGTACAACTGAAAGTACGGAAAAGTAAATGGGCCAGTATACAAACCCAAACTGAAAGTAAAGTACAACTCGAAAGGGAAAACAACAACTGAAATGTAAAAGCCGCTACACTGAGCTGTCCACTGGAAATCCCACTTGAAGGGTGGGTACAGATAGCTCCACTGCTCCACGGGTCCCGCCGTCCGCTCCGAGCACGTCCCGCCTAGTGGTCCACCTCCAGGTACCGTCCTGCTCTGCAAGCCTCAGCTAAGATCAACGTTGTCCGTCGTCTACAACCAACACAACGTAGTGCGGGCAAAGCCCGTACAGGGGTGAGTATAAGCTACTCAGTAGGGACCCCGAGACCCCTGAAGGTCTCTCAAAATCCACAAAGGATAAACCACAAAGAAAGGTACAATCACGAAGTAACAACCGACACTGCTTAGGTATATGCCCATACATATACCTAAGTCATCAATTTCAAATACGCTCCAACCTTCGAGCCCAAGTACAACTCATTCCACACAGGAAAGTAAACGTATTCCACACTGGAAAGAAAAACGTAATCCACACAGAATAGCACAACACAATCCACCCAGGAAAGCAACAGGATTCAGCTCACACAGGTATACTTCTTCAAAAGACGATAAAAATGATCTCTGACCTATCTAAGTCGTCGGACCCACAAAGGATCGATAGGTAACTAACCCCCACAAAAGACCCACACAGGATCGGGCCCACACAGGACCTGTAGGCACTGGTTCACACAGGACCGCTGAGTGCAAGGACCCACACAGGATCGGACCCACACAGGATCTGAAGGCGCTGGTTCACACAGGACCGCTGAGCGCAAAGACCCACACAGGATCGGACCCACACAGGATCGGGCGCACACAGGACCTAGAGCACTGATCCACGTAGGATCGCTGAGTGCTGTAGTCGTCGTTGTCGAATCCATACAGGATCTCTGTACTGTCGTCGTCGCAGTCACAGTAGCAGTAGCAGTAGCAGTAGCAGTCACAGTCGCAGCCAGCACTAGGGTTCCCGCACACAGCAAGCTCGTTCGGAGGGTCCGCTCCACGAGCCGAGAGGCTGATACATCAACTGTCACAAAGTCCAGAATTGATGTATCCAAAAGTTCCGTATCGTCAACAGGAACTCAACGCAACAGACGGCGCGTCGATCGGACGACCGGTCTGAGAGTTATTGGCATTTTCGTCCCCGGGGCCCGGTTGGTTTCTAAGGAAAAACCAACCCGACCGTACTCCACCTGCGTCCAACCGTCGGGCAGAGTATGCCAAAAGATCCGCCTCACTTAGAGGAATTCAACGAAACAGACGATGCGTCAATCGGACGCCCGGTCTGTTAACTATTGGCCTTTCCGTCTCACACCCACCCTGGGAAACTTCCCTGGAGGTCACCCATCCTGGTCACTACTCTAGGCCAAGCACGCTTAACTACGGAGTTTTAACCACGTAGGCTCCCGAAAAGGAAGGTGCACCTTGAGTATAGTATACCGAAACGACCGTCTTGATCCAATGATCGCGTTGCCGCTGACGGCGCGTCGTTCGGAGGCCCGAAGCTCAAGTTATGAGCATTTGAAAGAAATCGATTCGAAAAAGGGGGGTCCGGGTCCGGGCCGACCCGGCCCGACCCCCCCCTGGGTCGACCCGACCCGGGTCCGACCTGGCCCGGCCGGCGGCGCGGTCCGGCACGGCGACGCGGGCCGGCCGGCGGCGACACGGCCTAGGCGCCGCTCGGGTGCCACGCGCGGGGGACATGGCCCCCACCCCTCTTCGCTGGCGGCGCGGCTGAAAGCCGCGCCTTTGGTGAAACCGGCCCCCCTCGTGGGGGCCTGCTTTTGAGAAAAACGGGGGGCCGCCTGACCCCCTTTATGAAACCGGCCCCCCCTTAATAATGGGGGGGGGGGAATTAACCTGGCCGGGGGAATTTAATTCCCCCGGTCTTTCTCCTTCCGGCCGGCCCACATGGCCGGCCGGTTTTTCTTCAACGGGACCGGCAAACCGGTCCCCTTTCCGGCTTCCGACGCCGGTGGCCCGGTGAGCCGCCGGTCCTCTCGTCCCGCCGCGGCCCGGAACCAGCCGCGGTGTTCATCGTCCGGCGCGGTGCGACGGCACCGCACCCCTCCGTCGCGGCCCCGCTCCGGCCGCGGTGCCTTCGGTTTTCTTCGACGCGGCGCGACGGCGTCGCGTTCATGATGATCCTTCCACGGCGCGGCGCGACGGCGCCGCGCAATGCAACCGTGCGAATTCCCGCGTGGTGCGACGGCACCACGCCATCTCGTCATCCACAAGAAAATAATAATAATCACGAACAGAGGGGGGATTCGGCCGTGTTTGTGCGGTCCGACCCCCCTCTCGTTAGATGATAACTCTTAAATAATCATCCACAAGACTATCATGCTAGAACCAATAACGAGAGTAAATAAATAATCAACAACAACCCCTACCTCGGTTTCAAGTACGATGATTGTCAATGACCCGCGGAAGGCAAGCGTCACGGAGGTCGGGCGTCGCGGTAATCGTTCGTCAATTCCGTTGACGAAGAGGTACGTCCGAAGAGGTACGTCGTTGGCGAATCTTCGTATGCCAACGAAGGAAGTCCGAGGAGGAAGCGGCGTTCCCTTTTCGTTGACACGGAAGGCGTCGTCGATCTTTGGAAGCAACCGGCTACGAAGAAGAGAGGAGCGGCGTTCTTCGTCAGAGCTTGAGCGTTCTTCGTCAAAGCTTGAGCGTTCTTCGTCAAAGTTTGAAGAAGAAGGAGAAGCTCTCAAATCCTCTCAAGATGGCTAAACAATTCTAACCAAATAAAATAAGCTAAGAGCTTATTTTATTAACTCAACCAAACCTTTTTGAATTTCAAAGGTTTGAAAAAGTTTAAACAACTCAACCTAATTAATAAGCTAAGTTGTCAAAACATTTAATGTGGGGGGGGGGGGGGTTAAAGGGAGTTTTGAGAGAAGTTGAAAAGTTGGGTTTTGTGTGGGCCCCACCACACTTAATCCTCCCAAGGGAGGTTAAGTGGATGTGGGTGCCACCTTTAACTCCCTTTGGGAGAAGTTAACTAACATAAAAAATAAAATAAAAAGTGTTCCACATTTTTATTCAACTTTTTATAATTCTCCCAAAAACTAACTTTCGTCCCGCAATAAACGCAACTTCGGAAAAGGTCTCCTTAAGCGAATATCGGCGCTGCGAGTTCATCGGTGCCCTCAGATTTCAATTCCGAGCATCGGATCAAAAGTTCGGAATTCCCACTCGTTCATTCACAGAACGTACCCGAGACAAACTTCGGAAATTGATTCCGGGCACACCGGGCCTCGGAATCAGGTGCCGTCAGAAACCGCGCTCTTGTAAAATTCCAAAGAAAATTAAGAAAAAATTTCCCTTGAATTTTACGGGTCTTTACATTACTCCCACCTCAGGGCTTTACGTCCCCGTAAAGATACAACAAAAACTAGGAGAACAAATGAGGGTACTGAGCACGCATCTGAGCCTCCCGCTCCCATGTGCTCTCCTGGAGGATCCCATGCTGCCATCTGATGCGCACAAGAGGAATCGATCGCCCACGTAGGACCCGCTCCTGTCGATCCTCTATCTCCACCGGGACCCCCGTTAAAGTCGCCCCATCTTCAACGTCAAGCTCCCCATGGTCAATGATGTGTGTCGGGTCGTGCACGTATCTCCTCAGCTGGGATACGAGGAAGACGTCGTGCACCCGGTGCAACTGAGGTGGCAGAGCCAGGCGATAAGCCACCTCGCCAACCCTGCTGAGGACCTTGAAGGGTCCGATGAAGCACGGAGATAACTTTCCACCTCGGCCAAATCTCCGAATACCACGTCGAGGTGAGACCCACAAGAAGATGTGGTCGCCATCCTCGAACTCTAGTGGCCTCCGCCTCCTGTCAGTGTATGACTTCTGCCGGCTCTGAGCTGTCCTCATCCGCTCCTGGATGACCTGGACCTTCTCTGTCGTGGCCTGGACCATTTCTGGTCCCACCAGTGCTGACTCCCCTGGGTCTGTCCAGCACAAAGGAGATCTACAAGGTCGGCCATACAATGCCTCGTACGGTGCCATCCCGATGGTGGAGTGGTAGCTGTTGTTGTACGCAAACTCCACCAAGGGTAGGTGGTCCTCCCAGCTATGACCAAAGTCAAGGACACATGCACGGAGCATGTCCTCGAGAGTCTGAATGGTCCTCTCTGTCTGACCATCCGTCTGAGGGTGAAAGGCTGTGCTCAGACGTAGCTGCGTCCCGAACGCCTCCAGTAACCCCTTCCAAAGCTGGGAAGTAAAGAGAGCATCTCGATCGGAGACGATAGATGATGGCACACCGTGGAGCCGCACAATCTCCTGAACGTAGAGTCGTCCCAAGCTCTCCACTGAGCCCTGCTCTCGGATGGGTAAGAAGTGTGCTGACTTGGTGAGTCGGTCAACAATCACCCAGATGGAGTCGTAGAGTAAATAAGAATGTCGTCGATGAAGACCACGACAAACCGATCGAGGTATGACTGAAAGATCCTGTTCTTGAGAGCCATGAACACTGCTGGAGCATTGGTTACACCGAAAGGCATAACCAAGAACTCATAGTGCCCATACCGACATCTGAAGGCCGTCTTCTGCACATCCTCATCTCTGACTCTGAGCTGATGATAGCCTGACCTGAGGTCTATCTTCGAGAACCACCGTGCTCCCTTCAGCTGATCAAAGAGGTCATCAATCCTCGGTAATGGATACTTGTTCCTCACTGTCACCTGGTTCAAGCGACGATAGTCAACACAAAGTCGCAAGCTCCCGTCCGCCTTCTTGGCGAACAATATCGGGGAAGCCCAGGGTGAAACACTCGGTCGGATGAACCCCTTGCCCTGCAAGTCCTCCAACTGTACCCGTAGCTCTCGAAGCTCGGCGGAGGCCATACGATATGCTGGAGTGGATATCGGGGCTGTCCTGGGGTACAAGTCAATATAAAAGTCTACCTCTCTGCGAGGAGGTAGCCCTGGAACGTCGTCGGGAAAAACGTCCACAAACTGATCCACCACTGCAGGAAAACCAGGACTCCGCACGTCAACTGCTCCAAGGATGAGGCTAGCCAACTGATGGGTGATGGGCTATCCTCTCCTCCGCGGAAGTCCATCCTGTGCTGCTAAGGCTCCCTTCTCGCTGGTGAAGGTGAACCTGCTCCCGTCGGTGCGTACACATCGCACATTGCGCCTAAAACAGTCAATCTGTGCATGGACCGTAGATAGCCAATCCATGCCCAAGATGACGTCGTAAGGCCTCGACGTTGCTACCAGAAGATCCCAGCCGAAGCTCTCGCCTCCTAGAGTAATCTCACACTGCCGGCACCAGTGCGTAATCGTCGAGTCTGCTCTCGTAGGAGTCTCTAGCCGTAAGGATCGAGCCAACGGCTCTATCGGAATCTCCGAGCTCCGAACAAGGGCAGCGACTATGAAAGAGTGACTCACCCATGTGTCTATAAGAACTGCAGCAAGGGTGGAATAGACACAGATAGTACCTCGAATCATCTCGGGTGCACCGTGGTCGTAGGCCTCTACTGCCTAGAGCTGTGCCTGTCTCTGCCCGCCAGCTCCCTGTGGTCGGGGTGGACCTCCTGGTGGTGGTGGTGGCAGAGCCTCAAAGCGTCGCCCACCACCGGCTGCTCGTCCAGCTCCTCTGCCTCGTCCGCCTCCTCCCTGCAGACCGCCAGGGTCGACCCTCTGCCTTTGCCTTGGTGGTCCCTCAACTGTCTACTGCTCCTCGGCTCGGCGGGTCGGGCAGTCACGAGCCATGTGGCCCTGTCCACCGCACGAGTAGCACTGTCTGCCTCTCGAAAGACTAGCTCCGCGCTGTGTGCCCCGCACTGCTGAGCCTGTGTCCTGAGGTCGTCTGCCTGAGGGTCTAGTCTGTCTGGACCCCTGAGTCAACCATCGACTGCCTGCTGCAGATGACTCTGCCACGTGCCACCCTGCGGTGGGTCGCTACGCTGGTATAGACTCAGCAAGGAAGCTCTCGATCAGAAGGGTCCGCTCCAGTACTCCTGTCTGAGTCGGTATGCTGAGGGAGATCAGCGATGCCCTGATCTCGTGTCTCAAACCCTGCTCGAAGGTCCGGTCCTGGAAGAATGGGTCCCGTACCATGTCGGTCGAGTAGCGCGAGAGATCAGTAAATCTCACTGAGTACTGAGCGACCGTCATACTGCCCTGCCGCAGCTGAAGAAGCTCCTGGATACGCACCGCACGAAGGGTGGCTGGGACGAACTCCGAGCGGAAGAGGCTCTCAAAGTCCGTCCAAAGTAGAGATGCGTCATCGTGCACCTGGAGCATCAAGCTCCACCATCGTCCTGCTGCTGCGTGTAGTAGGCTCGCAGCGAGGATCACCATGAGGTCTGTAGGTGTCCTCACTAGCCTAAACACATGTACCACTTCCTCCAGCCAGTCCTCTACTGCCTGGGGGTCCGTCTCCCCACGAAACCTGGGTGGTCGCTGGCGCTGAAACTCATGCAGTGCACTGAGGGGACGTGCATCGTCAGCGGCTGGTGCTGGAAGCATCGGTGGCTCGACGGGTAGAGCTACCGCCGGTACCACTGCTGACAAAGGGCCCTGCACCGAGGCCTCATCGCTCGGTGGGCGGTCATCACACTCGACTCTCAGAACCCTAGCTAGCTGCCGTCGTGGGGCCATCCTTAAAAGGAACAGGTGCGTCACGGTCAAACAGTATACCTGGTGAGCTGACACAATGTAATCAAAAAGAAAACTTTGAAACACACACGCAATCAATGTTTTCGTGCATTAAGTCGGAAATCAGAAGTCAGGGTCCTGGTGTACGGATACGTTGGCCGCCGCACCAACACTGGACTCCCTGGACTGATAAACACACTCAATACGCTAAACATTATTGCTTCATATAGAAAGATCAGAGTTCGCGGTAGAACCGAACTCCCCTGATACCAATTTGTCACGACCCGCCCTCGGGGTCCGTGCCGTGACTACCCCAAGCCCGCCTTCCATAGGCCAGGGGCTGGCGACTAGCTCCAAGGCGTAAATCCCGGTAAAAAGGGAAGGCATTGCCTTTGTAAAGGAAACAAACACCACAGAGTAAGCAAGCGGAAAGTAAACACTAAGCAAAAGCAGAGTACAACTGAAAGTGCGGAAAAGTAAATGGGCCAGTATACAAACCCAAACTAAAAGTAAAGTATAACTCGAAAGGGAAAACAGCAACTGAAAAGTAAAAGCCGCTACACTGAGCTGTCCACTGGAAATCCCACCTGAAGGGTGGGTACAGATAGCTCCACTGCTCCACGGGTCCCGCCGTCCGCTCCGAGCACGTCCCGCCTAGTGGTCCACCTCCAGGTACCGTCCTGCTCTGCAAGCCTCAGCTAAGATCAACGTTGTCAGTCGTCTGCAACCAACACAACGTAGTGCGGGCAAAGCCCTTGCAGGGGTGAGTATAAGCTACTCAGTAGGGACCCCGAGACCCCTGAAGGTTTCTCAAAATCAACAAAGGAGAAACCACAAAGAAAGGTACAATCACGAAGTAACAACCGGCACTGCTTAGGTATATGCCCATACATATACCTAAGTCATCAATTTCAAATACGCTCCAACCTCCGAGCCCAAGTACAACTCAGTCCACACAGGAAAGTAAACGTATTCCACACAGGAAAGCAAAACGTAATCCACACAGAATAGCACAACACAATCCACCCAGGAAAGCAACAGGATTCAGCTCATACAGGTATACTTCTTCAAAAGACGATAAAGATGATCTCTGATCTATCTAAGTCGTCGGACCCACGAAGGATCGATAGGTAACTAACCCCCGCAAAAGACCCACACAGGATTGGGCCCACACAGGACCTGTAGGCGCTGGTTCACACAGGACCGCTGAGTGCAAGGACCCACACAGGATCGGACCCACACAGGATCTGTGGGCGCTGGTTCACACAGGACCGCTGAGCGCAAAGACCCACACAGGATCAGACCCACACAGGATCGGGCCCACACAGGACCTGTAGCACTGATCCACGTAGGATCGCTGAGTGCTGTAGTCGTCGTTGTCGAATCCATACAGGATCTCTGTACTGTCGTCGTCGCAGTCACAGTAGCAGTAGCAGTAGCAGTAGCAGTCACAGTCGCAGCCAGCACTAGGGTTCCCGCACACAGCAAGCTCGTTCGGAGGGTCCGCTCCACGAGCCGAGAGGCTGATACATCAATTGTCACAAAGTCTAGAATTGATGTATCCAAAAGTTCCGTATCGTCAACAGGAACTCAACGCAACAGACGACGCGTCGATCGGACGTCCGGTCTGAGAGTTATTGGCATTTTCGTCCCCGGGGCCCGGTTGGTTTCTAAGGCAAAACCAACCCGACCGTACTCCACCTGCGTCCAAACCTCGGGCGGAGTATGCCAAAAGATCCGTCTCACTTAGAGGAATTCAACGAAATAGACGACGCGTCAATCGTACGCCCGGTCTGTTAACTATTGGCCTTTCCGTCTCACACCCACCCTGGGAAACTTCCCTGGAGGTCACCCATCATGGTCACTACTCTAGGCCAAGCACGCTTAACTACAGAGTTTTAACCACGTAGGCTCCCGAAAAGGAAGGTGTACCTTGAGTATAGTATACCGAAACGACCGTCTCGATCCAATGATCGCGTTGCCGCTGACGGTGCGTCGTTCGGAGGCCCGAAGCTCAAGTTATGAGCATTTGAACGAAATCGATTCGAAAACGGGGGGTCCGGGTCCGGGCCGACCCGGCCCGACCCCCCCCCCCCCTGGGTCGACCTGACCCGGGTCCGACCCGGCCCGGCTGGCGGTGCGGCGGCGCGGTCCGGCACGGCAACGCGGCCAGGCCGGCGGCGGCACGGCCTGGGCGCCGCTCGGGTGCCACGCGCGGGGAACATGGCCCCCACCCCTCTTCGCTGGCGGCGTGGCTGAAAGCCGCGCCTTTGGTGAAACCAGCCCCCCTCGTGGGGGCCTGCCTTTGAGAAAAACGGGGGGCCGCCTGCCCCCCTTTATGAAACCGGCCCCCCCTTAATAATGGGGGGGGGGGCAATTAACCTCGCCGGGGGAATTTAATTCCCCCGGTCTTTCTCCTTCCGGCCGGCCCACATGGCCGGCCGGTTTTTCTTCAATGGGACCGGAAAACCGGTCCCCTTTCTGGCTTCCGACGCCGGTGGCCCGGCGAGCCGCCGGTCCTCTCGTCCCGCCGCGGCCCAGAACCAGCCGCGGTGTTCGTCGTCCGGCGCGGTGCGACGGCACCACACCCCTCCGCCGCGGCCCCGCTCTGGCCGTGGTGCCTTCGGTTTTCTTCGACGCGGCGCGACGGCGTCGCGTTCATGATGATCCTTCCACGGCGCGGCGCGACGGCGCCGCGCAATGCAACCGTGCGAATTCCCGCGTGGTGCGACGACACCACGCCATCTCGTCATCCACAAGAAAATAATAATAATCACGAACAGAGGGGGGATTCGGCCGTGTTTGTGTAGTACGACCCCCCTCTTTTTAGATGATAACTCTTAAATAATCATCCACAAGACTATCATGCTAGAACCAAGAACGAGAGTAAATAAATAATCAACAACAACCCCTACCTCGGTTTCAAGTACGATGATTGTCAATGACCCGCGGAAGGCAAGCGTCACGGAGGTCGGGCGTCGCGGTAATCGTTCGTCAATTCCGTTGACGAAGTGGTACGTCCGAAGAGGTACGTTGTTGGCGAATCTTCGTAAGCCGACGAAGGAAGTCCGAGGAGGAAGCGGCGTTCCATTTTCGTTGACACGGAAGGCGTCGTCGATCTTTGGAAGCAACCGGCTACGAAGAAGAGAGGAGTGGCGTTCTTCGTCAGAGCTTGAGCGTTCTTCGTCAAAGCTTGAGCGTTCTTCGTCAAAGTTTGAAGAAGAAGGAGAAGCTCTCAAATCCTCTCAAGATGGCTAAACAATTCTAACCAAATAAAATAAGCTAAGAGCTTATTTTATTAACTCAACCAAACCTTTTTGAATTTCAAAGGTTTGAAAAAGTTTAAACAACTCAACCTAATTAATAAGCTAAGTTGTCAAAACATTTAAAGTGGGGGGGTTAAAGGGAGTTTTGAGAGAAGTTGAAAAGTTGGGATTTGTGTGGGCCCCACCACACTTAATCTTCCCAAGGGAGGTTAAGTGGATGTGGGTCCCACCTTTAACTCCCTTTGGGAGAAGTTAACTAAAATAAAAAATAAAATAAAAAGTGTTCCACATTTTTATTCAACTTTTTATAATTCTCCCAAAAACTAACTTTCGTCCCGCAATAAACGCAACTTCGGAAAAGGTCTCCTTAACCGAATATCGGCGCTGCGAGTTCATCGGTGCCCTCGGATTTCAATTCCGAGCACCGGATCAAAAATTTAGGAATTCCCGCTCGTTCATTCACTGAACGTACCCGAGCCAAACTTCGGAAATTGATTCCGGGCACACCGGGCCTCAGAATTAGGTGCCGTCAGAAACCGCGCTCTTCTAAAATTCCATAGAAAATTAAGAAAAAATTTCCCTTGAATTTTAAGGGTCTTTACAGGTATTTCCCTCCTACTAAAGATAATTATAGTGTAGATGGGGATACAACTTGTGCTGATCAACTTATCACAATACCGGGATAACTCCCTCAGGTTATGAACAATAAACATAACCGTATGGAGCACCCAGATCCACAATGCAGAGGATCAATGTTAGACCACTTAATGAGGAAACAACCACCAACATTCAATGGGATTACAAATACATTAGTAACGCAGAAATGGATAAATTTCTTAGAGAAACTATTACATGCTTTTTAGAGTAGTGAAAGGTAAAGAGTTGTCATGAAATTTAATCGCCTCATGGTAGATTCAGATCAATGGAGGTCATTAATACAAAAAAAAGGAATGATGAAGAAGTATTAAAGATGGAATAGAGGGGGTTTAATGTTATTTTCTTGTAAAAATACTTTCCTAGTGATCATCGAGAAGATATGGAAAGGCAATTTATTAGTCTGAGGAAAAAGGGGAATAAGAATTCCACAATGAATGAAGCAAACATTACAAGGTCAACATGTTATGATGCAGATTTTATACAAAACCCTAGAAGTTAGATTTATCATTTCTTTGATGGTTTGAAACCATTTCTCTATCGAGTATTAGTCTCGTAATCCTTCTCATCTTATGAAGACATTTTCTCATGTGCTATAAATACTGAGAAGAAATTCACTATGTCTTAGGACTTTAAATGAATGAAATAGAATAAGAGATCTACTGAACACTCTGGGAAAGGAAATAAAGAATCATGGATGAAGGGAAGAGTTAAATTTCCACCATGTGATAATTTTTTAAGGAAGCACCATGCTCCCTATCTAAAAGGAAAAAGAGTATGCTACAAATGAGGAGCGAAAGGCCATCTTGCTGGTGATTGTAATGGGAAGAAGGATTTTTCCAATATTGAATGCTACAATTGTAGGGAGATGGGACACTATGAAAATTAATGTCCAAAGAATTAGGGAAACTTACCACAGAAAATGCCAAGGGATCAAGGCCATGCTTATTTGATCACTACTACTGAGTTTGAAGCTCCGAAAGTCATGGTGTCATGTAATTTGATGGTGTCCTTATATTTAGACAATTCATTATTTGATTATGGGTCATCACATTGTTTTATATCATTCCATTTTTATAATAAAATTAAATATTTTCAATTTGACCTAACAAGGGAGTTGTCAGTCAAAACAATTAAGGGAATTATCATCGCAACAATGTTTTTGGAATCAGTTCCCATTAGGGAATATACATGTTCTTTATATTGCAATATCATCGTAATACCCATGATTGATTTTGATATAATCCTCAGAATGGATTGGCATTCATATCCTGATGAGGAAATTTATTGAAAGAAGAACAAGGTTACAATTTTCGATGATCATAAAGAGTTCCTTATTTGTAGAGCAGAAACATCACCACTAGATTCGTATCTAGATCCACACCCAGAAGATCCACTAAATTCAATTATAGGGGGGGGGGGGGGGTAAGAGAATGAAATAATTATGGGTGAGGAAAAAATGTTCGAATAGAGGACATACCTATTGTGAAAGAATATATTGATGTTTTTCCTAAGGATTTACCTAGACATCCTCCAGAATGATAAATTGAGTTTTCCATTGATTTACTTCCTAGTTTAAGGACCATATCGAATACCCCTAATATAATTGACCTTATGTAATTTTTGGAACTAATGAAACAACTAGAGGAATTGAGTAAATAGGGATTTATTCACCGTAGTGTTTCTCCATGAGGATACCCTGCCATTTTTGTTAAGAAAAAAGGCAGATCCATGAGGTTGTGAATTGACTACAGGGATATGAATGCTATAACAACGACGAATAAGTATCCCTTAACTCTCATTTATGATTTCTTTGTCCAACTTCATGGAGTTAAATATTTTTCAATGATTGAACTTCTATCTGGATATCATCATTTGTATGTGAAAAAGGAAAACATTCCTAAACAAAAATTTCAAAACAGGAACATGAATTAAGTGTCACGAACTAGGCCGGGTCGCCATCCGACACGGAAACCGACCCGGTCTGCGGCAAGGCCCGAAGGGAATTACCTATCCCCACGTGCAGTCACAATTGCCCGAGTATCAATATTAACAAGTGCGAATAGTTTTACTCGAAATAAAAGATAGAAAAACAACCAACAAGATAAATAAACTGAAACGGGAAACAGACTACCAAACACACTTCTAAACTATAAAAAGGTTTAGGTCTACAATTCAGCTAAAAACCCAAAATTTACAACAAAAAGAATAGAGAAATAATCTCCAAAACCAACCTCATGCGACACGAGAAGTTGCATCCCCAAGCTACCAACACCAACCTTCACACGAAGACCAACAACAACCAGAACCTCCATCGCTGAGCACGATGTCACAACCTGGAATGCAGAAGGAACAAAATCTACATACACCCAAGGGTGTTTGTAGGGTGGGAGCTAAAATCCCAGTAGGATGACACCGAGAAAATGTTTTTGTGCATAATTATTAACAGACAAAAACATTTTCAATTTAATAGAATAAAAATAAATAAGTGTTTAAAGAATTTTAATGAAAACGTTATTAAGGGGAAAATTCTAAAAGGGAAAAAAGTTAAATTAACATACACACAGACGCACACCCACACACGCACTCACACACACAGATTCACGAACACACCCACACACGCATGCATGCTTTTCTGGGTAACCCCAACATCACACTGTGTGCTGACGGTGAGCTGAAAGCAGAGGAAGAGCACAATACATTGGATACCCTAAAGATACTAGTGAGAAGTGGGACCATAGAACCTCAAGTCTTGATGAACTGTATCACACATTCCCATGCACGATCCACTGGTAGGGAAACACCTCCTACCATAGTGGTCTCCAGACATCATGCAGTGTTCAGTTAGTGTTGTAAGCATCAATCTCGATAGGTGAAACTGGGTCGAGGCCACTCCTGTATCACTTGCATGCTAGTCTAGTCCACCCACCTAGTACCCAGGCTTCCCGTTTGTGCTCAAGTAATTCAAAGTTCATGTCAGATGTCACACTAATGCATAAAATCCAAACAGGGTATCTACGCACGCAAAATCACAATTACACACTCAACCCCTCTTTTAAAACCATGTGCACACCAAAATTGTTTTCAAAATTCAATCTGCAAAGGCTACATACTCATTTAAATCATCCGCACAATTATGAAGAAGATGCTTATCGTTAAACGATCGACCAATTACACACATAAGCACCATTTAGATATAAGACGCACACTAAAAAGTTTCAAAACTCAATCTTCATTTCTTAAAAAACCAACTAAAACAATTTTCCATCCTTAATGACTATTTTCTAAAACACTTAAGATTTAAATAAATAAATTTTGAAGAGCAGAACATGAATTTGCAAAAAAAAAACAACCCAAACCACTCTCATAACCAAACACACAACATAATCTTATCAAAATATGATTTTCACCACAAAATTAATTTAATTAATCATTTTACAATTTGTAAAATCAGAGGAGTAAAGCACCACATAATTTAACAATCAAAAGTAGAAGATTATAAAACAATTTAGAATAATAACCTGGAATTTCCCACTGAACACAAACAAAAACTTCTTTTACGACCCAATGCACCCGATTCCATGTCAAAAACATAGTTCACACCTCTTGAAAGAATTAAAAATCTTACGGGACAAGTTAAAAATCACCAACAAGGTTCTCATCATAAACACACACAAGATAAACAATTTACTAAACTATTTTAATGCAATTCATACTTCAAAACGAAAGGAAAAACACCTTCCCATTACCCGAATTAATTAAACAACATGCTAAACAAATTAATCTTGCAAACTAACTCATCAAATAATAATTAGATGTAGAACCACCTCCCTCAATGGTGAACCCTGAAAATTGGTGTCAAATCTTCAAATTCAGCGCGAAACTTCAATCGCGCACCGTTTTCATCGTAAAGAATCTATCGTAAACTCAAACATATTATTTCGAACCCAAAAAACTCAATTTAAAACCACAAAATCGGAACATAAAACTGCTGGAAAATAGGGAGAAAGACTTCACCGAGAGGGGGGGGGGATGTTCACCAAATGGAGCAAGGGGTGGAGGTTCACCCCTTCGCTGGAAGAAACAGGAGGGCAGTGCCTGGGATGGGTGTGAAGCGGATGAAATTGGAGTAGGTGCTGGACATAGGTGGTGGGGGGGGGGGGGAGCGATACCTACAGGCCGGCCTGGAGGCGCTGCGAAAGGGATGAGTGGCGTGACGAGGTTTAAGGGGGCGGCGCGACTTGTGTATCAGGAGGTGGTGCGAACGGGCCGAGGAGGAGGTGGGGAGGTCTTATCCGGGTGATGGCTGGTCTGGCGAGGTGAGTTTGTGGCTGGGATGATGGTCAGGAGGGTCAGGTTTGTCGGGCAAGGCCAGGGGGCGCGAGCCGAGCCGACGGCAGGGGTGCAGCGCGTAGGTTGGAGTGGCTTGGTGATGGGAGTTTGGCGCAAGTCATGGGCTGGCCATGGAGGGGAAGGCCACCAGACAGGAGGAGAGGGATGGGGTGGGCGAAGGAGGATGAAGCAGTGGGATGCACCACACAGGGAGAAGAAGGAAAAAGAAGAATAAGGGAGGGGGGAAGTCTGCAGAAACCCTATCCAAGGGGGAGAAATAAAAAAAATAATGTGAAAAAAAAGAATAAAATTAAAAGAAAACTAAATAAAAAACCAAAAAAACTCAAAACCAATAATAATAAAAATAATAATACTAAAATAAAACTTACAATAAAAATAATAGTTTGAGTAATAATAATATCATAAATAAATTTTTCATCCCTAGAACTAATAATAATAATAATAAAACTAAAGCAATAATAATAATAATAATAATCTAAAAGACATTATTATGATTATTATTATTAAACCAATTTTTAATTCATTTTATTTCATTAATTCAACATCGGCAAGGCATGCGGTGAACAGGGCGGGGCAGCGCGACGACCCAAGCGACACCGCGCAGCTTCGATGGTGTTGCGCTGGACGCAAACAAGGCCCAAACACAACAAATTTGAAAACAAAACTCAGGTTTGAATCCGAACTACCCGACACAAAGAAATTTAATAAAATAATTAAATTAGAAATGATGCGTGTCACAATTCTCCCCACCATAATGATTTTCGTCCCCAGAAGGCCCCGACTAAAACCAAACCCCAAAGTAGAAAACCACACTCTCTTAAGGTTCAAAGAGGATTCCCACAAACACCAAGTAAGGAGAGGCAAAAGTATCGTGCTCAGAGAAAGTGACTCAATGATGACTTCAAGAAACACGTAAAAATACTTTCTCCTATGTGTCACCCACCCTAAAGGGCTAAAATACCTCTAGTTGACTGATCAAGGAAAACGACTCTCGCACCCACGAAAACCAACCATAGAAGATGAAATAACTCATACATTATTAACGAAAACCACACCATTTGGTTGGAATCAATAGGAAAGATCAGACCTCAACCAGGGAACACTCTTATCACTTATCACCAAACCATATTTAAAAACAGAAGCAAAAGATCAACATGGGGAGGCCCGAGGGGCTCCCCACATTTAGTAATTCACTGACGCTCGAACGGAGACTAGAAAACCGACACAGAGGGGTTCGAGCAGACTCTCTTACATTAAAGAAAAGTCGAGCACTGATTCATTCTAGAGACATTCATGTGAGACCCAATGTGGGTCTCCCAACCATTAAGAACTTTACCAACGCCGAAGGCGAGACTAGAAATCCAACATGGGGAGGTTCGGGCGCACTCCCCACCATTAAAGAAAGGCCAACACCGATTTATTCCAGAGCCCTTTGTGTGAGACCCATCGTGGATCTCACCGCCATTAGAATTAACAGAGGATTACAGAACTCTGAAAATTTCCCGATGGTAACCAAACACCCCACCATAAGGCGAGGGGATGGGAGGGGGGGGCGACCACCAGGCGCCAAAACCACGGCCGGCCACAAACCAACATCTCAAAATTTCCTGGATGAACACCATTCAAATTTGAGACTGAGTTACCCAACTGACTCTCATAAGGACCACTAAAGCAATTTCATCCAGTGGAATGCATCCCCCAAGACTTTAAGGCACGAGAAGAACTCGCGTCCACATGGTCACGACAACCTTATGCAACGAGACGGCTCATCCGAAGCATAACAACCATGGAAACAATTTAAACTGCCTCTATTTTTAACATTGGTGACAAAAATAAGGTTGGTTCCCATACACTCCCAGGGTTCTTAAAAATGCGCCAGCTTCACTCCGGGGCCTATGGCTGGATCCCAGATGTTTGAAGCATCTCCTGCCTCGCAGTCAGGCATTAAAGACTCCTGAACGAAGCTTATCCTTTCGGTGTCACATGCAACCACACTGCAACTGAGGAAACACCAGCAAACACAACACATTACAACATCTGACTTATCATACGCGGAACATTCACCAACCCCATAGTTGAAATGGTGCATGTGCATCACCCTTTGTCACGCTGGATGAGAACACGATAGCACAAATCATCACCTCAACATGATCATTGCAGTTGAGAGGAACATTACGCTGATAAGGACTTTAAACCGCGTCTTGAACACCACGTGATTGATTCAAATGACCATAGCATCCTCATACGACTGGGTCTGCCAAACTAGTGGCCTAACACGAACCTTTCCTTAAACGAAACAAACCAAAGACCAGAGGTCATTTAGAACAATAGAACGCACCAACAAATTCGATTTTCTTACAACTTTTCCCCCCTGGAGTCTCCTTTACCACTTCCAAACAACCGTTGACTATCAAAGGGACCTCATATGCAAGACATCACTAAAAATGACCCTTGAAGCCGATGAAAGTACTACAAATCCCTTCCATACACTGGACAACACTAATAATTCCGAACTGACATCAACTTTCCCCGCTGGAATTTCATTCACCGCTTCCAGGGGGACCTTTAGGCACAACAATGTCAACTTCATACCCGATGAGTAAGACAACTCAAAAAGACCAAAACTCCCTTCAACTCCCCTCTCATCTGTCATTCTACTGCAAGAGGATCCACTGAACTAAAGGAAAAAGGAATAGACATATCATTGTCACTAAAAAGGAAGATTCCTTACTTTTTTCAACTAGAGGGTCAGCGAACGGCGAACCATCTATGGTCGTACACCATTCTAACATTAACTCATTATTGTGGGCATACACTAGCCAAGAAAGAAGCCCATGGACCCAACCAAACTGGTCCAATGGTCAGGACATACAATAAGCGAACACCAAACGTGCAGGGGAAACCACTGCAAGGGCGCCCCAATGTAATTTTCAAAAGAATTAACTAGCTACACGCTTGCATACAAAATTACAAATAAGAATGCAAACTCAGAACACAACCATTAAGAAAGATTCATTGGCTCAAAATGCCTCACATCCGACATTTTCAAAACACAAGGACATGCCACACAAACACTGTTTACTAAAACACCAAATTTATTTCCATTAACAAAACGTTTTGAAAATAAGCAAAACCAGTGGGTTTCACAAATAGCAATGGAGTCCCATGATCCTCACACATGAATGTTTCTGTGCCGCACCGGCACCCACCTCATGTGCATCAAGGCACTCATCTGCTCGTTCCATTAACCATTTCCCTTTCTGCATACATTCATTCAAGTGGTTTCCCATTAGAGCGTCAATGATCAAAACCAAACCTTTCCATTTTTTTCAAAACAAAAAAATCCAAACCACACTTTTCAAACCTCACACACCATTTCATTTTTAAAGAACTTCATTTGAAAACATTTTCCAAGACCAAAACATTTTTACTTAAAAACCAAATTTCCACGAATCCAAAACAAAGAGACGAGAAACAATACAGGAGGAAACTGGTGTCAGCGGGTGATTGGAGCATATGGTTGGCGACCATACGCCAATCACACCATTGGCCACTGAGAGTGTTTTAGGACAGTGTCCCCAGCTCCACACGGCTTGCCAGATCCTGTGAGCTCACTAAGACCACTAACCCTACTCCCTTTTCATTTCCCTTAGACACGATTAACCGCGAGGTCCAAAAACTCATACAAACCCAAAAATACTTCGGTATCTTGAGTCCCGCCACGAGGTGTGCTGGCGAGGAACCTTACTCGTAGCAAGGACATCGAGTCCCGACCACTTTAACTCAATTATATAGGGACTCTATCCCAAAAAAATGACCCAAGAGAAAAAACCTGCCTCTGATACCATTTTGTCCTGAACCAGGCCGGGTCGCCATCCAACCTGGCGCCCGAGCCGGTCAGCAGGAAGGCCCGAAGGGTGTTCCCGATCCCCACGGGCTGGCACAAGTGCCCGAGTATCAAGATTAACAAATGGGAACGGTTTTATACGAAATAAAAGATAGAAAAACAACCAACAATATAAATAAACTGAAACTGGAAACAAACTATCAAACACACTTCTAAACTATAAACAGGTTTAGGTCTACAATTCAGCTAAAAACCGAAAATGAACAACAACAAGAATAGAGAACTCAGATCCAAAACCATCCTCATGCGACACGAGAAGTTGCATCCCCAAGCTACCAACACAAACATGCACACGAATACCAACAGTAACCAGAACCACCATCGCTGAGCACGTTGTCACAACCTGGAAAGAAAAAGGAACAAATTATACATACATCCATGGGTGTATGTTGGGTGTGAGCTAAAATCCCAGTAGGATGCCACCGAGAAAAAGGTTCTGCACATAATTATTAAAAGACAAATATATTTGCAATTTAACAGAATAAAAATAAATATATGTTTAAAGAATTTTAATGAAAACGTTTTTAGGGGAATCTTCTCTAAAAGGAAAACAAATTAAATTAACTTACACACACACATGCACACCCACACACGCATGCACACATACAGATTCATACACACACTAACACACGCACACACACCTTTCTTGGTAACCCCAACGTCACACCGTGTGCCGACAGTGAGTTGAATGCAGAGGAAGAGCACAATACATGGGAGACCCTAAAGATACTAGCAAGAAGTGGGACCCTAGAAGCTCACATCTCGGTGAACTGTATCACACATTCCCATGCACGAGCCACTAGTAGGGAATCACCTCCTACCATAGTGGTATCTAGTAATCATCCAACGTTTTGTTAGTGTTGTAAGCACCAATCCCGCTAGGTGAAATTGGGTCTAGCCCACTCCCGTATCACTAGCACGCTAGTCTAGTCCGCTCACCTAGTACGTAGGCATTCTGTTTGTGCTCATGTAATTCAAAGTTCATGTCAGATGTCACACTAATGCATAAAATCCATATAGGGTATCTATGCATGAAAAATAACAATTACACACTCAACCCCTCTTTCAAAACCATGTGCACACCAAAATTGTTTTCAAAATTCAATCTGCATAGGCTACATACTCAGTTAAATCATTTGCACAGTTAATAAGAAGACGCTTATCATTAAATGGACGACCAATTACACACATAAACACCATTTAGAAATAAGACGCACAATAAAAACTTTCAAAACTCAATCTACATTTCTTACAAAACCAACTAAAATAATTTTCCATCCTTGATAACTATTTTCTATAACACATAAGATTTTAATAAACAAATTTTGAAGAGCAGAACATGAATTTTCACACAAAAACAACCCAAACCTCTTTCATAACCAAACACATAGTATAATATTATCAAAACATGATTTTCACCACAAAATTCATTTAATTAAACATTTTACAATTTGTAAAATCAGAGCATTAAAGCACCACATAATTTAACAAGTCAAGAGTATAAGCTTATAAAACAATTTAAAATAATGAATTGGAATTTACCACTGAACGCAAACTAAAACTTCTTTTACGACCCAACACACTCGATGCCATGTCAAAAACATAGTTCGAACCTCTTAAAAAAATTAATAATCTAACGGGACAAGGTAAAAATCACCAACAAGGTTCTCAGCAGAAACACACCCACAAGATAAACAATTTACTAAACAATTTTAATGCAATTCATACATCAAAACGAAATGAAAAACAACTTCGCATTACTCGAATTAATTAAACAACATGATAAACAAATTAATCTTGAAAACTAACTCATCAAATAATAATTAGATGCAGAACCACCTACCTCGATGGAATACCCCTAAAATTGATGTGGAATCTTCAAATTCTAGCGTGAAACCTCAATCACACACCGTTTGCACCGCAAGGAACCTAGCGCAAACTCAAACATATTATTTTGAACCCAAAAACCTCAAACTAAAACCCCAAAATCAGAACATAAAACTGCTGGAATATAATGGAGAAAGACTTCAACGAGGGGGGGGGGGGATGTTTGCCGGATGGAGCAAGGGGTGGAGGTTCACCCCTTCACCGGATGAAACAGGAGGGAAGCACCTGGGATGGGTGTGACACGACTGAAATTGGAGGAGGTTTCGGACATAGGGGGTGTGTCGGGTTTGGGGTTGCACCTCGGATAGAGAGGAGAGTGTGATGGAGGAAGGCTAAGAGGAATCGGGACGTAACACGAGGTCAAGGGGGGGCCGGCGATTGATACCTGCAGGCTGACCGGGAGGCGCTGTGAAGGGGATGAGTGGTGCAATGGGGTTTAAGGGGGCGGCATGACTTGGGTAGCAGGAGGCGGTGAGAATGGGCATAGGAGGAGGCGGGGAGGTCTCGGCCGGGTGATGGATGGTCCGGCGAGGTGAGGTCGTGGCTGGGATGATGGTCCGGTGGGTGGGGTTCGTTGGGAAAGTCCAGGGGGGGTGCGAGCTAGGTTGAGCATAGGGGTGTAGTGCGCAGGTCGGAGCATCTTGGTGAGGGGAGTTTAGCGCAAGGAATGGGCTGGCCATGGAGGGGAAGACCATCAGACATGAGGAGAGGGATGGGGTGTGTGCTGGAGGAGGAAGCAGCGGGATGCGCCACACACGGACAAGAAGGAATAAAAGAAGAAGGGGGGAAGTCTGCCGAAACCCTATCCAAGGGGGAGAAATAAAAAAAATAAAGTGAAAAAAATAATTAAATAAAAATAAAACTAAATAAAAAACTAAAATAAACTCAATACCAATAATAATAACAATAATAATATTAAACTAATACTAACAATAAAAATAATTGTTGGAGTAATAATAATAACATAAATTAATTTTTCATCCTTAGAACTAATAATAATAATAATAAAACTAAAGAAATAATAATAATAATCTCAATGACATTATTATGATTATTATTAATAAAAAAATTGTTAATTCATTTTATTTCATTAATAAAACATCGGCAAGGCGTGTGGTGAACCGGGCGGGGCCGCGCGACGACCCAAGCGATGCTGTGCAGCTTCGACCGTGTTGCACTGGATGCAAACAAGGCCCAAACACAACGAACTTGAAAACATATGTCGGGATTGGACCCGAACTACCCGACTCAATGAAATTTAATAAAATAAATAAATTAGAAACGGCGGGTGTGGCATTAAAAGTTTATAGTAATGCCTTTTGGATTGAAAAATGAACCATCTGCCTTCATAAGTTTAATGAATATAGTTTTAGAGGAGTATTTTGCTGACTTTAATGTGGTATTTATTGAATATATCTTGGTATACTCAATAAGACACAAAGATCATGAAAATCACTTGCACACTATTCTGAAATCCCCCAGAAGAAATGAATTATATGGGACCTTTAGCCAGTGTGTATTCCGGATTCAAGAGATTTTTTTTCATGGCCATATTGTATCTATGGATGGAATCATTGGTGATCCTTAAAAGACCAAAGCAATACATGAATTCCCAACACCGAAGAGTATAATTAAGGTATGCCATTTTGTTGGTTTAATGTTATTATTGATGTTTCGTCAAGAATTTTTCCCTGTTGGATAACTGATTAACCAAGAACACATGTAAAGGGGTTAAATTTGTCTGGATCAAAGAGTGTGAAGAATTATTTGATGAACTAAATAGAATATTATTCAATGATCCAATTTTGACTCTACCATTAGAGAATGATGGGTTTGGTATTTACATCCATGCTTTAAAGAAATGACTTGGTTGTGTCCTTATGAATAATTATTGAATTATTGACTATTCATCCCAACAGTTAAAAATTCATAAGAAAAAAAATCCCACTCATGATCTTGAGTTAGCAGCTGTAATATTTTCTATAAAGATATGTTGAAACTATCTCTATGGTAAAAAATGTGAGATTTACACTGATCAAAAAAGTTTGAAGTATATTTTCTCACAAAAAGAACTAAACATGAGGCACATGAGATATCTTGAACTACACAAGGATTATGATTTCACAATACACTACCACCCAGGGAAGGAAAATATGGTTGCAGATGCTTTGATCAGAAAGGATCATGGTGTTTTGAATGAGATAAGAATTGAAAGGGATCTTATTTTCATGGATCTAGTAAATATGTATATGTGAATAAGCATGGAGGGTGAAACATAAATACTTTTTCAAATGGTTGCCAAACCATCTTTACGTGAAAGGATAAAAAATTCTCAGATTGAGGATGATGAGTATCAAAAGAAGATTAGTGTTTTAAATGATGGGAGATTGAGTGGCTTCATATATAAAGATTGAATATTGAAATTTGGGAAGAGACATTGTGTTCCTAATATACCAGATCTAAAAAGGGATTTGTTGGATGATGCTCCTAGAAACGATATCTCTATACATCATTGTAGAACCAAGATGTATAGAGATTTGGTGGAACATTTTTTTGTGGGACAACATGAAAAGGGAGATTGTTGATTTTGGGTCAAGGTGTATGGTTTTCCAACAATTGAATACTAGAAGACAAAATCATAGAAGAGTCATGAAACCTCTTCCCATACCTAAATGGAAATGGGATGATATTAAAATGGGCTTTGTAATGGGGTTACCAAAAAAATCTTGAAGGAATGATGCAACAGGGTTCATTGTTGATCGTCTTTCCAAGTAAGCACATTTTTGTGCTATAAGAGAAGATTTACCGCTTGAACATTTTCCAAGACTGTATATTAATGAAATTGTAAGACATCATGGAGTACCCCTATCAATTGTTTCATATCATGATCCTTGTTTTACATCAAGATTTTAGAAAAGTGTCAAAAAGGCCCTAGATATAGATATTATTTTGAGAACTGCCTACAGCCCTCAAACTGATGGACAATCAGAACAGACTATTCAATCCTTAGAAGAATAGTTGAGATCTTGAACACTTGAATTTAAAGGTACATGGGATCAATATTTACCTGTTGTAGAATTTTCCTTTAACAATATCTTCCATTAATGTATTCATATGGCACCATATGAAGTTTTATATTGAATGAGTTTTCGCACACCAACTTGATGCGATGATGTTGGTGAAAGAAAAATTTTAGGCCCAGATCTTGTTGAGGAAATGATGGAAAAGTGGAAGTATATCAAAACCCACAATAATGAAACTCAAAGTAGGCATAAGAGCTATACTGATAACTGAAGGAAGGATGCGGAATTTTAGGTCGGGGATTATGTTTTCTTGAAGGTATCTCTATGGAAGAGAGTTATATGATTCACATAGAAGGGTAAATTAAGTCCCATGTATATCCGACCTTTCAAAATTATAGAACATATTGGGGCTGTAGTTTACCATTTTGAAATGCCGCCAGGTCTCACCAACATTCATGATGTGTTCCAAGTATCACTGTTGCGAAAATACATATCTCACCCAATTCATGTACTCACCTTTAAGGAAATTGAACTGGAACCAGATATGTCTTACTATGAAGAGCCTCTAAGGATTCTTGATACCAGAGATCATGTATTTTGAAACTGGACGGATCATCTGGTAAAAGTTCTATGGAGAAACCATAATATGGAAGAGGTAGCATTAGAAGAAGAGGAACTTATGATGAAGAACCACCTGAATCTTTTTATGAGGTAGTTTTCAAGAAATTTTGAGGATGGAATTATTTGAAGGAGAAAAAAATGTAACACCCCTGTTTGACTCCTAATATATTAATCTTGTTTTAATGATCTCAAATCATATTACTGTTCTTTACTCTCATTAATAATCACAAATCTTATTACTATTAATTAATCTCAATCTTAATTCAATATGTTGTTGATGATCTCACATCTCGATAATAACTACATATCATGTTTTAATGATAGCAAATCTCATTGATGTTAATTACTCTCTTTATTTTTTACAAGTCTTATGCATGATCACAAGTCTCACTTATATTATCAAGCCTTTGTATTTATGTTTTATGTTCTCTTACATTATAATGGTTTAAGCTTAATCCATATTCTGCATATTACTATTTATGTCTAAATAGAGATATTTGTCTAAGTATGGACACACCGTGATCCAGACACCGTGAAGGACACACCGTGACCCGGACACCGTGAAGGACACACCGTGACCCAGACACCATGAAGGACACACCGTGACCCAGACACTGTGAAGGACACACCGTGACCCAGACACTGTGAAGGACACACCGTGACCCACATACCGTGAGCCACATACCGTGAGCCACATACTGTGAATCACATACTGTGAAGAAGACAGTGTTTACCCAACATGTTGTGACACCGTTTCTTATCCTTCTTTTCAATATTATTTAAATATTGCTAACAGTCATATTTGATGTTTTTGATGCAATTAATGATATTTAATGAAAGTTGTTGGCATGTCAGGAAACCATACCTCATACTTATGAAAAGGGATTCATTCTTATTGCCCAATATCATGGAATAAAAAGAAGTCTCAGCTGTAGTAAAAACAAAGATTCATCTCGACATACATTTTACAACACACGTGAAGTGCTCTGTACTGAATCGAATAACAGTCCTGAGCACAACTGTGAAGAAGACATTGAACGATTATCATAGAAGTTCAAACACATACAATTATACACTAATAGAGGAACTGAAGTCAGGAGAACATCTTCACTCCTGTAGAACACAAGCTAGACTATGACACACTGTTTTTCAACAAAAAAACTAGAGAAGGACTCAGAAGCCTTTCTGCTGAATCCGACGAGTCCAGAGTTGCATTGATAATCACTAGAACTTTCTAAACTCTTATCTGTTCTCTATAAGGGATTTGTTTATTTACTTTCGAGAAGTGTGGTGTACTCTGTATATGTTACACACACACACTGTCTCCTGCACTGAACTGGAGGATATCAAAATCCTCACTCCAAAACTCTTATATCTTGTTTACCCATGACAACTATGGAAAAGGTCCTTGTGTTTCCTGGTCTTTGTTTTATTTCCCATGAATAACTGTGGTATAGGTACATGCATGGACTAGACATTTTTGTAAACTGTTTTTAACCCTGATCCAGGGTGTGGATCAAATTTATATAAATTTGAGAGGAATGAGTCTCAGCTTGAGACTGAACCTCTTGTCATATCTGTTGTGCATCTTTAGTTTAAGTTTATTGTATACCACGTATATATTTTATATTCCACTGGTGTTACTTTGAAATACAAAAACATTTTAAAATAATTCTTATAGTTAAATTAGCAAGTGTTTACACTTATTGTAATTCAGTAGGATAGTTTCAAAAGTTATTTTAATCTTGTGGTTAAATTATCTTAGACCTAATCAATCTTTGAGAAGCTAATTGAACATTTACAATCTTTATAAGTTCACTATAGTTTAACCTGATTTATAAATTGGGTGATTTTAATAGACCACATTTTAACAGAAATTTTAATTGGAACTCTATTCACCACCCTCTTGAGTATCCACTTAAACAAACATTTGGTTTCAGAGAGTTTTTTTATTTATACAAGATCTCAAAACACTATATTTTTCAACTTTGATTTTAGTTGCATCATTAAAGATCTTAAATTTCTGTTAGTTCTAAATTTTATCTATATAATTTTACATTCTAAAATCAAGATATTGATAATAGACTAGACGGTGATGCTACTAACATGCCACCTTTCTCTAATGGTACAAATTATGCCCAGTGGAAACTGAAAATGAAAATTCATTTAGAAAGTATAGGTTCTGATATGTGGACTGCTATAGAATCCCAATATAAAATTCTAGAAACTAAAAGAACAACATGGGATGCACTTACAAGGATTTAATACAATAATAACTGTAAAGCTATGAATGATTTGGATTGTGCATTAGGATATGATGAATTTAACAGAATATCTGCTTGCAAAACTGCTTATGAAATTTGGGATACTTTAGGTGGTTCCCATGAGGGGACAACCAATGTAAAAGAAATGAGATTAAATACATATACTATTAAATATGAAGATTTTAAAATGAAAACTAATCAACCTATTTATGATATGTATCTCAGGTTCATTGAGATATTCAATTCAATGAATTCACTTGGGAAGGTTGTTCCAGTAGAAGAACAAATTATGAGGATACTGAGATGTTTTCCAGATCGATGGAGAGGCACATCTATTTCAATCATAGAGTCATGTGACATTGCTGCTCTACCTATAAAAGAACTTATTGGTAAGCTTATGATGTATGAGGAAGAACTGAAGGTGAATTAAGAGGAGGATGATGAACCAACAAGGAAACCAGTGGCTTTCAAGACTACTACTTCAAAGAGAACAGACATAGAAAAGGCTCAAATACAAACTGATAGTTCAATATGTGAAAGTTAATACCCTGATAGTGATTCTGAAATGGCTCAAACAACCATAAGGTTTAAGAAATTTTATAGGAAGAAGAAATTATTCAGAAAATCAAATTAGAAGGGAATGTATGACAATAAGGGACATTGGAAGAAGGACTGGAAAAAGCCAGATAAAAGTGACGAAGTTGTTTTCTATGAGTGAAAAAAGGAAAGGACACATTAAAGCAGACTAGCCAAAGCTAAAATTCAAGAAGAAATATGATTACAAGGATAGTATGTACAAGAAATATATGAAGCCTACCGAGAGTGGTTCAGAAGATAGTAAGAGTGAATCTAAAATTTCTGATTCTGAAAAGAAACATGCCAACATGTGTTTCATGAAAAACACAACTTGGTAACTTTAAATACTCCTGCTTTAAATTCCTAGTATTTTGGAACTGAATCATATTTGGATTCTGCAACCATGACTAGTGAGGAATTATTTGAATATTGTAATATGCTGGAAGTGACATGCAATGGACATAAGGATAATTAGAAATAATTGAAGAAACAACATCATCTCACTACAACTATTAAAACTAAACTTACTATTGAAAAAGAGAAGAATGACCAACTGTTAAAGGAAAACACTAAACTAAAAATGTAAAATGAGAAAATTATAAAGGACTTAGAGAAATTCACAAAAGGAAAAGAAACACTAACTGAAATTCTAAGAAATCATGTGGCACCAAAATACACTACTGGAATAGGCTACAAACCTGGACAGAGACATATTATTAAGAATAGATTTATTCCTAAATATGGACAGAATACTGCTAGTTCTAGTTCTGTACATTCATGTGGTTCACCTAGTTTTCCACATGGTTATAGAACAAATAGAGTTTTTCTTTCAAAATATTTTGATTCTGTAAATTTTATGAGACCCATAAGACAAATTTGGGTACCAAAAATCATTGATTGCTAACCTGTCTGGACCCAAGAAGATCTGGGTACCAAAATCATATTCTATCTAAAACTATTTTGTAGGAAACCTGCTTGAAGAGTTCCCACAAGAAGACATAGTATTTGGACAGTGGATGTTCAAGACATACGTCTAGGGATTACTCATGCTTCAAGAGCCTAATCAAGGTTGATGGAGGCTATGTCACCTTTGGTGATAATTCTAAGAGAAAAATCATCGGTCTAGGCCAAATTGGTAACTCTAACTTAGTTTTAATTTCTAATGATTTATTTGTAGATGGTCTTAAATATAATTTGTTAACTATTTCCCAATTGTGTGATGATGGTTGTAATGTTAAGATTGAAAATGATTATTGTAATGTTTTTAATAAATTTTTTTAGTATTTTCTGCTTTAAGAAATGAAAATGTGTATGCTGTTGATTTAATTTCTTTATCTAAAAAATTGTTACTTGTTTAAATGATTTTAATAAAGAGTCTTGGTTACGACATAGGAGATTAAGATACTGCAATATAACCTCACTTAGAAAATTGACTAGGAAGAACATAATTAGAGACTTACCCAAACATGAGTTTCCAAATGACAAAGTCTGTAATCCCTATCAAAAGAGAAAACAAAAGAAAATATCTTTCAAAAAAAAGAAAGAAGTTTCAACTTCTCAACCTCTCGAGTTGGTTCACATGGACTTGTTTTGACCTTCTAGAGTTTCTGGTTTAAATGCGAAGCACTATGTATATATTCTAGTAGATGAATTTTCTAGACATACTTGGGTATACTTCTTAGCTCAAAAAATTGATGCTTGTTCTTACTTTATCAAATACTCCAAGTCTATTGAAAACCATAGTGGAATTAAGATTAAAACACTCAGAAGTGATCATGGCAGTGAGTTCGAATCTTATTGCTCACGCAATGTCTATAGTCACAACTTTTCTCCTCCTAGGACACCCTAGCAGAATGGTGTAGTAGAAAGAAGGAATAGAACCCTGCATGAAATTGCTAGAACTATGATTAATGAATATGACCTTCTTGTTTATTTTTTGGGCTAAGGATGTGAATACAGCTTGTTATATCATCAATACAGTCTTAGTCAGACCTGTTCTCATGAAAACCCCATATGAACTGTGGAATAATAGAAAACCCAAAGTGAGTTACTTTTGAGTCTTTGGATGTAAATTCTTTATTATTAATACAAAGGATAATCTGTACAAGTTTGCTTATAAGAGTGATGAAGGAATATTTTTAGGAAAATCTATAACCAACAAAGCCTATAGAGTTTTTAATAAGAGTACCATGTGTGTGGAAAAATTTGTTCACATCAAGTTCGACGAAACTGATCCACATGAGCCTAAAACCTCTCTTTAAATTCTTGAAAAAGATTTTAGTGTTCTGGACCTTAATGAAAAATCTAAAGATCCTTCTATAAAGACAACCAGTTCTGGACATATTTCTGAATCTGCTTCTGTTGAACCCGAACCTATAGATGAACCTGAAATTTATAATCCTACCTTTACTAGATCAACTAGAATTCTAAAGAATCATCCTTTATATGTTGTTGTAGGAGATCTAGATATAGGGACACATACTAGAGACTATCTTAGAAATTAGGCTGAACATCAAGCCTTCTTGTCACAGCTTGAACCTAAAAACATTGATGATGCTATTAATGATGAATTTTGTGTAATTGCTATGCAAGAAGAACTCAATCAGTTTGAAAGAAATAATGTTTGGAAACTAGCAGAAAGACCTAAGGACACATTCACCATAGGTAGTAAATGGGTGTTTAGAAATAAAGTAGATGAATCTGGAATTATATATAGAAACAAGGCTAGATTTGTTGCACAAGGGTATAGTCAAGAGGAAGGAATTGACTATGAGGAGACTTTTTCTCCTATAGCCAGAGTAAAAGCCATTAGGATTTTACTTGCTAATGCTGCACATCTAAATTTTAAACTATATCAAATAGATGTCAAGAGTGCATTCTTAAATGGTTATATTGAAGAATATGTTTTTGTTGAACAACCACCTGGATTTTCAAACCCTCATTTTCCAAATCATACCTTCAAATTATCAAAAGCTTTATATGGTTTAAAACAAGCTCCAGGAGCTTGGAATGACAGATTAAGTACTTTTATAATTTCTAATGGTTTTACAAATGGTATAGATTATCCTACTCTTTTTATAAAACGAATTTCAAATGATGTTTTAGTTTTACTAATTTATGTAGATGATATTATTTTTGGTTCATCAAGAAATTCCCTATGTAGATATTTTTCTAAAATGATGCTAAATGAATTTGAAATGAGTTTAATGGGTGAACTAAAATTCATTCTTGGATTTCAAATCATTCAACATGATTATGGAATTATTTTAACTCAAAGTAAATATACTAGAGATCTTTTAAAACGTTTTGGATTGGATATCACTAAAATTAGTGAAACTCCCATGAGTACCACCTGTAAGTTGGATCATGATAAGGATGGTAAATCGGTTGATCAAACCACTTATAGAGTAATGATTTGAAGTCTACTCTAATTGAATACTAGTCATCCCGATATTATGTTTTGTGTGTGTATTTTTGCTCTTTTTCAAGAAAACCATAAAGAGTCGCATTTAAATGGTGTAAAATGAATTTTCAAATACCTCAAGAATACTCCCAATTTAGGACTATTCTATCCCAAAGGACAATCATTTGAACTTGTTAGTTATTCCGATGCTGATTTTTCTGGATGCAAGTTAGACAAAACAAGCACCTCTGCAACATGTCATATTTTAGGTAAGTTACTAGTATCATGGTGTAGTAAGAAACAATTTTTTTTTGCATTATCTACTGTAGAAGCTGAATATATAGCTGCTGGAAATTGTTGTGCGCAAATTATGTGGACAAAACACACATTACTAGACTATGTATATTAATTCAGACACGCCCTTATAAATTGTGATAACTCAAGTGATATTAACATTTCAAAGAATACTATTTCACATTCTAGGAAAAAACAAATTGATGTAAGACATCACTTTTTGAGGGATCATTATCAAAAAGGTGATATCACATTGGAATTCATTGGTACTGAATATCGTCTTGCTGATATATTCACTAAACCATTAAATTATGAAATTTTATACTACATCATACATGATCTTGGTATGATAAATAATAAATTGATATCTTACTAATCTTAATGTTTAATACTTTATTGTATTTTAATTTACGGTTTCATGGTCACTGTTTTACAGTTACTGTTTCATGCTTACTGTCTCACCATTAACACCTTGTGTTCATGGTCTGTCAAATAACTATCTCACCATGACAGAACAGTTCACTCACTGTCTCACCATAAATGCACATAATGGTCATTGTCTCACCGTGACAACCACCAACTGTCTCACCATGATGACTGTTTTTCATCACACCATAACTCCTACTCACGGTCTCACTGTGAAGATTATTCATGCATTTATTTTTAACCTGTATCACTGTAATTTTTATTTCACCACTATTTGACATCTCTCATTTTTGATTTTATGACGTTTGACATTCCCAAATGATAAAACATTAAGGTTTCACTGGATCTCTCAACCGAACTATCTCTTATTCTTTCTCTCAGACCCTCTTTACCTTGAGAACCTCTCATTCTCTCTCGCCCGAACCTTCAGTAGATGCCAAGGATGAAGCGACTGTCTTCACCTACCCCTGAGAATCGTGGTTCAAAGAAGAATAAAATAGCTCCAAGGATATCTCGCAAAGGACCTCTAAATCCAAACCTTGTTAACCGTACTGTTGTACCTAAAAAATAGGTTTTCCCTAAGTGGCTACTGTCTAGTAAGTCTTTGGTCCTGAAAATATTAAGAGAACAAGGATGGTTGGAATGGTTCTCTAGACAAGATAGAACAATTTACCCAAGGTTGGTATCTCAATTTTTTCATTATGTAATGTTTTATTTTGATGATGGAGAATGCTTCATGGTAACAAGATGGATCAATGGACAAAAGTGTTCTTTCTCTTCGAGGCTGTGGGCTGCATACCTAAGGATTCCACATGAAGGAGTGTGTGATGATTACCAGAGAGACCATCCTCCCACAACCGACATCTTTGACATAGAGAATGCTTTGGAAATCCTGACTGGAAATGGAACCATTCTAATGGCTATAGCTATAGAGCTAGGTGGAGAAAATAGACTACTACTCAAATTTTTTCAGAATTTGATTAGTCCAAGAACATGAGACTTTGCTGTGATAATGTATCAGGATGTGTTCCTGATTCACCTATTGAAGAATAGACATAAGATCAATATTTTAAAGAATTTCATTAACCATATATGTGTGATGATTAAAGTCACTTCAAAATCCACCTCCATGTTTTACTCAAGGATGGTTTCAACCATGCTAGTTGCAAAAGGAGTGGTTGTACAGAATGAAGAAAGGATAGAGGATTTTGAGTTTTGCCTATCCAAGCCTATCATCAAAAGGATGAAAATTAATTGGAACCCCTAGATGAAGCAATGAGTTGAGGATAATGATCAATTGTATAAGAAGTATAATATTGTTGATTATCGAAGAAGGCCAAATAATGTTACTGATCATCGTTTAGAACCAGATGAAGTGGCTGAATACTCAGATACTGAAGACGAAATGGAAGTTGTTGTTGGTTTTAGAGAAAAGGAAGCTCCTGATTCTAGTGAGGATGTTAATCCAGAAACTCATCCTACGGATGCAAGAGAATTGGTTTTTCCTAATTTAGAATAGCAAGCAATGGTAGAGACAGATCCAGTTGAATATGATCTCCATACGGAAAAAGAAGCAAGTCTGGAAGCACAACCAGTAGAACAATCGGTTCCTAAGTACATACCCTCTGCTGATGAGAGAATGGAACTTTCCTTATATTTGGAAAGGCAAGAAATGGATGAAGAGATCAGAACTAATCCGGTGGATCTTGATCATGTTGCTGAGCCTATAGTCTCCGAAATGGAAGCACAATTTGAGGGGGAGGAACCTCAAAATCTTGATACTAGTCCAGTTGAGTCTGATGAATCTAAATATGAATATGAACCTGGTAATGAGTCATACTTTGTGTACACTCGATAAGTTTTCCCAAGATTTTATGATGTGAATGAGTCACATCATGTGACTGCAACTGGACTGGATCTCTCATCTGTGTTTCAACTGAAGTCAGTAGCTCTCCTAGAACCTGAACCAGAACCAGAGCCCCAACCTGAACCTCAACCAAGATAGCAACTAGAAGTTGTACCTCTTCGTTCTCCCATACCTGATCAACAATCTTTTGTAACTAATGATTATCTAAAAGTATTTGGAGAGACTCTTTTAGCTGTAGTTGAGAAGATTATATCCTCTCAACCTCGTCCAGTGACTCAACTAAGTCAATAAGATGCCTCGATTCTCTTGGAAAATATTATTCTACATATTCAACTCGGAATGATTCGAGAAATTCAAGAATTCAGAGTTGAAAATAAGATGCTGAGGGCTGATGTTGAAAACCTGAAATGTATGGTCACAGACTTGTACAATGAGTTGTCTTCAAGATCAGAGCATGCTCCTGTTTCTGCCCCTGCACCTGTTGCTGCTTCTCCTGAACCAACTGATTCCAACCTTGCTAGAGAGATTTTTTCTCAAGTGCATCCATATCTACTGTCTTTTTATGAGAATATTGGAACAATATAAACAAAAATGCTGGAACACATGAGAGAGCTCGATGAAAATCTGAATAAGCTCACGGATGAGTACATTGGATGCCTACAAAATGTTTTTAAATAGATCAAACTTTTATCTATAGCTGTAAAAGCTTCTCCTGCTTCTGGTCAACCTTCTGCTCCTTCTTTGGATGATTCTCTGCTGAGATCCATAATCAAGGAAGAATTTCAAAACGCCCTCAGTGACTTGGATCTGTCTTATTTTTCAGAAGTGGTTAAGATCAGTGATCGAACATTGGACTTGGTTAGAATTCATTCAATGATAGAAAATGATGCTCAACAAGATATCACCAAGAAGATTGATGTCTATCATACACAGATTTTCTCTAAATGTGATATGAAATATCCCTTTATAAATCATGTGGAAAACCTGAAAATCCCTCCAGTGACTCAAGCTTTTAATGCTCAAGGTCATAAACTGATAGAGTTCAGCAGATTGTTGGACAAATTCTTGGAGAATAAAGAAGATTTCGAGAAGGCTATGCAATATGGTGGAGAAATAATTACTGATTTCAAAAATCTTTTAATGTCGTATCATAATGTTCAGAGTACTACTATCGTTGCTCCAGTTGCTGCACCCCTCGGACCTGGTCTACCTACCATAGCCTCAACTGCCATGTCAGCCAGTCAAGCTCTATCTCAGATCTGACCAGTCATTCATGACCAACCACAGATTAGATCTTCTACTACACCATTTTTGGCTCCCTCCATTTTTAACGGTCTACCATTACCATCTTTTTCTAATACCTCCATGCCCTCTTCTACATCAGCTACAGCTCCTGTTGCTGATAAAGGCAAGGAAAAGGCCGATCCCTGAAGTGTCAAGTGACTATTTTCATTTTTACGGGATGTCTTTTGTTGTTTAATATTTGTATTTCTCTTGTATGGTTTATTCTGAACATTCTTTATGAAAAATTCAGTGTTTCCATCATTTCTCTATACTTTTTGATAATCCCCAAAGGGGGAGAAAAAGTATGAAGTTTAGAACTTATTTTATCTTTTGTTATTCTATATAGTTGCATCTCATTTGTCTCTTATCTATATATGATTTTTCATCATCAAAAAGGGGGAGATTGTTGGAATCCTCATGTATTAATCTTGTTTTAATGATCAAAAATCTTATTACTTTCCATTACTCTCATTAATATTCACAAATCCTAATACTGTTAATTAATTTCAATATTAATTGAACATCATTCTGATGATCTCAAATCTCAATAATAACTACAAATCATTTTTTACTGATAGAAAATCGTATTGATGTAAATTACACTCTTTATTATTTACAAGACTTTTGCATGATCACAAATCTCACTTATATTATCAAGCCTTTGTATTTATGTTTTAAGTTCTCTTACTTTATAATGGTTTATGCTTATTCCATATTCTGCATATTACTGTTTAAGTCTAAATATAGATATTTGTCTAAGTATGGACACACCGTGACCCCGAAACCGTGAAGGACACACCATGACCCAGATACAGTGAGCCACATACCGTGAGACACATACCCTGACCCACATACCGTGAATAAGACACCATTTACACAACAAACTGTGACACTGTTTCTTAACCTTTTTGTCAATATTATTTAAATATTGCTAACAGTAATATTTGATGTTTTTAATGCAACGAATGTTATTTAATGATAGTTTTTGGCATGTTAGGAGACTGTAACTCGTACTTATGGAAAGGGAATCATTCCAATTACCGGTTCTCATGGAATAAAATGAAGTCTCAGCTGCAGTAAAAACAAGGAGTCGTCTCAACATACATTCTACAACACATGCGAAGTGCTTTGTACCGAACCGAAGAACAATGATGAGCACAACAGTGAAGAAGACATTGAACGATTCTCAAAGAAGTTAAAACACACGAAATTCTACACAATTGGAGGAACTAAAGTCAAGAAAACATCTTCACTCCTGTAGAACACAAGCTAGACTATGACACTATGTTTTTCAACAGAAAAACCAGAGAAGGACTCAGAAGCCTTTCTGCTGAATCCAACGAGTCCAGAGCTACATTGCTAATCACTATAGCTTTCTAAACTCTTACTTGTTCTCTCTATGTGATTTGTTTATTTACTTTCAAGCAGTGTGGTGCACTCTATATATCTTACACACACACACTTTATCCTACACTGAACTGGAGGACATCAAAATCCCCACCCAAAAACTCTTAACTCTTGTTTACCCATGACAACTGTGGAAGAGGTCCTTGTGTGGCCTTGTCTTTGTTTTATTTCCCACGAAGAACTGTGGTTGAGGTCCCTGCATAGCCTGGACAGTTTTGTAAACTCTTTTTAACCCCGATCCAGGGTGTGGATCAAATTTAGATAAATTTTAGAGGACTAAGTCTCGGCATGAGACTGAACCTCTTGTTATATCTGTTGTGCATCTTTAATTTAAGTTTAATGTATGCTATATATATCTCGTATACTCTGCTGTTGTTACATTGAAATACAAAAATATTTTAAAGATAATTTGATAGTTAAATTAGCAAGTGTTTACACTTATTGAAAATTAGTAGGATAGTTTCAAAAGTTAGTTTAATATTGTGGTTAAATTAACTAAGACCTAATCAATCTTTGAGATTCTAAGTGAACATTTATAATCTTTATAAAATCACTACAGTTTAACTTGTTTTATAAATTGGGGGATTTTAACAGACAATATTTTAACAGAAATTTTAATTGGAACTCAATTCACCCCCTCTAGAGTATCCACTCCGACCAACCACCCCAATCATCTACTATACGTTTCTCATTGTAGAATTCAATAGCATGCATTGTATGCAACTTCGAGATTCTACCACACCGCGACCAATCAAAATAGCCATTATGAATAGTAGTACCCACTTTTTCATATTTTTTATATTTTATTTTTTAAAATGGAATTAATTTTTTGAATTTGGAATATCGATATTAGATTTGGGTTAAATTTTTGTATTTCTCTAAAAACATTCAATTTTTGATGAATAGTGAAAACACTACGTTATTGGTTAAAACCAACATTTTATTTAAAATAATATTTTTTTATTTAAATATATTTTAGGTCAAAATTGATACATAAAAAATATATATGATTAATGTAATTAAAGGGAGTCATTTTATAATAAGATTATATATATATAAATTTTATTGAACTTTTTACTGTCTCTTACCCACCTCCTATGATAATTTTCAAATTTGCATAAAACAGCTTCTGTGAGTTGAATTTCAAAAATATGAGAGATACGGTTAATATTAGTAAGTGAATTTTTTTTAAATAAGATGAAAATAATTTTTGGTGAATAGTTACTTTTGACTTTTCTTTACTACGGTTAAAAGTAAATATGGTTATTAAGGGTAAAAATGATATCATAATTACCCAAACATATGTACTAATTCAATTGGATAAGTTTAAATCGACCAAAAAAACCTTAGGAATAAAATATTATCCCATTTTTTCCACTTGGATTAGATTATAAAATTTATTATTATTTTATTTATTGAAGAGTTAAAAGCATTAAATTCAATGTTTAATAAGTAAACCATTTTTAATATAGTGTAAAAAACAATATACATTCGATTATAAATATTCATTATAATGTTAATTATATTTTCTACATATTTGTATTTTATTTGTAATTTTTATACATTATATAATCTAATTTATTTATGACACAATGATGATGCAGTAATTAACTTATTAATGAAATATTAAAATTATTGATATTATAAATATCAAAATAAATTTAAATTGAGACTTATGATAAATTAAACAAATTATAAAGGATAATATTACATGTTATGGTGTGTTAAATAAATTTTATTCATAATGATAATGTTTTAATTTCTTTCAAAAAAATCAAATACTAAATAGTGTCAAAATTTATATAATTGAGATTTTAAAACAAATACTATATTATTAATTGATATAATATTTATAAAAAACTAATTAATGTTCAAAGGGCTTATATAATATTATATATATTAATAATGAACCATTTTAGGTTCACTCGTCTTGTAATAGTATGTCTATTTCCCATATAATATAAATATACTATGATACATGGTAAATTTAAAACTATTTAACTACGAGTTAATTGTAAAATATAAATTTAATAAGGTTCCCTAAACATATAAAAAACCTATTTGTTGAGATTATTTTTACCCATCCCAATTTTATCCTCGATTTAAATAATTTTGGATCCATTATAAACTGAAAATTATTTTATTATAAAAAAACATTTCAGGTTTTTTCTAAAGTGAACCACACCTCTCTTATAAAAGGGTACTTACCCTTATCTTAATTTCACACCTTCAAATCCATTTTGATCCCCCATACCCTAAAAAAATATCCTAAAAACATTCCTAAACTTATCCTAGAGGCCCTCATTCTGTCAAAAATCCATCCTAAGTATCATTTTTGATCAAATCAAAATGAACAACCCGAAGAAGAAGTAAATATTTCATCACCTCTTTGAAGTTATTTTATTCTTCCACATCACCATTTATTGTTGTTTCCATTCTAAAATACAAACTCCCATATCATAAATATACTATTACGTTATTATAGAAATTTTACAAACATATTCATTATTCAATCTATCTAAATATTTAACAAGTCACCATATGTGTGTACGTATGACTTACTTTCTCCACATCATGGTGTCCTTTGTTATTCAAACACTTTATTATTTGGTTCAGTATAATAATGAGTATAAATAATGTCAATAATTAATATAACATGTAATTTATTATTTATATATTATATAACATCTAATTTCAAATTATTTCACCATCAATATAATGATGTTGTCGCTCGTGCGTACGTGCGGATTACCGTCTCCTCGAACGCTATGAGGTTCATTCCCCATCGTAATCATTCAAGGATAATTTTCATTTTCTTATTATAAATAATGTTCATGAATATAATATGATTTTTTATATGAATAAATTTCATCCTATCCATAAAAAACATGTCTTACATAACCCAAAATATTAATGAAAACAAATAAGTTAACACTAGAAATGATGATACAACTAAAATATTATTAACAAAGCAATATTATAAGATCAAATATGATATCATATTTATGTATATGATTCTTAAATAATTTAATAACAAATTTTTAACTATTATAAAGGAGTTTAACATACCATCGACTACGGAAAAGTACATGGTTAGGGCTAATTTCACAATATCATTATTATATGAGGTTGTTGTTACATAAGTATCTATTGGGACCTCATTATCATCTACATCTGTGTTTTCGTAAAAATTCATTTCAAACCATTATTAATATATACTAGACTATGGGTTAAATTAATTTATAACCTTATTTGACCTTATATATTTTGAAATTAATCTTTCCATCGTGTTCCATACAAGGTACATTATGACATTTTCGACAAAATTTAGCTATGATGGTTTTTTATCTTATAGAGTAGGGGAGGCTATTTTCCGCCGTTATAGCATCATCAAGGTTTCCCATTAAATATTATGTTATTATTTTCATAATAAATGTTTTATTTAATAATTATGTGACTCTTAAATGTTATCAAAATAGAAAGTGGTATTTCTTTCAAATATTTTTCATTTCATCTATGTCAACATCCTTTGATGTATTTTAAACTTGTTTGAATTTGATTTATTATGATAGAAATGTTACATATTGTATTGATGTTTTTGTGATATGTTTGAATATGGATGATTTATTTTAATACCATTTATTGTTTATGGTTAATTTATTGAAATTTCATATGATAGTTTTAATATGAATGTTTATGTTATGTTTTAACCATTTCATATGAGTAATGTATTGGACTTAGTATGTGATGGGTGGAGCCCGCTATAGCTCTTTCGTGCATCAGTAAGTCTAATGAGACAATTAGACATGGAATTTTTTGTAGCCTTTCCTAATTTGATAAATGGCTTTTGACGAGGACTAAAGCATTTGTAGACATCTTGGTCGAGACCTTGATAAAAAGTTTCCAAATGTTCGGGAAAATACATTCTCTCATTATGAAACTAATAATGATGGTTCATACGGTTATTCAGCTAGTAGAATACACATGCCTTTGTTTTATTATGGAATTATTAACCCATCTCATATTCCATCCATAAAGTTTTCATTTTTATTATTTGTAAAGGCGTGTGTTTTTAATTATTCACCATTCCTAATGTTTATGTGATATTTTATTTTATTGCATTCTCTTGCTAAGAATTTGAGCTCACCCCTTTATTATGTTTTATTTTCCAAGGATATGAAGAATATATTTATGAGTGACTAGAAGGAATAATATAATATTCTTTGATCTTTCTAATGGAATAAATTAGTGTTTTATTTCTTTTCACGTTGGAATGTTGAACTTATGTATGTATCTTGCTTTCAATAATACTAAAATAATCGGTCTTTCGAGACATGATTCTTTGTATCGTGTAAATGTTATGTAATAAAGAAACAACTCTAGGTAATTGGGGTTAGGTCATTAAAAATATAATTATATTACTTAGGTTTATAATTAGCTATGGATATGAATCAGACAAGAGGTATGATATTTCATGATTCATTTCCCTTTATTTTTTAATTATGTTATTTTCACCCAATGTTTTTATTTTTGAGGTTTATCATAATTAATAAAGGCTTTATTTTATAATTAAATATAAAATTAATTGTGGTTTTCATTACATTATAATATCTTTTATTTAGTCTTTTTTAATGTTTTCATGTTTTAATATACTATTTTCATTAAAACATTGAATTTTAAATTTTGTCAGTTTTTTATTTTCCAAATCATTATATCCCATTTTTATATTAATAAAAATATATTATTTAAATATATATATAAAATTACTAAATTATATACAATGTTATGTGAAATTTTTTATTTCATTAGATGGTTTTAATATGGAATATTTCTTGATATTTCAAAAAAATATCATAATTTTAATGGTATCATTGAATTTTAATATATACATCATCACTAAAGTATCATTTATTTAATATAGGTTTTAAATTATAAGAATAAATAAATTATTCATATGATATAATTACATCATTGTTTCCTTGATATTTCAAATATTATTTCAAATTTGATAGATACTTTAATATAATATTTTTTTATGGATGAAAAGAGTTTTGTGTGTGTGTGTCCTGTTTAAAAAATAATCATTATTGTTTTATGATAATTTTATTACACATAGAATGTTTTTATGATTATTATTGATCCTAATACAGTGTCTGACTATGGTTGACCCCAATATTTATATCCAATCAGTATTGTAATGTGACAGTGTTATCAAGGTTCGATTTAACTAATAGATTATTGGAATTTTTGAGGTATCATATTCTATTTGTATAACTGATCATTCCAATGATATAAACATAATTATCCACATATAAATATTTATTATTATATACAATATAGGTTTTTTATAAAATATAAATATTTATTAATGAATCAAAATGATATTTAATTTAATGATATGTATAATTATACTTATCGAGGGGGAAATATAAAACATTATTAAAATGTGTTCATGTGTTTTTCATGTTTCCAAATAAAAATATATTTTATTTATTTTACCATTAACCATTCTTATGAAATGTCCCATGAAATTTATTTTGTATAATTTTTCATTTCCTTTGTTTGTTTTTTTTTACTTTTAGACCAATGATTAATTTTAAATTGGATACAATTTGTGAGTATTCATACAGAAATATTTTTAATTATTTATTGTTTTTTACATGACATTTTGAGGATATTTATCAAAACAATTATCCTATATATTATGTACTATTGAAAAAATATGTAATATTACAATATGGGCCAATTATGATGTAATTTTTAGTAATGATTGGGTGGTTAAAATTTTATCCTCATTTATTTTTCTAAAATATATCTATGAGTGAATGGAAATGAATCCATGTCTATATAATTTGATTGAAATATTTTATAAGTTGTGGTACTTATAGAAATAGTGGTTGATTTTAGTGGGATTTCTTCATCAGATGTCATAAGTGTATTTAAAATCGATTTATTTCTTCCTTCATTACTATAAATTAACCATTGATCTTATTTATTAGTAAATTTATATAAAATTATATATTTATTCAAAAAAATGGTAATAAGATGTAAAATTAGAATCCATTTATAAAGGATGATAAAATGTGGTAAAATTATAATCCCTAATCCAACCTAATTATTCCTTTGGTATCCAATACATATTCATGGTAGTATAATATAAAAAATATCATTATAAATATCTTATATTTGGGGAGTGTCATGGATTGGAAATAGAAATTCATCTATTATTTTTTAATTCAACGATTTATTTTCTTGGATAGATATTTATGTGATAAAGAATTCTATCAAATAAATATTGGTAAACATATGATAGAACAATTTTATTTCAATCTGTTACTGAATGATCTAACATCATACTAGATTTAAAATTATTATTTGAAATTTTTCAATAAAATTGAGTGGAACTATATGAGAGAAGAGGTAGAACATGTGAAGTGGTAGCTAAACACCTAAACTTATAAACTATAATGATCGAAATTTGTTAGTTTTTCTCATTATAAATGAATCAGATATCAATATAAAATATAGATCTACAGAGATAATTAATTTTTTTCTACTTTCTTATATCATTTTTCTCACATGTTTAGAATTCCCCAAAATTTCTCCAAAGGATTCTATGTCACGAATTAATAGGTTTTTTTATTATGTTACATTTGTATAGGATATTATAGAGGATACAATTTTTTTAGTTAAGGATTATATAAAATATTTATCACAACTAGAGTTCAACCATTTCATAAATAATTGTTTTAAAATTTGGTATTTACTGATGAGTTTATTTATGAAATATATGATATATTTAGTATTCTCTTATATTCAACTATGTTATATAATGTTTGAAGATGGTGGTATATAAATGATTTTTATTTCCATGTTAGGGTACACTGTGACGCCATCACGAAACACTATGTAGCTGATTAAGTATTTCAATGTTATGAAAATTCACATTTTAATGGGGTTAATATTTTTCTAGGATAACACTTTTTCTGGAAATATTTATCAGGATCACTAAGGTTAACACAAAATTTTTAAATTTTGAGAAATTATTTTTAAACATATAATTCTATTATATTCTCTATGATGGGAATGATAATATAGTACATTGATAATTTATATATAGTGGTAGTGTTTTTAGGATCCAAAAATAATAAAATGATAGAAACATACCCATTGGGTATCACCAAATGAGCTGGATTCATCATCATTTGAGGCTACATAGAAATAATTATTATAATAATAACAATCCAAAAAATAAATATATTAGATATCACTAGTCACATTTATAAATAATTCCATGATCATGATTGGTAAATCATCCTTTGGATATTGTAAGTTGACATCCCTAAAATTGATATTGGTAAAATTTTACATTTCTAATTTGTAATGGAAAAAAATGTTATTCATTTCATGTACTAAAGATCTTGAATGATGTAATAATTGATTAATTTTTAATCATCATAATAACCATTGGTAGAATGAGTTGGATTCATTCTCCTTGCTTCCTAATAATAGGTATTTATATCATATTGAAACCTTAGAGATTGGTCACCACCTCTTGATCTTGATTATGAATATATATGTTTATTTTCATGAAAATAATTCCCCCTAATATTATAGGAAGTAAAATTGTGAATGTTTTTCATTATTAAGAATAATAGAAATAAACAATTTAGGTTTTGGATCATCCATTAAAATTATATTAACATATAATAGATCATTACTAGCATTAGAGAAACCATCATAAATTATTTGGGGGGCTATGTTGTTATGAATCAACCTTCCTTGATTTACTATTATATTATGTGGATGAGAAGTGGTAATTATGTTATCAAAATAAGAATCTATGAACATATATTAAACATAATTATGATATATGGATATGATATATAATTTTCCCCCTCTTAATCACTATAATCCATGATGGATTACACACTGAAATCATGATATATATGAGGTGATGTGAGGATATTATTTTCAAGGGGTTACTATTTTTAACAACATCACACAACTCTTCTAAATGTTTTTTACATTAATATAAACAACATCATTAGGATTGGGGAAAATGTTCCAAAACCCCATTCCGTCATATGTATTGTATGATCCAACCAATATGGTTAATGTGTCTTAGATTAGTTGACTTATAATAATAAATTTTCATTCTACCCAATAATATATATGATTTGATAGAATGTTGATATATAAGGTTTGTGAATAATAATTTTCTCTTTGATGAGGTGGATTCTCCATAAGTTCATTGAACATACCCATATATGAAGGAATGTTGTCAAATGTTTTAGATTATTACTAATTTGAAGTTGTGTGATCTAATAGATTCTACGACCTTGAGTTGTATACAAAATTTTGATGATTTAGAACACAAAATACAAATAAAAAAATCCATGGGTTCTTGTTGTACATTTCTTAGTCATTGGTCAATTTATCTATATGAGACAGAAATGGCATCCAATAATTTCATTCTGTTTTATATAATATTATATATATATATATATGGATTCAAAAGACACAAATGGGGAATTATCATTGTGCATCAACCACTCTTGTCTCATAATAGATTATTTGAGGAACATAAGGTATGATGAGAGTTCTAATGCATATATATGAAGACCTAAAAATTCATAGGATAAAAAACTTGATTTCATAGTCATATATAAAACAACTAACCCAATATCAATTATTATTCCAATAAAGTGGATTTTTTTTACAATTATCATGTTATTAGACTAAGAATATGGAGAGAGTATTTCCCACTGGATAATAATCAAATCGATTGATGCTTTGAAAAATTATAAATAGTAAAATAATTATTAAAAAACATGGATCAATGAAAATATACTATACAAGACAATATACATATATACAAGAGTATAATGTGTTAATGTATGACTACTTATCAATAGTATAATTTAATGTAAATGAAATTTAGGATCTCAATGAGTCCAATAATTATGTGATATATCCCATTAAAAAAGACATATACATCCATCAATTTGGGGATAAAAAGGGACTTAATAATTTGTTCCCAAAGATAACTTGAATGGTGTAGGAAATCTATAATGGGAATTGTTGTTGGAACAATAGTAATTTTCCTAATGAAAATATACTTGCGGAAAAAGGTTGGGTGCTTCTAATAATTATGTTGTCACCTCCCCTATGATCTAACGGTAAAAGTTTATTGTCCAAATTCCATCTCATATTTGACATTGGTGAAATTTCATATATATATATATATATATATGATTATATTATCTAGTTGTGACTTAATATAATGATGACTAGACGATTTCATATCTATCATCTGATCCTCTAGTATAATTATCTTTCAAAAAGACATTACTGATTATCTGTTAGATTGATGCTTCATTAGGGATAGATAAATATATTTTCATCTTGTTTCTATAGAAAATATGGTTAATATAGGGGTGGTTCTAGACAATCAATGACCAATGTGTTATAATATTCTATGATATATTATTAATATATGAATTCATCCCTATTCATGCACAATGAACATATTAATCTATATATATTCTATATACTTTTGGGATTTCAAGAAGATGATGTTAATCAAATAATAAATAGAATATCATCTATTTAGGATTCCATTTAGTAGGTTTTTCTCATTGTGTTATAAGGAAGAATTTCAGTTGTCCAATTTGACATGGAGGTAGGATGACTAAGAGTGGTTGGACTTGTGGTGTACTTATACATAAAACACTACTAATTTTTAAATTATCATCTATTGGAAGATTCAGATTTAAATAGGCTAAGTTGATAAATAATTCATCTCTAATATTGTAGGGGAGATTTGGTCATAAATTTCAATCTTATTATTTAAAATACTAAATACCATTGATTGACATTTTTTTTAATTCTGCCCCAAAATTACTATGCATTTATTCTATGTATTTCATACTTTTACAATTTTTCATTCAGTTGAGAGGAAACAATATTGATCAGTTATGTCTTGGGATTTCAAAATGAGATAGTTTGTGGCTTAACCAACTTCTACAGTATATTATCAACTAATAAATAGTATCACATATATTTCTATAATATCTAATGGAAGGCGACATAACTGAGGGAGTATTTATGAATGATTTTCTTAGTTATGAAATATTATTTTTAACTTGATTTGGGTTTTCACTATAGATAAAATAAGTAACCATAAAATAAGATCCATATATAAATAATTGGGTATATTCCTCTTCTCATTAGACCAAGGGTAAGGTTGATCCCTCTTACCATTACGATGAGGAAATTTTTTCTACTCTCATTTTGGGGGAGAATTTTGTGATATTGAGTAGTAATGTATTCCACTTGTTTTCATAAACCTACACAGATTACCCATATATATATAAACCAAATCACCCCTAATATGTCCTCAAGTTCATTTCTTATCTCTTTAGGACAGATTCATGGTAATGGGAATGAAGAACATCATTTTGGGAATGGTTTTTCAACATGAACCTATTTCAAGGTGATAAATCAATTATAAATATGATGGTATTAAAAAAATAGGAAAATAATGATATAATATTAAGGGTACTATAGTGCCCAGGAAAAATGATCAACCAATATACCCACAATTTGTTAAATCCAAAAATAATATAATAGTATGGAAGCTCTATACTATAACAACATAATAATGAAAAAACACATAACCACCATACCAAAAAAATCCCTTTCCTACGTCAGAGGATTAAAGACCTTTATAATCCCAAAAGTGTATGTATGGTGTGGGAAAATGATAAGAGTGTTATCCCACTATGTGTTTCAAAAGATGAAATTATGAAATAAAATAATTTTTATGGAATAATTTAAAATATTTCATGAGATATATCTTTACACAGAAAATAAATAAATCCTATTTTTCATAGTTTTAAACACATATAACTAAATTTTTTTCAAATGTATTTCAATAAGTATCCTCGATTATCATTAATAAATAATAAATAGTGAAACCAAACTAGTTTTTATAAAAAAATAAAACACAATGTTAATCATTATAAAATAATCATTATCTCTGAGACACCCAACTTGCACAAAACCATTTCAATACAGGTCTACGAGAATGCTTTCACTAATGAAAGTGGAAAATTTCCATTTCATTGGACCCCTATTTCATAGATTAACCCCAAAAACCACTATATGGGAAATAGATCATCCCTAATGGAGAATACATCCATCATTATTTAGTGTATTCCATTTTAGAAATTTACAATAAAAAATGTACTATTTTTCAATAGTACCAAAGTATATAGTATTTGAATCCATATACATTCAAAATAGAAATGGTGAAATAAATTTCAATTAAACATTACATGGACAAAAAATTTCTCAAACATTACTATTACCCTAAAATAGTATTTCAAAATCAATTTCTATGATATTTCCACAGTTTATGATTAAAAACACATTGCCTCAAAATAAAATGATAATTTTGGAATAACTATTAGAATAAAAAATAATAATTATAAAACCTCTAACCATGAATTGATTAAAATAATAATTTACATTAGTACCCAAGAATATAATTCAATCTAAGTGTCTTAGTAATTGAGGAAAAAGTCAAATTCATTAATTACAAAATACATATATCCAATTATTTTTGTTAAAACTAGGATAAATAGAAATAAGTTAACTTAATGGTTATTAAATAACAAAAAATGATCAACATATATTAATTGAAATAAAACTCAATTTTATAATGTATTGATAAAAATAATAATTTTATGGTTATAAAAAACATATGTTTAATATTAGTAACACAAATTTTTTTTCTATTTGAGGATAAATTAGATGATCAAGAAGATCAATAATGAATGACATGAAATTTTTACTCACTATTTTGTACTAGATCCAACATCCAAAGCTCTATAAAAAATTATCACCTGGGGGAATTTAATTCCCAAAATCCCTATTTACAGTAACTCTGGTTTACAACATATGACCCTATATAAGAAATGAAATTAATTATATGAATTTTAACTCTATAAATAATATTTATATTACATAAAATCATGAATAATGGTTTGATTAATGGTTTTTATAATCATGTGAGAAAAATGAAACCTTTTTTTGTACTTGATGATACATTAAATTTTATAGATTGATATATGAAACTATGTTCCATCTATAAAAACCCCTTACAATTGAGTCATGTGATTTAATTGAATTATTGTAAAAATAGTAATAAAAAAGTGCCAAAATATACATATAATAATGTCCCCCTTCTATGATTTTGACACAAACCCCATGGTTCACTAGGTAGAACATCCCAATTTCCCTTGGCTATGTCCCAACATGAAAAAACAATTGAAACTTATAAAAAAGTACGATTATCCACAAAAAAACAACCCATGTCATTATAAATTTAAACAATTATAAAATATGTATATCATTAATTTAGAAATGGTTTCATGATGTTATAATTCTTCCCCGTATAAACGCATTCCTATCTAATAGTTACCCATTAATGTGGCTTTCCCACAAATAGGTGAGGCTACTAATTTATCATTATCACCTCAGAATATGAGGAATCCATTGTGTTAGATCCAGACTTCCAAAAAAACATAAACCAATGGTAATTAATCTTCACATAGAACACATACATGAGAATGAACAGAAAAACTGGTCGTTCCTTTAAAGAAATATAAATTTTTTATTACAAGGTATAACCAATTTAGATGAATAGAAATGTCTGGATAATAATTTTTGAGTAGAGAAATATGGAAATCATTGTTTATTAAAGAAATTAAAAGTTGTGGAGGAATGAAATAAACCACAATACCATGGAATTAAATTTATTAAATTCATATACATTCATTCAAATGAAATTCCCTTATTTCAGATCCCTTGGTGACCCAATCTGGGTGATACATTTTGAAAAACCAAATGAACAACTAAAAAACCCGATGGATGATGACATAAATATTTAAAAGAAATGTACTTGAACTGTTAAGTAACCATACAGTAAAAAACTATCAATAATATTGTATTTTTTTCCAAAAAAAATATATTTCAAAGGGATATTCTTTATCCTAGAACCATCAATGTTGAGAGAAATATGGATACATGAAAAAATCATCTACATGATCCATTCTAATGGATAAATTGTGAATTTAAATATGAAAAAATTAAACCATCCCCAAATATAAAATAATAACTGAATATAATATTTATTATATAACCATATGGAATATCATTCAAAATTTGGTTATATGTTTATTTCTACCATTCTATAAATGAATGAAATTTTTTCTCAACCCATCCAATTTATCAATTTCGTTTTAAATACCTTCCAAAATTGTGATGTAAAACAAGAGTACCTATTAGTCAATATAACAATAGTAATCACATTCCTCCCAATAATAAATTTCACAAAAACATTCATATATCCAACACATTTTTTTTATGACTCGGTATTCTATGAGGTAACATTGTGAAAGGAACAAACACTGACATTATAGAATATTTTCTATTAGTTGTTTGTGGTGAACAAAAAATTAAATTAATAGAAATATTATTTCCCTCAAATATTTTCAGTAGATAATGTTATAAAAAAATATGATACTTTATTGTTCTCAACATTAATTTTTTATGTATACCATCCAAAAAAATATATATTTATGTCTTGTTTCATTGAATATAACAAAAATTGTTTCTTTATTTTATAAAACATTATCATGGTACCTAGGTGGATATCCCACAATCATAGTGAAAAACATTTATCATTTCCCCTATAATAGATGGATGGAGAATATATCTATTATAAAATAAAGGAATATACTAAAAGGGGAGATACGACTCTTTAATAGTCTCCCATCATATAAAAACATCAATAGTGTTAATAACTCATCATATTAATGTCAATCAAAATGAAAAATATTAAAGGGTGAAGATTTAATAAGAATAATTTTTATAACATTACCAAACTCTATTTCCTTAATTTCAATGTGTATCTATGAAAAAAGGGTATCTTGTTTCACTCTTAGTTTTCATCCTTTTTTGTATAAATGAGTAACATCTTGTAATGAGTTCCACCAGTAATATCACCCTATTCCATTGTATGGGAAATATCAATGACTCATGACTAAATATATTTTATAAAAAATCACTTATGAGGGTGTATATATTTTTTAGAAACTATATTTACTAATACTATATGGTTAGGGGGAAAATTTACCGTTCATAGAAATGACAATGATTATAATATTATAATGAATTGATAACCAATGCCTACTCCAAATCTTGATCTAGAAAATATCTCTTAGACGGTAAAATTTCATACGACCCTGAAGACACAACATGATCACTCATTGTAATGATGAATACTAGACCTATAAATGAAGTATCAATGATAACCATATAGCAAATAATAGGCTCTAGTAATTTCAAAATTTGAGATGTGGTAAAACACTACATTATCTCATTGTAAGATTTATAAAACATTGAATTCCAGAAGATTATCACCTAAATATGGGTATGTTTGGAAAAAGGAAATGAATTATTTTAGAAAAGCTTTATGGGCCAAAAATGGTGTACTTAAAAAAAGAAGAATCTATATAAATTTTGTATGTTCTTTGGGTTTTCCATGACATTATAGTGGTTTCATTTTATGGGTAAAATGAGGAACAATGTTCTAATATGTTGATTCCCACACAGCACTTCTTAAATAATAAAGTATCATTTTGGTAATTTATCATAAATAAGGAGATGACTCATAATTACCAAAACATGTCTCAATAGACTCATCTAATATTGATGGGTAAAAGACTACAACTGGATTATTTCAACAACCCCATGATGAAAATTTGAATTTATTTCTAGAAAATTGAGTTGATCCAATCCATGAAGATAACCTAAAAATAATTTTATCCCAATTAAATAAAATGTAATTTGATGAGACTATTACATCTCCACAATGTGGTCATTGGAATATCAAACAACTTTTTTCTGAGTTTGTGATCTCTACAACAATGATCAAATTTAGAAAATAAAATATACTTTAATCAAGTTGATCAAAATAATCAATTTGATGAAATTGATATTTTTAACTAGTTGTTACCCAATTTAGATTCTAATAATTTCTAAATTAGAGAAGTGTTCTACTATCCTTAATGGAAATTTAATGTACACGGCCAAATATGTCACAGTTGAACAAATTATTCCACTATTTCTAAGGCAGAATACTAAATTATCAACACTTTCGATTCCTCTATAGACATACAATATGCTTACATAGACATTGGTTGATGTTTATGAACCAATTAAATATAAAACAGAACCTCACACACTAAAGATAAACAATATATGGCATCTAGAAACAATTCCATAGAGTTGGTGACTACTAGAAGGAAAATCAAATTACTAAATCCCTTTTATAGCAGTGTAATAAATTAAAATTATTTTCATTATATTTAACCGACTGACAGGAACATGGGTCCAATTCTTGCCGAGACAGATGAGAGAACCCATCAAAAAATATAATGAAAACACACCATTGGAATCAATCAATCCTAATCATTAGAGTAACAGAACAATACATCAGAATAATTAAAAATATGAGTTCCCTATTGAGATCTAAAAAATCCAAAAAAATTCCTTTGTCCCACAGTCTGAACGAGGATGAGGATCCTTAAAACCCATACTCCTTCTGGTTTTCGAGAGGGAGATCCATTTCCATAATGAATTGATTAACGTAGATTTTTTGTTTTAGATAATCCATCATATGAGTCAATATAATAGAGTTATATGCACATGTATCAAAAAAAATCTCTATTGAACATAAATTTGAAATAGTACCTCTAATAGTAGAAAACCCATATTAATGTTCAATAGATACACTTAAATTTATTATAACTTATTAATTAATTGTGCACATAGTTGGAAACATATTGTACATAAAGAATTAGTTTGTGTTGAATATCCTCTTGGTTTCATTATGTATATACATTATTGAGGGGTATTTATAGTAGGAAAGACACATCTATAGGTATCCTAAGATCCTATATGAGTTTTAATACATCATAGTAATGGGAAAAAATTATGTGAGTTCATTCAGGACCAAATATTAATATATAAATACCATATATAGTAATTATAGTGGATAGAGATATGTATAAGTGTAAAAAAAAAATTTACACCTACGAAGCCTACATAAATTAATTTATTACTTCTATGAAAAACAGAGGAATCAACAATATGAAAGAAGAACACTATACAATCTGGAAATTCCCTCCCTGTTTATCTCTTCACACAATTCCCTATCTACCAGCTTAGCAGATTTAGTGAGCTTTATTACAAAGACCTGATATTGGATAGTTTAATGAATAACCAATTTAAACCATTGATACATCATCATCTTCTTATAAAAAAAATAAAAATATAGAGAGCTCAAAGAAATCATTCATGTATTCCTCTATTGAATAATTCCCATTATTTAAATTTTGAATGTATGTATATTCAGAAATGGTTATGGTATCATGCTAAAACAACATAGTAATCATGGTCTTGATATATTTACACTCCACTTCCATATTATTTTTATCCATGATAACAAATTCCCACCAAATTTTACATTGTTTATCATACATGAAGACAAAAAAATGTACCATAAAGGTATCACTACACTCCATGAATTCAGATAAACGCTTATGATTTCACAACTAATCCATTATCACAAAAGTATTTTTCATTCATTGGATAAAAAAATGTTCCTCAAGATTTTTTCCGAAGAAAATATTCTCACCCCCATTACTTTTATGATTTAAGTCCCAAGCATCAACAAGGGAAGGGGCCACACTATGGTCCAGAGATCAGACTATGTATAACCCTATTGAAATAAGATCTTAATACATTAGGGTTTTCTCTAGGAATGATCATTAGTGTCACAATCATATTGAATTATTGGAAGTATCCTTGGGTGTATCATTATTCAATTCAACACCTAAAAAGAAACAGAATAGTAATATCAATGAATCAATTATAATTTTGAAATACATTAATCAATTGGAATGATATGAAAAATTTATATTAAAAAAATTCAATATAAACCCTCCAAATCCAAAAAAAAATATTTCATTCCAACCTATAGTAACATATCGATATCCATGATGTGATATCGTAAGATACGTCGACAAAATATTCCACTTATGTATTTAAATTCTTATATATGGTCTTCTTAATAAATGTAATATTTATTTCAAAAATGGGAAAGGAAAACCAATTATTTGATAACTATTTCTCATGAAACATTGCGTATTACCCAAGAATTTATTTTTTGAACTGGAAAACACATTGAAAAATATGTGTTTCTGATCCCCACAGTCTAGAGATAAGTTCAGGGAAATAATGAATAAACATTTCAAAATGATCAAAATAAAATGAAATGTAATAATATGAAAATGATTCATAAATTTTTAAGTATAAAAAAGACATAAATAGGGATTAAAAAGAGTGGAGGAAAAATTTCCAAGGAAAAATAAACTAAATCTAGAATATAATTTTTATTCCAAAATAGTTTGTCAAATTTGGTCACCTCAAAACATTGAAACTAATATAAATAAAACCCCTCTAATACACTATGAAATATTATGAATACCTTTAAAAAAATATATTAATATCTATATATATCTGATGTAGTATGTAGGGTGTGAGAATAAGTGCTCAAATCACACTAATTGTTTCATAATGGGATATTATAAAATAATCCATCTATGCTCCAACGATTAAAAATATATAATGTTTTGTAGTTTGACATGAAGAACTGGATAATTTATTATGTTTTTATAACAAATAATAATAAATATGAATATATATAATTTCATTAAAATTACATAATATATACTTCCTGGATAATGAATATTGAAAAATTACAATGAATATATTTAATAACGACTTAATGAGTATCCTCATAAAAAAATCATGATTAGTCGGACAATTGGTGAGTACATTCCCCAGGATGAATAAATATCGTTGTAGAAGATATCAATGGATGTTGTCTCATTACTATAACTGAAGCTACATAAAAGTTATATTTTAAAAAATTAACATTATATAAATTCTAAATAATACAATCAAAACTATAATAATAGATGCCTAAACATAGTATTAGTCTAGTGCCTTTGGGTACAGGGAAAAAAACATTTATAGAAGTGAGATACTTTATCTCTCACTATGTTCTTCTTGACTAGAATACATGATCGGCCCATAAATGATAATAAATATAACATAAAACATAGAAGGAAACATAAAAATGTGTGTGCTCAGAAGCTTATTAAGGATAAACAAAAGATAAATGTAAGAAAAGTCCTTCTCAATAGGGGTATTAGAATGTTATCATAACATTAGATAACCACATCCTGCATATCATTAGATCATATATATGAATCATAGAATGGATTTTGGATATTCATAAGACATAAATTATAATGAAATATAAAACATAAGTCATAAAGGAAAAACATATGAATAAGGCATGTAATTGTGGTAAAAATAGAAGAATATAATATGATTTCCATAGTAGTCAATGCTTTGAATATAAGGCCATATTATTAATATGGGTTCACTCCTCATACCATCCTAGTAGTCATGGTTTACTCCGAATTTCATATTAGTAGTTTGAGATCACTCCCTATACCATCTTGGCTGCCATGGATCACTTCCATGGCCATCATAGTATTCAAGGTTTTTTCCGAAGACCTTATTAGGTTATATCATTAGATATAAATCGTTATCCAATTCATTGGAGGGATATATCAGTCCCATCCATATCCTAATGAAACCATACATACATTTTCCACAAAATCATAATAAATCATTTTGTAACCCATAAAATGAAATGGGTATCATAAAAATGATATCATATCATAAACTGTGAAAAAAGATAGATGTTTTATAATCATTTAAGCAAATGTATAACCCTTGAAAAGAAGTAAGATTCAAAATCATATAACCTTGGAATGAGAAAATGGTGTCATAAACATAATTCCATAAAAAATATCATACAAAAAAATAATATGAATGGAATAAATGAACAATTTCAATTGAAGATTTTGATTATCACTAAAATATGATATATGAGATACAAAATTATTTAGAATGATCTTCTCAAAACATTTCTTGATGAAAAAATCAATTATCCATTTATAAAAAAAAAGTACATAAAACATTTATTAAAATATTTTTCATGGAAAATAGAATTTAAAACATTTATAAAAATATTTTATAACCATGATAAAAAATTTGAAATAATTTTTCCATGAATATTATCATCACATACCAAATAATATTAATTTTTAATCCATTTTAGATACATGTTTTTTGAAATAATAATGATTTTCAACCGAATAGAGAGGTATTGTAATATTTAAAAAAATCCTAATTATCAGAAGTAAAAATTGTTGGGAAATTGTACAAATACATTTAGATATCATGAATAAATATAGGATAATAAAACAATTAATATTATTTATATATGGATCAGAATATTCCATAAATGTAATCCTTGTTATAGATAATCACGATAAATGATTAGATGATTTCAATAAAATATTATCAGATGGAAAATTGGAATCAAACTACTCATATAAAGAAATGAAATAACATGAAGCATAAAATTTCCAAAATATAAGGATATTCATCATATATCATGTCAACTGTATTTATAAACACCTTTAATAATCATGTAGGTGCATAAATAAATATGTGTTGTAATGATGGAAAATTGAGACAAAATAAATCTTACCGATTTAGAAAATTTTGAATCAAAAAACCCATTAATGAAATATAAAATAATATATATGTATGTACTAATATGTTTAATAATAATATTCATATTAAAAATTGATGTGTTGTATATAAACTACCATAAATAATAGTGTGGTGAATATGGTATGTTTCTGATTTAAATAAAAAGTGAGAAGAAATTCCATTACTTTGTGTCTTCAAAATCATCATACAAATACAAGACACTTTTATAATAAGTATATGATTATTATACGTCTATTACATAACATTATTTATATATTTAATACCATATAATATTTTCTTTTGACCATCTATTACTTGTTAATTTTCAATTCCACGTTAACTTAAAAATCGGGTAGTAACTTCATTGTTTATCATATGTGTGTCAACTTTTCATTCATGATCCTCTTACATAAATAATGATTTAAAGTGTCCAGAATGTAATAAATGACTTACATATATCATATATTAATTGTATAATCATTAATAATAATCAAGGGAGAAGTATTATTTGATAGAGAAGATGTGTGAAGACTTTGTAAGCTGATTTACTACCACCCATATAGAATGAAACTTTATAACGATTTTCGGGTGTTCAATGAAAAAATACAAAGTGAATTTATACCATTTAGATTCTATTAAGGGTAATGTATGATATACTCCTATATATTCATTATTTCAATGTTAAATGTTTGGAATACAAGGAACAATAACACAAACTATATGATATCACCCATCAGGTCATCTCATAAAATATATTTTTTCATATCCCAATACATCTTCATAATTATAGGATTAATAGATAATTAAAAAAACAAGATTCATCTATAAATATATCTTGAAATAATCTATTGAAGGAACACATAAATTTTTAAGGAATCCTTTCACTCCAAACTGATTAAGGTATCAAATTAGAACATTTCTAACATTCTTTTGCTGCTCTATGACTTCCTTCAATTCCTCTATAATCATCACTTGGATATAGGGATAGACATTATTTTTTTTATTTTTCACCCTCCTTTATGATTTCAAATCTTTCCTTTGAAAATATAGAAATTACTTATCATTTTTAATTTACATCATGGATATGATAGAATGTATCTTCCAACACAAAGCATCGGCCACCTGGTTTGCTTTCTTTATGTGGTAATGTATTGAAGAGTCTTAATAATTTATTAGTTCTAACAATCTTCATTGTGGAAGGGTCACCTCCTCCAATATGAATACATATTCCATACTTCAATGGTATGGATATATATCACTTTTTTTCTATAATGATATTGCCTCCTTATCATCGATGGAAAAATTACCACTTCCAACTCCAAATCAGTTGTTGGGTAATTATTCTCACGAGTCTTTGACAACTACGAGGTATTTTCTATATCCATGTTATTCTAAATAATAACACATCCAAATACCTTCGTGTATAAATCACTATAGATTATAATTACTTCACCACTATAGGTAAATGAATGTACATGTGTGTTGTCTATCCTTCTCTTCTATTCCTTATCATTTTCCTCACATTCTTCTATCCCAAGGAACATAAAACCTTTATGAGGTAACATTCTCAGAGAATTAGATATTCATGATAAATTTTCCACAAAATGTAATCAATATCCATATAAACCAATAAATGTATGGATCTCAATCACTAGGGTTCATCTAAGAAAACATTAAATAGCCTTCATCTATGATGGATGTACTAAAATACCATCACTTGAGATTATGTGAAAAAACATTAATCGTTTTGATAACAAATTTATCACTTTTTTAATATTTCATATAGTTTCTCCTTCCTTAAGATCATTAGTAAATAACATTAGTTGTTTTAGTTCTCTTCCATTATCGTTTAATAGACAATAATAACATTAATATTATGAACACTAATAGTATATCAAAGTAACAGTTGTCATGTAACACATGATAAAAGTGGGAAATAATATGAAAAATTGCAATAATGACCATTCTACTTACCTCTATCACCAACATCCCCAAACTAACCACTAAATATTGTCATGGAAAAATTATTTTTATTATGATCCATTTGGAACACACCGCAGTGGTTTGTTGTTCATATTCTTCTTATATAAGAAAAAAAATTCAATATAGTAGAACAATAGATAATTCACAAAGATAAATTCCAGGTAAAACTAATGGGTTCCACTTAAAATAACCATTGAATGGTTAATAAATTTTTTATTTCAAGTTAATTGTTATGTTCCACATTTTTTCAAAAAACTCTCTATACATGACTAAGCTAATAAAGGGTAATGAGAGTAGTGATTTTGTAATTTTATCTATATATCCATGTTTTGTAAGCAGTGGGTACAAGTAGTCATAATACTTAATAATACATTGATTACATTTTTTTGGAAATTTCCTTGCACCATTATTATCAGATCCACTAATCCTTCCAATGCTATCAGGATTTAGGGACAATGGACAAATGAAATGAAATATTTCCATATAAAGATGTTTTTAAAAAAAATATACCACTAGATATATCCTCCATAGGGAATATGGGAGTATGTTAGGATACTATTCACATACCTTAAACATGGCTTCTACACCCCTAGTCATTATCTTGTAAAATACATCATGGTGAGGCTTGATCATCATTCAGATCCAATAGAGAGAAGCGTGATGAAAATAAATTATTACAATGATTAATTCTAAATTAACGTATTTAAAGCTATAAAATTTTAAAAGATCACTAACTTTGGTAACATAAAGAACACTAAGGTCTGAGCTTAAACAAACCATGAATTTTTTTAAAAAAACATGTTTGAGATAAAATAAGAATTTTATAAGGATATATATAGGATTAATTAAATTATATATATATATATATAATTATTGGTCAATATAAATATATTGATTTATACATTTTATATAAGATATCAATTTCCAATATTATTATTTTATGCTCTAAAAATATGTCTTCACGAAAAGTGATTTAAATATATTATTTAGAAAATATTACAATTGATTTATGGATTATTTAAAACAATTTCTTAATTAATGTTTACATGATGTTTTAGTTTTATTTATTCTAATAGCTCATTCAAAAAAATTATAAAAATTTTGATATAAAAAATAAAATCTCTCATATATTTATATGTTATTATGTTTATTAATTATACTTATTCAATCTATTCATTAATTCAAATGAGAAATTAAACAACTATTTGTCTGTAAGGAGGATTACTACCTCACAAAATGAGGTGATTAGTTTCCCATCAACACCAGTCAAAAGTGATTATAATTATGCATTTATTATATATGTATATATATATAATATAATATATTCTTGAACTAAAAAAATTATTGAAATATTATATATTTAAAATTTTCTTAAAATTCTATCCATTTAAAAATTATAATGACCTTTAGGGTTAAGTGGGGATTACCACCTACACAAAGCTATGATATAATTTTATTTATAAATGAATCTCATGAATGATATATATAAACTATATAAAGAGATAATATGTTTTTAGTAAGTATTCTACTTTTTAGAATGATAAAACATAACATACCTTACTTCTATTATATTAAATGTGAAATTAATCCATTACTACTACATACATACGGCCTACCATATCTATGTGTAAACGATAACCAGGAATAGTGTTATTGGATTGAAAATCAAAATTTCAATTTGTCTCATGGAATCAATCGGCGGAAGATTGGTCGGAAATAATATATATAATCACCGGATAAGATGGACGATAATTTTGAAGACATAATAATGGTTGAACTTGATTTGAAGGCCCCAAAATTACATCTGAAACCTTATATAGGAAATGATTCTAACCGATATAAGATTTAATTTTACCATTCAGTTATTTCATATGTTTTAGGATGATTATATATATTCAACCGGATTGGTTTCCCTATTTTTTCATAAGAGTTCATTGAAAAATTATATAGTTATCTTTTAGTTAGTATATACGTGTAAGAACCCAGTTTTTCATTAATGTTTTTATTTTTTTTATATTTAAGATAAATAAATGTTTGTTAGACCCTATGTTGGGGTATTTCCAGTTGGGATGTTTTTGAAAATGGAGAATAAATTACACATATTGTAATTTAGATACATGAAATGTATTAATTAAACAATGTGTAACAATATGGGAAGATCCTGTCACACAGTCTAATTATTTTTTATGTGTGTGGAATCCCTATGCATGATAGTATGTGTAAATAATTTTCAATTTGTCTAAATTCCAGAGCACTTTTTTTTAAATTGGAGGTAATGGCTCATATTTTGGGGATAGATCCTCACCTTTCCTCAATCTTTCATTCATGAACCCTAGATTTGGTGTCATCACAATCCAGACATTTATTCAAGATTCAGACATCATCTTAGAATAACAAATGTATGTACTTAAGCCCTTCCCCCTTTCAACTTTCACCTTTCCATCAGAGACCCTATATAAATGATGGACCTTATGCCATATTTACATGGAATTGATCTTCTCATCTTATTTTTTCTAATCCTTGAAATCCAAATTCATAAAATGGAGGGGGATATTTTTATGAGCATATAGTCATGTATAGTATTTAATCAATTATATCTTGTTGTTTTAGAATATGTGATAAATATATCACACCCATTTCATCATTTGTTAAACCTAAATTTAAACTTAACTAAATGAGATACCATAAATGTGAACCACAATAACTAATTAACTCTAATTAAAATATCTCCACCCACGCAGTGTTCTGACCCAATTACAATCTCAAAAATAGTTTATTAATTGGAGAAAACCATTTTTAAATAGTTTTTGATGGAATTACTGTTTTGATATTAAAAATAAATGGGTAATATTTATGGAGGGACTTGTTTAACAAACATAAAAATAAAATATAAAATGAATATAAGTGATTGGTACCACAATGTTACCTAATATATTTGACCAAAAATTAAAACCTTATTGATATAGAATGTAAATGAGTTATAAATTAATAGTTCATTATTACAATAACATTGAATTCTTCTTATAGATTATAATGGTGGGAATGGAATCCCTTGATAAATTTTAAAAATGTGAATGATGACCCTTTTTCTTTTTATATTTACAATAGTGTGGATTCCATTATTATAAATTTGATATTGTGAATGATGACCATATGTATATATTCATTATATGATAATGTTGCCACTTATGATATGATACAAGCACATATTCCCTTATATTTGTGTGATATAAGAATGGAAACCATGTACATTGATACGATCTTGGAGACCAAATAAAATGATACAGGCATGGAAACACTATACTATGATACTGGGCATGAAATCCCATATACTACTATCATAATAGGTATTGAATCACTTAATTTTATAATATTAGGCATGGACTCCCTTTCATTCATGATATTATGTAATACATCAATTATAAATGTTATTATAGGAATGAAATACCCTATAAATGTGATACTAGGAATTTCTTACCGTTATACATGTTTAGACATATTCATGTACAGTTTGTAGTAGGATGTGTCAGCCATGTTAACATTAAACAACTAGAGTCTACCCCATTATAGTTATTATCAAATGTTTTAATTGTTATATACTCACACTTCCATATTTTATAGACAATCATTATATTTATAGATATCATAACTGGGGGACAACATAATTTATCACACAACCTATTTGGTCCACCTATGGTATCGTGTTAGACTACATTCTTCTCAGTGTAGACAAGGGGAATCATCTTCTTACGGAAGCATGACTCCATCCATGACTTTTGATGGGATCTTGGTAGTAGATGACAAGGAAGGACCACAAGATTCATTAATAGATTTAGTTATTTATATACATTTTTATATATCATGATCTATATTGATTTCCTTCTTCTATGTATACATGATTAACATATTTTTTAAACTCATGACTTTATCGTCTATTTTATAGGTTTATGTTTACAACTTCTGATTATTAATATTATTTAGTGCTTGGATATTTATTCATTCTTTATGTGTATTTTACATTACTAATATTCTTCGATTTTTATCTATCATTACATTTATAATGTGTTTCAATATAGTAAATGGAGAATATTTTTCCCATAGACACACCCTTGGACCTCTCTTTTTTTGGTTGCCTCTAAAATTCTAGGAGGCATGCTTGACACAATGTGTCCCACCAACTCAGGGAACAGTTTTGATGGTGACTAGGTTGGGACATCACAATTTTTTTTAAATATTATTTCTTTTCATTCATTTCTATTTTAAGAAATTTTCTATGGGATTAAGAAGTAAAAAATGTTTTGTAAATATATATTCTTAAAACTAGCTAAATAATGATTTCAGAAAACTCAAATTTCCTTAGATGGAAATTGATATTTTAAACACTATTATTATTAAAAAAAATTGATTCAACCATTGGATGATGAACAATAATTGTGAAGGTATTATTTTTATTATGATTTAGTTTTATGCTTGTCCTTGGTCGATGAGATGAGTGAAATTATTCCTTCATCATGCCATATTTTAGGCACCCTGTCAGAAATTCACATCCCATGCCTATGACATTCCATAAATGAGAATTTTTTTGATTACATTAACTAAGATTTTATAGAGTGATTTGGCTCCTAAAATAAACTAATTATCATTTTATGTTGTGGATTAATAGATAATAATTTTTAATTAGTGTGAATTCCATATCTTAAAAAATGTTTTCATGTATTGGTAGAAGTAGTGACCCTGAGAAATAAAATATGGAACATTGAGTCATAGACAATTAGTTTAATGGGCCATAATATGTTATAGTATATATTGGATGGATGAAACACTTTGATTCATAAGGCTTATGGACCCTTATTGATCAAAATTAGTGAACCCATTGGTTCAACAATTTAAAGATAACAATAACATAAATATAAATATACAATGAAATTGAATGCGAAAACATAGAGCATAACCTACAATCATCATTTGTAGTGGAAAGTTGGTAGAACCTATTTTATGCTAAATATATATTTCTATAACCTAGACCTAACTCTTTTAGATGGTAGATGGTTGAGAATATTACATAGAAGGTATTATTATCTGTTTTATTCATAGATAATTGGATTTTTGTTATTATCAAATCATATTCATGGAATATTTTTGGAATTTATAGAAAAATGATCATGGAATCCTCCAGTGTTACACAAAGAGGGTCGTGATGACGATGCATTGGAGGTGGTGTGACGTGATTAATCATTTATAACTATAGTAGATTCCCTTATAGAAACTGTTACTATGTTCAATGTGTAAAATGATTCCTATATTGGAGGACATTTAATGTAGCTAATGAATATGATATGTGGCTCTCTAATATTTTTTACTTCTATGAGTGTGCTGAATCGCGAGTTCCAGTAATAGCAACCTACCATGTTTTTGGGGGATGGAAGACCACAAGATTCTATGTTCTAGATAATAACTATTTTGACTATATTAGAGACTTATGATAAGAATTAGAATATAGATTAAACTCACTACACACATTCATTATTCATCCACCAAATGATCTTGGGATATTATAAATCATTATACTCTCATTCAAGAAGTGAAACGGGTGGAATTCTAGTGGAACATCATTGAATATTTCACCCATAAGACTATATGAGATTATCATTATGGGGAATTCAAGAACCTGGAGTAGGTTTCAATTATAGTTATGTACTATTAAATCATTTTATATAGATCCATCAATTTTAAACTTTCTATATTACTGATGGGCCATCCAAAGAATGATGATTTGAAGATGGTCTATGAAATACTATTCATTCTGATGTTATTGTTTTCTAATTTACTATTATATATAAGGTTGTTAACCATGCCCTTATCACAGATCTGAACATGAGGGAAGTATATGGTGTGAGTCATGTTAGTTCATAACCCAGAATGTGTAGTGGTTTACTAGTCGAGGATGGTGACCCTATGAGACTGTAAACAAGAGAAGAGACAACCAACTAATACTCATAGACTATTATGTGGTATTTCATTAGTGTGGGGAGCCTTTTTATAAGAAATCACAGTGCCCTAGATAACCTATTGAGTGGAAGGGATGATATATATTGGGGAATCATCATTGTATCTACAGTATCATATCATATATATTTTTAGAGACCCGGAGTTATCATAAATGGATATTACATCGTTTTAGATGACTATTTACAACATTACAAAAATACATGCTAGAGGACTAAAATAGTTTAGTGCCTTTGGAAAATTGTAAACAAAATCATCTATCCTAGTGAATGATCTTCAACATATCCTATATAGATATTCACCTTTATTACTTCCATCTATAATCATTCTTCATAACGTGGAGAAAGGAAACTTGAAATGGGGTGAGCTCAAATTCTCATTAAGCGTAAACAAGGGAGACATGTAAGCATAAACATGTGTATAATAAAATGGTAACGTGATTCTATTAAAAGATGATCATAATTTTTATATCAATGATCATAATATATATCCGGGAATAATGATTTTTATTTTATAAGAAATGATTCATATGAAATAAAGATCAAATGAAATGAAATAATAAAATAGGAATAAGACAAGGAATTCTGGAAAACTCATAAGAATATAACATCATTTAAATAGTATCCAAGGTATCATTTCCATGAAAATATTAGGGTAAAACATATTTTTCTTAATTGGGTGAACCCCTATTCCATCCATGTATTACTGAACTGATTGAACCATCATTCCAGTCCAATACTACAGAATAGAGTAAACCCTCATTTAATCCTTGTATTACTGAACTGATTAAAAAAACATTGTAGCCCTATATTAATGAATTGAGTAAACCCTCATTCCTACCATTTATAACTGAACTGAGTAAACCCTCATTCCATCCACATATTACTAAATCGAGTAAACCCTCATTACATCCCTATATTATTGAACTGAGTAAACCCTCATTAAATCCTTATCTATCTCATGAGATATAAATATTTACCCAATGTATTGGTTGGTGATATAGGTCCCCCCATTACATAATGAAATACTAAATACATGAGAAACAAAATAAAGAAAACATATCATAACCAATAAAATGAAATGGGTATCATAAACATGGAAACATGTCATAATCTGTTGGAAAATACAGGATATATAATAATTTCATCATAACCATGATATGTTAAAAAAAGCGGGTTTCATAAGCATATAACTCATCAAAGAGAAATGGGATTCATATTGACCGTGGAATTAATCATAAATTACTAATATATAGGAAATGAATGGAATTTTTAGAGCATTTTCTAGAAAGTCATGAGTAAAATCAATAGTGCCCATCATAGATGGATTTTTTTTTGAAATATACTCTAAACAAATTCATGAGGAAAATATCAATTCTAGTTTGGAAATTGTTATTTATTGCATATGAACATTTGAAATTAAATTTCATATAAAATAAAATGAATAATAATAAAGAATAAATGACGTCATTCTTAAAACATTTTCCATTGAAATCATCTTAAATAAGCTTTAAAACATTTGAAAATATTATTTGAAAAAATTTAAAGAAATATTGAAATTGTTTTGAAAACCATTTCATTGAAAATATTTTGAAAACATATAATGTAATATTTAAAAAATTATGAAAATAATTTACCTTAAAAACTTATTATGATGCTATAAAATGTTTCTAAAAAAATTTAATTTAAATCACATTGAAAACATGTTAATAAGATGTGAAATTTTTTTGAAAATAATTTCCCTAGATAAAAATATTAAATAATTTTTAAATAATTTTGAGAAAAAAAATCTTTGATAATTAATTTTTAAAAATATTTTCTTAAATATTAACCTTTTGAACAATTCAAATCGTGCTTCTAATAAATGATGACGGGTAAATTTGTACATGATGTACAAGGACAAAAGAATATTCATTTTACATGGTAAAAAGGATAGAAACGGTATTTGTTCAAAAAACTACAAGAAAATTCCAATGAAGATATTAGTAAAAGAAAAAAAAGGTTAAAATGTCTTTAATATATTATATCGTTGTTGTATAATATTTGTGGAAATTCTTTTGAGAAAACATTGATTTCGGACTGAAGAGAGGTTATATTTGGGATTTCAAAAAAAACATATTATTTTTCTTATGTAACAATGAGAATAATTTGGAATCAATACACATGTGTATCAAGAAGTAATATATTACAATTAATCTCATGAATATTATTGAGATCTTTATAATTAGATTTCATCAATTGAAGAATAATCATAAACAATCTCGAAATGCAATGACATTTCATCAATAAACTATAATAACTTGGTATCTTGGGATAATTCTCTCCATGTAACAAAAGGTAATAACATGAAGCATATAATATCATAATAATATTTATATTAATAATATTTCATGTTAAATTTAATTATATTTTCCATAAAATAAGTGTTTAGGTGAATAAAAAACATCAGTCTCAAAGAAGAACAAATTTAGGCAAAACATTTTTAACAGTTTGGTAAGATTTGAAACATCAATCCAACAAAAGAAGGATCATAAATGGTAATTTCAATGCAAATAAATTTATGTTCAATATAAATTGACTACAATCAAATGATTTACATACACCACACATTTTAAAGAGTGACGAACATAGCTTGTATCTCAACTAAATTAAAAGTGAGATGAAATCCCCTAAGCAAGGGACTTGACCCTCTATGTACTCTTACATGCATCCTGTATAACAAAAATATGTTCATTATAAATATTTTATAGAATCATATTCATATATCTATGACCATTTCTGGTTTTATTATAACCCTATATTAACCTCTTGTTAGTGATCCTACAGTAAGGTTTCACTTCATGTAATATTCTATTTCTTCTTCGCCTGTGTCTAATTTTTTATTATTATTGATCCTTATACATATATCAATATTAATTAAAGTAGAAAATTATTAAAATATTAGTTATATACAGTATATGTATATTATAAAAAAATTTATCCTTATTATTAATTTAATGGAATACATTATTCATGAATACAGTAAGTTGTAAGTTCCCAGGAATGATGTTTTCCATTTTTATTATCGTATTGAATGAAATTAAGTAAATGAAATATGTGTATATATATATCATCATAAAATAAGCATGAATATATAATATATATATTATATATTTTCTTTAAATTTATCCATAATACATTCAATGTTTTTTGTGAATGACACACATTGCTTTGAGGGGGAGGTTTTCCACACTGCCTCAAACGAGATTCTCATATTAAAACCAAATGAAAGTTAATATGATGTTTGTTAAAAAAAGAATAAAAAATCATAAAGAGCTAATAATTATAATATATTACATATATCAATATATATTCCATCCTGATGGCTAACATGATTTATGGTAACATACAAATGAACAATCATTGTTTCATGAGGCAACAGTTCACCATATACAGAAATAGTATGTTCAACAGGAATTATATTTAGGTGTGTGTACTTATAGATCACATCTGTTGAATAAAAAATACTAGTCTATTAAGGATAAATATTTTTTCACATAATAATCAAATAATGTATTTTTAGGGGGTGGATAAGAAAAATAAAGTAAAAGATTTTGAGAGAATATATTACCAAATAATAAGGTAAATCATTTTGGTTTGTGCCAAAAGGTTTCATGGAAGTGGTTTTTACAATAAATAGGATTCAATGACTAATGTGGGTTTTATGGGAGTCCACTTTGATAGATTTTGGGTGAATATAAAAGTTTTTAGTGGTGTGAGGAATGGGTAGAGGTGGTGGCCATTTTTAGTGATGGAAAAGGACTCACATGGGATTTTTAGAAACAAATAAGTTGTTCACATGTTATTAGCTAATAAAAGTCTTACCAAACTAACCAATCACAACAATAAAATTGGTATAGTCAAAATATGGAAATCTAATGGCTATTAGAAAAGTGTAAATGTCATTTAAGCCCTCAATTTTACGATTTAGTCCCAAATAATGCTTAATTTGGCCTTAACCATTGTGATTAATTTTATTTACATTTACTAATATTTTTGTTCAACAAAAACATGGTATTATTATACTATAAATATTATAATGAATAAATTGATGTATATAATATTTTTTCTATTCCAATAATAGAATCATAGAAATAAATATTAGTTTTAAACCCTCATATGGCACCAAATAACAAGGTTTTAAAGAAGGAAAATATTAAAAGTGTTTTATGATTTTATAATTAGTTTCAATGTGAAATTTATTATGTCACACCCTGACATATGATATTATTTTATTTTAATTATTTTTGTTCCATAAAATGTTTTAGCTGGGGTCCAGGGTGTGTCCCGGACGAAGTTTCTGAGTTTATGTTAAATAGTGGGTTATTTGGGTTCGACATTGTTGGATGCATGGGTGGAGCATGATGTCACGCGGCTTCAACCCAGAAACTATGTGGCCCATTCAGCATTGATGAATTAAAATGAATAAATAAATGTTAATTTTCTATGTCATTTTAAATATTTATGGATATTATGAATTTTAATATTTTTATTTTAGATGAAACTAATTTTTTTAATTTTATTATTATTATAATTAAATAAATAATTTTTCTATTTTTATTTTTATCATTATACATTAGTATTATAATGTATTACTATTATATGTATTGTTCATTTTTTTAATTTTGTATCAATTTTTAATTAGTTTTATTTTAGGGTGTTTTTTAAGAGAAAAAACATAATTTCCATATATCCATACTTTCTTCACGTAGTAGGGACCCGAACCCCTTTCCCCCTTGCAGCACTCGAGCAATCCAATCCCCTCGCCCTGCCTACTTTGAACCGGACACAACAGGACTCCTAGTCACCTTCTTAGTGACCAGCAGCCCATACACCTCTTGGCCCTCAGTTCTCTCCCAGTGTAGCAGCCTGCTTTCCCCCTCCATTCACAGCAGCGCTGCCAGCATGCACTCCCTTCTAGTGCACCTGGATGTGAATTCTAGCATGGCCTCACCATTCCATCGCTTCCCCCAGTCCGACTTCATCCCTGATACTCCCTCATCCGAATGGTTTTCCACCTGTGACACAACTCTCCACCAACACGCTCCCAGCCGAATCCCTTCCCCTTGATGAATGCACAACCAACCACATCCCTCTCCCTGTTGGCGCACCCGACCTCTGGTTGAGACCCCACCCCCCTTCTGCATAGTGTGCACACAACCCCAGCCGATGCCTCTATGGAAACATCCTCATACCAGACCTCCACCCGACCAGCCCTTAGACCCCGTGCTTCTTGGCATTTGTTTCTCATCATACCATCCACTTCCATGACCTCCTGGATGCCTCTTATTCCTGCACCGAGCTACCGACTGCCTTCTATATTCAGTGGCACAACACCTCTCCCCCGAAAAACCTCCTCATTCCCATGTCGCATCCCAGATCGCTCCTCGCCCCTCCTTCTGTCATGTGAAACTCCCATCTGACGTGTAATCCATTGTTTACCCATTAATTCCAATCTCCATTTGATATTTCCATTTGATTTACTTTTTTCCTTGATTTAATAGAGGTTTTGGGTAATGTAGTGGTTTATCTTGGATGGTTTGAGTTTTATGGACCCACGCAAGGCAATTATATGTGTCCATCATCGTTTCTCATTGAACTCGATGTAGGAATCCCCATGAACATTCACTTTTAATTTAATAATAATTAATCCTATGTTTTTCAAACTTCGTATACATGTTAACTATTATTAGTGAAAACATCTGGGTATTTGTTTGGTATGATATTTAGGATTGAATTCTTGATTGATATGGTTGTGAAGATAATTTTAATGTTGTATTTTTTTTGTAAAATTGGGTGTGTTTTTTTGTATAACCTTGTAGTGACACTTGACAGTGTTTTATAAATTTCTCAAACATTTATTAAATTATTTTGGTTGTGAGAATTATAAAAGAGTGTGTTTTTGGAGTGTGTATTATTTAATAAAAATAATGGGCGGTATGTTTTGTCGAGTGTTGGACAATAGGTGTTTAACGCAGATGGTCTGTAATGTTAAAACATTGTCTAAAAATGTTGATACAATTAAGGCATGGAAATGGTGTCTATAATTTTTTTAATTAATAGAAATTTTTTTGGTAAATATTTCATTCCATTTTCCTTTTTTATATAAAAATATATGTTTGGATTTTCGGAGTGTTGAGTGATGTAAAATAAATTTTGGGGGTTTACATATTTTTCAGATGTATGCGAGATAATGTTTCCTATAATTTATATGGTTTCCTAATTGGTTTGGGGTTTACAAAAGTGTGTGATGTGTTTTATCATGTTCTTTGAATTTTATATAAAATGTTAGGGTCTTGATAGTGTAATTTTACTATATTAAATAGATTTTTATCAATGTTTTGATGTAATAAATGTTGTTTTTACACATCCTTTTGAAATGTGGAAATTGTACCATTGATAAAAGAATGTTTTGTAAATAGTGTTTAAGGGCCCGTTTGGCCCCTTTGAAATAAATGATGTAAAGTAATTTTCTTAAAAACTTTCATGATGTTTCTTATGGATCGTTGACATGGGATGTTGGGGATGTACTTGGTATGGAATCCCCAGGTTCCATTATATTGGTCCATCAGTTAGGAACCCTTTGTATCTATTGACATTTAGGCATGAGAGTCTTCCATGGGGTGACATGGCGTGAGTCCTGCTATGAATTATTTTTATAAGTATGGGTTGATTATTTGATGCTCGATGACAGGTGTTGGCTCACCTTGTTTCATATATACAACATACAAACCTGGAATATTAAAAGAATTTTTCTAGATGTGTATTTCACCAGTAGCTTATGGTACTAACCAGTGGAACACAGTAGGTGGATATGTTTGGGATTATTGATATGGGATTTTCCATCGGCTTGCTTGAGAATGGATTGCAGAGCATTTTGGAGCGTTATATTTCATCTTATGTGGAATTGTACTCTAGATGGGGTTTCATGTATTAGTGTCATCTTGATTACTCTCGATATCTCGAGTTCCCCTATGTATAATGGTTTTTAGATATTGAATTGTTCTTTAGATACATGAATAACGATTTATGTTTCCCTTTCTATATCTTTCATGGTACCCTTGTGTAGTAATTTCTATAAAAAGTGACGTTTTGGTTTTTTAACTCATATGAAAAAGTTTTTCAAAAGAATATATGTTTCAAACTATTTTTTTCTGGTTTTCAAATGTCTAAGGGAAATGGTGTGTACTTTGTTTTCAAGTAAAAATTGTACAAATTCATACATTAATATATTTTAGTTCAAACCTATAATTGATGTTTTTTATTTATAATGGTAGTGTATTGGGAATAGATATCAGGCTAGCTTGCTGAGTTTTAATACTGGAACTGATAGTTCTTTTCTTTTTTATTGTTTGTGTAGGCTATAACATGGGTGCTCATGACTTGGGAGATGTTTGATCGTTGAGTTGGAGAGTTACGGGTGGGGACACGCAGAGTTAGTTTAGACATAAATTTTGTTTAGTTGTATATTATTTAGGTCTTATTTATTTGTTTGATTGGTTTGTTATTTTGAGATGGTATTTATTGTTTTCCAATTTTATATTTATTTATATTGGGAATAATAATTTCCATCATCTCTGTTGATACCCTTGTTCTTGTCGACAACCTAAGAGTATTGGAAACCCCTCTTAGCCCTTGTCGCTGGCCGACTCGGGTGACTGGTTCGGGGTCGACCTAGGTTGGTTCCTGAAAAAATGGCATCAAAGTAGGGCGGATCATAGTGAACCTCACTTTTCAGAGATCCCTTTTTTATGTTAGATGACATGGTAGATGGAGTAGGTTTTTTTGGGACTTGAGGTGTAGGTATGGGAATAGAATCACAATCTCTTTCATGTTCTGAACCTCGAGTTTCAATGGAAATTCCATTTTAAATATTTTCTTTGGGGTTTTATGGAATGTTTTATGATTGGGAAACAAAAAATGGATTGGGTCTAATATTCCTCATGAGCTACATTTCATGGAAATCCATGAGGAGCCAGAGGCATGGTCCTAAGAGGCCCTTTATGTTAGTGATGTGTTTGGAATATGGCCGCTAACCATATGGTCATGTCACCCACCAACACTAGTTCAATGTTTGAGATGTTTTTGGTCTCTTCTGTCTTTTAAAAGTGGATTGAATTTGAAAAAATGGTTTTAAAAAATGGTTGTTTGAAATGATGTGTTTAATTTTGTGGATTTTTTTAAATGAAATGGGATGAATGATTTGTTATCGGAAAATGATGTTGTTTTGTTTTGACCTAGGTGTCCATTGGAGAGCTTAGATGCATTGTGATTCCTGGGAATGTGGCCAGATGTCTGGTATTGTAGATGGATGCCCGAGAAGGCACAAAAACATGCTTGTTAGTGAGACTCTAAGGAGTTCCAATGGCAAGTGTTTAACTCAACCGACTTGTTTTCAATTAAATATGTTTTAAAAAAGGAATGTTTTGATTTTATGATATCCAATTTTATTATGTTTAGAGGTTGTCACCAATGTGGTGTTTGATTTTGATTATTTTTATTTATAGAGTAGGCCTTTATTGAGTTCTTGACTTTCCTTGTCCAGTGGTTATCCCCATGAAGCTTCGATGGGTGATCGTAGTGTGGTTGATCAACCAAAGGATTATATGATTGAGTTTCAGAAGATAGATCCAACACCCATTTATGGTCAAGCATATGATTCCCAAGAGGAGGAGTGGATGTGTAGTAATGAAAGGGAGTTTTACCTCGTTCAATTGGCCGAGATGTTTAAGGTCATGTTTGTAACCTTCATTTTTGAAGGTTCACCGTTGATATGGTGGAAGTCAGTATCTGAGGGAAAGCTCCATCAAGAGCGTACAAGGGAGTTTTTTAATGCATTTTTCATTTTTTAGTTTTTATCAGAGGAAGAAAGGGTGATAAAGTGGATATAGATGAGTTATCTATATCAGGGTGACAGATCCCTATTGGAATATTTTCAGTTCTTTGTAGAGCTAGTACATTATGAACCAGTGTTTTCCAAAAATGATTCCATGAAGGCTCGACTCATTGAGTAGGGTCTCCTCCATGATCTACAAATGAAGGTTTTAGAATCCATCTTAACTTTTTTGTCAATGTGGAGAGACAAGCATTTCTTGTAGAAGCCGTGATAGAAGGAGTGCTCGAAGTAGTCCACCTTCCTTCAATTCCTATGAGCAGTGGTGAATATTCTGTAAAGGAGATGAGGAAGCGATTTAATGTGGATTGACAAGGTCATATATTCCAAAGTCCTTGGAATTTTTCATGCATATTTTTTCGAGAGAGAGATCCTCATTTGTTATCTGTGTGGAATGATGGTTCAGAAAGAGTCATTGTGCGAACATTATCCAAAGCCCAGCTAGGTGTGTGGATGACTGTGTCACATATGGCTATTCTATCTGGGTGTTGAATGAATGAATCGTGGATGAGGTTCTGAGAAGTTATTTATTAGTTGTGTTTTTGTTTATTGTTCCATGTGTATGTTTATTTATAGTATAAGGTATATATTGTTGTTGCTGGTTACTGATTGTTTTCTGGATTTTGAAATGTATGGGAATGTCGTGCGTCTTTTGATGAACTCTAGTTTCAAATTCCATCATGGATTTTATTTGGAAACCATGTCCCTTATTTTGTCAAATCAAAATATATATGTTTCTTATTAGTATTATCAGAACCTGAAATCGAGGCATGAGATACTTCATCTATCAAAGATCTAGCCAAAATGCCTTGGAGTGAAGCTAGAACATAATCAGGAACCCTAAGGAATTTTAAGAAGTTGGGTTACGGTTCTTCCTCTATCATTGTTGTGAGAAAGTTTTAGTGTTCATGTTTTTGTTCACTGTCATTGTAATTCTATTCTTTTCAAAAACAGTGTTATGGACTTATCCCTCATGAAATGTCAATAATTTTTCCTTTTTGGATTCGAGTTTCTGATCAATGGCCTTGTGTGGACCAAAACTATTAAATTATTACGGCTTTGGCTTATTTCCATCCCAAGGTGGTAAGCCTGGAGAAATTTTATATCATAGTTTCATTGGTCCAATCATTATTCCCTACCTGCCCACCCATTGGGTGAGGGTTCATGGTGCATGCAGTGTTTTTAGGATCATCTCTTATCCCTTTCATATGAGATTGTGTGGTTTAAATGTTCAATTTGTGTTCTTTATATATTGAGTAAGGTTCAGTTCAATCCTAAGTCATTTCTTGTATTGGCAATGTATATGATGGGTTGTTAGTGTGGAGAGACCCACCGTGAGTTTCGTTGGGTTTTACCTTTAGTCATTATCAGATTATAGTTGAATTCATATGGTGGGGATTCTGTTCAGGCCTCCCCCCTGCTAGTGATTTATTTCGGGAAACAGGGTTGAGTCTCATTTCTTGTCAATGAAATTTCCATTGGTTAAGAGGTTAGATCATCTTAATGTAAAATCCTTAGCTTTTGATCGGTCATCTGGATACTGTGGTGGCATTCTAGGCACGAAATTTACTATGGTGAGGAAAATTATAACACCCAAAACTATTATATTATATAATTTTATTTATTTTTCTCCCATTAAATAATTTTTCTACGGTCCTAGGTGAGTCCTAGTCAATGTTTCAGTGTTTATTTTAAAAATTGTGTGTTTTGGGTTCGACGTCATTGGATTCATGGGAAGGGCATGACATCGCGCAGCTTCACCCATGCAACTACGTGGGCCATTCATCACTGAAGAATTAAAATTAATAAATAAACGTTAATTTATTATGTCATTTAAATTTTTTAGGATAATAATAATTTCAATATTTTTATTTTATATGAAAACAAAATTCTATATTTTATTGTTATTAAAATGAAATAAATACTTTTACTATTTTTATTTTTATCATTATACTTTAGTATTATTTTGTATTAATAATAATAATAATAATATTATTATATTTTATATCAAATTTTAAATCGTGTTATTATAGGGTGTTTTAAGAGAGAGAAAACCGTAATTGACTTACCTCCCTTTATTCTTCAAGCGGCAGGGACCAGATAATTGTTTTTTGGGTTTTACAAAAATAATAATTGGGGAATGGGGATCAGAGTTCCGATATTTTTAAAAATGGGTTTTGGATGCGTGAACCCCTTTCACGCATCATTTCCCCCACTGAAGATGCGTGAACGGGGTTCACACATCCTTAAGCTGGTCTAAGAAGGACGCGTGAACGGTGTTCACGCGTCCTTCACCGTGGAGGGATGTGTGAATGCTGTTCATGCATCCGAGCCATGGCAGGGATGCATGAATGATGTTCACACATCCCACCGTGTCTATAAAATGAGGTGTGCCCCCCCTCAAAAACAATTGTTCTCCGCTGGATTTTGTTGCGAATCCCTGCAAAAATACTTTCTCAACATATATTTGCTACTTTTATAGTTGAAAAATTCCTATTTAAAATCTTAATTTATTTAATTGTGTTTATTTATTTCATTTTTATGTTTAATTGTGCGTATAATTTATGTGTTTATTTATTTCATTTGTATGTTTAATTGTGTGTATGATTTATTTATTTCATATGGTATGCATGATGTGTAATGTTTTGTATGATTTAACATTCTGGATTTTGAATGTTTTTTATGGTTTAATTTTTTGAATGTATGTTGTATGAATATTGAATGTTATATGTTATGTCTAAAATGTTTAATGTTTAGGAAATGTAATTTATCTTAGAGAATTTTATTTTAATGAATGGTTTCGATGTATGTGTAAATTATATTACATTTATTTACAGGTAATAATATTTTTTATCAATAAAGTAGAAAATTTATTTACTTATATTTTAAAAAGTATAATAATGGACAAAAAACATTACAATTTTTTAAAATTTAAAATAAAAAAAGTGTTTATTATGTAAATCTCAATTATATTAGTTATAAAAAAAATTATTAAATGTAATTAATAATTATATATATATATATATACACACATGAAATTAAAGTTATGGAAAACAGGTGTAGTATTTAATATACATTTAATTTAGAAAGAGATAAATATATATAATATGGATAATATAATAATTATACCAAAAAACATGGTATGAGTGATGACAAATCTTGAGATGACCGACCGCTCATAATTGAAATTTCATGTTTTATTTTGTGTATGTGGTTATTCAATTTGTAATAATTGCATTTTTTACGCATTGATGACCTGAGAGTCTTCACTCAGTAAATGGAAGGACCTGCGTGTTTTCTTAAAAAAAATTATGTATTTCATACACCTAGACCCCCTCACATGAATGTGAGTAAATTTGTAATTAAAAGACAGATGCCCCCAAAGAGGTGTCCTCGAACAGGCTTCCTCGAAGAGGTGTCCATGAAGAGATATTCGAGAACTCATTCAAGAGGAGGCGTTGTTGTTTGACAGGAGATTGGTGGTTTCTGAAATATTTGATAATAGAGGTAGGAGTCTACCCATAGGTTGTGGTTAGTTTATCAGATAATGATAAACTAATCGTAAGTCTCAAGATCAATTCATTATTATATATTCATAAGTAATTAATCTTTATGAAACAATATATTAAATTTGACTTTGTGATGACATCAAAATCACAATACATTAACAGTGATAAATCTATATGTTGGGCCTCCCTATCGACGGACATGCCCTGACAGGATGTGACCATTAATTTGGGCCTCCATATCGACAGACATGCTCTGATAGGCCGAGTTCCATCAGATTTTCCTAGTCTTGTTCATTGACTACTGGGCATAGAGGTCCAGGATGATTGCAGGACCGTCGTCGGTGGTAGATTGTAGATGCCTTGGTTAGACCAACACTTCACACATTTACCAAATGATGCTTATGATGTCACCATGCTGTGATTTGTACGCGCATATATTTTGAGGGTGATAGGTGGCACACTTTTTGTTAAACACTCTTCTAATTTTGTGAATATGATGTATTTATCTTTTGTTGGAGGATTTGGACCAGGCATCCCAGTATAGCTCGGGGTCTCCCTGCCTAGAATATACCTACATGGACCTAGGTAGTGCATGTCGTATCGATGAGATGCAGATCACATGATGCATGGATCTTCTGTAGATGTGGGTTTGGGAGCACATCCCTCGTTTAGCTCCACATACGCGCGCGCCATTACCCTTTGATATTATAGTAGAGGCTCCATGTGGACATTGGTATGTTATTAATTCTTTCTAATATCTTACTTAACTGTATAAGATTTTATTATGAAATGTAAACATAAAAATGTTATCTAATGGTGGAGTCAGGCACATCGACATTCAGATTCTCCCAGACATGATGTTTATGCCTACAGACTTATGTTAGACAGCATTCCACCATATGATGTAAGTGATTATTATTTGTATTGTTAAATCATTACTCTTTACTGTACATATATTCATTTATTAATTGATTATTTATTTTTTTCTTTCTGATTACATGGATTCCATATACAGATGTTTTTCTTCAATGTCTGTCGCTGTACTGTACACTGATGCTTGTTATCGGCTCCTACAGGGTTCCACTTATTCATTTTCATAAAGTCGAGTGGCGTCAGACGGATAGGGTTATGCGGCAGTTTGGATTCCTTCAGCTAGTTCCTGACCCGCTCAGTCAGTTGGATTCGTTTCATTCCCTGAATATGTTAGGGAAGATGGATTTTGATTAGAGGAGCTACCATGCCAGATATGTTGTGTTATGGGACAGAAGACAAGAGTCCCAGTTAAGAGGGGCAGAGACATTTCATTTTCATTTGACGGATCAGATGGATTATGCAGGCTAGTATATCAGGTCCCTGATTAGATTTCTAACACAGCACAGACGATACTTTCATGAGTTGGTATGAATTATTCCTTCCACTATTCAACAGATTTTTTATTCATATTAGATAACAACTGAATTTGTTTTCGCGAGATGCTCATATTTGTCATCAGCTTCATATGTGTGATTCAGTGGAGAGAGCTTCCTTTCACCTGACATATTTTCACACCCTTGTGGCACAACTGCTTCCGTCGATGGAGGATATTTTTCATGGCATTTTCCTTGATCCACCACCTTTTGCGGAGGCCGCAGAGCCTGCTGAGCCTCACATACACGTACCTGGGGGTGACAAACCTGTTATGGATGCTGCTGTTCCACATGATGAGGGTGTCCAACTTGCTCGACCACATGCTATTGTTCCACTGCAGGAGGGTGTTCAGCATGATCAGTCAGATGCTCCTCCAGCTTCTCAGGAACAACCACAAGTACTTACAGATGATGATTGGATTGAGTTAGATTCTTTATTGCAGTCATCTATAGTAGAGCAGCCATCTACTTCCAATGTTGGTGAGAGTTCCAGCCAGCTTCCACTATCCTTATATGCGGGCCAGGGTACATGTGGTGAAATTGTACATCCACCGCCTGTCACACAGGAGGATGTGGAGGTGGCTGTCGATGAGGAAGCATAGCGTATTCCAAATCACAGACATAGACATACATGGTGTGGGCACATCCAGTATACGCCTGACTATTGAATAGAGGAGCATCCACACCAGAGGCATAGATTAGGTTGATATTTGATTTGTGATACATTTTGAATGTGTCTTATTGTTATCATTTATAGACTTATATTTTTTTAATAAGTGCCTTACTGTTATCAAATTATCTGCCAATATATATATGTATAATAAATAATATGATTTAATTAATTAATGAAAATTAATTATTTTAATTATTTTTAAATCAAATAGATTCTGGATTAAAAGATGCGTGAATTTGACGAAATCTTCAAAAATATTATTTATCTCAATGATTTAAATTTAGATGTAAAATCCTAGAATATCATGGAACACAATTATTTGTTTCAAAAAATTAAATTGCATGAATAAGAATTTGAATGAATAATTGATATTTGTGAAGAGTAGATGATTATGATTGAAGATCAGAATAACTAAAATATGAATTAGAAGTTCATTTAGCAAATTTTGAGAAGATATATATTCAGAATTTATAAAAGGAAACAATTTCTACTGGTAAGAAATCTTCACAAGAGGATTATACTATTAAAATACCTCCATCATGTCATAAAATTATGGATATTATGAAAAATATTGAATTCATATTCTTCCAGAATAAGAAACAACACTTAAGAGGGTTAAGACTGCACCATCCATGATAACTAATAAGGGAAACAAATTGACACGACAATCCAAATTTAATGCGAAGGGATCTCTACAACACAATATAATTTAGAAAAAATGTTCAGATGTACAATCATGAATAATGTCGATACTGGACAAACTTTATTGATATTGAATAAGTTCATAATTGATGAATTTTATGAATATATGTTAGCATATCCATGAAAATAATTATAAAGAAGATATTATCATGGTTAGATCATGTTTTGGTATCCAAAAAAATAAGCATTGAAGAAGTTCATCCTTGATGATGTTATATAATTTTTCAAATATCGACATTTATAAGCCAAAGATAAATTCTAGTCTATTCTCTATATTAGAACAACAGGAAATACATTATTGGAAAAACACACCAATATAAATATGTTTATGAGTGTTTCCCTTGAGGGGGAGATAAATGACAAAATATGAAATTTATTCCATAATTAGTATATTCATTATAATCAAACCTAATTATTATAGAATGTTCATGAAGTTCATGTTATTAAAAGAGGAATGTTTTCTAAATCCCTCTTACTTTGTTAACAAAAAATAAACTGTTCATTAGGTAACATGTCATGATAGTTGAATGCATGGGTTGATTTTTTACAATCATTTACATCAGGTCCACTATTTCTGAACGATATCTAACAAGTTTAGTTCATGGAGTTGAAAATTCTTAATGGATCTAATATCAATGATTTATGGACCTACAATTCAAAGGTAAGTGTCTACTAGGTAAATTTTCCAATGACACTTAAAAAATCACATTAGTTGATTGGATGATAATTCAAGCTCATCACACCCTTTTTGGCAGAACTATTCTTATTCCTAGACTCTCTTATTGATTTAAGATATGTTCACGAATACATGGTTCATTCCCAAATGTATAAATTAAGGATAAACTTGACATAATTACCAATCATTGGTATGAATGGGTTTCGAATCATTAGTAAGTATTTGAGGTTCTCCATCAATAGATAAATCTATATGTATTCGAGGTTCACCATCACCTTCAATGTATTATTTTGTGGATGGATAAGGTATTTCATGTGATAAAGAAATATAAGAGATAGGTTCCTTGTCAAAGTATAGTGTGGGACTTATAACAAGGATATTAAGGAACCATATATAGATATGGTCTCCTAGGTAGATGTGACCCTACAAGTAATATTTCCCATATAACATTAAGAAGGACTTGGATGTTGGTTTTGGGCCTCATGAAAGCTTCCTACGTATCCTAGTTAGTTGTGAATAAAATCCCACATAGTTCAAAGGATGATATGTATACATGGAATAAGACTATTTGAGGGGGCATAATGGTGGTATACGATATATATGTGGCCCATTTTAGAGTAGGGGATTGCATCAATGGAGAAGGTTCATTTGATGTTTGGGATTATTTAGGGATGTTTCCCTTTTTAGGGGTTCAGGATCATGGGTATGTCATGATCACCGTTTACCTATAATCTCACGCGATTCATGATGAGTGTGTGAAACAATAGAATGAAATGGATCTGAAGATTGTGTGACCGTCCTATCCGCTGGTATATGGTTATAGATCCCAATGGGAGAGGAAACGAGATTTGAGTGTTCATAAATTCTATTTTGTTTTCATATCCTATATATTCAGAGGTGATAACATATCCATATATGTCTCAGGAAGAGGTAAAGAGAGAAATTGCATGACCTACTGCAAGAAAGAATAATGGATTACCTGAGGAGGGGTGCCCAAAAAATTATTATGGGGGGGAGGAATGTTCATCACCAATCCTCATTTAAGGGAAAGGTCAATGGTTCCCCTCAATCCATAGAATGCGGAAGTTTACATGAGCACCCCATGGTCAGGACCCGTGTTACCAAGTGAATGTGAAATTGAAAACAATTTCATAGTTCCACCTTTCCGTGGAGGTTACACACGTGAATGCACTTACCATGGGTATGAAAACTCAATAGGGGATATAGATGTTCTTGATTCTCTAATCATACATGTATGGTGGATTTGGAAGTGGCCATAGCCTGATAATGTAGGAATGGTTCATGGATGGGACAACATGGGGATGATAAAATGACAAGAGGAATGTTTTTAGCTCCTTGTGGGATGCGTGAATGACTTTCACGCATCCTTTGCTGCGGAATGATGCATGAACGATGTTCATGCATCCAAGACCCATTTTTATAAAAACCAAAACCCTGATCCTCTTTCCCCAATTTTTATTTTTTCAAATCCAAAATAAAAATTACCCGCAAGGACCCGACCCCCTTTTCCCTTTGTGGCACTCGGTCATGAAAAAACCCCAGCCCTGTATACCTCGAACCCACTATTGTAGGTCTCCCTTAACCTTCTCATTGACCAGCATCCTAGACACCCCATGGCCCACTGTTCTCTCCCAGCACAGTAGGCATATTTCCCCCTCCATTCACAGCAGCGTTGTTGGAGCGCACTCTCTTCCAGCGCACCTAGACTCAAACTCGGTTGCAGCACCACTTTCTTTTTGCTACCACGAGTCCTGCTCATCCCGAATTCTCCCTCCTTTGGTTGGTTCTCCAACAGTCTCTCAACTCTTTTCTAACCCACTCCCGACCACATCCCTCCCCCTTTCTTAGTGCACAACTAGCTGTCTCCCTCTCTCTATAGGTGTGCTCAGCCTTCTATCGAGACCCCCTATCCGGCCCAGTTTGTGCACAACCCCAGTCGGTGCATCCTTGGCCTCATCCTCCATCCCAACCTCCTCCAGACAAGCCCTCAGACGCCTTGCTTCCCAGAATTTTTTCCCAACCGGCCAGCTGCTTCCTCGACATTCTAGACACCTCCTTGTCATGCTTTGAGATACCAAATGTCCTCCCTGATCAGCGGCGCAACACCTCTCCCAAAATAGCCTCTTATTTCCCTTGCTGCATTCCCGAACGGCCCTCGCCACTCATTCTGGCATTCACAACACCCATCTTATGGATAATCCATTATTTACAAATTTATTTCATAATACATTTGATATTTCCATTTGATTCATTTTTTTCCAGGGTTGATTTGAGGTTTGGTTAATTTAGTGTTTGTTCATGGTATGTTTGAGTTTTTAGGATCCACACTAGGCGATTTTGAGTGAGCATCATCATTGTGCTTAGACCTCGAGGTAGTAATCTTTGTGCACTTGCCTCTTTTAATTTATGAAACATTAGTTCTAGGTTTTTTATACATTTTATACATGTTAATTTTTTTTGTAATAATTCTGTTTAGTTTTTTAGTATGTGGTATATGTTTGAAGTCTTGTTTGATATGGTTTTATTGTGATGTTAATTGTAAATTAGTATTTTGGTGTGAAATTTGGTGTGTTAGGTTGTGGAAATTTTTTGTGCCACTGTTCGGTTTTTTATAAATTTCCCATACATTTATTAATTTATTTTGTTTGTGATAATTATAAAAGAGAGCATTTATGTGGTGCATATTAATGTAAAAATTTATTTTATTGTGCGGTTTGTTTTGTCGAGTTGTGTACAGTGAGTGTTTTACATAGATGGTATGTAATGGTAAAACATTGTTTAAAAATTTAAATAAAATTAAGGAATGCAGTTGGTGTATATTCATTGAATTGTTTTTAATAGAATTTTGTTTGGTAAATATATCATTCCTTGTGTCTTTTTTATATAAAATACACATTTGTTATTTAGGAATAATGTGTATTGTAAAATAAATTTTTGGCGTTTAAAAATGTGTCAGCGTCAGGGGAGATAATGTAACCTTTTCTTTCTATGGTTTCCCAAGTCGTTTGTGTTTTAAAAAAGTGTGTGTTCTGTTTTACCATGTTTTTTAATTATATTAAAAATGGCCAGGTCATGAGTGTGTAATCATACTATATTTATAAGAGTTTTATCAATGTTTGGACGTGATTAATAATGTATTTACACCTCCTTTGGAAATGTGGAAAGTGAAACTTTGATAAAAGTGGGTATTTTAAATAGTTTTTAAGGGAACTTTTGGACACTTTTAAATAAACAATGTGATGTTTTTTTCATAAAACCCCCGTGGATATTCCTTGTGACACGTTGACATGGGATGGTTAGGATGTCCTCGGTATAGAATCCCCGAGTTCTGTTATATTGGTCCCTCAGTTAGGAACTGTTGGTATCTCATGACATTAAGGCATGAGAGTCATCCTCCCAGAGACTCAGGGTGTGTCTTTCTGTGAATTATTATGTATGGATTCTGACTTGGTGCTCGGCGTCATCTATTGGCTCACCTCCTTTTATAGTTGAAAATTACAAACATGAAATATTGAGAGAAATGTTTGAGATGAGTACTACACTGGAAGGTTATGATAATAACCAGTGGCCCATAGTAGGTGGATATGTTTGGGTTTATTACTCTAATATTAACCCTCAGTGTACCTAAAAAAGAATGGTCGAGGGTTTTGGGGCATTATATTTCATTGTATGTGGCATACTACTATAGAGTGGGTCGTAGGTACGATTGTTGTCTGGATTATTCTCGATCTCTTGGGATTGCCTATGTCTAGTTTTTTTAGCTATTGAACTGTTGTTGAGGTACTAGCATTCCATATTATATTTCCCTAGTCGTATCTACCATGCTACCCATGTGTTGTGTTTTTCATGAAAAGTGATGTTTTGGTTCCATAAATCCTATGAAAATTTTTATCAAAAAATGGGTTTCAAACTCTTTTTTATGGGATTCTAAATGAATAATGGTAATTTATTGTATTTTCATTTCAAGTGAAAATCATAAAAGTGAATACTTTATTATATTTTAGTTTAAACGGAAAATTGATGTTTCTTATTTTTACAGTTAGTGCATTAGGAATAGATATCGGGCTAGCCTACTGAGTTTTAATACTCCCGCTTATAGTTATTTTCTGTTTTTAGTGTTTGTGTAGGATACATTATGGGTGCACTCTCCTTGGGACACATTTGATCGTTGGGTCGGAGAGTGACCCACGAGTTCACACTCAGTTAGTTCAGAGGTTGAGTTTGGATGCTTTTATATTCTTCAGTTCTTGTTTATTTTTTGTTTAGATTGTTATTTTGAGCTTCCCTTTATTATTTTATGTTGGTTATATTTATTTATATTTTGGTAAATCATTCCCATCACATATTATGATGCCCTGACACTTTCCACCAGCCTGAGAGGATCGAGAACGCCTCTCGGGCATTATTGCGGGCTAACTCAGTTGACCAGTTTATGGTCGACCCGAGATTCTGTGTGACCTATTCTAATGAATGAAATATTATTAACATATTTAATATTCATATAATTTTACCCTAAAAATATTTATCATATCATCCATCATTAATAAATAATGAAACAAAAAGTAATTTTTTACTAAAAAGTAGTACTTTTTATTATTCAACAAAAATTGATGTTTCTCAGAAAAATCCAAAAAATCACCCTAGTTTAATTTCAACATTTTGAATTTAAAAATGATTTCTATTTAATCTCATAAAATTTAGAAATGTTTTGGATATTACTTTTATTATTAAAATTATTTTTTTCAAGAAAACTATATTTTTAATATAAAAGGACATTACCAAAATTTTATATTTTATAATCATTATGTTCTATTTATATGAAACAAAAATATTAGAAAATTAGTTATTACTATGTAATGGATTCATTATAATTAGATTTTTTTAATAATTAAAACACTAAAAAGAGATGTTATGTAGAAACGAAATGTTCTTTGCATCGTACGCCATGTCAGTGTTCATTGTAGTGCAACATATATTGGAATTTCATGTGAATGTAATGTTTGAAATAGTGTTTATATATATATATAAAATAAACTATTTCTAGTTTTATTTGAAATGTAGAATATGTAATCTTTTAATTAATTCAATAAAAATTTCCAACAACTTATGGTGTAACATTATACCCCCCTTAAAATGAATTTCCCCCTTGAAATTCATATATGTTTTCAATGGTTTAATACATGAATTTTTTATTCATAGCAACTCACATCAAAAAATATATACTAAAACATTCCTTAGAAAGGTAAATTTGGAAACATAATGGTCAACCGAAGTAACATATATATATATATATTTCCACATGAAAGAACATATGTGGAAAGAGAAAACATACATACGAAAGAAAAATGTTAACATCATGTTATGATGGAGAGTGATAGAGAACAAGGTTATGAAAATGTTTACAACTAGAAATCAATAAATCAATAATAACCTAATGGACCTTCTAATTCATTAATAATGTAGGCATATCACAATATTTTTTGTTTTAAGATCCTTTTTACTAAAGTTAATGAATTTTCATTAAAATGTATACTTTCTTGATTTCTATAAAAAGTCACCATTTATGGTTTTTTGAACTAAAAATCCTATTTAAATATATATATATAAAGTTACTTTTTCATTTCTAATGTTATAATAGATCAGAAGTTCGATGATATTTTTTCCCATTTGTCATTAGTTATCATCATCACCATGTTTATATAATAGGATATCAAATATGCATAAATCCTCATGTGGTAAGATAATACATAATATTTCCATAAATGGATAACCATATTAACCATTCAAGGGATGAAAATACAAATAATTTGATATTGGACAAAAAATCTGCATAACATTGATACCCTATATAGCACAATGTATCTCTTCATTTTCACATTCCAAACATGTGAGTACCATCATCATATATTATCATGAAACATTTTAACAACCTAAATTACCCCAAAACCTTTTGGAAAATATGAATGATTCCTCATTCTAATGTATAATGGATTTACACAATAAATTCAAAATATGATACAAGCTTTATAAATGATAACAAAAAACACCCTTAAATAAGTCCATATTTTGTTCCTAGATAATAAATACTTTCTAATGTACTTAACCATATCCTACGTACCTTTTTCCATAAAAAATTATCATAGTATAAAAAACATGTTTAGTGTTACCCTCCCTTAGTCTAAATGTTAACATTTCCGATATAACCTTTCTAGTCCCTTGTGACCATTCATCATATGCTTGGAAATCATTAGCAAAACATAAACCAATCAATCAATACAGAATTCACAATTCTTAATTTCGGAATCAAAATTCATAAATTCATTGATTACATAATCCATAATCTATTAACAATAATACCTCATCTAATTACAGAATACATTTTTCATTCACATTTTACCCATTGTCACTTCATCATCAATAATGTTACCATTACTCACACCACATTGATGATTTTCTTCATGAACATTCATCATGGGACATTGAAATTCATAGTGTACATTTATTCAACTCATAAAACACTTACCTTTTAATTAAGTCATATGTATGCCAAAATTATCTTTGATTTCCTTAACAGAACTTTTCATTTTCCCATTGTATTCCCTGGTTTTGGGTCATTCATTACCACAATCAAACCAGCTTCTTATTCCTCTAATATAATCACATAGGCGATTCCTTCAACCGTCCTAACACAAGGGAAACTGATTTTTTTCTCCATGGTATCCATTAATTGAACTCTTAGTGAGATCCTATTTTTCTCTTCCTTGGTGAGACATAGAGTTTGTTAAGGTAAACATTTTTATTCTTGTTCTGTAAAAACTGAATAATCGTGACCATGACCACTTTCAGTCCAGTGATCATCCCACCTGAATTCACATCATATTATCCTCCATCACATTCAACACTAGTCAAGTTACTTCTAAATTCAACCGCTAACTAAAACTAGATGCATAGTTTAATCGTTACTTATCATAGAAGAAAACTACAATACTGTGAAAACAATCCCTTATAGGATATCTAAATCATGAACCTTACATAATACATGATACCTTTTTTAACCTACTTTATTCATAGATAACTCAAATATAAATCCTTCATGATCTTTCCTGAAGTGTTTATAAATTCCCAAAGAATATCCCCTAGGATTTTAATACAATGTGTGCAGAAAGGCTCGTTGTTGTGTACCAAATTACCTTCAGTCATGTCTAGAATATCATGTCAGAGTTATTTTCCCTATATAAATCTATTATAGATCCATATACACTTGTTAAATCCCTACATTTATATATTTCATGGAAACCACTCACTCTATGATTTACCAACATTTCATCAAAATTTACAAAATGGTAACTCATCTTTATACTTATCCCTATAGACATCCCAATACATTTCATTAGAAATAAAAAAAGGGAACTCACTGGGGTTTTATTATCCTAGTTTCCAATGGTGAAATAAACCAATCCTCTGATACCATCTATAGAGACAAAGTATTATCATACATGGATATTACATATTTTTTTATGAATAATCACTACCTTACAAAAATACATGTCGGAGGACCATAATAGTTTAGAGTCTTTGGAAGCACAAAAACAAAATCATATATCCTGGGGAATGATCTTCAACTTCTACCATAACGATCTCCACCATTAGTACTTCTATATAAAACCCTACTTCATAATTAGGAGAAAAAACATGAAAATGGATGAGCTCAACTACTCATTAAGGGTAAACAAGGGAGGCATGTAAGCATAAAAATTTGTATAAGTGTATGTGAACATGATCCTTTGTAAAGACCTGAATTTTCCATGTATGATTTTTTTAATTATATAGATATTTTTCGAGGCCTCAAAACTTGACAGAACATGATTATGTGGCCCAGCGTTCCCAGAATGATATGTCTATGTATTGAAAAACTTTAATTAGTGCTCTTATGCGGATTTTCTGAAAATGTTGAATAAATATTAAACGGTATCCAAGATCAGAAATCTGATGGCACCATTTTGTTTAGGATTATGGTTTTAATTTATGTGCAACGTATGATTAGTCATTGCAGACCTCCTATTAGAAACCCATAAAATTGCAAACCTCCAATGAGAAAACGTGAAAATGTCATTACAATAAATAAAATAATTCAATAATGTTATTTTATTTTTCCAATGCTTATAACTCACAAATGATGACTCAAATTAAAAATCGGAGCCAATCAATGAGCTCATGAGGGCATGCTTTATTTAGGTAGATAAAATAAATGGTTGGCGTCGGCCAAAAATGGAAGTTAGTTTTTGGATGTAAATAATGTAACAAAGTAACAATTATGTTTTGTTATAATGAAAAACTTCTAAACAGTAACTCAGATGGACAGTCTCAGAGTACAGTTGAGTTCATTGGGGCATGTTCTCTTTATGTTAAGCCTAACCTCAACCAAAAAATGTGAATGGTAACTGTTAATAATTTTATGTACATTGTTTCATGTATGTTCAGTAAATGTTAGGGAGAAATTTTCTAACATTAGAACTGAGGCTTGGATTAAAAATTTGTGGGCACCGTTGAACCTGAAGTGTCATGATTCTCTTATGGGATGCTTCACATAAAATTCAGTAGGTTTGGTGAAAAAGTTAATTTTTGAGACATTTATAAGAATAAAAAATAACTATGTTATTTTGTGTTCATTATTTCCTCCTATAGACATGCTGCAATGTGGGACCAACGACGTGTCAAGCCAATAAATGGCATGACCTTTCAATCCTATGTAACAACAATGTGGGGAAATTATGAACGTTCCTAATTATTGTTCCCCCATTAATTTCCAATATTGTTACATACCCTCACCTTATCCTATTTATATAGAGCTTGGATAGAGGTAACAACACTGCTTCACCAAGCAACGAAGTGCAGACAATGTGTCGTGACATAAAACCCTTAGAGGACGGAGTCAGTTCCAGCGAGCAGTGAAGAGCGACAACGTGACCTCAAACCAAATATTAATGATTGATTTACACTATTGGAGGCTAGTTGTGGGGGATGGTGAATAGTAAACCACATCCTCATCCGTGGGAATTTTTCAATCCTTCTAGAGGTAGGGGTTTGATTATTGTTTAATTCAAGTAAATATCACGAACGCGTTAATCCTCCCTCATGGTTACAGAGAAAAAGAGGAAGGTGTGGGCCTAAAAACCCGACCCAAACACTCTGTAACATTGCTACCATTGCACCCTCCATGGATGACCACTAGTGTGATGGTACCAACTAGTTATGAAGGAGGCGATGCACCGACATGCACCGCAAGAGGATGTCTCGACACTATGTTATAATGGTCATCAGAGTGGCCACCACCAGCCGACCGTGGTAGAGGTGAAGCGCACCATCACGCGCTGCTGGTGAGATAGGGGCCTTGGATCTCAATCTATAGTGGTCGAAGTAGGTGGCCGGAATGTAGCGCCCCGCCCCCAGTTACCCAGAGTCGGTACATTATTACATAACATTGTCATGATCACAAGAAAGATCAAATCTCGAAAGACCGATTAGTTTAGTATCCTTTGAAAAATTAGATATATTCATAAGTCTTACATTACATCATAAAATGAAAAGTACAACAACATAGTCTCCATAGTTCACACTCATATCCCCTAATACTATCTCTGCAGGTCATTCATAAATTACTTATTCACATCCTGGGAAAAATAAAACATAGAAAAGGGTGAGCTCAGATGCCCAAAAAGGATAAAAATATATAGGAATCTTTCATAAATAAGCATAAACATTTAAGGCAATGTATAATGAAAAAAAACCTTTTATACTTGAACATCAGCATAATATGGCAGAAATAAAATGAAATAATTCCATTTACTTATTCACATGGATATTATACTAATTTAATAATAACATGCAATATCAATAACCAGTCTCAAAATGATGGAATGCATAATTCCAGACAATCTTAACCACGTAGCCAAGGCCTCGTGCCAAGACTAAAAATAAGATTTTGGAAAGGCCTCGTACCAAGACACTTGTTTGTCTCATGAGACCTACTGATGCATCGATGAGCTATAGCGGGCTCAACCCGTCACTTATTATGTCCAATGCATTCCTCATATGAATAGGTTTAAACATAACATAAACATTTGCATTAAAACTAGCATACAAAATGTCAGTAATTTATCCATATAATATAAACGGTATAAAAATAACACATCCATAGTCAAACATATCATAAAACCATTAATACAAGATGGAAGTTTTGTATCATAATAAATCAACTTCAAATAAGCTTAAAATCCATCAAAAGATATTGACATATTTGAAATCAAAACTATTGGAGTGAAATATCTATTTTTTTAAATCATTTAAAAGTCACATATTTATAAAATCAAACATTTACATTGAAAATATCCTTATAAGATTTTAATGGGAGACTCAAAGATTCTATAATGGTGGAAAATAGCCACACCCACCGTATAAGTTAAAAAAGACATTCTTACCTTAATTCTGTCGAAATGGTTAAAAAGGACCTTGTTTGGAAAATGGCGGAAAGATTCCTATATAAACTTAATATAAAAATAAAAAAAGGGTATAAATGACATTAACCCATATTTTTTAAAATAGTAAGAATTTTTTGAAATACATTTTTATGAATCATGGATGTGGATGATAAAGAGGTCCTAGTAAATCATTACGTATAAACAACCTTGGATAATGAAGAGATTGTGAAATAAACCCTTACCTTGTACTTTTACTTGGATGAGGGTAGATTAACCTCCTGTATAATGGTGAAATAATTTTAATTAAATTATTCAATAATCATATACATTAATATGATATCATATATAATCTTTTAATATTTCTTTGTTAATAATATCTTTGTATTATCATCGTTTCGGGTGTTAACTTACTTCTTTTATTTTATATGTTTTGTTACATAAGATGTGATTTTTATGGATATGTTGTATCTTATTCATATACTGAATGATATAAAGTCCTTAAACACTATTTTTAATCATCAAATGAGAATTATACTTTCATGGATACGATGGGTAATGAATCTCATCACGTTCGTGGAGACGGTAGTTCGTACGTACGCACGAACGACAATATCATTTTTTTGATTATAAATAATATATAATTGTATGGTATATCATATATAAATAATATTTATCATGTTATATTTATTATTTACATCAATTACACATCATTATCATACCCATCCAAATAATAATGTTTTGAATAACAATTACACCACGACGTGGAGACGGTAAGCTGTAAGTACGCACGTATGGTGACATGTCATTCAAAGGATGGATAGAATACTGAATTTGGTTTTACAATATTTATAATAACATCAATTTATATAGAAGATACTGGAGTTATTATTTTATAATTGAAAAACAATGAAAGACGAAGTTGAAGAAGAAAGGAACTTGAAAGAGGGTGGTGAAAACATTACCACTTCTTCGGGTTATTCCTATTGATTTGGTCAAAAGGGCTCCATGGGGTGGCATTTAAACAAAAGGACGACCTCAAGGATTAATGGAGGACAGTTGAGAGGGTATTTTGGTCGAGGATGGTCAAACCAAAAGGCTTTGAAGGTGTGATTAATTGGTTAGAAGTGGTGTCCTTTTATAAGGGGAGGATGTGCTCTTTAGGAAAAACATAATGTATTATTTTATAAAAAAATAATATCCGGTTTCTAATGGATCCAAAGAGGATTATGAAAATTCTAAGGTGGGGATGGGTCGAAATACATTAAACCAATAGATTTTAGGAAGGTTTCTGTCACTATATTAACCTTATCTTTTAGTTTTAACTCTTAGTAAATTATTTTGACATTTACCATGTCACATTGTATTTTTATATTATATAGTTAATAGACATACTATATACATCCAACAGACCCCCCAAGTGGTCCATTAATAATACACCTATCATGATATTAGACCTTTTTCCAAACCCTATATTTTTAGGAATATAATATCAGCTAATAATATAATATTTGTTTTAAAAACTCATTTATGTCAATTTTGACACTATTCAATAACCGATTTTTGTTAAAGTCATAAAAACATTATTAATTTGAATAAAATATATTTAAGAAATAATAACATGTAATATTATCCAATAAAATTATTTTATGGAATAAAATCTTTCAAAATGTATTTATTTTAACTTTAATAATACAAATTATTTGATTCTCTCAATAGTATGGAAAATACTGTATCATTATTGTGTCATAAATAAATTTAATTATAAAATGACTTAAAATTATAAATAAAATATCATTATATATTAAATCTCTTTTTGTTTATAATTAATATTTATAGTCTAAAACATAATATATATAAGCCTATGTAAAATTTTTTTTCTAAAAGATATATGTTTCTGTCATTTCTGTATTTACTTTCACTTAATTAATATAATGTGTCCTTATCACCTACAAGTGGCTCCATGGGGTCCCAAAATCGTCCCAAAGATTCTCATGGTCGGGAATATATCTACCAATAAGGTTTGTACACGTTTTAGGCTAATTTAGTTTTATCTTAATATTATTTTTTAACCTTATTTACCAGATTTACCCTTTAACCACGGTAAATAAAATATTTACTAAATTAATTATTCAAAATGACTAAAAATAATAGTTACATATTTACAAAATTTGGAAATCCTGATTCATAATATGGAATCCATTTTATTGAAATTCAAACCGTAGAATTAGCAGAAATTAAATTTAAATGAATTCCCGTTGTTAAAACAAAAAGAATGTTTTTAAGAGATAATAACTATCAAAAGATTGACAATTGTTTATGCCTGGTTTAATTGTGAAATCACATCGAATAACCAACATTGTATTAAATGGTAATAATATATTCTAAATATACTTTAAAACCACTCAAATTCAGGATTTATCACTATTAGTAATTTCGATTTGAAAATTTGTTTTTAATTAAAAATTAGTAATTTTCACTATTCATCAAAATATAAAAGTTATCCGAAATGTACCAAAATTTCACCCTAGGCTAATTTCTATATTATGAATCCCAAAATGAAGTCCATTTTGAGAGGTAAAATTTATAAAATTTCAAAAAGTGTGTATTACTATTCATAACAGCTACTTTGATTGGTCGCGGTGTGTTAGAGTCTCGAAGTTGCGTATAATGCATGTTATTGCATTATTCAAAGTAATCATACCATGGAAGTTAGGGGTGTTACATTCTCACCTCATTCAAATAATTTCATCCTCAAAATTTCTAGAATATTATTGCATAAAAAGACTCAGGTGGTTCTTCATCATAAGTTACTCGGGTTCCCACGTTTCCTCTTCCATATTATGATTTCTCCATAGAACATTTACCAGATGAGTCGTCCGGTTTCTCATCACTTGCTATCTTATATAAAGAATCTTGACGGGCTCTTCACAATAAGATAGACTGGGTTCCAGTTCTACTTCCTCATAGGTGAGTAAATGCATTGGGTCAGGCATGTATTTTCTCAACAGTGATATGTGGAACACATCGTGAACTTTGGAGAGACTTGTTGTCATTTCAAAACAGTAAGCTACAACCCCAATTCATTCTAGAATATTGAAAGGTCATATGTACCTGGGACTCAATTTACCTTTCTTATCGAAACGCATAACTCCCTTCCATGTAGATACCTTCATGAAAACAAGATCTTTTACATGAAATTCCAAATCCTTCCTTCAGTTGCCAGCATAGTTCTTATACCTACTTTGAGCTGCTTTAATGTGTTTTTGGATTACCTTTACGTTTTCCATCGTTTCCTCCACCAGTTTTGGGACTACGAGTTTTCTTTCTGCAACATCATCCCAACAGGTTGGTGTGCGACATCTCTTTCCATATAACTCTTCATATGGTGCCATCTGAATACTTGAATGGAAGCTATTGTTATAGGAAAATTCTACCAATGGTAAATATTGATCCCACATACCCTAAAAGTCAAGTGAGCAAGATCTCAACATATCTTCTAAGATTTGAATAGTCTGTTCTGATTGTCCATCTATTTGAGGGTGGTAGGCAATGCTCAAACGATGTTCAGTAATCAAGGCCTTCTAAATACTCTTCCAGAATCCTGAAGTTAAACGAGGATCACGATCAGAAACAATCGATAGGGGTACTCCATGAAGTCTCACAAGTTCATTAATATATAGCCTTTCTAGACGTTCAAGTGGTAAATCATTCCTTATAGCAAGAAAATGTGTTGACATGGTAAGACGATCAACAATGACCCATATTTCATCATTCCTTATAGGAGTCTTTGGTAGTCCCATGACAAAGTCCATCGTGATATTATCCCATTTCCACTCAGGTATGGGAAGAGGTTGCATGACTCCTCCATGTTGTTGCCTTCCAGCTTTCACTTGTTGAAAAACCATAAATCTTGACACAAAATCAGCAATCTCCCTCTTCATGTTTTCCCACCAAAAATGTTCCTTCAAATTTCTATACATTTTGGTGCTCCCAGGGTGTATAGAGAAATTGGAACTATGAGAATCATCCAAAAATTCAGTTTTTAGATCAATTATATCGGGAAAACAAAGTCTCTTCCCAAATTTCAAAATTCCATCCTCATAGATAATGTCACTCAAAATTCCCATCAATCATAGATTTAATCTTCTTTTGAAATTCTTCATCATTGGTCTGAGAACTCTTTATCATTTCTAGTAAAGATGGTTTTTCAACCATTTGAAAAATTATTGATGTTTCACCTTCCAAGTTGATTCCCCAATCCATATTTACTAGATCCATGTATATAGGATCCTTTTTAACTCTCATCATGTTCAAAACTCCATGATCCTTTCCACTCAAAGAATCTACTACCTTATTTTCCTTCCCCGGGTGGTAGTGTATCGTGAAATCATAATGCTTGAGTAGCTCAAGCCATCTCCTTTGCCTCATGTTGAGTTATTTCTATGAGAAAATATTCTTCCAACTCTTGTGATCAGTATAAATCTTACAATTTTTACCATAGTGATAATGTTTCTATATCATCAAACCAAAGATTACAGCAGCTAACTCAATATCATGAGTAGGATACTTTTTCTTATTAATTTTCAGCTATCGTGATGCATAGGCAATAACTCTATCATTCTTCATAAGAACACAACCAAGTCCTTTCTTCGATGTATCACTATAAATAAAGAACCCATCATTCCTTGATGGTAGAGTCAATATAGGGGCATTAACTAATATTTTCTTCAGTTCCTCCAATCATTGTTCACACTCTTTTTTCCAAACAAATTTAACCCCTTTAAATGTTAGATTTGTTAATGGGTTAGAAAATTAGGAAAATTTCATGAAAAAACACTGATAATGACCTGCTAAACAAATAAAACTGCGTTCCTCAGTTATACTCATTGGTACTGGCCATTCTTGGATTTCTCTTGTCTTAGCAGGATCAATAGAGATCCCATCATTGTAGACAATATGGACATGAAAAGAAATCTCTTGAAGCCAGAATTCACACTTTCTAAACATCCCATATAATTCATGTCTTCTCAGAGTCTTCAGGATAGTGCGCAAGTGATTTTCATGATCTTTATATCTTTTGGAGTATACCAATATATAGTCAATAAATCCTACTACAAAGTCATCAAGATATTCCTTGAAAACTTAGTTCATTTATCGATGAATATAGAGGGTGCATTAGTCAATCCAAAAGGAATTACTGTAAACTCATAATGCTCATACCTGGTTCAAAATGTTTTCTTCGGAATGAATTCCTTCTTTACACACAACTGATGGTATCCTGATCGAAGGTCAATATTTGAAAAGTATTTAGCTCCTTGTTTTTGGTCAAATAAATCATAAATGTGAGGTAGGGGATACTTTTTCATTATTGGTATAGCATTTATTTCCCTGTAGTTGATACATAACCTCATTGATCGATCATTCTTCTTAACAAAAAAGAATATTTGCTCCACATGGTGCACCACTAGGGTGAATAAATCTCTTATTGCTCAATTACTCTTGTTGTTTCTTTAGTTCAACAAATTCCACAATGGCCATTATATAATGGGTCTTCGATATGGGCCTTGAACCAGGAATTAAATCAATGGAAAACTCAATTTCTCGTTCTAGAGGATGTCCAGGTAAATATTTAAGAAACACATCTACATATTCTATCATAATAGGTACGTCCTCAATTTGAACATTCCTTTCCTCACCCATAGTCATTTCATTCCCTTCCTCCCCAAAAATTGAATTTAGTTAAGCTACTGAGGGGGGGGGGGGGGGTCTAGATAAGAATCAGGTGGTGACAATTCTGCTCTAAAGGTAAGGTGTTATTTATCATCATCATCCAAAATCGTATCCTCCTTCTTCTTACAATAAATTTTCATATCATGGTCTGAAATCCAATCCATATTGAGGATTATATCAAATTTAGTCATGGGTATGATGATGAGATCAGCAGATAAAGAACATTTATATTCCCTAATGGGAACAGATCCACCGAACTTTGTTGCTATGATACTTTCCATAGGAGTTTTAACTGAAAAAATCCATTGTCAAATCAAATTGGAAATACCTAATTTTCAAAGCAAACTAGGAAGATTTGAAACAATGAGATGATATAGAATCAAATAAACCATTTTCTAAACTTGAGGAAACCATTATATTGCCTGCCACATCGTCTTGCAGATCTTCTACCACAGCAGTAGTGATAGCATAAGCTTGGCCTTGATCCCTTGGCCTTTTATGAGGTAAGATCCACTAACACATAGGAAATTCATTTTCATAATGACCCATCTCCCTAAAATTGTAGCATTGAACATCGGTAGCATCTTTCTTCCCTTTGAAATCACAGGCTTGGTGGCCTTTTTCACCACACTTGAAACAGACACCCATTCCCTTCAAGCAAGTACCAGGGTATTTCGTCCCACATTTACTCCAGGATTGATATTCAACATTTCCCTTAATACCCTCAATTCCATTACCATATTGATCAGCAGATCACTTCTTCTTTTCTTTTCTTTAAAGTCATAAGACTTAGAGAATTCCTTTTCCATCTTGATAGCACACGGGAGAATATCATCATATGACGAGAAGGATTGTGAGACCAACGCTCGACGGAGAAACAGTTTTAACCCATAAAATAAATGATCAATATTACTCCTTGGGTTATGTATATAATCTATTTCATGCCTTTCTATCCTTGTAATGTTAGCCTCATACTTTTCGACATTCTCATACTCCTTTTGTCTCAGACTCAGAAATTGCCTTTCCATATCTGCTCGATGGTCACGAGGAATGTATTTTTCTAAGGAAAACTCTTTAAACTCTATCCATTACATATTGGATACTTCAACATCTTCCATTTTGTTTTGAATGAATACCCACCATTGATCAACATCTCCAGTGAGGTGGTAAACTACAATGATAACTTTTTCCCTTTCACTACTCCACAAGGAATGGAATATTTTCTCTAATAAATTTATCCATTGCACAGCTACTATGGGATTTGTACTCCCCTTTAATGTTGGTGGTTTTTTCCTCATGAAGCGGAATAACATTGATCCTCTAAACTGCAGATTAGGGTGCTCCATACGAGTAAGGAATTATTCATAACCTGAGTGAGTTGTCCTAGTATGGTGATTAGCCGATCATCACCAGTTACATCACCGACTCCACTATAATTATCTTGATTAGGAAAGAAATCCCTATACTGAATGTGTGCTTTAATACTCTTTACATTTCTTCCACTATGCACCATTTCTAAACAATGGCATAAACTTGATCAGTTTATGAATCAAAATACACAATTCCATACTTGTAGAACACTAAACATAAATTGAACTGTTTATGGATATAATCCATAATCATAAAAAAATTCTCCTTGATGATGTATATACTCATGAATTATTCATAATGGATTGTAAAGAAAAGGAGAATTATCCTAAGAATATCCCTCGGGAGGGTCGTAACCAAGAGTGCAGTAAGGCCCGTTTTTGTGCACCAGTTCCTGTTCAAGTCTAGCTCAATGTGGTGTTTTCAGGTTTTACCCCTAGGTACATCTGTGCCAGAGTCACCTCTACCTGATCATATCTAGACATGGGTGTTTTTCTCAGAAAACTCAAAAAATCATTTCAATACCAAAATTCTAGGAAGTTGTTCTATACTAATCCTCAAAGTCTTTCTTAGGGCTATGTGCTCTAATCATAGTTTATCTAAATCTAGCATCCATGTTTTGTACTAAACTTCCTCTGATACCAAATATAGTGCCCTAACCCCAGTTACACAGAGTTGGTGAATTATTACATAACATTTACATGATCACAAAAATGATCAAATCTCGAAAGACTGATTAGTTTAGTAGCCTTGGAAACACTAGATATATTCATATGTATTACATTACAACATAAATATGAAAACAAAACAACATAGTCTTCATATTCCACACTCATATCCCCTCATACTATCCCTATAGGTCATTCATAAATTACTTTTTCACATCCTGGGAAAAATAAAACATAGAAAGGGGTGAGCTCAGATGCCTAGAAAGGATAACAATATAGCGAAACTTTTATAAATATGCATAAACATTTAAGGAAATGTATAACTAAAACAAAAGTCTTTTAAATATGATCATCAGCATAATATGGCATAAATAAAATGAAATAATGCCATTTACTTATTCACATGGATATTCTACTAATTTAATAATCACATGAAATACAAATATCCACATTCATATTGATGGAATGCATAATGCCAGACTATCATAACCACATAGCCAAGGCCTCGTGCCAAGACTACAAATAAGATTTTTTCAAGGCCTCATGCCAAGACACTAGTTTGTCACATTAGACATACCGATGCATTGAGGAGCTATAGCGGGCTCCACCCGTCACTTATTAAGTCCAATGAATTCCTCATATTATCATGTTTAAATATTAAATAATCATTCGTATTAAAACTAGCATACGAAATGTCAATTCATTCTCTATAAACCATGAATGGTATAAAAATAAATAATCCACAGTCGAACATATCACAGAACCTTCAATACAATATGGAAGTTTTGTATCATAATAAATCAACTTCAAATAATCATAAAATCTGTTGTTCAGAGTGGACACTCAAGAGGGGGGTGAATTGAGTTCCAATTAAATTTTCTGTTTAAAATACTTTAACAAAATCCCCCCAATTTAAAATACTAATTGAATTGTAGTGAATTTTAACTAAAGAAAACTTTCAGTTAGGTTCTTAAGGGATTGATTATTTCCCATTTAATCTAATCAGAAAATCAGATTAGATTTTGAAACTGACCTAATGATTTACAAATAATGAAAACACTTGCTAATTCAATTATCAGAGTAACTTTGAAAAATAGTTTAAATTTTAATGCACTTAGCAGCAGAATAAAAAGGTTCTAGACAAAATTAAACAAAGAACAGCTGATATAACCAAGAGGTTCAGTCCCATGCAGAGACTTAGTCCTCACAACAATTTATTTAAATTTGATCCACACCCTGGATCGGGGTTCACAACAGTTTACAACTGTCCGGGTCAAAGGACTCTCCCACAGTTCTACGTGGGAATCCAAAACAACAGAAAATACATCTGTCCAGTTCACACACGACCTCTACTACTATCAACAATGGGAAATAGAAGATGTAAGGAGATTTAATGAGGATTTAGAGATCCTCCAGTTAAGGTTCAGGAGACAGTGTTTGTGTAAATTAAAACTGATGACACAGACTACTCGTAATGTAAATAATAAATCACTGAGCAAGATATAGAGTTTAGAATGGCCCTAGTGATTGCAGTGTAGCTCTAGACTCCTTCGGATTGATCAGAAATGGTTCTGAGTCTTCTTATGGTTTTTTTATTCTGGAAAACAGAGCGTCATCTGCCTGACATCCAGGTTTAGAGATAGTGAAAATGTAGTCGATGAAGTTCTTCAAAGTCCTCGTGAATGTATAGAGATCTTCTTGAGTGAGCGTGAGTGTGTATGAGCTTCTTGTGTCTTCTTGTTCGTGCATGTATATCTGTATCAGCTCTTCTTGTGTCTTCTTGTAGATCACTTCTGTATTTCACTTGTATATATTGTAGAAATAGGGACTTCTTGTATTAATGGCATGAGATCCTGCAAAAGAAATGATTCTTTTTGCAGGTACGAGGTACTGTTCCCTGACATCCAACAACCTTCATTAAATAAATGACAGAGCATTAAAATATTCCTAATATGACTGTTGGTTAGATTAAAAAAATATAATGAAATTAAGGTAGCATCAGGTTCTCTAGAACGGTAGCTTGGGATATCGGTAGCCTTGTGTGACGGTAGGTCTTTGTATCGATAACCTCTTGTATCAGTAACCTCTTATTGTAGCAGTAGCCTTTTGATTGGTAGACATCATGTCTGTTGGCAGACTTGATCGGTAGTAGTAGACTTAATGTACTGATGACCTTTCATGTAATGGTAGCCTTCATGTATGGGTAGCTTCCTTGGTGTATCAGTAGACTTCCTTCGGTAACTTGTCTGTAATGGTAGGCTTGAATAACGGTGACTTGTCTGTATCGGTGACCTTCACGTAACAGTAGACTTGTTGTATCGGTGGACTTGATGTTTCAGTGGATTATACATAATGGTGAACTTTACAAATCAGTAGCTTTGTTCTATAACGGTGACCACTTGTCTGTTTAAGAATTCTATTGGTAGAATGGGTTAAGTTAGAGTATATATCCATCCAGTAACCGAATTCTCTAAAGATAATATAAATATTATAATATATGAATATATGCATGGTGTACATAAAAACTGAAATATGTAATTAATCATTAATCAATATACGGATTATCAAACTATAATAGAGCATAATTGGGATTACCAAAATATGAGTTCAACAAATTTTCCCAGGGGGTTCAACAAAATCCATCAAAGGATATTGATATAGATGAAATAAAAACTATTTAAGATAAATATCTCTTTTTTTGAAATCATTTAAAAGTAACATCATTATAAAATTAAACATATACATTGAAAATATCCTTTTAATATTGTATGTTAATATTAGAAGATTTTATAATGGTGGAAAATAGTCTCACCCGCCTTATAAGTTATAAAAACCATTCTTACCATCATTTGCTCGAAAAGATTAAAAATGACCTTTTTTGGAAAACGATGGAAAGATTCCTTTATAAAATTTTTATAAAAATTCAAACATGGTTATAAATGACTTTTACCCATACTCTGTAAAATATTAAGAATGTTTTGAAATACATTTCTAAGAAACAAGGATGTGGATGATAAAGAGGTCCCGGTAGATCATTACGTATAAACAACCTCAGATAATGAAGTGATTGTGAAATAAACCCTTACATTGTATATTTCCTTGGTTGAGGGTAGATTAAACTCCTGTATAATGGTGAAATAATTGTTATTAAATTATACATGAATCATATACATTAATATGATATCAAATATGATCTTTTAACATTTCATTGTTAATAGTATATTTGTATTATAGTCATTTCAGGAGTTAACTTACTAGTTTTCTTTTATATGCCTTGTTATGTAAGTCGTGTTTGTTATGGATAGATTGTATCATATTCATATAAATAATGATATGATGTCTATAAACATTATTTTTTATCATCAAATGAGAATTTTAATTTCATGGATACTATGGGGAATGAATCTCCTCGTGTTCGTGGAGACGGTAGTCTGTACGTATGCACGAGCGACAATATCATTATTTTGATATTGAAATAATATATAATTGGATGGTATATCATATATAAAAAATCATTATCATGTTATATTTATTATTTAAATCAATTAAACATCATTATCATACCCATCCAAATAATAATGTTTAGAATAACAATTACACCACGATGTGGAGATGGTAAGCCGTACGTACCCACGTATATTGACATGTCATTGAAATGAAAGATAGAATACTGAATATGGTTTTACCATATTTATAATAACATAACTATATATATATTATACTGTAGTTATTATTTTAGAATTGAAATAACAAAGAAAGAACAAGTTGAAGAAGAAAGGAACTTGAAAGAGGGTGGTGAAAACATTACCTCTTCTTCAGGTTATTCCTTTTGATTTGATCAAAAGGGCTCCATAAATTGTTTTTCTGACTAAATTAAGGCCTCTAGGATTAAGGGAGGATAGTTTATAGGGTATTTTGGTAGATCTTGAACGAACCAAAACGCTTTTAAGGTGTGATGAATTGGTTAGAAGTGGTGTCCTTTTATAAGGGGGAGGAGGGGCTCTTTAAGAAAAACATAAAGTATTATTTTATAATAAATTAATATTCGGTTTCTAATGGCTCCAAAGTGAATTATTCAATGTCTAAGGTAGTTATGGGTCTATCTCCATTCAATAAATAGATTTTATATAGGTTTTTGTCACTATATTAACCTTAACGTTTAGTTTTAACTCTTAGTTAATTATTTTGACATTTACTATGTCACTTTGTATTTGTATACTATATATTTAATAAACATACTATATACATCCAATAGACCCAAAAGTGGTCCATTAATGAGACATATATCATGATATAAGTTTTTTGGCCAAGCATTTGATTTTTAGGAATAGAATATCATTTAATAATATAATATTTGTTGTAAAAACTCATTTATGTCAATTTGGACAGTATTGAATAACTGATTTTTGTTAAATTCTTAACCACTTTATTAATTATAAAAATTTAAATTTAATCAATCCAAACATGAAATATTAACCTATAAAATTCGTTTATGGCATAAAAACTTTCAAATTATATTTATTTCAACTTTTATAATACCAATTATTTGATTCATTCATTAATATGGAAAATATGGTATCATTATTGTGTCATAAATAAATCTAATTATTAAATGTCTAAAAATTATAAATAAAATAAAATTAATAGGAAATATTTTTATTTTTATGATCAATATTTATAGTCTAAAATAAAACATATATAACCCTATGTAAAACTTGTTTTTATAAAAGATATATGCTTATGTCATTTTAGTATTTACTTTGACTTAATTAATAAAAAGTGTCCTTATCACCTACAAGTGGCACTATGGGGTCCCAAAATTGACCATAAGATGGCCATGGTCGTACTAGTGTCAACCAATAATGTTAGGGCACTTTTTAGAGTAATTTATTATTATTATAATATTATTCGTTTACCCTTATATATCAGATTTACCCTTTAACCAAGGTAAATAAAATATTTACTGAAGTAATTATTCAAAATGTATAGAAATAAAAGATACCTATATACAAAATTTGTACATATTGATTCGAAATATGGAATCAATTTTTCCAAATTCAAAACACATAAGTGGTAGAAATTAAATTAAAACTATTTTCCGTTGTTAAAACAAAAGATGTGTTTTTAAGAGATAATAACTATCAAAATATTGACACTTGTTTATGCCTGGTTTAATTGTAAAATCACATCCAAGAAAAAAATTGTATTAAATGGTAAAAATATATTATAAATATAATATAAAACCACTTAAATTCATAATTTAATACTATTAATTAATTTTATTAAAAAGTTGTTTTTAATTAAAATTTTGTAATTTTCACTATTCATAACAATATTAAAGTTAATCGAAAAGTACCAAAATTTTACGCTAGGCTAATTTCAATATTCATAATCCACAAATTAAGTCCATTTTGAGAGATAAAATTTATAAAATTTCAAAAAGTGGGTATTACTATTCATTATGGCTACTTTGATTGGTCGTGGTGTGTTAGAATCTCGAAGTTGCGTACAATGCAAGCTATTGCATTATTCAAAGGAAATGTACTGTGGAAGCATGAGGTGTTACACGACACATTGGTTGACCATTAAACTATAGGGAGGCGCAACCAGCATGCCCTCGGTGGGATAGATTCTGCGATCCAGGCTGCAGTGGGAGAGGAACTCGCCGCACGGGTTCCATGACAACCGGGTGGTGCCCACGTGGCACCACCATTTCACAATCCAAATGGCCTTTGGGATGTTCAGAAAACCAGGGGGTCTCACCCCCTCCCCCCTACCAGCCCTAGCAGACTGCGGGTCATGCACTCTAAAGGCCACGCCGTAGGCGGCGAGGCCGCCTGCCCTTGCAGGCTGGGCCGCCCTTTGCTGGCCACCCCTTGTGGGTCGGGCCACCCTATGCGGGATTACCCCATGGGGACCGGGAACCCCCCCCACCAATTGTTGGATGAGATGTACCTTGGCCCAGCGAGCTGAGCCCACCGCGACATAGCCCAACCAGGTCGGATCCGAACTGGGTCTGACCGGACCCAGGCCCAGCCGGACCCAGAAACACTTAAATGGCCATTTATTTAAAACCATACATCCATTTGATGAATCATCTATGGTGCTGGGACCCTTTGAGTGATATATTTCTTTTTTATACTTCATTTCTGTTTTGGATATAATTGGAGAATGTCCAGGTTGGATCGAACCCGAATCTCACCGAGCCATCAGAACTAAAATACTTATAACTCACGGACCGAATGTCTAATTTATGCACTGTCTGTCGCATTGGAAGCCTTACGACATGGGGGTTCTTTAGGATACTCCTTTATGGAGATTAGTGTTGGTGAATGTACGAATGATATCTCAAAGGGATTATTCTAACGAACTTGAGCATACCGGGTGCATGAAATCATGTGTGTGGTTGTAACTTGAAGAAAACACATTGATCCCATGTGGGTCAGTATCTATTAGATCCTATGTGGGTCAGTGATCAATGATCCTATTGGGGTCAGTGCATACTGATCCTGTGTGGTTCAGCAATTAGTGAACCTACGTGGGTCTGTTCTCAACGATCCTGTGTGGGTTAGTGCATATCGATCTTTTGTGGGTCAGATCCTGTGTGGGTCAGCGGGGGTTATTTACCTATCGATCATGTGTGGGTCAGAAGCAGTGATACATAAAAAAATAAGATTATTTATATTATGACTACTAATATGTAGTTCTGTAATTTAGTTATACGTGATGTGAGCTGAGTCATATACTTGTGTGGTACTTATACCATTGTCATGTTATCTTCGTGGTGTTACCTATGTGGTACATCTATCTTCGTGTTGTTAAATGTGTGGTACTGCTACCATCGTGGTGTTACCAATGTGATACATCTATCTTTGTGGTGTTACATGTGTGGTACTTAAATCATCATGGTGTTACATGTGTGGTATTTATACCATCTTGGTGTTATCTCCATTGTGTTACCTAGGATGTACTTCTATCTTCTGGGTGTTACCTGTGTGGTTTTCTACCTTCATGGTGATACCTTCTTGGTGTAACCTATGTGGTACTTCTAGATTCGTGGTATTACCTGTGGTACTTATAAGTTCATGGTGTTGTCTTCATTGTGTTACCTGTGTGGTATTTATATCTTTTTGGGGTCACCTTTGTGGTACGTCAGCCTTTGTGGTGTAAGACTTGTTGTATTCTTCACTCATGTAAGAGTTTGGTTTTTCTTGAAAACATAGTTATATGTATGGGATATACCTATGTCGTGTTGATATCTACTATTTCATGCATTATGATTGAGGTCTTACATTGTGGTAAATCCATTGGAGAACTCAAGGAGACCTATGGTGTCTCGGGGTCCCTACAGAGTGTCGTTATACTCACCTCTACATGGGCTATGCCTGCACCTTTTTGAGACTTGTGAATTTGACGTAAAACATCGATCGAGGGTGAGGGATCTAGAACTAGATGGTACTCAGAGGTGGACTATTTTTAGTGACATGACATAGGCACTAGTGATCTTGAGATGTACCTACCCTTCCGGTAGGATCCACGTTGGAGAAACCAGGAGTTGTTTTTTCCATTTTATGTTGTATCATACTTTTCATTTGTACTTGTACTATTACAGTTGGGCTTGTATTCTAGCCCATTATATATTCAACACAATGATTTCTACAGTAGTTTACATAGTGGTTGCATCTGGTTGTGTTCCTAGACCATGTGTTTGTACAGATTAAAAATCAATGCCTTCCTGTTTTAGGGACTTTCCTTTCTGGTTCTAGTTTCCTGCCCCAGGCCATTGGATAGTGGTTTTGTGGTAGTAATGGCTCAGACCCCGAGGGACAGGTCGGGTGAAATTTATATCATAGGTGTTGGTTCTACCAATGAACTGGGGATCTAATATTTTCAATGTGCTTATAGTGTTAATTGTTATGAGTGTGGTTTTTAGTTTAAGAAATCCTTTGTTGGTGTGGTGGCCAATGTATCCATACACCAGGACCCTGAATTTTGATTTCCGACTTTGTGCATGGAAACACAGATTGAGTGTGTTTTTAAATGTATTTCTTGTGATCTATTTGAGTCAGCTCAGCAGGTGTAACATAATGACCATGGCACAAATTTCCTTTAATAGTATTCCACCACATAGGAAACCATCTATGATTTCTGAGATAGTACACGATAACAGCCCACCAAGCGTTGAGTCCTTGGTGGAGGGCTCTCTTACGGATTTAGCACCTTCAGGTGGTGTAGTAGGTATATCAATGCCCATTGGAAAGTATTTATAACTGGTGGTACCATTAGATAACACATGTAGGCTTAGTGCCTTACCCATGTTTCAGTATCAAAAACCCCTCACATTTCTAGGTGAGCCCGACTCATAGGCAGCTAAGGAAAAGCTGCCGGAGGTGACCGAGTTTCCATATACCTAGGGAACCATTCCAACAGATGGTGGTACTATTAGTGAGACTTCTACATTGATCAACATGATGATGATAGGGTTCAGATTACCATGATCTTGCGATAAGGAGACTATTATGTGGACAATCTTTATACAATTGTTCAGAGAAGGGGGTCTATATCGATAAAGAGAAAAGGGATGACAGTTCCCCAGAGCTTATACAGATTCATAAGGACGACATGTAGGTAGCTATGTATACATCAAGGCATACAGACCATCCCAAGAACTCTATAAATACTATACAGTCAGTGCTTTAGGGATTAGACCTCAGAGTGAGATGTGTTAAGGGACATCTGTACTGGAACTATTCCAATATGCATTCCCACTAATTTTTGGGTTCTATAGAGAACATTTGTGGTAGAATATTCTTTGACTGAGCGGATGCATGCAATTAATGTTAACCGTGTGAATGTAGAAAACATACTCCAGTCTTAGAGACATGGGCTTGTAAAATGATTTGGGATGTACAAGTGATAGGGATAGATGAATCTGTCAGGAGGCAGACTTGGAAGTGGATCTAGGAGAGAAGGATGAGGTGGAATACATTTTGACATGTTACAACCACCACATCAATGTGGTCCCCACCAGGCTTATGGAGTTGGAGGACAAGGGAAGGGAGTAGCTACATTCAGTCAAGCGGTGTCACCTAGGGTTTCCAGGAATGATTCGACGTATGGTCTGTGTCTAATACTAGTTGTATTATTAAAAGGAATAGGTACTTATCATTCGTTCATGCCACAAAAATTGTTCAAGACCTAGAGTTTCTAGTTAAACTGATGACATGACCCATTCATCTTGAGATACCTTTTGGATAATATTCAATAATATCACTTATATTGATAGTGTGATCTGACACTTCAGGCAATATTTTCAGTTGGAACCTCATGGTGGAGTCGTTGAGGCCTTAATAAGTTTGTTTCGGTATGGATTGGAAATCCAAAGGTCATACACTGATTGACTATATTTGAAAAAACAATTTGGTTTATCTACTATGTTGGAATGGGTTTTTCCATGGTCAGTGAATAAGGAAACTCATCCATCAAAATATAAACTCAGGAAAATTTGGGTGCATCCAATCACTCTTGATTCGACCAACCATACCCTTGAGGCAGTTGGATTTTTCTGTTTTCCTCTCCCAATAGTGGTTGTAGAGTGTAGGGAAATCTTTTCAAAAGATGTTTCCAGAATTACCACCCCGAAGGGAGAAAGAATTCAGCATTGGATAGGTACTATATGAGATTTTTAACTGACTTCCCCAGGGTAGCAACATCATATTCCGCTTCGATGAAGATGGGGTAGCATTTCTTGTGGATGGAGAATCATTAACAGAGCTTTCAAGAGCCAAGATTAGGAATGATGAGCATAACTATGCAACCCATGACCGTGAGTTAGTAGTAGTTTCCTTCGCACTGAAGATGTGTCAGCACTACTTGATGGGTGAACATATTACTCTTTAGTCTAATCATAAGAGTCTCAGTTATATGTTCTCATGGAAGGACCGGAACACGAGACAATGACGATGGCTATAAATACTCCATAAACATGACTTTTAGATAGCCAATACTCTTGGGAAGGGGACATGGTAGCAGACACACACAACAGGATGTCTAGTCTACAGATGCAGAGTGAGGTGTCAAAATAGCTAGTTGCGCTACAGATAAACATCTTGGATAAAGAGGGAGTAACATACCTCTCGTCTATGACTGTAATTCCCCCAATTCATTAGCGAGTTCAGGAGGCATATCTTGGGGATTTTGACTATGAGGCTTGACATGATCAGATATCCTGAGGGCGGTCCCCTAAAAGATTTCAGGAAGGTGGAGAGCATGGAGTTCTCTTTAGAGGATGTACCATTGTACTAGTAACACTTTGGGAGGAGGTATTGAGGGAGTTCCATATATCCTCATTAACGATTCCATCCTAGAGTGGAGAAGATGTACCAGAACCACCGGTGACAGTATTGGTGGCTTGGGTTGAAGGAAGCAGAGGAAGGGTTTGTATCTCGATGCCTCACTTGTCAGCATGTTAAAACTACACATAACAGACAGAAGTATTATGCAAACAAGAGATGGAGACCGTTGGGTTCCAAGTAGGGAGACTATGTCTTCTTACGCATCTCACCCCGATGGAGATTGTGGGGGTTTGGTCGGGGTGGAAATCTATCATCGAGGTTGATCATACCATTATATATTATTAGTAGAGTGTGAGACGTGGCGTACCATCTATCTATTTTACCCTAGATGCAACAGGTGCATAATGTTTTCCATTTTTCATATAAGAGGAGATGATTTCATGACAATCTTACATAATCGATCACAGTGATCATGACATTGATGATGGGGTGACATTTTCAGAGCACACAATAGAGATTTTGGATTGACATGAGTTGTCCTTTGTGTATGATCGATACTTCAGGTGTGCGTTCGCTGGTAGCACTTGGAATTCCAAGAGAGTACATCGGAGTGGGAGGCTCAGTTCGTGCTCAGTACCCCAATTTGTTTTCTAGTATATGTTGTGTCTTTTAGGGATTAAAATCCATATGGTGGGGAACATGTAATGATTCAGATTTCCTATGTAATTTTTTTGTTATATACACATTTTTGGAGACTGAAATTTTACTGCACGTGATTCTGAGGCCTGGAGTGCACGAAATGACCAGTCCTTGTTTTGTCAGAATTAATAAGAGAATGTAAGTAGTTTTCCTAAAAAAGTGAAATAACATTTAAAAGATTTCCCAGATGAGAAATATGAGGGCACCATAGTGTTTAGAATGGATTTTTTACCCTAGGAGTGACATAGGTTTACTCAGCGTAGGCCCCCTGTGAGAAAACACAAAAATGGCATAACCGTAAATCATATAATTAAATAATGTTTTTTTTATTTTTAAAATTCTTATAAATAAAGAATGGTTACTCCGATTAAATATCTGAGACAACTGCTGATCTTGTGATGATATTCATTCTTTAAGTAGATACTAACATTGGCTAGCACATGCCAATAGTGGATGTTAGTTTTTTGTAATCAATAAAATAATTAAGTAACAATTATTTTATTTTTAAAATATATAACTTCTAAATGATAACTCAATTTAAAAATCTGAGAATACCATTGAGTTCGTTGGGGGGGGGGGGTGTTCTCGTTAGGCAGAGCCTATCCTCGACCGATGCGAGTTGAGGGTGACTATTAATAATTTTTTGAATTTTTCATGTACATTTAGTAAAAACATGGGTGGCATTTTTAAAAATTAGAACCAGTTCTCAGATTAAAATTTTGAGATCATCATTGAACCCACGACACAGGGATTCATATAAGGGAGGCTTCACATTGACTGCAATAGGTCTAGAGAAAAAACATAATATTTGGGACTTTTAAAATAATAATCAAAATAATTTTTTTATTTTGTTTCCATTTTTTCCCCCAATTGATAAGAGACAATGTGGGACCATTGACATGTCAAGGAAATAAATGGTTTGACCTTTCAATCCTATGTAACAGAAATATTGAGGAATTATGAAGGTTCCTAATTAATGAGCCACCGTTATTTTCAAACGTCGTTGCATACCCTGTCCCCATCCTACTAACATGGTGCATTGGGAGAGGTAACATCAATGCTTAACCATGAAATGAAGTGCATAAAAGTTGATGAGAAACTAAACCCTTGGAGGACGGAGCCAGTTCTGGTGTGCAGTGACGAGCAACACCGAGACCCCGAACATAAAATCGACGATTGAGCGACGTTTCTAGAGACGAGTTGTGGGGGAATGTTAACACCGACCCACTTCATCAACTGTGGGTGTCTCTCCATCATTCTTGAGTTTGGGGTTTGATTCTTTTTTATTTCAAGTTTATTGATTGAAACCTATAATCGCCCCTCTTGATTACAAGGTAACACAGAGAGCGGGACTAATGAACTCGACCCGAACCCTCCACTACATAGCTACCCTTGTTCCCTCCATGGAAGACTGCCAGTGTGATGGAATTGACTGGCTTTGATGTAGGTGTCACACCGACGCACGCCACAAGAGGAGTTCATGGCACTAAGCTGTGGTGGTCATCTGAGCAGCCGGCACCGGCCGACTGCGGAGGAGGTGTGGCATGCCATCTCATGCCGCCGTTGAGAAAGGGGTCACGAATCGTTAGTCGCAGAGGTCAGAGGAGGCAGCCATCACATTGGCCTAACATGAAAGTAGAGGGTGTCACGACCAGCACACCGCCAGGGAGAAATAGGAAATTGCGGTAGCCGTAGCGGAGGAGGAACCTGCTGCTTGAGTTCAACGGTGTCCGGGCAACGCCCATGTGGTGCCGCCTTTTATAAACCAAATGGCATCCAAGACATTCTTTATACCAGGGGGTCTCACCCCCTATCCCTTTATAGGTCGGGTGGTCAGCGGGCCACACCCACTGTGGGCCACGCCACATGCGGTCGGGCCGCCTGCCCTTGAGGGTCTGGCCCCCTTGCGATTCAAGCTGCCATTTTCTGCCCCCCCTATGGGTATGGATGCCATTTTTGGTACACCCCTTGTGGGTTGAGCCACCAACTTTCATACCAAACTACCCCCCCCCCATTGGGCCTGGTCGAACCTGCTGCGGCCTAGCCCAGCCGGTTCAGGTACACCCAGACTAGGTCAGTGAAGACCGAAGCCCAACCTGACCCAAAAACAATTAAAGGGTTATATCTTCAGAACTGGAAGTCTGTTTGATGAACCATCTGTATTAATCGAAACCCTTGGATAGAGAAGGTCCTTTTGGTATTCTCTACTTGTGTTTTTGAGAATGTGGGAGTATGGCCATGTTGGATCGAACATGAATCTAACCTGGCCCTCAGAACTAAAACACTTATAACTAACAGAATAGGCATCTGATTGATGCACCATTTGTCACGTTGGAACTCTTAAATCATGGTGATCCATTGGGTTATGACTTTTGGGAGATTTTTAGTGGTTGAGGCATGACTGATATCCCAAGGGGAAAAATCTACGGAACATGAGCACACTAGGTTCAAGGAATCCTCTGACTAGCTGTAACGTGAATAAATAACCTAGATCCTGTGTGGGTCAAAATCTATCAGATCATATGTGGGTCAGCGCTCAGCGATCCTATGTGGGTCAGCACATACTGATCCTATTTGGGTCAGCTTGGTTTCGTTACCTATATATCCTATGTGGTTCATATCCTATGTGGGTCAGCAAGGGTTAGTTACCTATCGATCATGTTTGTGTCAAAAGGACACCTACTTAACAAAATAAAATGAGAAAGATAATGAAAAACCATCTAAATGTTTGTACTTATGTTATGCCAAGTGTGAGAAGAGTAATTTACTCGTGTGGTACTTATTCCATCATGGTTTTATCTTTGTGGTGTTACATATGTGTTACTTATATCTCTATAGTTTTACCTGTTTGGTACTTCTACCTTAATGGTGTTACCATTGTGGTAGTTCTATCTTCTTGGTGTTAGTTGTGTGATACTTCTATCATTTTGGTGTTACTTGTGTGGTAATTATACCATTGGGGTGTTATCTTCATTGTGGTACGAATGAGGTACTTTAATATTCTAAGTGTTACCTGTGTGGTAATTCTACATTCATGGTGTTGACTTCATGGTGTTAACTGTGTGGTACTTCTAGTTTCAAGGTGTTACCTATGTGGTACTTCTACCATCATGGTGTTGTCTTTGTGGTGTTACCTATGTGGTACATCTATCTTCATGGTTTTATCTATGCGGCACTTCAAGCTTCTTGGTGTTACCTTTGTGGTATTCTTCTCTCATGTATGAGATGAGTATGTCTTGATTACATAGGTATATGAATGTGCATTTACCTAAGTAGCATTGATATCTATTTCCTCGTGCATTGATATTAATATCTTGATTTGTGGTATTTCCGTTGTGGAACTCTAGGAGACCTATGGGGTCTTGGTTCCCTACTGAGTATCATTATACTCACCCCTGCACGAGCTATTCCCACACATTGTTGTGTCTTGTGCAGACAACCGATATCATTGATCGAGGATAATGGAGCCAGGATTAGATTATACTGGGAGATGGACTACATGGCGTAATGTGATGTTGGGACTACTGATCGTGAGTTGTACCTTCCCTACAGGTAGGATCCTCAGTGGATGATCTAAGGGATGGTTTTCCCCCTTTTAGTTGTATCGTACTTTTCAGTTGTACTTTTACTTTTACAGTTGGGCTTGTATTCCGACCCCATTTACTTACAACACTCTTTTTTTACTTTAGTAGTTTACTTAATGGTTTCTTCTTATTGTGTTCATGGAATTTGTGTCTATATAGGTTAAAAGGAAATGCCTTCCCATTTTTGGGATATTCCTTTCCAGTGTTATTCCTCAGCCCCTGGCCTATGGAAGGCTTACATGGGTTAGTCACGGCATGGACCCCGAGGGACAGGTTCTGACATCCTTTAAATATAAAATCATAAATATTATCACATAGATCCTAACATAGATCATGGAATACATATTAGGAGTTCATAATAATGGAATAAAATGAAATAAATATCATAAAACATGACAGAATAATATAGGAATAGGACATGGATTTTTACAAACACGTAAGACTATAATATGATTCCTAGAGTAAACAATGCATCACTTCCAAGATCATCTTAGTGAAAAGTGTACGTTCTAGAACCGGTTGAACTCACATTCCAGCCATGTATTACTGAACTGAGTAAAAACCCATTCGATCCAAGTAATACTAAACTAAGTAAACCCCCTTTCAAGCCTTGTAATATTGAACCGAGTAAACCCATGTTCCATCATTATATTTCTGAGGTAATTAAACCCTCCTTCTAGCCTTGTATTATTGAACTGAGTAAACCCTCATTACAACCCTATATTATTCAATATATTAAACCCCCATTCCACACCTATATTATTGAAATGAGTAAACCACTATTCGAGCCCTGTCTATCTCTTGAGATATAATTCTTTACCTAATGAATTATTGGGAGATATATGTCCCACCCATCATATAATGAAATCATATATACATGTGAAAAAAGATCTTAAATAAACATATCATAACCCATGAAACAAAATCAGTATCATAATAATGTAAACATATCATATCCTATGGTAAATGACATGTTTCATAATCATTTAATCATAAACATAACTCGTTGAAAGAAGTGGGTTTCAGAAACATATAACCCATGAAATTAAAATGAGTCTCCTAAACTTATTCCCCATTAAGGTTAAATGGGTTTCATAAATTCCATGGAATTAAAAACAACTCAATCATAGAAATGTTATTAATGGAACCATTAGATTATTTCTTGTAAATTAATGAGGTACTTCAATAGATGTTATCTTAGATGGATAATAATTTGGAAATATGGTATATAATCATTTCCTATGAAAAATGTTATTTCATGTTCGAAAAATGATTTTTAATGCATAAAACCATTTTAAAATAAATTTACTATAATATTCCTTGATGAATTATAAATAAGACCTGAAATAATTTTGAAACCTATTTCAATGGATTCATTTAAAATAAGATTCAAATCATTTTTAATACATTTATCTTAGAAAACACATGAATATTTATAAAGAAATCATGCAAATATTTTAAAAACCATTTCATTGAAAATACATTGAAAACATATAAAGAAGTATTTAAAATGTTGTGAAAATAATTTCTCTTGAAAATGTATAAATTAGAATGAAATGTTTTTGAAATCTATTTATTTGAATGAAATTTATAAACTTGTAAATAAAACTTGAAATAATTTTGAAAATAGGTTTCCATTATAACATATATAAAATGTTTGAAACCATTTTGGAAATAAATTTCCCTGAAAATTACATTTTACAAATACTTTCATAATGATTAAAATTATTAACAATGAAAAGGGATCTTCAAAGGAATGACAATGGGTACATCCATAAATGTCGTATGAGGTCAAAATAACATTCCTTTTCACAATAAAAAGGTTGAAAAGTTCCTTGAATGGAAAGAGACAAGAATATTGCCTTGATTATATTTTAAAAAAATGGTAAATTTTTTTAGATGTTATAGTGGAATGGTATAATATTCATGGAATCTTTTTTTTGAAATCATAGATTTATGACCAAAGAGAGGGTATCGATAAGTATTCTTAAAAACCATTTCATAACTATATTATGTACCAATGAATTTAAAATTGAACCAATACATAATTTTATCCTGAAATATTATATGGTAAGGAATCTCAGGAATAATCTTGGGATATGGATAATAATATTACATCACTAGAAGAAAAAATGTAAACAATTTCGAAAAAAATGAGATTGCCGCACTAAACTATTTTAAAATAATTTCAAGGGATCATGATATCAATTTATGGAATGTTAATTAAATGATGCATATAATATCTATAAATTAATGATATTAATGATTTTTCATATAAAAGTTCAGTATATGAACTCCAAAAAAGATTTTAGCTACATAACAAAACATGAGTCTAAAATATAAAAAATTTAGACATGTCATTTTTACAAATTAGGTGACATTTCAAACATAAATCCCATGAAATAAGTATCATAAAATGTGATTTGGAATACCCATAAATTAAATTAAATGTTTTATAGTATAAAATTATGGGAAGTACATACGCCACAAAAATGGAAATAGTGGCCAACATAGATTGTATCCCATAGATAATTAAAAGTGACATGAAATTCCATTACCTTGTGTATGGAATCTCATTGTACTCATACATGATTAATATATAATAGATATAAGTTTTTTATAAATATTTTACTGAATAATATTCTTATACAAATTACCATATCTGGATTGATTATAACCATATATTACCCACTTGTTAGCAATCCTAGGTTAAGGCTTCACTTCATGTAATATTCTCTTTGTTCATTGCATATGTCTTAATTTGTTATATTGTTGATCCATATAAATATATATTATTATTATAGAATGAAGAAAAGTATAAAAATATAACTAATATCAAGTATAATTATATTAAAATACTATATATTTAAATTAAGTATTTAATGGAACACAACGTTCATGGGAACGGTAAGTCGTATGTACGCATGAACACTATTTTCCAATTTTTATTGTTGTATTGGAAGAATCTATGTAAATGAAATATGTAGGTAAATGTATTTATGTTTATATTTTATTATTAAATTATAATTAATATAAATTATATATCATATATGATCATTACACTCGTCCTATATACATTCCATTTGGTGTGTGATTGAATCACATCGTTTTGAGGGTGCAGTAGTCCACACTTCCTCAAACCAGATTATCATATTAACAAAAAAATGTAAGGTAAGAAGAGGTGCATTAAAAAGGATTAAAGGAACATTAAAGAAATAATAAATATAATATATTACATATATAAATTGATTTTTCATCATAATGGCCACCCTGATTGGTGTTAAAGAAGATTTGAACAATCATCATTGCATGAGGTAGTCGTTAGCCAAACACCGAAACAATATGTTAAACATCAATTTGATGGAGGTATTTGTAAGTGTAGGATAGAAACATTTCATAAAAAAATTATATTACATGAATTATACCTCTACATTCACACATTAATTAAAAAAATAGAGTTTATGGGTGTATAATTATAATAATGGAAAGGAGGTTCATAGAAAACTTTACAACTTAATTTGGTAACTATATTTAGTTTGTTCCAAAAGGATTCCTTGAGGGGGTTTCTTCCAAATATAGGATTCAAACTGAAAGGGTTGATTTTTTGGATGAAAAATGGGAATATAAAAATCTATCTAAATAGGTTCTAATGTTTTGAGTAATGGGTAGAGGTGGTGGCATTTTATATTGAAGGAAAATGACTCACATTGATATTTTAGAAACAAATTATGTGTTCTCATGTTCATAACTAAAATAAATCTGTTAAAAATAAACCAAACTCAACAATGGAAGTCTTGTGGTCTAAATATTGATATAAAATGGTGTTGGAGAATTTTCAGGTCATCGGTGGCCTTAAATTTATGTTTTTTCCCAAATAAATCTTAATTTGGTCGTAACCACTATGATTAATCTTAATCAATTTTATTAATAATTTTCATTAAAAATTAATTTGGTCTTATTATTCTATAAATAATATTCTGAATAAAATGGATTATGTATGATTTTTGAAATTCTAATAACAGAAGTGTCAAAATTATGATTACTATTAACCCTATAGATGGGATGAGATAACATGGGTTTAAAGTAGGAAAAAGTTCATATGATTATTAATATTTATTATTTATTATAAAAGTGAAATTTATTCTAATAAATTAACATTAATTAATATATTTAATAGTATTATAATTTTACCTTAAAATATATTTATAATATCATTTACCATTAATAATTATTTATACTAAAATTCTATTTTCTACTAAAAAGTAGTATTTTTCACAATTCATTAATAAATGAAATTTCTTGAAAAAATCCTTAAAATTAACACTTGGATAATTTGGAAAATTTTAACTAAAAATTTATTTTATTTTATAAAAATAAATTTTTAATTTTTTTTAAAATTACTGTTATTATTAAAAGTGTTTCATTCAAGAAATAAAACCCAACAAAAAATGACAATACCCAAATATTATCTTTCATTATACATATTTTTATTAAAAAAATCAATACATGAAAAGAAGTTATTACTATGTTTAATGGCTATATTATAATTATATTGTTTAAATAATTAAAAAATAAATAGAGATGTTTCATAGATACAATGTGTTTTGTGCATTGTATGCCAAGTCAGTGTTGCTTGTATTGCTTGCCAAGTTAGTATTGTGGGTTGTGCAAGACAAGTTGGTATTATGTGTGAAATAAATGTGGGAATTAGTGTTTAAATATATATATATATGTTGTGTCATGCGAAATGAAAAATATTTTAATGAAAATTTAATTCAAAAAAATATCAAAATCTCAAGGTGTTACATGTTGTGTGGGAGAGGACATGTTCAATCTCCATATTCAAGAGAATGTTTAGTATAACCATGTAATATAGGTAGATTTTTTTCAAATAGTTAGTTTGGTAGTGGAGGATGCAGTTTCCATGGTGGCTAGACTTTATATCCACGACAATAACATATGAGAACTACTCTATGTAGGTAGGGTGTTGCATAGATCTCGGGATCCTAAAATATCTATTCATTGTAAACTATACCAAAGTAATGGATATTGAGAGCCTTAATATATTATGTACTATCATATTAGACAATAATATTGATCATCCTTATTCAAAGAGAAATCACATTTCTTCATATTTGAGCATGTTGGTGAGAGACTAGATTTATTGGTTATGTTTTATAGTGGCATCTTGAGATGTGACATGCCAATTGTTTTATGTCATGATATTATATTCCAGTTCAAGGACTATAATCTTGATGTAGTAATCTATAAATTTTTAAATGATTAATTCCTTTTTAGAATGGGAGGTTTTTATGCCACTCTCAAAATGATATATTTGGTTCCCCACCCTGATGATGTGGATTATTATTGGTGAAGGGTATTGTTTAAACAATTATATAGAAGAAATTATATTATAATAGGTGATAGGTATAACATGAAATTAAATATAGAATATTTAATCTCAGGATAGGTGGATTGACTGCCAATATTTTTAATCAGTATAAGATTTATCAAATGATACGCCCTACTTAGTTCTCTTCCATAGTTTATTGATTCATGGAAGTATTTCCTGACGTCATCCTAGGACTACATCCAGAGAGAGATTATGAGATTACAGTAAAATTATTTCTTGGAGATGTATTAGTGTGTATTCCTATTTATTTGATGGATACTTCTATATTTTATTGGATCAAGAAGAAAATAGTCTATTTTGTTGACATTGGTTTTATGTAACCCTGTATATATCCATGTGGTTCACCATTCCTTTATCGAGGAAGGAATACCGAGACCTCATGATTTCCCTAGATTACAAGAAATTAAACCCTCCTATAGGGATGAAATTTATCATTTACATTGTATTGATGATTTATTCAACCAATTTAGATGATAGAGTGTGTTTCCATAGATCAGCTGTAGATAGGGATTTCATTACGTTAGAGTTAGACAATCATATATTTCACTTGAGACATTATAAAATCTTTAAATATTATATGATTATAACTTTATTACATTCAGTGTAACACCCTGAGATTTTATGATTTTTTTTTAATTTCATTGATTTCTTCTATTATACACTACACCATGTTTATCTTGTACTATACATAGCACCGTATTAGCTTGCAGTATACGCAACACTATTCATGGCTCGTGTTACACAAAATTTAATGTTTGTTTTGTGGAAATTATTCAATGCAAGATTAAGTATATATATTTTTTAATGTATAAATGAAATTTGTTTTGATTATGTTATACACAACACCAAATAGAGCTTTCACTACACGCATCCCTGACATGGCTTGCATTACATGCAATCAAGACCTTCCTCGATAGCGTGTGTAGTACGCAATACCGAGTTTCACTAAACGAGATATTATTATAATATTATTATGAACTAGCCGTTATGAATTGTAATACCAACTTTTTGAAATTTTATAAATTTTATCTTTCAAAAATTAGTTCATTTTTGGATTCGGAATATCGAAATTATCCTAGGGTGAATTTTTGTTATTTTTCTGAAAACTTTCAATTTTTGATGAATAGTGAAAACAATGGGTTACTATATAAAAACCGATATTTTATTTAAATAATTATTTAGTTTATTTAAATTTATTTTAGATCAAAATTGAAACATAATACCTATATATGTTCAACGTAATTCATTGGAGTCATCTTGTAATAATTTTATATATATATAAATTTTATTGAAATTTTCACCGTCTTTTACCAACCTCCTAGGAGAATTTGGAAATTTACATAAAACTTAATTTTACCGCTTCTGTGAGTGGAATTTTGAAAATCTGAGAGACATGGTTAATATCAACGACTAAAATGTGGTTCAGTGGATAAAAATGATATTATTATTACCCTAACACATGTCCTATTTCTATTGTATAAGTGTAATTCGACCAAAATAAACCTTAGGAATAAAATATGACCATTTAGGTCCACTTGTATTATATTAGGACATTTATTATTAATTTCTTTAAAGAATGGTTAAAATAGTTAAAATCAATGTTTAATAACTAAATCATTTTTAATATAAAGGTATACATAAGATAAATTCTACTATAAAGAATAATTAGAAAGATAAAAAGATTTCATACCTAATGGAATTTTATTTATAACTTTTAGAAATTAAATAATATATTTTATTTATGACACAATGGTGATGTAGTAATTACCTAAATAATGAAATATTAAAATAATTGATATTATAAATACCCAAATAAGTGTAATTAGAGACTTTTTAAGAATTACACTAATTTTATAGGTTAATATTACATATTATTATTGATTTAATTATCTTTTTTTTAACTAATCATGCAGTTATGATTTTCACAAAAATCAATTACTAAATAGTGTCAAAATTGACATAAAATAGTTTTTAAAACAAATATTATATTATTAATTGTTATTTTATTCCTAAAAATCTTAGGATCAGACAAATTACATAGATAAGGTTATATATACTAATACTATACCACTAGGGGTTCGTTTGTCCTGTTATAGTAAGTTTATTAACCGTATAGTGTAAGAAAACAAGAAGACACGGTAAAAGTTAATTTACTTATCTTAGAGTTAAATCTAAATTATAAGGTTAAAATAGTAACCTAAACTTCTCCAGAATGTATTGGTTGAGAGGATTTAGACCAATCCCCACCTTATCTTAGAAATAAATCAATTTGGATCTATTAAAAACAGAATATGACTTTATAATAAAATAATACTTTATGTTTTTCCTAAGGTGCCCATCGCCTCCCTTATAAAAGGGCACATCCTCCCTCTCCTCCTCACACCATTATGAACCTTGAATCTCAGCCAAAACCTACCCATTTTTCTTCTCCACTTACCTAGAAACATTCTAGAGTTTCTGGTCTTCTCAAAAGTCCATCTCTACTTCCATAATAGGAAGCTTAAATGAGGTGTGTCGAAGAAGAGATAATCTCTTCTTCCGATTCTCTCAAGTTTCTTTCTTCTTCTAATTCTTCTTATTTAGTTGTCTCATTATAATGTAATAAAATAATTATTACTTATATACTGATATGTTATTATAAATACTAAACAATGGTATTTCACCTTCTATCCATCCTACGGAAAATGAAATCACTGCGCGTGCGTACGTACTAAATATCGTCTCCACGTCGTGGTGTAATCGGTATTCAACCACCACCTTAATTGGATGTGTATAATGGTGTAAATAAATAACTATATATGATTATTGTAAAGTTATATTGATTCTGAAATATTATAAATACACTTCAATACAATTCCATGATCAGGGGAATGATATCATTGCTCGTGCGTACGTACGGACTACCGTCTCCACGACGCGATGAGATTCATTCTCCAGGTTAACAATTCATGAATTATTATAAAGTATATATAATGAATAATAATGAGATATATGACATAATAATGATACTAGATTTATGTATATATGTATGTATTCCATCTACTTTATTCCATTCAAGTCCATAAGGAAACGAAAACAACGTTCATGCGTACGTACGGTCTACCGTCTCCATGAACGGTGTATTTCATTCCATTTATCGATCTATAATATATATATATATATATGTATATGCAGAATATATATTATATATAGACCTTGTTTTACATTTTGGAATTATGTAAATCAGGATATATGTAATAATATCACGATCAACAAGTCGAAACAAGTACAATAAATAAAACGATTTTACCCAACTTGCTTCTTTTACATCGAATTTACAAAAGAACGGGTAATATAAAGTCATAAGTAAACTATATATGATATCATAATAATGAATATGATTCTGTAATAAGTAAATGAAATTATTTAAATCATTATATAGGAGGTTCGGATACATACAAATCATATCGGACAGAAGGTAAGGGATAACTTTTCCAATCTCATTTTTATCCGAGATTGTTTATACGTATGTATTTACTAGGGTTATATTTATCATCCATGTCCCTATTTTCTAAAAAAAATTTCTTGTATGTTTAGATTTATTTTTCCCATTTATGACTTTTACTACATGGTATGTATGTAATATTTCTTTTGTTTACCATACGAGTTACTTTTTTGACTTTTTTGGAAAAAGTACGAGAAGAATGTTTTTTAAACTTATACGGCATGAATGGATTTTTGTGGTTCCATAATGCCTAATTTTCCTGAAGCAACCTCTAAAATATTTCATGAATATTTTCCACAAAATCATTTTCTTTTAAAATTTCATAGCATTTTGTGAAAAAAAAATTATTTTGATGAAGAAAGGATATTTTACTCAGTAAGTAATTTCAAGTGTTTTATCAAAACCATTTTTTCATATATGATGGAATTATTTAATATGTGTATGTTTCAAGTATAATGTCTCTATGATTTACATGGTTTCAAATTTCATATGACGAAATGATATCCATTTTTCTATGGATTATGTTATGAAGGGATGATATTTATGAAACCAATTTTATTCTTTGGGTTATGAAGAATGATTTATGTTCATGTTGTGGCACATGAAAGAATGATTACATTATGATATGAGTGAGACCTATATCTCTCTCCAATGAATTGTGTAAAGATTTATATCTCATGAGATAGACATGTCTAAAATGGTAAGTTAATCTGGTTCAGTGATATAGGACTGGAATGAGGAGTGAACTCGATTTAGAAAGGGACTTTGTCCACTAAGATGGTCATGGAAGCAATGCCTTGGCTACTATGGAAATTATATCATGTGCCTAATGTTTTTCCACAATTAAATGTTTTATTCCCATGTTATTTTATCATTATTGATGTTCCTTTATGATCTATTCCTTATGTACTGCCAAGATTTATTTCACAACTCATGATTTTGATGTTTAAACATTATGTTCATGTTTTGAAGTTCAAATGTATATGGTCTATTTTATTTTTTCCATGCTTACCCTTACTAAGGATTTGAGCTCACTATTTATATGTTTTCTTTTCCCCATGATATAAAGAATGGTTTTAGGTATGAAAAAATGGGAAGATATTTATGGGAGATGTTGTAGATCTTTCTCCAAGATTAGAAGATTATGTTCCATGTTTCCAATGAAACTAAACTATTACAGTCCTTTGGTGACTGTTTTTTGTTATGTATTAAGTATTTCGAAAAAGTAATGTACTGTCCAAGTACTTCAAGCATTGGGTCTCTACTGTTGGAATCAGAGGAAAGGTTCAGTTAAACTTTGGAAACTAGAATGCGAAAAAATTAGTTAAATCCCTAGAGATATTTCTAAGAAATTTCTAGGGATGTCCCTAAGGATTAGTATACATATAGGTTATAGTCGTAGAATTAAAGTAACGATCAGAGAATTAATCTTATGATTCTAGAGATTGAAATTACTCCCCCTTGATTATATTGTTTTTCTAGTACGGATTTTTCCTCTCTAAATATTCTTTTAGGGTTTTATGAAATGGAAGGAAACATGAGGATTCATGTTAATGGAGAATATGATGGGCAATGGAATGATATTATTTATGAGCAACCAAATGAAATAGGATGTGGATGTCAAAACATCGTTATTATTCAAAATCAGCAATCTCCTAATATGATCAATAATCTCAAATTTGGTAAGTTTCCTGACTCATCTAATAAGAGAACGATGGAGTTTCATGATGATCATAGAGGAAATAAAGTTCAATTTACCTCATGTAAATCATGTGCGAAGAGGTATCAAGGAGAATGATTCAATGGAATTGGTAGATTCTTTGGCTGTTGAAATGATGGACACAAATCCAGTAAGTGCAAAGCAAAAGGTTCAGTTAACACCATGGACAAGGATAATGGTATTGCTATGACATCAATAATGATTAAATGTTTTAAATGTGGATTGTATGGTCATTATGAAAACCAATGCCCTAATGGAATGTCTCATAAATAGAATCAGCATTGTCGTATGAGTAGTATTTATGTTGATGATGATGAAGAGACTACAAATGATATGTGAGATGGAATAATTGTTCAAGATCGGTCAATGGATTAAGAAGGTAGTGGAATGATTTTGTGTTTATCAAGAGTAATTTTTTATAGGTAATTTAATGGTACTATGGAATAAAGAGACATCTAATGATTGTTACACTATTGTTTTCCATGATTTTTTGAAAGTATATGTTGAATGGTACCATAAACCATGAAAGGTTATTCAGATATTTTTGAAAAGTAGAAGATATGCACATAATGAAAGGATAAAGAAAAAAAATGAAACTAACTCATGACTGATATAAGGACAATGTTATATGATGGTATGAGTATATAGAATTTTTGGGATTTTGGTAAGTGGAAAGAGTTACCTTTTGACAACATTAATGTTTTCAATAAGGATCTATGGTAATTTCTGTTTCATGAGAATACATGATTAAGGTATTCGCATGTTTGGAATGTGATCAACAAGATATATCTTATGATATATGGGGGATAAATGACGATATTCAAATGCTCAGAAGTTGACATTTCTAGTAATTGTTTTTATTATACTATGAGATTAGACAGAAGTATTTTGGATAAGCCTAAAGATTGGAATGGATTATGTTGGTCATAAGTTAGTATTGTTTAAGGCTATAACTTTTTCGATATTATTGATGGAATGTTATAATTATGTAGTTTTAGAAAAAGGACAACCTGAAGGATGGGCGATAACCCGTCTCGTTGGACAAGGATGCGGGAATCAAACCCACAACCAAAGTGCGACATGCCTTTATCTCCTACCACTGGCTTACATGAAGTCCCTGGTTAGTAGAAACTTGTTTTATTATATTAAGAAGTATGATATATGAAGTATTAGTCCATTTTAGGAACCATATATGATTTATATCACAATATATGGTCTTATGTATATTTGATAACATTTTATAACCTTTTGTTTGAGACGGATGGAATGACCCGTCATTCTATCACATGATCTTCTAAAACATCAAGAATGAAAAATTCAAATTTATTTTATGAAAAGATTAAGTGAAAATTGTTCAAGGCACGAGCAATGGTGAGATTGTACCAAAATCAAGTATGTATTTCTTTTAATTCAAAAATTATTCAACAATATGGAAATGATCATGAAAACAAAAGATGTTGTCCTAGTGCTCTCATATCTGATGAATCATATGGTACCTTAGATCATAAAAAATAAATGGCTTTGTGATTGTCGGCTTTTTCATAGCCATGTCCTCTATGACTCTTCATCAGAAGTTGATGGTTATATTTCTCTTCCATATCCATATTTTCACCTATGTTCTCCTATATGGAAACCCAGTGATTAGTTAATTTGGGTAACCGTTACGTTTCATACTTTAGTTTTTAAAGTCCTGTTTTGGTATTTTTTTATGATGTGGGTTTCTATTAATGAACGTTTCATTTAGTAAACCATTTATAACCCCGACGAATTTTGAGGTAAAAATTCATTTTTAGGTTGGGTTGAATTTAATATCCTAAGATTTTATGAAAAATATTCTTTTAATTTCATTGATATCTTCTATTATACACTACACCATGTTTATCTTATACAATAAGGAACACCGTATTAGGTTGCAGCATACACAACACTATTCTTGGCTTGTGTTACACACAATTTCAAGTTCGTTTTGTGGAAATTATTCTACGCAACATTAAGTATAGATTTTGTTTAATGTCTAAATGAAATATCTTTTTATTATGTTATACGGAACACCAAATAGAGCTTTCACTACACGCATCCCAAAATTGTCTTTCATTACACGCAATCAAGACCTTCGTCGATAGCGTGTGTAGTACGCAATACTGTGTTTCTCTAAACGAGATATTATTATAATATTATTATCAACTAGTTGTAATGAATACTAATACCCACTTTTTGAAATTTTATAAAATTTATCTTTCAAAATGGACTTCATTTATTGATTTGGAATATCGAAATTAGCCTAGGGTGAATTTTTGGTATTTTTCTGAAAACTTTATATTTTTAATGAATAGTGAAAACAATTGGTTACTATTTAAAAACTAACTTCTTATTTAAATAATTATTTATTTTATTGAAATTTATTTTAGGTCAAAATTGATACATAATACCTATATAAGTTCAATTTAATTCATTAGAGTCATTTTGTAATAATTTTATACATATTAAAATTTTATTGAACTTTTCACCGTATTTTACCCACCTACTAGGAGAATTTGGAAATTCACATAAATCATATTTTTACCGATTCTATAAGTGGGATTTCAAAAATCTGAGAGACACAGTTAATATCAAGGACTAAAATATGGTTCAACGAAATGAAAATAATTTTTGGTGAATAGTAACTTTTTACTTTTATTTACCGCGGTTAAAAGTAAATATAGTATGTAAGGGTAAAAATGATATTATTATTACCCTAACACATGTCCTAATTCTATTGGATAAGTTTTATTAGTCCAAAAATTACCTTAGGAATAATATATGACCATTTAGGTCCACTTGGATTATATTAGGACATTTATTAATAATTTAGTTAAAGAAGGGTTAAAATAGTTAAAATCAATGTTCAAGAACTAAATCATTTTTAATATGGGGTCATACATAAGATAAATTCGACAATAAATATTCTTTACAAATATAAATATATTTCCCACCTAATGGTATTTTATTTAAAATTTTTAGACATTATATAATTTAATTTATTTATGACACAATGGTGATGGAGTAATTACCTAAATAATGAAATATTAAAATAATTGATATTATAAATACCCAAATAAGTTTAATTTGAGACTTTTTAAGAATTGAAATTATTTTATAGGTTAATATGACATATTAATATTCAGTTAATTAATTGTTTTTGAACTAATCATGCTGTTATGATTTTCACAAAAAATAATTACTAAATAGTGTCAAAATTGACATAAAATAGTTTTTAAAAAAACTATTATATTATTAATTGTTATTTTATTCCTAAAAATATTAGGGTTTGAAAAATGACTTAGATAATGTTATATATATTAATAATGAACCACTTGGGGTTCGTTTGTATTGTTATAGTTAGTTTATTAACCATATAGTGTAAGAAAACAAGAAGACACGGTAAAAGTTAAATTATTTAACTTAGAGTTAAATATAAATGATAAGGTTAAAATAGTAACCTAAACTTTTCTAAAATATATTTGATGATAGGATATATACCCTTACCCACCTTATATTATAAATAAATCAATTTGGATCTATTAATAACCAAATATTAATTTATAATAAAATAATACTTTATGTTTTTCCTAAGGTGCCCCTCTCCTCCCTTATAAAAGGGCACCACCTCCCTCTCCTACTCACACCATTTTGAGACATTAAGCTTAGATAACCAATGCCCATTTTATATATCCACATCCCTAGAAACATTCTGGAGGTTCTGGTTTTCTCAATAGACCAACACTACTTCTTTAAGAGTAAGCTTAAAGGAGGTGCATCGAAGAAGAGGTAATCTCTTCTTCTGATTGTCTCAAGTTTCTTTCTTCTTCTACTTATTCTTCATTAGTTGTATCATAATAAAGTAACAACATAAGTATTAATTATATACTGATATGTTATTAAAAATATGAAACATCCCAATTTCACCTTCTATCCATCCTATGGAAAACGAAATCACCGCGCGTGCGTACGTACAGAATACCGTCTCCACGCCGTGGTGTAATCTGTTTTCGACCACCACCTTACTTGGATGGGTATAATGGTGTAAATAAATAACTATATATTATTTTTTTAAATTGATATTGATTCTGAAATATTATACATACGTTTCAATACAATTCCACGATCATGGGAATGATATCATCGCTCGTGCGTACGTACGGACTACCCTCTCCACGAAGCAATGAGATTCATTCTCCATGATAACCATTCATTAATGATTATAATGTATATATAATGAATAATAATGAGATATATGTCATAATAAAGATTCTGGAATTATGTATATATATATTTATGGAATCCACTTAATTCCATTCAATTCAATAAAGAAACGAAAACAGCATTCATGCGTACGTACAACCTACCGTCTCCATGAACAGTGTATTTCATTCCATTTATAGATCTATCATATATATATATATATGATGAATATATATTATATATAGATCATTTTTTACATTTTGTAATTATGTAAATCATGATATAAGTAATAATATCATGAACAAAAAGTCGAAACACGTACAATAACTGAAACGATTTTACCAAACTCGCTGCTTTTACATCGAATTTACAAAAGAATAGGTAATATAAAGTCATAAGTAAACTATATATGATATCATTACAATGAATATGATTCTGTAATAAATCAATGAAATTATTTAAATCATTATATAGGAGGTTCCGATACATACGAATCATATCAGATATAAGGTAAGGGATAACTTTTCCAATCTCGTTTTTATATGAGATTTTTTATACGTAAGTATTTACTAGGGTTATAATTATCATCAATGTCCATGTTTTCTAAAAATTATTTCATGTATGTTTAAAGTCCTTTTTACAAATTTTTGACTTTTACTACATGTAATCGAAGGAATACTTCTTTTGTTTACCATACAAGGTACTTTTTTGACTTTTCTGGAAAAAGTACGAGAAGAATGTTTTTTAAACTTATACGGCATGAATGGATTTTTAAAATTTCATAAAACCAAATTTTATTAAAGCTTCCCCTACAAGATTTCGTGACTATTTTCAACAAAAAAATTTCCTTTTAAAATTTCATGTCATTTTTTGAAAAGAATATTATTTTGAAGAAGAAAGGATATTTTCCTCAATAAGTCATTTCAAGTTTTTTATCAAAACCATTTTTCTATATAAGATGGAATTATTTCATATGTGTGTGATTCAAGTTTAATGTCTCTATGATTTACATGGTTTCAATTTTCTTATGTTGAAATGATATACATTTTTTATATTTATTATGTTATGATGGGATGATGTTTAGGAAACCCATTTTATTCTTTGGGTTATGATTAATGATTTATGTTTATGTTGTGGAACACAAAAGAATGATTTTATTATGATATGGGTGGGACCAATATCTCCTTACAATGAATTGGGTAAAGATTTATATCTCATGAGATAGACATGGCTGAAACAATAAGTTAATCAGGTTCAGTGATACAGGACTGGAACGAGTTGTGAACTCGATTCAGAAAGGGACTTTGTCCACTAAGATGTTCATAGCAGCAATACCTTGGATACTATGGAAATCATATCATGTGCTTAATGTTTTTACACAATTAAATGTTTTATTCCCATGTTATTTTATCATGATTGATGTTCCATTATGATTTATGCCTTACATACTGCCAAGATTTATTTCAAAACTCAAGATTTTGATGTTTAAACATTATGTTCATGTTTTGAAGTTCAAATGTATATGGTTTGTTTTATTTATCCCATGATTACCTTTATTGAGCATTTGAGATCACCCTTTATATGTTTTCTTTTCCCCAAGATATAAAGAATGGTTTTAGGTAATAAAAAAGGGATGATCTTTATGGGATATGTTGAAGAACATTCACCAAGATTAGAATATTATGTTCCATGTTTCCAAAGACACAGAACAATTACGGTCCTTTGGTGTCTGTTTTTGTTATGTATTAAGTATTTTGAAAAAGTAATGTAATGTCCATGTACGTCAAGATTTGGGTCTCTACATCCAGTCTTATGAATTTGAATTATTTATTTAATGATTTTAGGAATACATTTTTACATCACCAAATTGATACCTATGTTGTTGTATTCAAAGAATATATATTGTTGTATTCACATATATGAAATGATCAATACATTGAACATCAGTTTTTTTTGAATAACTTTACAGATAACCACATATATTCTTTTATTTGGAAAAGTCATTTCTGTATCGATGTCGTACATTTCCTAAATAGCATTTCCAAGGAAGTAGGAGTTTTAGTTGACTTAGAGAAGGTGAGAGATGTTGTTAGTTGAGAGAACACCCACAATGTATTTGACATAAATAGATTCTCATGGTTGGATGGTTTGTACATGAATTTTATAGAGGACTTATCTTGGATTGAATAACCTCTTACGGTATTGATAAATAATGTTGATAATATTATATGGCTTGAATCCAGTGAGGGATACTTTCAAGAGATGAATGTAAAATTGACATAATAAGTGATCCTTATTCTTATAGAACATGGTAAAATCTAAACCGTCTACTATAATGAATTAGGTATTATTCTAAGAGAGGTTTTGACTCCAGAAGTTCGGGCATTTTCATACATGTTGTGGAAGTTGAGGACTCTTTAGTGAAATTACTAGATACATGATCTTGAGTTTAAATTTCAATACACTCCATGAATTATTAAAGGAATTACCTACTGGGATAGCATTGTAATGTGTTTATAAACCATAAAAGCCTCTTGTATATATTTGAAAAGTTATAGATAAATCATATCCATTGAATTTGGGTTGAATAATTATAGTACATTATCATCGAGATTTCCTATAATCACGGGATATGTAATTTGGATAATTTTTCTCTGAAATACAAGACCTAGAAACATTAAATTTTTCATGCTGATAGTAAATAGTAGTTTGTGGAAATATGTTCAGAGTTTCACATTGTGGTGTAGGACCATCCTGTATATTCTGTAATACCATCACTATCATTGACATATTGAATTATTAAAATTGTAATGATGCGGAAATTTTTAGATCTTGAGGGTGTGGAACTAAAAGAGTGAATTTTGGTTTAGGAACCACCTCCAAATAGGCCCATAGACAATTTATAAATATTTCAAATTAATGAGAGTATTTGGGTTCTTAGAGATATGATAAAGGAGTGGATGTGGAGTCACATATCTATGAGTGGGAAGTTCATCTATGTATATTCCATATGTATCGTGATATTCCCTAAAAGTATTCTTTTTCAATAAAAAGCCTCAGATAGTAGGATTTATCATTAGGAGTTATACTTAAAAGTATATGTAGGTGGGGATCCAAAATCATTTCATCTTATTACATCTTCGTATTGTCCCGTGATAGAAATTTGAGAATGTTTTTATGTATTTTTTTCATTGGAAAACAAGTTCTCAAGATGTCAGCATTTCAATATGGGTTATAATGGATCAATGGATGAACATTACACACAAACATTATATCAAGGAGACATTATCATTTGATGAGTTTAGGATATTCTATGTCTGAAAGATTATATGAATATGTGGATTTCTCATACTATCATTTCTGATATGGATGCTTATTTCTGATCATGGTTTTAGAAATGGTTGTATAATTCTATGAGTATACATAATCCTCTGAGAATATATTTTCACCCTCAGACCAATGTTCAGTATAAACATACTATAGTGGTGATCGAATAAATTCACCAAGAATTTTCCCTTTATTTTTATTTTTTACATGGAGACTCATCTCCCTCTCATTAAATTAAGTTTAAATAATATCATTCTATAGAAGATTTAGATATATCCCTATGAGGCCCTATATGGTAGTTCATTCCGTTCAAACCAATGCTGGTTAGATGAATGAGATGTTGTACTACATGTTCTTCATATTGTTCAAGAGATTTTGGTGTAGGTGGAGCTGATTAAGAAGAATAATTATACTATTTAGTCAAGAAATAAATCCTATGTCGATATTTTTTGATGACCTCTATAGATAGGGGTTGTGGTTCTTGTATTCTCGTTGATGTCACCATGACATAGGAATAGATAGATATAGATAAATGGGAATTTTTAGTTTTTCATCATTAGACCTTTTCTGATTTTAAAGAGGGTCGTAATAGTATCCTATTGGTTTCTATTGTAATTGTTAAACAATTACATGCCAAATTTCATCCATGTTTTGTAGCTTGACTATTCTCATGATGACTCCTATAATATTATTATCCCAATGATGTAGAGATTAATGTTGATGCTTATTTTTAGAAATATAATAAAGGTATCATTGTTCAAAAAATGAATTATATATGAGGCAATTTTGTTTTATTAGTATGGGTAATATAGTAGAACAGATGGGTAAAGAATGAGGCATGGGAACATGAAAACGATGTATGTGCTTAGTGGATGATGTGTTTCTCAAATATCATTTATACACAATTATGATGTGAACATGGGGACAAGATTCATTATGGTGGAATGACTGTAAAAGTGAAGTTTCTTCCTTTAAGTATGGATTACATTAATTTTAGTTAAATAACTTATTATTATTTTTAGAAGTATATCCAGGTTTTTTTTTCAGTTAGGCTGTTTATAAAATGTTAGAAGAAATGTGTTGTTGTATGAAAATAGCCTAATTTCATGCTATGTAATTCTAATAAATGAATTCTACCAATTTATTAATGTATAATTGTCTGGAAAGAACCATTCTATACCATGTATAGGGTTCTTATTGAGGGAATCATGATATATACACATCATGTAAATGTTAGTGTATTTGTATTAAAAAAGGATGTATGGGTTAATATTTATTGGATAGTGCCTCACCCCTCCTCCCACTCTTTTAATGGGTCCCCCTCACATGCCTATTCATATCACATGTTATTGTTTTGTGATCCAAACATCAAAACCATATCTACATGTTAGGATGGAAGAAAAGTAGTATGTTCTTTGGTATTTTTACTCCTTTTTTCATTCTTCTTCCTATTGGCATTGTTTTTCGTTGGCATGCTCATATTCAATAATTATAGGGTGTATATCTATTCTGCATATTTCTTCTAATCTAGGACATAATAAAGACTAATACTGTACAAGGATATTCATATGATATTTAGGTTGGTGGTATAGTTTTTATTCCTTCATGTATTGATGTTTTATACTATGTAATTTGGGCTACAATCTTATTTCAACGCGTGTCTCCTCTAAATTGAATATTAATTAATTTAGATGCCTTAAATGAGAACCGCATAATATGATTAGGTTGCTTTTAAATGACCCGATTCATGTTGTGTGATGAGCAAATTTCAATTGTGTCTATAAATGATTAAATGGACAATCTTTCATCTAAATGGTTCTGGAATATATTATTATTATGATATAAAAAATAAATGGGTAATTGTTTTTTAATATCTTGGATAACACACTAACCAATTAAGGAATAAATTAATATAAGAGTGGGGTATGAAAACATCAACTAATTAATTTTAACAATTATTATGTTGTTGTTATTATTAAATGAAAATGATATATTAATTAAATTTTTGTTCCCCCTAAAGCATTATATAATTCTGATAGATTATGAATTCGGGCATGGTAAACCTTGAAAATTATTTTTAATGGTCATGATGACCATTTTTCATTATTTATTCATATATCTTTAGAGTATATTTATTAAATTATGTCACTAGGCCCAAGGAATATATATAAATATATTCCTGATATGTTCTTGGACCCCCTTATAAATATGATATTAGCATGGTGTGTATTATTTTTATGTGTATGTTAAGATCATAGTAACCTTCTTTTGTGATAATGGAATGTAGATTTTATACCATAATATAAGCATGGATACTGTATATTTTGATATCGGTCATGTAGTACCCTTTACAATTGTGAATCTAATATTGGGATTCCTTATATTGGTGATACTTTCATGGAATCCATTACGTTCATGATATAAGGAATCATATCCCTTATAATTGAGATATTGGGAATTGTGACCCTTGTTATTATTCATATATATTCCATCAAGAGACAAATCAAGTAATTCCAGATTGTTTTTCCTCTCGGAACAATGTACTAAACATTTACATATATTATTACAAATTTTGATCATTATGATTGCACACTTCATCATTTTATGTATAGGGTGGAAATTTCTAGAATCGATTTGTGGTTGAATGCTAAGTTTACATAACACCATATCATGGATGCCTATTTCTCCCTCTAATAATACTTTTTTGCAAGTGTATATAAGTGGAACCATCCTATTATGTGTTATTGACTTATTTTATTACATAGGATTGGAGATCGGTAGAACATGACTTGGAAGGAGCATGATATTATTTGGTTGATTTGGGTATTTTGAACCATTTTCAATATGATGACTTATATAGACTACATCATTCCATGTATACATGTGTTACCTGTTTTGTTGATGTGTGACAATATTATCCATTGTATATTATTCTATTTAATAATTTATTATTATTATTATTCAATTATTTGATAGTTATTCTTTATTATGATTCCTTTCCATTACAAATATAATTCCAATATTTTTATGTTATTACTTATATGATGTGTTGCATGTTTATATTGATGTCGTAGTTTCCCAAGAAACTCACCCCTGTCCTCCACTACTAGTTGGAAATCCATAGCATATATGGAGTTCATCATGAGGCTATGTTTCCCATCAGCACGAGGATAAATTTATGTGGAATCATGGTCTGGGCGCCTCACCATAATGGTAATCTCTTAGACATCATTAATGGTTGGTTTCAAATTTAAAATTATCGTATAATGTTTATAATTGATTCATAATTTTATTCTTGAGATTATGGAAAAAATATCTCACTAGTCAAAATGAATATAAAAAAATTCATTTTGATTTTATGAAAAAATTATTTTAAAAACATTCAGTTTATACAAAAATGATTATAAAAATTTATTACAATAAATATGATATAAATGGATTAAAGGGAATATTTGTATCCATCAAAAACAATATTAGGAAATTAATCAATTTTATTAGTTTTTTGTTATGATGAACCTAGTTTTAAAAATATGGTGTATATATTTCCCATTAACATGATTTATCATGAATACAACATACATGATGAAATTATTTATTCACCTACAAATTATTTCTTTTAAGGGGGTTTGAAATGAATTTCAACATGTCATATGTGGTTTTCCAACTAAATTTTATTTCATTAGGTTAATAAACATTATGAAATTTTTAGACCACAATTATATGTGAATAGGTATATAAGCTTTTTTATAATTTATTTCAACTTGGTTTATATAGATTTATATATGTGATAATAATAACAACATTTATTAATTTCCAAAACCAAATTCAAGTTCATTGAACGAGTTATTTTTGTATCTGTATAATTTTCATTAGAAATGTTCCATGTCATTAACTATTATCTTTTTAATTAGTCTATGAACATCCACATCAATTTATTTTCTCATATAAGATCTTGTAATTCGTTATATTTATTTATCCATATCATATTTTTTTATTTATTTATAACTAGTTTGTAATGAATAAAATTATATAAAATTATTGTGTTTCAATGTCATTTCATTTCCATATTTTATTTGTCAATAGTTAATTTGGAATAAATAATTTTATATAATTTTCTTCATCCAAATTCTTATTCATCTCCTCAGGTAATAATTTTTTTTACATGTATAATTTTTATTTAATCAATTATTGATTAAAGAATATAATGTAATTATTTTTTATGTCATAAAAATGTTATATATTATTATAGATTTAGAATATTTTTCATACAAATATATTTATCTTAAAAATAGATAAGAATTTCTTTGATTATTCATCAATTATTGTTTAAAATAATTTTCCCAATTGTTTTAATTTTTTCAAAGAAGTGGAAAACATGTTTCCCTTATTTTTTCTCATGGAGCATTTCCAAAAAGATAAGAAAGAATTATTATTTTTACAAAGAATTCATGAATATAATTTCTTTTCATCATATCCTATATTTGATTTTAATACCCCTAAAAAATTATTTGTTTCTATTAAGTGAAATATTATTTTTTTATTGTTTTTATTCTCAATGTGACATTGAAAGAGGAAAATTAATTTTCATAGACTATATTTTTGTTAATATTTTAGTTACACACACACACATGTATATATATATATATTAATCAATGAAAACATTACATAATCATACATATACTCCACTTGGAAGAAATTATGATGATACTATTCATATTCAGTTTTTATAGATTATTATTTTTTAAACATGTTTTTTCATGGAAATTGGTTTCTTCTACAATTTTTAATCTTGATATTATGAAATTTATTTATTTTTATATTGATAATATAAAAATAGCATATTTTATGAATAATTTATGGTTCTTTTATATTTCTTATGATGATAAGGGATCCCGATAACCATTTAGATGATGTTTGAGCTTGATATTTATCTCAAAGGAATTGTGTAAGGGAACAATTTAATTATATTATCGTATTTAACAAAGAGATTATTGGAATTTAAAATATATTTTATTCTATATATGTCAGATTATAAGAGTGATTTGATATTTATGTTCCTTGTTACAAATTTTCTAACATTTTTATTATATCATGTTCTATTATTTCCTTTATTGATGTTTTATTTTTAAATTTCATTTAATTGTTCACTTATATAATTATTATATTATATAAATGATCTATGTAATGTTTCAGGATTTTTTATTTTGGATTTTATAGATATAAATTATCTGATTTTATTCACATGAAAATTTATTGTATTGTCATTCCCATATTCTCATCTAAAAATCAATGATGACATATAATAGTAAAATCATATATTTAACCTTAATAAAATTTTAGTATCACTCTTAAATTTCATTATATTTCTTATGTTATGTAGAATAATGTTAAATTATTTTTTCTTCAAAGGAATCATACAAATGAATTTTATGGGATATTTCAATGAATTAATGTGGAATAACAAATATAGGTATAGTGAAATTGTAAATATATATTAATCTTAAATGAATCATTTCATGATAATATAGGTGATACAATATTTCATTTTGATGTTGTATGTTATAGATTTTTGAAATTGTAACACATTTTTTAGTATTAATGATTTAAATTTAATGATTGTATTTTTAGCGTTGGATCTGAGAGTATTGATTTGAGGATGTTATTGTTGTTATCAGGTCACAGATTAGTTAACATTATAGATTATAATTATTATTTTATTGGTTTTGTTAAGAAAAAAAATCTTATTTTTATAACTAATTGTTGATTATAAGGCTTAAGCACTACATTTTGAGCTTTTAAGTGATTGGATATTAAGGAAAATTGTGATATTTCAAGAGATATTGGATTGGGTTGAGGTATATATGACACATTGATTAAACATGAAGGATTTGTTGTAATGAGTTCTATTATATTTTTAATTTTTTTGAAGGGTATGATGACACTATTTCTGTATAAAAAATCACTTATATTGAGGTTATTTAAAAAATATTAAATATAGATTTGTTTTCTTATCAAATGATTATGTTGACCGTTTGGTGTTTTTTGTGAAAATTTTAGAGTAAAACAAAATATTTATTCATTAAAATGATAATAAATTTCGGAAATTTGATTACCTTATTCTATTAATTTGATAATTTGGTAATTTATAATGATATATTGAATAAAATATCATTTTTTGGATTATTTTATATTTTATAAGATGATGTTAGTGTTTGAGGAATTAAAATTTCATCTTGATTTGTCAATTTTCTTTTGAAAAGAATGTTATTGTGTTATAAATTCAATGAATGTTGAAATTATACAAGCCATGTAATTATATTATTCTTCTTAATGAGAGTAAATAATAATGGAAATACTAAACTCTAGGAATAGTATATTGAATTATAAAATTTATCCTATAGAATTCATTTCTAGCGAGTAAATGTGTTTTCTCATACCTCATTTTTAATAGCTTTTTGTTCATTTCCATTCTCATAATCATTAATGTTCTTATGATATATTTTTTCTATTACCCTATATCATTTTTATAAAACATTAACCTTTTAAACTATGTCAATATTTTCACATAAAATAAATATTTTCTGATTTGGTTATCCATAATGTGTTATTTTAGGAGATCATAGTATTTTTCATTCCTTCATTTGAAAAAGATATCTAATTATCCATTTTTTGGTTGGTTTTTTCAAAATAAGTATTTAAAAATGTAATACTCTTTATTACTATGTTAATTATTGACATCCTTGTTTTAATTATAAAAAAACAATTATTTTAATGTTAATGACTAGTTTCATGTTTTATACAACTATTTCATTACTCTGATATAGGATGAATAACATATCTAATTTTGAGACACTTTTTATATTGGGAAAGCCAAATTGAGAATCCATTATTCGTGATTTTCCACTAGAATAAAAAAATCTAGTTATGTATGGTGTACCATTAGGATATCAAAATATGATAATGTTGTACAATTGGACAGAAATATTGAAAATCTCTAATAATTCATTAGAAGATATTCCCTCAGATTTCACAACACTATTTGATAGATCACCATCATAATGAAAAATTATCTATTTCTAACCCTCCACCAATATCATACTCCCAGAGCAAAATACCACTAGAGTGAGACACCATCATTCCATTAGTCACCAATAGCCCAAGACACCTCCATTACATTCTTATCATATCTATTTTAATTATATTACTCTACTTTATATATATATTTAATTCAATTAATTTATAATGTTAAATATTTCCACTTAAATTATCTACCGTAAACATTTAATGGAGTGTCAAAATGTGTCGCATGAGGAAAAAGATTATCTAGATAATATTTTTAATTCAATTGATAAAAGTGTAGCACACTTCCTCATGAAAGAAAATATGCAAGAATATATGAAGTGGTGGTTAAAGTAAACTGATATAATGAAAAGATCTTGACAGTAAATATCTTATATATCATTGAACTAAATTGAAAACATGAATAGATCACCTACTGTAAACATTCAACTTGATGATGAACTACACATTCACGTTCATTGCATTACATCACTCAAAGAACAAGTGTTTGAAGCACTCTTTTTTCTAGAAATTTTCGAGAGAATCATACACATGATTCTCTACTAAATCAAAAAAGAGTCCCAATATGCATTAAAATAGACCGAGCATAGTCAAACTCTCGTTTTGAGACCGACCCTATGGTATTCATTCCTTCTACTGTGTGCATTAACTATTTTAAAAAATTTTCATATTTAAAAATGGAAATTAGTTTGTCTATAAATCAAAATATATACATTTATATTCTATGTTAATTAGTATTCATATTGTATATTGTTCTAGGAAATAATTTCATCATATCCAATAATGTTGTATATTATTCATCCATGATCTAATTAATCATCATTGCAATATTTAGGAAGAAAAAGAACTATCTCATACTACTTATTTTGTTAAAATAGGTGGTATTTAATTATTTCAAGGATTTCAAAATAATCCATTTTTATATAAATTTGTATTTGTTACTCAATTCATCCCTATTAAGATGTTCACTCCAACCAATATTTTCTATCAAGTGAATTATTTATTCTGAGTTAAATTAATAAAATTCTTTTCTAATGTGACTTAGTTTGTAATTTGATGATCAAAATTTATTCCATTTCAATATACAGTTCATCAAATGGATAATCAATAGTAATTTTATACTACCAATATATTTAATTTCATTAATGGAAAAAATTGTGATCAATGTAAAAAAAATAAATTCATATATAGAGAGTGTGTTTCAAAATTTGTTATAATATAAAAGATAAATATGTTATAAATGATACATCTAGAATTAATTGAGATGATGTTACATTGTTAGAATAAAATAATAATTATATTTAAATTATATCCCTTTACTATGCATCATGAGATGAAAAAATTAATATAATATCATCTTGTAAACAACATTTAAAGTTTTTAAGAATATGTATATTTCCCAGATGAGATTGTAAAATCTTACAGGAATGGGTTTTAATCTCTATATTTTTTAGTATAATAATTATAAAATGATTCCTAAGGAACCCATTTCTAATATGTATAGTAGGTCCAATTAGATTTTCACTATAATGTTCCCACATGGATATCCCATATCAGAAATGGAATCAATTTGGAGATTGCTTAGATGCCAATAAAAAAGACTGATAAGAACATCATTTTTGATAAGAGAATCGTGAGACAATAATAATATTCCAATGAAAAGGATGATATAAAAAATTATGATTTATGAATAAGAATTAATAATAAAACATGAAGATAATGAGGAGCATAAACTTAATTAAGTAGATTTAAATAATACTTTTCATAAACAACTAATTAGAAAAAAAAGAAAGATAAATAAAAATATACGAGGTATATTCATAAGGAATCACCGTCTGATAGTGATGAAGAGATGTCTCTGTTAACTAGAATACTAATAAGTTCTATAGGAGGAATTTTTTATTCATCATAAAATCTAATTATAATGGAATGTATGATAATAGAGGCAATTTGAAGAAATATTGGAAGAAGAATAACAATCCATATGAAGTTTTGTACCTTGAATTTAAGATGAAATATTACATAAAATATAACATACCCAATTGTATTTATAGAAAGAAATATGGAGATAAGGATAGTAAATACAAAGTGTCCATTAAATAAACATTGAGTGATTTAGTGGATAACATCAGTTATTAAAATTAATCACCTAAAAATAATCCTGACAGAGCTAATATGTGTTTCAGGTCTATAGTCGGTAAGGTACATTGATTCATACAATTAATAATATTTTTATCTATAATAATTTTGATGATTATTATGAAGAAAAACGTTTTGATGATATTATGTTAAATGAAATATTCTTCAAATATTTTAATATGATAGAGGATTCCATTAATGAATTAAAAAAAATTTAAAAGTCATAAAATGAATCACGTTCTAACAATTAATATATAATATTTAGTATATATGGAAAAAATGAAAAATTATCAACCTCAGAAAGAGAAAAATAAACATACAAATCAAATGAAAAATTGAAAAAATATCTAGAAAAGATTATAAATGTTTTAGAGACACACAAAAAAAATATTGGGAAATCATGTTACACCATAATATTTCACTAGAATAGGATATGAGCCTATACAAAGAATAAAATATAAATGTACATTTGTTCCTAAATGTTAACATGTAATTTATACTACTAATAATTTTAAAAAAGGACCTAACTATGTTTTTCATTCAAAAATATTCAAAAATATTTACAAGTAACCCATAAGTAATTTATGAGTTCACAATTATCTAATTACTAAAACCTCTATACCGAAACAGAATTGTGTAACAAAAAAAGATCATGTTTAAAACGTTTTTCTAGGGAAAATCCTAGAAGAACTCCCTTAGATATCTATGGTACATGGAAATTTAATTTTCTAGTCTTACAAAAGGATATTATTAATTTTTCAAGAGCCTTATAATGGATTATGGTGGCCATATTACCTTTGGGGATAATCCATATGGAATGACTATCATCCTAGGATAGATTGGTAATAAATATTCATTTTTAATTTCAAATTTCATTATGTTTATCTTTTAATGTATATCGAAATCATCATTTATAATTTTGTGATGATGGTTTTTTTTATTTTATGATTGATTCTTGAACTGTTTTGGATTCTATCATTACCATACCTTTTACTTCATTGAGTAATGACAATGTTTATGATATTGATTTAAACTCATTGAATTATCAAAATGTCTCATTCATGATTCAATTTCACAAGGATTTGTGGATTTTGAATCAAATACTAGGCCATATCAACATTCAATCACATAGGTAGATGGCATGGAATGGGTTAGTTATGTAACTTATTATTCTTGAGTTTCATAGGAATATATTTTGTAACCCATGTCAAAAATGAAAAACTCACAAAGTTTATTTTAAATTGGAGAATTAATGTTAACATATCCACCCCTTATCTTGGTTCACGTGGATATTTTTGGACTATATATAGTTTCATTTCATAATGTGAATCACCATGTTTATGTTATTGTTGATGAATTTTCAATGTATACATGGTTATACATTCTATATCCAAGAAGATAATATTTCTCTTACATTACAAAGTACACTATGTCTATAAATAATCATAGTGGGAAATGAATTAAAATTTTAATGATTGACCAAGGATGTGAGTTTGAAAATAAATAATTTGAAAGATTTTTTAAAAAATGGATACAATTATAACTTATCTGGTACTATAACTCCCTAGTATAATGCATTTGATGAAAGAATAAACATAACATTAAAATAGATAGAATATAATACGCTAAATTAGAATGACCTACCAACCAATTTTTTGTATGTAGCTATCAATATATCATGTTATATCATCAATAGATTTTTTATCAGACCAATCCTTAAGAAGAAGCCTTATGATGTGTGGAACAATATAAAACATATGATTCATTACATAGTGTGTTCGGTTGTAATGTATATATTTATAAAAATATTGTTAATTTGGAAAAACTTTCATCCAAATATTATGATGGAAGTTTCATTGGTTATTCAATAACTTTAAAATCCTATTAAGTTTCAATAATATGACAAAAAAATTTTGTGAATCGGTTCATGTCAAATTTGATTAGATGGATCCACATGATCTTAAAACATCTTTATAAAAACATGATGATGTATTATCTTATCACAATTTAAATTATAAATCATTTTACTATAATATAAAATAAGAAAAAACATAATCTAGTTTGGAATAATTTTCAAATTGATTAGAACCTGAACTAGAATATCCATAAGTAACTAGTTCATATTACTTTTGAACTATTAGAACTATTATCTACCATCCTTTACCTGATGTTTTTGGTGATCTAAAAAGAGGAATGGAAAATAGAGATTATATTACAAATCATGTTGAATATCAAGGTTTATTATTTCATCATGAACCTATGGACATCAATGAATCCATAAATGATGAATTATGGGTAATAGCAATGAAATAAGTATTAATTAAATTTCAATGAAACAAAATTGGGGAAAATATAGATACACACAAGGAAACATTGGATATTTTAACTAAATGGGCTATTAAGAATAATTTTTATGAGTTAGGAACATGATTTAGAAACAATGGTAGACTTTTTGCACATGGTTATAAACAAGAATAAAGAAAACACTCTGAGGAATCATTTTTACGTGTTTCCAAAATTGAAGTAATAAAAATCCTACTTTCTTATGAAGCACAACATGACCTAAATATTTATCAATTCGATATAAAGAGAGAATTTATAAGTGGTTATATAGTTTACGATGTTTTTTTGTACAACCCCTTGTATTAAAAACCCTCATTTTTGAAATCATGTTATTAAATTAACTAATTTTTTATATAGTTTACAATAATTTCATAGAGTTTGGTAGATAGGATAAAAAATTGATTTCAAAGGGTTTTTGAAAAGGAATAACTGATCCCAATTTTTTTATAATGATAATTTCAACAGATGTATTAGTAGTAGAAATATATATTTATGATATTATTTTTGGATCATCAAAAAATGTTATTTTTATTGATTTTTAAAAATGAGGAAAAATGTGTTTTAAATGCGCTTAATGAGTGAAGTCAAATTAATTCATAGATTACAGATTTTTCAAAAACAATAATAATTCATTATTTTAAATAAATTTTTATAAAAAAATGATATTTTATATTGTTTTTTTTGATATCACTATTAGTGATGATAATACTCTGAGTGCTACCTATAAATTGGATCTTGATGAAGATGTGAATCCAGTTCAATAATCCAATTATACAGTTGTGATTAGAATTCTTTTATACATGACTGCAACCTAACCATATATTATGCTTAGTGTATGTATGTGTACTGGATTTGAAGAAAACCCATTTGAGTCTCACCATGTTTTGGTAAAATTAATTTTCAAATACCTAATGTATACTACAAATTTATGTTTATTGTTCCGTTGTGGATTAGAATTTTATTTAGTATGTTATTATGATTCTTAATTTTTGTGGATGAATGTTAGACATAAAAATAACCTTATAAACCTATCATGTTTTAGAAAAATAAATAGTTTCCTTTTGTATTAAAAAGATGATTTTGGTTTTATTATTTACGGCTAATTATCATAACATTATTGCGAGTAGTTTCTATAAAAAAAATTATATGGATGAAACATACTCTACTATAATATATATATGAATTCTGAAATGTACCCATAAACTGTAATAATAATGTTAAAATGACTGTTCCCAAAAATATGGTTTCATATTCATGGAAAATATATATTGATATAACACATCACATTTTGAGAGACTTTTCTCAAAAAAATGATATGGGTCGTGAATTTATATTCACAGAATAATAGTTGGCATATAAATTTACTAATTAATTTAATTATTAATGAATTAACAATATCAAACATGAGTTAGGAATGATATTTTTTTGATATGTTTAACTTTTATGTGGCATAACATGTTGATGAAATAATATTGTAGTTAACATACCATTAGGGTGACTGGTTGTTAGTTGGAAATGCTGATGGATTATAATGTCATAGGTTTGTCATGCCATTTTCATATCACATCATTACTATGTCATGTCATTCAATTTTATTCCATTTTGAATTTTTCTTTATCTAATAATTTTGAACTATTTATTTTTTTTAGTTTAACTTATTTCAGGTAACCAAGTGCGTGTTTTTAATCAGTTTTGATATTGATTTCAAGTGTTAGTTTAATTTTAAAATCCATAATTTCCAAAATGATATTAAAATAGAATTATTTCAATTCCAAACATATCATGAGCCTCACACAACCCTATTATATCTCTCTCATGCCGAGTGCAACCCTTTTCCTCATGGTTTTCAAACTTTCTCCTTACCCTCTACTATGTTTTCTAAAGATATCTGAATACAATGAATGAAGCATGTATTGGATCACTCTCTATCGATGTTTATATAATCATAGAGAAGAAATGCAGTGTTGATTTCACCTTCTCCAGTTTCTCTAGTTGCACTAGATAATCTAGATAATTCCAATAGAATTATAGATCCATAAAAATATGATGAATCAACATGGTTGTTTTCTAGTATGTTTATGGTACTCAGTGATCTACATAATTTGGGTTGGTAAAGTAGGTTTCATCATAATTAATACCATTTGATTCTATGATTTTATAGTATTTTTATCAGCATGTAGAGTTTTTTTTATGATGATGGTGTTGATTGGGACCAAAGTTGTGTGAACGTTCATGTTTTTGGTCTTCCATTAAAGAAATGGGCTATATGGTTAGGTTTTCATAATTATGTATTTTATGATGATTACCCAGGAATAATTATAGGAGGTAGTGATTTTTTTATATATCATGATTCAATTTTTGTTCCTATATGAAATTTCACAACCTAAAGGCCTATTTCTATAGTGATGGATGTGGAATATAGACTACACATTATGATTATTTAGTAGATGTTTTTCCCAATAATGGTTGATTTCAAAAAATTTTGTTATCACGATGTGTATCTTCTGTCTATTATGACAATGGGTCATAAGATCCATATATAATGATATATCATGGTGATTATGTGTGAGATAACCATTACATAATCTATATCAAATTCTCTAATCGCCCTAATGACAATTTCTTCTATGTAGAAGGCCAAGGGCCTAGTAACCTCGGATGCAGAGTGTAATATATAATGCAGATGTTATTCATTTACAAGTGATACTTATTCAATGATGATGATTAAATTTAAAGCATGGATGAAATACTGTGTTGGATATTATCAAAATTAATATGTTGAGTATATTCTGCTTGGCCATATAACCAGGTATAAGGATGATATTGATCCCTTATTGGATCTTGATGATTTGGTTGGATAATATAATCAGTATATGTAATATGTAGTTTCTGATGAATAAGGTGAATAATTTTTTGACATATGGAATGATTTTAACTTTTCCCCACAGATCAACAAATTTTTTTCTTATCTCCTAGTCCACCTAGGTGTCTTATTATAAGAGAAAAAGTCATCTAAATAGATAAATAAGAGACTGGGGTCTCTAGAGATGTGTAGTATAAAATTTTCATATCTAATCAATGATATGATGATGATAATAATTTGGAAAAAGAATATTAGATTGGAAATTGAGATAATGATGATGAAAATGAGTGTGATTTAGCTGATGAAGGTGATAAGGATTATTTTGATCTAAATGGTTCAATTGACTGAAAAGAGTGTAAGGAAGTTAAAATGCCTCCAGAGAATCAACATGCATCTATTGAGGGGGATAAATCCCCATCTATTCACATATTTAATAAAGAATTATCTCTTGATGAATTTGATTCCAAATCTATATACATTGGTCAAGAAGTCCTTAATTCTTCAATTTCTGAGAAAATTAGAGTTATTGATATTTCATAATAGTATGTATCTTAACTAGTGAAAATAATTAATTTTTAGAATGAATTTGGGAAAAATAGTTAGTTAATTTAAATGTTCATAAGCCACCAGTGGATGATAATGTGGAAGGTGAATCCACTGATACTCTTCAACTGAAGGATGTTCACATAAATGATGCATATCATATTGGTACACAATCAGAATATGAGTCTTCCAGTTCTATTGAACAAATATGAAATGCGAAAAAATGAAAAAAAATCCCCACAACAGCTGAACAATTTATAGCTGGAGAGAGTTAATATGTTCACATACTTGTCGAGACAGTTGTTGGTGTATCTATTAGTGTGGATCCTCCTAAATCATACCCTATAGTTTCCGAGATTTATTGGAGATGGTTGATCTCATGTTTGATGAATGAGTAATTTTCTCTAGTACATAATTGATTCCACCAAATAATAGTGAACATAAAGTTCAAGTCGATGGTGATCCAAATGAAACTTTGATCGATTAAGTTGACATTGAAGCATCTTTAGAAAAATATTCTTCAGTGAGAACACCTTCCCATAAACCAATTACTCCACCTTCTCATGTTATTCTAGTGTATGTAGTCACTCAGGCTGCCCTGATTAATTTAATTGAAAATATACTTTTTATAATTTCATAAGTGGATGAAGAATCAATATCCTCTCCTAAAAAATAATTTTAAAATAATTCCCATTTTCTATTTGAGTTGTTTTATAGAAAAATAAAACCAAAGATAATAAATCACATTTATGAGATAGATAATGAGAATTAGCAGATAAGTGGTGAACTACAATTCATGATTTATTTGATTTCAGAAATAAGGTTAAATTTAAATAATCCATTAATGGAATTCTTAATATTCATGAGGATATGTTTTCATATACTTTTGTTTCCACTATTCCTTCTCTTTTCAAATTGGATGTTGATTACTAAAGGACATTTTTTTACAGATGAGATGAGTGCTACATCATCCACTAGATCCAGATGCATCAACGATCATCCCTAAGAGACCATGAGTAAAATTCATCATAACACTGATCAAGTTCTCATGTTGATTTCCATCTATTCCCACTCCATGAATGTTGATAGGGAAAATATATCTAAGTCCATAAAGATATATCCCCCTAAAAATTATACAATGAAGTCTATTGATGAAATTTTCAAATTAATGGCTGAAAATTGGAGGATGCCTCCTCTATCATAGGATTTCAATGTACAAGTAAGACAATTCAATTAGATGACTCCTATTTTAAACAATTTTCTGGAAGAAAATATAATTTCATTACTATAATGGAAATATTTGGCCAAATCATAATGGATTTTATTAATATCATGATGTAACTTTTTCATATTCTTGGCCATGATGTTTTTTCTCAGGATTTAGTCACTATTTATCATATGGTATCTCTTAGAAAAGGATTCTATTGAGATACATTAGCTCATTTGCATTCCTAATTCCAACATCATACAATGTCTCCTTTTTAAGCATTGATCCACCACCAACCAACTGTTATTTTGGAAGATCATACTCATACTATAGCGGGACATTCATCAGGGGTGGCCAATATTTTACAAAGAGATTATCATACTCCCTCAGATAACGATAAATAGAAAGAAAATGATAAAGGAAAAATTCCAAGTGGACCCCTCTTCCAATCCTGAAACATATTTTATTTGTTGTATTGGATAGTGTTTCTTTGATGATACCTAATCTATAATAACATTACTAATCCTAATCAATGCCTTTATGAAGTATTATTATGTTTGTTTACTTTTATTTCATTTATTATATTTACTCAGATAATCATTTTTATTTTGAAAATACCAATATTGGAGAATTATAATTGAATATTTGTATCGGAGAACCTTATGATTTTATCATTTCATTTTATCTTCGATAATTCTATTTTTTATTTTTTATTCAAGATCATAACCTTTTATACTTACACTGTTATTATATTCCTTTGATACCACATTCACTTATTGGGAATGATATGTTCTTATTTATTCTACCTTGGATATCATATCATGGTTTAGCAATATATTTGATGTCCTGGTTTCTGATCATAAAAAAGGGTGAAACTATTGGCCTCATAGTTTTAATGATCACCAAAAAATGATTCATTTATTGTTAATGAGTTTCATGTTATCATTATGTATTACATTACTTTATGATATGTGAAAACAATTAACTATCTTTGAGTAACTATTGATAGTGGCTCGTCCAAATCAAGACACCATTGTCCTGAATCGCTTCCCGCATGAAATACATGTTATGTATTAAATAGTATTAGAATATCACTCTACTAGATTGTCAAAAAATTTCTCTGAAATATTGTCTATGTCTAAGACACCCTCAGACAAAACACCCCATTAGTAGACACATCTATATGATTCACTGCCAACATATTGAAAAATTAGTTATGTCTAACACACATCCAATATCATACCACCATATAGAACAAACTTATATAGTAAAACATCATCTTACCTTGAGCCCCCTTTAACAAAAACACTTCCACTACATCATAACTTGTATTTTGATTTAAATTACTCTATCATATATATTTATGGAAATTAATGATTTTATTAATTTAATTATTTTCTCATAAATTCTTGATGAAATGAATTCAAGATAGTGTTAAAATGTGCAGTATGGGGAATAAGATAATACAAATATTATCATTGATTTGGAATATATATAAGGACCGGACCTTAAACATTTCATAATCTTGAATTAAATGAATAATTCACATTGAGGGTCTTGTGAGGTCTAGAGTTTTACAGAATTAGGAATAACAATTACATTATAACATGAATATTACATGTAGACACTACTACTCAGTATCCATTTTTTCATAAAATAAAAACTCTTAAAAATAAAACTATATTGTTCTAGGTTTTAGATAGCATGAATTTTACATGATCCCATCCATGACCCTATTCATCTTTAAGTCCAGTGGAAAACATTTCAAAAACATGGGACGAGCGTAAAAAGCACAGTAAGGGTTATAAAATAAGGAAGGAAAACATTATCACATTAATAAATACAAATCAATGAAACTATATTTTTCAATCAATTGTTTTTTATAAAATCATAATATTTATGAATAACACACAAAAATAATAAATCATAAAATTTACTTATGGCATCCATATAATAATTACATTGTAGCTGTGACAACTACATAGGGAGTTACACTTGGAATACCTGTCACAGTATATTACCTAAATCTCTTTGGAGAAATAACACCTTTACCTCTGTCACATTACCCAATGCATTGGAGAGCTATCTCAGGCTCACCCACGCTAGGTTTATCACGGAACCACCCATATACGTTAAAAAATACCCAATAACCATAACATAATTATAACACATATCACAATTACAAGGGAAAGATAACATTTACACATTCCAATATATCAAATCAAGATATTGAAATAAACAATGCTTTATCAAATCATTTTCAAAACCTTTTAAAAATAGATTTTTGAATCAAACTGTCCCATAAAACTTTGAAACATTTAAATGAATTATCATTTGAGAGCAATAATTTCCATATAAATAAATCTTAAAACCCATTTTGAAATTATTGGCAATAATGATAAATATATAGAAGAATAAATCTTTAAAACATTTAAAATATTATTTTAGTTAAAGAGTTTTTAACAAAAAGAGAGATGCTTGAATAAATATAATTGAGGAATAAGATTTAATCAGATAATTATAATATCATGAAAATAAAAAGAATCATGATATAATATGTGAAAGGAAAGTATATACACTATATAATAGTTAATTGGTGCATAACAACAATTAAGTCACAATATAAATGTATATTGAGAAGAAATCCCTTATAAAGATGGTATCCATAAATTAAGGACAAATCAATCACATAATTATGTGTGAAAAAATAAATATGCCCAATATAAGTGGATATTATGAGTAAAACAATCAGAGTTTATTCACACATATTCATAGGATGGCATATTCAAGATGTACAAGTTGAACCCAAAGAATTGACATTCTGTTAAAAATTTCCTTGTAAAAATTCGACATCCTAATGGCGTCACATTAAAATTTAGAAAATGAGTTGATGAGATAAAAATGGTATATCATCACATGGACATAAATTTAAATCAATGATGATATAATAGAACATATCTCAACATAATAAGAAGTAAATTAAAATACATAACAAATATAAGGCTTTTTAAAAGAGGAGGGTGAAAGGTTCCCTGACAGATTTGGTAACTAACAAAACATACAAACATGATAGAAGGATGATACAATGAAGATTTAAATACTCATACTTGGAAGTATATTACACAAGGAGTACAATCATGGGTAGTACATATCCCACACAAAAGTAAATAGTTGAAAATATAGCATGAATCTCACGGGAATTAAAAGTGACATGAAACCATTTACCGCGTTGTAATCAATTGAGTTGTATGACCAAAAGTTAATAACCACCAAATGAATCACTGAATTCCATGAATATAATGAGAATAAATATAATATATATCAAATGGATGTACACAAAAAACCACATGCAATGAATATGTGGTGAACAATGGAAATCTCACGGAATTATAAGTGAGATAAGAAAATCCCTAACCTCATGTTTGACTTGACTCATTTGTTGCTTGTTCATCCTGAATAATAAACTAAAGTTAATTAAAACATTAATAAGAGCCTTTTTCAATTTTATTATTTCTTTTTTATCACTTATTACCATGTTATGAACTTTATGTAATCTTTTAAGTTAATAATGTTCATTTGGTCGATATTTGGTACTTGAGTCAAAAATGGACTTCTTGTAATTACATGTAGTTCACATGGTCAAAAGTTAATTATATCCAGAATTATATTCAGGATTTAGATATCATATATATCCTATATATTCAGTATATTCATGTATTTATAATATTACTTAACATTTTGAGGTAAGAAATGAAATGAACCATTCATGGAGATGTTAAGACGTACGTACATATGAATGCTACTTTCATTTCTATTTCTTATTTTAATCGTATTAAAACATAATGATGCATAGGTATATTATAATTCCAGTATAATATACTATATAATATCATCAAATACATATTTTATTCATCAAAAAATATGGCATTAACACGTCATTTCACATTTAGGGGGCTGTAGTCCGCACTTCCTCAAGTTAAATTATCATGTTCACCCATAATGGAAACCATAAAGGTCAGATATAAATGTAAAATACAGAATCATAAAGAAAATATAAACATAATATATATCATATATAAATACAGTGTCATCTTAATGTCTACCATGAGAGGGGGTAGGATATAGTTGAATAATCATCGTTTCGTGATGCGTTAGTTTTCCATCCACAGAAACAATATGTTTTTCACCCATTAAATGGAGTTGTGTGTAAGTGCAGTTAAAATAAATCTCATAAAAACATCCTAGTATTTTGAGGATACTTTTTTTGTTATAAAATAATGTAATAAAAATATTTTAGGGGTTGGAGAATTAAAATAAATGAAAAGAAGTTAAGTGGAAGTATTACTTTTAATTTTGGTTACTTCTATTGGTTTGAACTAAAAGTAATTCTTGAAGTGTCATCTGCATAAGGTAATTCTTCTAGGGGGAGGATATGGATGTCATGATCTTAATTGGGTAGAATTTTGATGATCCTAAAGGCTTCAGAGGTGTTTGGAATTTGGAAGAACTGAGGGCTTTTTATAAGGGGGAGGAGGGGCTCTTTAGAGAAGTGTGATAAATTATTTTATTATATAATGATATTTAGTTTCTAAAGGTAAAAAAATATTTATATTCTAATATAAGATGACTCATGGTCGAAATAAAACCTTCCCATAAGAATTTGACATGTTTTTTATGATATTTTAATTTTATAATCATATTTATTTAAATGATTTATTAATGAGGTAAACACTGTATCATTATTGTGTCATAATTAATTTAATTTATTCGATATCTAAAAATAATTAAAAAAATTCCATGATGTAAGAAATATCATTATCTTTCCTATGAATATTTTTAGTAAAAATGATTAGTTATATTACATCATATAAAATTTAATATTCTAAAATATTTTTTTATGCCATTTTTGCCTTTACATTAAATTAATTAATCTAAAGTGACATTACCATTCATAAGTGGCTCCATGGGGTCCCAAAATAAACCCATGGATGGCCGTGGTCAGAAATTACTCATCCAATAATGTTATGACAATTTTTAAGGTAATTTTGAATTATTATAATATTTTTTTTACCTTGAATTATCCTATATACCTTTAATCGCGGTAAATAATAGTCAAAAGTTACTATTCGCCAAAAAATTATTTTCATAATATTGAACCAAATTTTACTTACTAATAACAACCATGTATATCGAATTTTCTAAACTCAATTCACAGAAGTTGTAAAATTTCATTTAAATAAAAAAGTCACTTTTTGAACTACTACTACGTTGTTTCAAAATTCATCAAAAATTGATGTTTTCCAAAAAAAATACCAAAACTTCAGCCTAAGATACACTTTATATTCTGAATTCAAAAATTATGTCTATTTTGAAAACTTCAAAACATAGAAGTGGAATTAAATAATTTAAAATTAATTCATGTTGTTAAAACAAATAGCTTGTTTTTAAGAAATAATAACATTCAAAAGATTAACACTTGTTTATGTCCAATTTAAAATTGAAATTACTTACAATGACCAAAATTGGATTAAATGGTAAAAATATATTCTAATTAAACTGTAAAAACAATTAAAAATATAATATAACCATATGAATAAATTATATTAAAACACAGTTTTGAATTAAAATAAAATATTTTCAATATTCATTTAAAAATTATCTTTATCGGAATAATTCCAAAAATTTCACAAATTGAATTTTGAGGTTCCCATTCTAGAGAAGGATTTTATTTGGTCAAATATAATGTATAAAAATGACCCAAACTGGATTTAAAGAGGCTTCTCCATCAAAAGGCTGTAAATTGACCTTTTACTGAATATTGGAGTATTCATGCTTAAAATTAGATTCATTCGTATTCTAAGCCCCAAAATTTTCTGGGATAATTGTAAAATTATTTAACAAACATATATAATCATATTTTTGTTAGTTCTATTCATTCTCGCAAATACAACAGCTATGCATTAACTACCATTTAAAATAATAATATTATATTACTAGTTCGCAACGTAAGATTTCAAAGATACTCGTGGTTGTGTATTGGGCACGCCATTGAACATAACGTCCCTTTTAATGTAAAATTAACGTTTAATTCAAAAATATTAATAAAAATGAAATGTCTCATATTCCTTATTTATCTGGGTTGTTACATATTTCCCCCCTTTTGGGAATTGCATCCTTGCAATTTTAAAACTGGGCTTGAAATCATCATTAAAAGTCTCACATCAGAAAAGAGTCAGTAAAAATACCACACTATAAGAATGAATGAAAAGTACAATGGTCACCCGAGTTAACTCGTACTAGGATTCCACGTAAGAAAACATGGATATGGAAGACAGAAAAATGGTCAAGTTCTGATGGAGAGTGATAGAAAACATGATTATGAGAAACTTAACCACCCGAAACTCACAAAAATATGATGTTTTAAATGGTCTTTGATTACCCTGTAGGAAATGTAAACCAATCACGTATTTGTTTTACATTCCTTTTCATAATTTCGAGGAATTAATTTACTACATAGAATAAGAACATAAGAAAATATACTTACCCTCAAGTAGAGTTTCATCCTTTAATAAGTTTTTACCAAAAACTAATCTTTTCTATCAACAAAGAGCATTCAAAATTACTTGGTCACATCAAAAGCACAAGAATAATCTTCCCGAGGGTCACATAATCCACAAAAGAAGAATTATATATTTCCTTTTTATTTAGACATCAACTAAAACCAAAATGGATAGTGTGAGATCAGATAATACCTAAAAAGGATAATATTTCACAAAAATAAAAACTACTCTTAATCTCCAAAATTTGTAAAACAATACCAAAGGTTGAACCAAGACCAATCAATAAACAATTGTACATAAAATTCTCCAAAAGTAATCCAAACTAATATTGAAACCCAAATCTCATAAGGATTTAATTACATAGTCTTCCAAGATAAATCTTATCATTTATCACCAAATAACACCAGTTACTCATAAAATATCATATTGAAATGTAATTAACATAATCACATATTCTCCATGACAGGTTAATCAATTTCATAAATAAACCAAGTCATCATTTGTCTATAATAAAAACATAGATTCTTCCAAACTAAAATTTCAACCATTATTCCACAGTTGAAATACCATAGTATTCAATATTCCTTAGGCATATAGTGTTTCCTCAAAAGAGAGAATATCTTCCACAATAACCTTTATCACTTAATCACTATATCATTTTTCTACACTAATTATATCTATTTGATAAAAACCAAGATCCAAAAATCAACTTATTCTGGTTTGATAAAAACATTTTACTAAAATAATAATTCATTCTAACCAGGGACTTCAAGTAGGCTAGTGGTAGGTGATGCTCACTTGTCACCCTTCGGTTGTGGGTTCGATTCCTGCAGCCTTACCATATGCGCCAGGTTGTCACCCATCCTACGGGTTTTCCTTTTTATAATACTCAAAAATAACCCTAACATGTGTTAACCTCAATGGTTTCCGTATACCTATAATATTCATCCAAATTCTTTATAATATCCACATCTTAATTCTTAATGTCTTATTTCATCACCATATGATAAAATTAAATGATCCCCAAAATGATGAACATCATAACTTGATCATGGTGCCCATTTGATTTCATCGTCATACTGTTCACATAGGTAGAAGGTTCATGCATGGAAATAGTGATTTAGAGATCCTTCAAAATCAATTTCTTCCTCCATCCAAATTAACCTTGTACAACATGGGTTATATGGGTGTTCATGGAATAATGGTTTTGGAAAATAATCATATATGACATATAATTTCAAATCATCTGATAAAAAATAATTTCTATAGAATAGTTGAACCAAATTTGAGTTGAAACTATCAATTAATGGTCCTTTTAAAATACCACCGGTATGTACTGAGAGACAATATTGTAAATTCAAATTTAAATAGGATGTGAAAGGGTCTCATTCTTCAAGACCTTTTTTAAAATCATAATATGCTTCAAAATCATGTTGTAAGGTAAAATATTTGAAAATGCATTGATAATATTTATCTCTCTTGAAAATTTATGAATATTGTGAAAATTAGATTTCTCTAAATATAACACATGATCTACAATGATAAGGATGTATAGTGGAGGTGTTTGATATCTCAAAAAACTACTTGCAAGTGAGTTTTATGCTAGAAAAAGTTTCACAACCATCTGGTCATGACTTTGCAATAATTATTACAAACATGTCATCAGGAAGAGATAAGAATGACATTTGAGATCCTCCTCCTACCATTTGTAACTAACATTACTTGATATGAAAATGTTATAAAACAACGATTTAACTGAAATAATTGACATAGGGACAAACCATGTGTCTGAAGAAAACTCATAATCCCTAATGTTGTCTAAACCGACCTCTGATACCAACTATAAGGACCCGACCTTAAACAGTTCATAATCTTGAATTAAATAAATAATTTCCATTGAGGACCTTTTCTGGTGTATTGTTTTAGAGAATTAGGCATAAAAATTACATTACAACTTGAATATAACATGTAGACACTACTACTCAGTATCCATTTTTTTTCATAAAATAAAACTCTTAAAAAGAAACATGTCATGTTCCATGTTTTATATAGCATGTCTTTTCCTTGATCCCATCCTTGACCTTGTTCATCTTAAAGTCATGTGGAAAACATTTCGAAAACATGGGATGGTCATAAAAAGCTCTGTATGGATTATAAAATAAGGAAGTAAAATCATAATGTGACAATTGGGTCCCGGTGACAGCACAACCACCCCGCCTTAATATGGCCGTCGGGTCCTGGCCTACCAGGTACCACACGTTGCCCCAGCAGACACATGGGGCCCACCCTATGGTCCACCTACGTGCCCGAATGGGTCATCTGACTAATGATAGTCCCCACAGGCCAACACATGTCCTTTCTAGTGTGCTTGGTCCTCACTCACACACACCCTAGGAAACTTCCCAGAAGGTCACCCATCCTGATCACTACTCCAGGCCAAGCACGCTTAACTGTGGAGTTCTAATCAGGCAGGCTCCTGAATAGGAAGGTGCATCTTGTTGACATGAGTCATATCATTTAGTCATTTAACCCTTTATCATTTGGGGATGTTATAATCACCCCCCCCCCTTTAGAGCACAACGCCCTCGTTGTGGGCCCTATATCTCAACCCAGGCAGTGCATCGCGCACTTAAGGCTGGGTTCCTCCTCTGATACCAAATGTGACAACTGGGTCCCCGTGACAGCACATCCACCCCGCCCTAACATGGTCGTCGGGTCCTGGCCTACCAGGTAACACATGTTGCCCCCGCAGACACGTGGGACCCACCCCATGGTCCACCTACGTGCCCGAACGGGTCATCTGACTAATGACAGTCCCCACAAGCCAACACATGTCATTTCCAGTGTGTTTTGTCCTCACTCACACACAACCTGGGAAACTTCCCAGAAGGTCACACATCCTGATCACTACTCCAAGCCAAGCACGATTAACTGTGAAGTTCTAATCAGGCTGGCTCCTGAAAAGGAAGGTGCACCTTGTTGACATGAGTCATATCATTTAGTCATTTAACCCTTTATCATTTGGAGATGTTACACATAAAGGTTACTTATGACATCCATATCAAACATACATTGTAGCTATAACAACTACATAGTGAGTTACACTTAGAATACCCATCAGAGTATATTCCCTAAATCTCTTAGGAGAAACATCATGTTTACCTCCATCACATTATCCAATGCATTGGAGACCTATCTCAGGCTAACCAGCTCTAGGTTTATCACAGAACCATCAATATACATAAAAAAATTCTCAATAACCATTACATAATCATAACAGATATCACAAGTATAAAGGAAATATAACTTTTCCACATTCCAATATAAGAAATCTATATATTGGAATAAACAATGCCTTATCAAATCATTTTCAAAACCATTTAAAAAGAGATTTTTGAATCAAAGTGTCCCATACCACATTGAATAATTTAAATGAATTATCATTTGAAATCATCAATCTTTCTAGAAATAAATCCTAAAACCCATTTTTAAAACATGGACATTAATGATAAATATTTAGAAGAATATATCTATAAAACATTTAAAATGATATTTTAGTTAAAGAGTTTTTTAACAAAAAGATATATGCTTGAATAAATATAATTGAGGAATAACATTTAATCATAACATTATAATATCATGAGAATAATAATATTCATGATATAATATGTCAAAGGACAATACACACACTATATAAGAGTGAATTGGTTCATAACAACAATGAAGTCTCAATGGAAATGTAAATTGAGATGAAATCCCTTATAAAGATGGTATCATTAATGTATGGATAAATCAATCACATAATTATATGTGAAAAATATAAATACACCCAATATATGTGGATATTATGTGTTAATAAATCAGAGCTCATTCACACATATTCATAGGATGACATATTCAAGAATTACAAGTTCAACACAAAGAATTGAAATTTGGTTTAAAAGTTCCCTTATAGAAATTCGACAGCCTAACAGTGTCACATTAAAATACATAAAATGAGTTGATGAGCTAGAAATGGTATCTCATTACTTGGACATAATGTTTAAATAAATAAGGATATAGTAAAACATATCCCAACATAATAATATGTAAATTAAAAAACATAACAAAAAGGAAGTCTTTTAAAAAGACGAGGGTGAAAGGTTCCATTACCGATTGGGTAACTTACAAAACATACAACACATGAAAGAAGGATCATAAAATGAAGATTTAAATACTAATAAATGAAATTTTTTTACACAAAGATTAAAATCATGGGCAGTATATACAACACACAAAAGGAAATACTGGAAAATATAGCATGAATCTCACGGGAATAAAAAGTGAGATGAAACCCTTCACCGCGTTGTAATCAACTCAGTTGTATGACCAAAAGTTAATAACCACAAAATTAATCACATAATAAAATGAATATAATGAGAATTATGATAATATATATCAAATGGTATTACATAATACACCACATTCAATGAATATGTGGAGAATAATGGAAATCTCACGGAATTAAAAGTGAGATAAGAAAATCCATTACCTCATGTCTAACATGACTCGTTTGTTCCTTGTTGATCCTGAATAATAAAATAAATTAATTTATACTTACTTAAGAAACTTTTTCATGTTTATTATTCCTTTTATATCACTTATTACCATGTTATATAATTTATGTAATCTTTTAAGTTAATAACGTTCGTTTTGTCGATATTTGGTACTTCAGTCAAAAATGAACTTATTATAATTACATGTTGTTCCCATAGTCAATGGTTCATTATATACAGAATTATATTCATGATTTAGATATCATATATATCATATATATTCTATATATACATGTATTTATAATATTACATTACATTTGGTGGTAATAAATGAAATGCACCGTTCATGGAGACAGTAAGCCGTACGTATGCATGAATGCTACTTTCATTTTAATTTGTTAAATTAATGGAATTAAAACATAATGATACATAGGTATATTATAATTCCAGTATAATATCATATATAATATCATTAAATCCATCCTTTATACATCCCACATATGGAATTAACGAGTCATATCACTTTGAGGGGGCGGTAGTCTGCACTTCCTAAATTGAAATTATCACATTTACCCATAATGGAAGCCATAAAGGTAGAATATATATGTAAAATAAAGAAGCATAAGGAAAATATAAACATAATATATATCATATATAATTATAGTGACATCTTAATGGGCCCCATGAAATGGGGTAGAAGATAATCGAACCATCATCGTATCGTGAGGCGTTAGTTTGCCATCCCCAGAAACTGTATGTTCTTCACCAATTTGATGGAGGTGTGTGTTAGTGCAGTTAAAATATTTCTCATAAGAACATATTAGTATATTCAGGATACTATTTATTGTATAAATTAAAGGAATAAAAAGTGTTTTTGGGGTGGAAAAGTAAAATAAATGAAAAGAAGTTAAGTGGAACTCTTACCTTTAATTTTGGTAGCTTTTGTTGTTTTGAACCAAAAGGACTTATTGAAGTGCCTAATGACTAAAGTAAGGCTTCAATGAGAAGTATAGGGATGTAGGGTGATTAATTGGTAAGCTTTTTTATGAGTATAGAGGCTTGAGAGGGGTGTGGAATGGGTTAGTATTGAGGGATTTTTAAATGGGGGAGGAGGGGCTCTTTAGGAAAGTGTGATAATGTTATTTTATTATATAATGATATTCATTTTCTAAAGGTACAAAAATAATTATAGTAGAATATAAGATGACTCATGGTCGAAATAAAATCACCCAATAAGAATTGGACAACTTTTCTATGTTATTTTAATATTTATAATCTTATTTATTTAAATAATTTATTAATGAGGTCAACACTGCATCATTATTGGGTCATAAATAATTTAAATTATTAGATAAATATAAATTATAAAAAAAAATACCATGATGTAGGAAATCTTCTTATCCTTCCAATGAATATTTATAGTCAAAAGGATTAATTATATATCACCATATAAAATTTAATTTACTATAAGATTTTTATTTATATCACTTTTTCCTTTACATTACATTAATTAATCTAAAGTGTCATTTTCATTACTAAGTGGCTCAATGGGGTCCAAAAATAGACCCAAAGATGCCTATGGTTGGAAATGTCTCATCCAATAAGGTTAGGACAACTATTAAGATAATTTTGAATTATTAAAATATTCTTTTTACCTTGAATTACACTATTTAACATTAACCACGATAAACAAAAGTCAAAATTAACTAATCACAAAATTATTATTTTCATCTTATAGAACCCTATTTTACTTTCTAAAAACAACCATGTATTTTGGATTTTCTAAATTCAATTAACATAAGTGGTAAAATTTCATTTAAATGAAAAAGTCAGTTTTTTTAACAATTGCTAAGTGGTTTCACTATTCATAAAAAATAGAAGTTTTTCAGAAAAATACCAAAAATTCAGACTAAGATATATTTGGTATTCCGAATTCAAAAATTATTTCTATTTTTCTAAATTAAAAAAAATATAAGTGGCGTCAATAAATTTCAAATTAATTCCTGTTGTTAAAACCAATAGCGTGTTTTTATGAAACAATAACTATGAAATGATTAACACTTGTTTACATACACTTTCAAAGTGAAATTAATTCCAATGAAAGATATTGGATTAAATGGTAAAAATATATTCTAATTACACTTTAAAACTAATTAAAAGGTTGTAAATCGACTTTTTACTGAATATTAGAGTAGTCATGCTTAAAATTAGATTCATTCAAATTTTAATCCCCTAACTTTTATTAGATAATTTTAAAAACATTTAACAAACATATACAATCATATTTTAGATTGTTCTATTCATTCCTACAATTAAACTACTAGGTATTAACTACCATTTCGAATAACAATAGTATACAATTTGTGTGCAACGTAAGATTTCAAAGAAACCTGTGGTTACGTATCGGGTATGCCATAAATCATAGTGTCCCCATTAATATAAAATTAATATTTAATTCAAAAGTAATAACAAATATGAAAAGTGTATTATTCCTTAATTATATGGGATGTTACAAGATAAAAGTGTAGCACATTCTGTTTTGCAAGATTATGCGTAGGAGGAGATATATGAGTTGTTGTAGTGTACTGATAGAAATATGAGAGCTCAATCGTCCTGATCATTAATTGAGCTAATGAAAATTGAAGAAAAGAAGATATAATATTTTATAATAAATAGATTTGAATCTGAACAACACATTCACAATCAATGCATTCATTCAGCCATGGAACAGGTGTCTACGACACTCTATTTTATTGAAATTATCTAGAGAATATGACCCTATCATAACCACAGAATCAAATGAAGAATCAAAAGATCCATTTTAATAGATCCAGAATTTATTAACTCTATACATTTTTATTTAAATTTTCTTTTTTTCTTTATATAATTTTTATCATTGTGTATTCGTACTCTATTTCAATACACACACACACACTATCTTCTTAATTAAACTAAAAGATATTCATTATCTTCTGATATTATTTTCATATTTATTCTTATATGGATACGAGTGGGATATTTCCTCATTTGGATTGTTTAGTTTTACTCCCATATATAACTATCGAATAAGTCATGTGTGACAGGGTAAATTTTAAACTATCTTAAAACACATTCCAAGTTGTGGACAATGTTTTTTAGTTTATATAAATTTCTTTGTGGCTGGTGATCACCTAATGTAGAAGAATAGGTATCAACATTAATTATTTCCACTATATTCTTTAATTTTTTTCTACTTTATACTTTAAAACTGATAATTATTTCAATGGTAAAACAAAACATATACTTTTTTATTTTATCTTGATTTTTGTTAAAATATTAATTTGATCAAGTAAAATGATTTCAATGGATCTAATAATATTTTTTATTATTCATCCAATACACAATCAGTCATTTGTATAAATCTATAGAAAGATCCTGATATATATCTTAATACTTATTTTGATATACAGGGAAATATTTCAATAATTTTGGGATTTCAATGTAATCCATTTTTGATAGAATTATTTATTTGGTTCTCAATTCACCCTCTCTTGAGTTACTATATTTTTTCAACAATCATGATTGAATTACATTGATTTAATTTATAAAATTGTGGAGGATGGTGATTTTAACACCTTTGTATTTTAATATATCACTTTTATTCATAGCATATACAACATGAACAACTGGTATTAAATGAACAATGAAATATTATCATATAGGTATGAATGATATAACCTAGTAATTTATTTAGTAGATAGGAATATAATAATCTAAAAATTGATATATGTATATATATATATATATAAATTTTCCAAAAAAATAAATTTTTATTCAATAATTCTTAAGAAATATGGAATCTTTTTTCAATAATATAATATTTTTTATTTAAAAATAATTTTTTTTCAGAATTTTTTTTAATTTCTATGAATGATTATTATAATTAATCTCTGGAAAATATAAAAATTATATTTTATATGATTTATGTGATTCTTAAAGTTATATTACTAAAATTTAATTTTGTTAAATTTTATGGATATTTAAAATGAATTAATTTTTAGTTTATAGTGAAAAATAATAAATTTTTGAAAACAGTAAAAAATGTTACTGAAAAGACTCATTATGAATTTAATTTGATTTTTATATAACATAAACTTAATTAAATAGGTATTGAATATTTTAATACATATGAATGGAAAATAATATTTAATTATAGTTTTTATATATTTTTTTTTCAAAAAAAACATTTTCCCAAAACTGTAATTATGTTCATAATAATTTTCCATTTTTACAAATTAATAATAATACTAATAGATGAATTATATCTATTATTTTTTAATATATATATATATATATATTTACAATTTTATTTCATTTTATATAATGATTATTACAACATATAATGTTAATTTCCAATCAGCATACACTTGAAATTTTCTTTTTATAAATACTTCTTTTAATCTCAAATTGAATGATCATTTTTAAACTAATTTTTTAAAAAAATTATAATTTAAAAATAAAAATTCGATCCCATAATTTTAATAAATAGTTTCATAATTTTTTTATAAATCACTTTTATTTCTTCCCATATTTAATAGTATGAGTTGATATATATTTATTAACTCGGTTTGATTAAATCAAGTAATCAATGATATAAATAATATGATAAGAAAAATATATTTCAATAAAAATTTAATATAATTTATTTTACTATTTTAGTATCAAACTTCATCATAAATCATATATATTTTTTAAAAATATTGTTACATTTTTAATTGATAATGAATTATATATTATTTTACGGGACTAAAAATAAAAAGTATTACACCATTCTTCTGTATTTTATGTTATTTGTCAATATACAGATTGAAATATGTTGTGAATGAATATTAAAATTTATATGGATAATAATGAAATTATTTAATTGATATTAATTTTATTCTTACTTATTATGATTTAATAATTACATCAAATGCTTATAACACTATGTTATAGTGATTGATCAAGATGGTGAGAAATAAAATAATTGATTTTAAATATTATAAAAGTATTTTTTGGGATTTATAGTGTTTGGTGAAATATATACATACTATATTATTTTTTAAAATTTATATAATTTAATTATATTATTATTATAAATACTCTAAAGTCCAATTAAATGAATAGATCATAAAATGAAGTCAATGATAATTTGTAAAAAAATAATATCTTATTAAATGATTTTAAATTAATAAAAATCCTATAATTTTCCAATTTAAATTTAATATGGTTGGAAATATTAATCATGAAATATTTATGGGTCAATTTTCCTTTCATAGTAACCTTAATGACCACTAAAAAAACACAGATATATTGGTAATCATTAGGAGGGATAAATAGGGGTTACAATAAATTGATAATTGTTGGAAAAAACCCTAAACATGTATTAATATTATTTTATTATATTTTTTAGACACAACCCAAAATAATACTCTAAATATGTTAATTTTTAGGACCATAATGATATATATTAATTTATATTAAACATTACATAATGAATTTAAAAAAGTTCACATGCACTTACTTATAAAGGAGAAACCATCTCATCTCATCACCACATCTTATTACAACTATTTTTAATAATATACCTAGCTAAATCCCTTAAAAATTTATATAATGATGTTTTATTTGACTTGATTTTGTAATAATTCTAATCATATAGCGATTAATGAATAATGGAATGTGGGTTATTAGAATAATTAGTATTTGTTTTGAAAATGTATTTTAGTTTCATTTCATTTTACAAATAAAAAAGACATATAAAAATTATGATATGATAATAAATGTACCTACAACACACTGATATTTTATTTTACTAATGTTTTATCCATAATCATTCTTTTTGAACTTCCATATGGGAGTTGAAATAATTGTTCTTGTGTATAGTGGACCACTCCCTTATGAAATAATTTAATTCATTTTTGATCACCACCTATTATAGATGGCTATGATGATGGATATATTATTAATATATATAATATTCATGATTAAATTGTAATTATATAAATATTATATATCGTTTATTTTTAACATTCCATCCATTGATAAATGATAACACTGTTTATATGTACGTGTATATTTCCACCTCGACCAACAGAGGTTATTTTTTTTCTTCATAACATCACAAAACATGAATTTTAATGTATTTAATGGATCAATGTTATATTTACGATATAATATTAATAATTTCAAAATGAAATAATGTTTACATTTTTTTCATGTCATTATAAAAATTGAAACGTTACTCATGAATATGTATAGAAAACCATCTAAGGGATTGTAATGTAATTCATATTTCATAACCATCACTCATATATGATATTGAAAATAATCATTATCGAATAATAAATATATGGATTTAGGGACATTAATTAAGGATACAACTACAAAAATATAAATTTCCCCATGGAAAACATAGTGAAGCCCTTTTGGAATTACAAACTAAAAATCCTTAAATCTCGAAATTCCAAATTTGATTTATTGTAAATTATTCATACACATAAAAAAAATATGAACATATAAATTTATGATATGGAGTTTAACCTAGAAATAATATTATAAAATAAATTAATTTATATATTTATATAAAAATTTGTTTATTGACATCATTTGAAATTCTGGAATTCACGAATTTGATTTCATCTCAAATTTCCCTCAATGAGGAATATTTTAATAATATACAACCCAGTTGAATTTTATTATTTATATAAATTTATTTAACCAGATATAAGAAAATTCATCATATATCACTATATTTGATGTTTCAACTAAATATTTTCCGTCCAATTTTATTTGACAGAAATTTAGCTAATTAGTATGGGGTTTCTCAACTCATTTTCCATCAATTGGGTTATAATTATTCTTCACTAAATTGTTTATACAATTATTTTGTGATAATTGATCATAATTTTTCTAATAGTCTACATAAAATTTTAATGTGGGTTTATATATCATATAATGAAATCATGGATTAATTAATAATAAAAAAAATTATATCTTATCATTGGTTATCTTTGTTTGATTCTTAGTTTCATATGTCATGATTCATTTCATGCACCATTATTTTTTGAATTGTTTAATTTCTAGACCATGAATACATATTTTACATATATTACATTCTAAATAATAGAAATTATAGAGCCATGGCATATTTTTATATTAATGTTTTAATTCGAATGTTACAAATTAGGTGAATGATTTGCATTATAATAACATTTATTTTGAGAATTGATTATTTTTATTATTGTGTTTGGGGAAATCATATATTTTAATTTCATTAAACTATATTTCAATTAATTTAATCTATCTATAAATGTGGTGTATAAATTTATTATCCAATCACATGCTAATTTATTAATGAAGCATCAATAATTTTGTTTTTAAGTGACATTGATCTTTAATGTTATTTTAGACTGTGAATAATTTTCATCATTATAATTGTTTTGTAACAATTCATATGGAATTTATTTTTTCATTAATAAATGGTTATTACCAGTAATTTTATGACATTTGAATATTTATAATGTTTGAAATTCATATAATATTATAATCATTTTTTGAAATAATAAATTTTATACCAATTGAGTGAAAATAATCAATTTCAAAAATTATGTCATGAATAAAAATTTTATCCATCATAATGGATTAATGTAATAATAAACACATAAAAGGTTTATATGTTTATTTTTTAATGAAACTTTATTCCTATTATTGAGTATATGGTTTTTTTAATTTAACATTAATTATAGAATATGTATATTTTTTATAATATTTGTAACAAAATTTTAGTTATTTATATCAATACCTAGCATCTTTCTTTGATGTTTGTTAATCTTTAATAGGACATGTTGTAATGATATGATCATTTTTATTCCTGTTGATGGATGAAGATTGTTTTTAATAGATTTTCATGGAAAACTTTTCATACCCATTATTAAATCACGATATGAAATAAGAATAGTTTTTTTTATATTGGAAAATGTAATATTTTTTGTTTTACGGTAATTGTTTGGTTCATGGAACATTTTGAAAATGGAAGCTGACCTTGATATAGCTCAAGAAATAATTTAGTGTCATACTACTTTACAATTTATTAGTAAAATTGGTATAATTGACAAATAATATGTTTTTCTAAAGAAAATACTGGAATTACAAGATTGGCTATTCTATCAATAAGATTTATTGTTTGAGAGATATTAAAATTCTATTCCAAGTCACTACCATGATTTCATAATTTTAATATTTTTTTATAATATATCCCCTGTTTGATTATTAAATTACCAAGGATAATGATTGATTTATTTTATGAATCTTTTTTAATATTAAATAATTATGTCAAATATAATAACTTATGATCAATATTTGTATGGGTGTAAATTCTCTTAATTATTTTCTAATTATCATTGATTACATAATTATATCTGTATAATCATCTGTCCCACATTGATGAAAATGAATTAATAATGATTACGTCTACCCATAACGAGTGCTTGAGTTTACCCTTAATTTCATTTCATTTTCACTATGAAATGAATAAAAACATAATTGAATAATTTATTGAAATGTTTTATATGTGAAGAATAATATGGTATATTTTCATGACTTATTTTTTAATATAAAAAACATGGTATATTGAAAAATACATATTTGATGTAATAGTTATTCTCTTTTAAGATTTTCCATCATTCATTAAATATCATAATCTAAATTATCCATCAGAATATAATGGATAAATATTTAACAGTATGTTTTAGGTGTTTTAAATTTGTTCAATCTTATTAATAAAAAAACATGTAATGTAAACATTACATTTGTAGAATTTGATCTGAGATAACTGATTAGGGGATTTTATAGAAAGTATTAATGTAGGGGTTTGATAACATTATAGATTATTATTTCATATGTAATGATGCAAAAGGAATTATATCACATTTTTATAATTTTAATGTTGATCATAAGGAATAAAAAAATTGGGTTTATGTGATGGTATTTTATGGGGATTAATGTTATATGATGAGAAGTTTTATTTGGATGAGGTTTATTTAATCCTTAGGATAAATGTTTATATGGTAATAATGTAATTAAATTTTTCTATATGTAATATGAACAATATTATTTATCATTTATGATTAACAAATTTGATAATGTTGTAGTTATTGAGTTATGTTGGGATGTTCGTATAAATTTTTAGGAAAATGATCTCATTTAATATATTGGTGTTTTTTATTTGAAATTTTAGAGTTAAATATATTATTTTAATATATAATGGTTCATCAAATATTGATATTCTATTACCATGTCCTAGACAGTTATATTTTTGATAATATATTATCAAGGGATGAATATAATTTTGTAAATTTCTTCAATATTTTTTCAGTAAGACAATAATTCATGTGTTTTAGGGCTGCAAGACACTTCGTGTTTACTAATCAGTTGGGTAAAAAAATTGGACTATAGTGTATATTAATTAAATGGTGAAATTTTACTAGTTAAGTAATTATTTAATTCATATGATATTATTTGATTTTTTAATTACATTACAAAACTATGGGAATAGGATATTGAAATATAGATTTTTCTGAATGCAATCATTTCTAATTATTTAATTCCTTTTCAAACTTTATTGATTTATAATTTTGTATCCATTGATTTTATCATGACCATTCAATTTAATGGGATCAATTATATCTATCACATTCAATCGTTATTATAAAATTAAATTTTTTATAGGTGCATTTATTTACTTCTATATAATGAATTCATATTTTGGAACGCATTAATGAGTTATTTTAGAGGACCATCATATTTTATTTCCCCAACATTTAAGATAATGTTTTGTTAACTTGTTTTAAAATGTGTGTTTTGGAAAAATTGAAATTAAAAATTTCAATCCCTATACTGTTGAGATGATGTTCACAATGTCAAGAAAAAATTTATTTAACTGGGATAATTTAACAAATTGATTTATTAAATGGACACTGTGTTTGATATAATATAAAATAAGCAACACCAGGCTTTAACATACCTTAATTTATTATTATTTAAATATTAATAATATAACATATCCTCTGAATTAGTTGATATGAATATGAGTAAATGAATTATGAAATATATATATATATAGTCATTTCTTGATAAAAATTTACAGATTATTTTTTAATAAATAGTCACTACATTTTCTGTAATTTCCTTTTATAATTAACAAAATTATTTAACTATTTTTTTATCTTATTTTTATGAAAATATATTATTATTAATTTCTGGAATAAATATAAATTTTATTTATGATATGGAATTTTAATTTTCAAATAATTCATTATAAATTATCATAGAAAGGAGACATGTTATTTTATTAAGATGAATGATTTTTTGATAAATTGTGAAAAATAATAATTTTAGGAAACCTGACATAATAATTCATTTAAATATATAATTTTATATATTATTTTATTGAAATTAAAATAATCATTGAATCATGAATCCTATTTTCATTGGATTGAAAAGGTTATGGAATGTTACATGGACATAAGAGACATTCCTTAGATGCCACACGCTAGCAATAAATGACAAACAACTGTTATACATATGGGGGTTGATTTTCTATTTTAAAAAATCAACTAACCAAATGATAAATAACCAAAAAAACAATATATGATTCATGATAATAATTAAATATCACTCAACATTTCATTTATAAAAATTAATCTTCAACCATGTACCATAGTAAAAGACAAATATTAAAGTAAAAAAGTATAGGAAAAAACTCTAAGACTCTAAAGAAAACTCCAAGATAAAAAATGATCTATTATCCGGCTTAATAATATCCCATGTAACATGAGGTACTTATAAACATTTGTTATATTTTACCTATTAACATTTCTCTATAACCAACATCTAAAAAAGAACCAATGTATGATAGTAGGTGTGAGTTCTAAAACAAAGTATATTTCCCCTAAATGACTTCCCTACTCGCTCCCCTTGGATAGAACATGTTATCTGAATATTGAAAACGTTTTATATTCAAAAATTTATAAACATTTTATATCTAAATATTAAAAACACCCACTGTAAAACAGGTTTCCCATGATGATATCCCATTCCATCAAAGGAAAACAAACACTATTCTAAAAACATTTCATAAATTCCACTTTGACATTATCCAATCTATTACACATATACACACATTTACAAATGAATTCATTGTTATGATTGTTCCATACACATGAGTGGTTTCTCATTGATCTAAAATTTTGTCATAAGGTAATTAAATACCATGTCCTATTACACCTATAGAAATTAGAACAATATTATATTTTGACAGATCATTGTAATGCAATATAAAGACATACAAACATGTATGACTAAAACCATTTCGATGATAAAACTATTTTTATTCAAACACCATTTCAATGAAACAAATTTTGTACTAAATAAATGTTCTAAAACACCATTTCAATAAGTCAAACCATTTATTGAAAACCATTTAATTAGAATAAAAAAGAAAAAACCACCATTAAATTGAATATTTTGATCCAATTTAACAAATTGTTAGGAACCACACTTCATAATTTCAAAAAAATAAAAAAACTATCACTATAGAAGGATTCAAGCATGATTTCCCCCCCCATTTCCAAAAAAAAATCAATCAATTGAATACATTTGATACAATGCATTCATGTTATATATATAGGGGTAAATAGTGAATCTATATACCTTTGTTTTTATGATTAATACAAAGAACGACACGAATAACATCCATGAAACCGGGTAAAATATACACGTACCCTCCATTGATATCTTCCGCTATCAACACTGAAAAAATATATTCATATTTAGAATAAAATATATTAGAAACTTCATAATGGATATAGATCTAAGAAAATGAGATGGATAGAAATGATTATCTAAAGAAAATAACTTTGAATTAACAATAATGATAACATACCATAAATATTTGGTTTAAAATCCCTATGGGAAGACTTTGGATCCCATTGAAATTTACAGGAGAAACTTTTTTACCCACTGGGAAGATATTATCATGAGTTTATGCCTCATAGGTTGAAAATTGAAGGAGTTAGAGACCAAAATGTATGAGATCCATAATTTTTGGATCTCACAATTAACCCTTTAATGGATACTCACTCTATTCGGAAAATACTCCACTAACTAGGAAAAATATACTACTCAATGGTTAAACCTAATATGGTTGGCTCTCCTGGTCTCATCATTGTACGTCAACCATGACAAAACCCAATATTCATTAAAGAATAGATTCTCAGAGGCTTCAGAACAGTTTCTAAAAATCTTGTGAATGCACTATGCCATCACTTTTTCCCCATTCACATTGCACATGGATTCTTATAGGAGTTTCATGGTTTTCCAAAATTGTGCAGCAACCATACAGTTGAAGAAAATCCGCAAAAAGATTCCAATATTTCTCAAAACTATCCCAGAATTCACCCCTATAATGTATATACATAAAAAGAATAATGAAATCATTACATACATAAAATATGTTTATTCTAAATTCTCCTCATAGTTGTTCTTTCCATTGATAGAAACTAGAAATCCATAATTGATCTCAAAGAATTCCAACCATTTCACTTTTATTTTCTTCAAGATTTACAATTTATCTCGTATATCTGACCATGTTGAAAAAATACCTGAAATGGACCAATGCATCTTACAAAAAATAATTTATCATTCTTTTCAAAAAATTTCATTGGGATATATTCCAACGAATAAAATATATATAGCTCAATAAGATCCCATCGATTCACATGGCCAGGATTAGACACATACTTTTTTCTATATAGAAAATTGAAAACAATATAAACCATACTAAACCATGGTGCAAATACCAACAGATATAATACCTCACCAACCTATTCTATTATTTCAAAAAAATATATGTATATAGGATATATCTATCCTTGATTAAAAAAATTATGATGTTTAAGCATTATAATGAACATCAATAACATGAGATCACTCACTATGAATGAAAACAGTTATAGATGATGAACCACGTATGAATTCTAACGACTCTATTCCATCTCCATCCTTTTATGGATCAATTTAATCATTTTCATTGCCTATTAGAAAAGACAAAAACCAACTAGTGAAGTATCCTATATTTCTACCCAATAATTTCTACGAAGATAAGGAATCCCATACAATTCATCAAAAGGATACATTTATATCATGTCCCAATAGCTATTGTTATAAAATAACTGCATCAACAACACATTATCTGCGCATGAGGAACTGATACCCACATCAAAATCCTTAAACATGCCATCAAACCATTTTATCATCTTAATAGATAGGACATTTTTCTGAGGATGATAAACAATACTCAAAGTTAACTCTTTCCCAAGGGAATTCTATAAAGATTTCTAGAAATGAGATTCAAACCTAATATTCCAATCTTATATGATCGATATATGTATGACATTCATATTTATCACTTCTTGGATTGATTATATTAAAATTTCCTCCACAATTTTAGATTATTTAATTGGAATGAAATGAATCGACTTTATAAGAAAATCAACTATCACCCCTATGGAATCATGTTAATGAAATATTCTTGGGAAACCTGTTATACAAATCATTGTTAGCACCTCCAATATTCAGATCTGAATAGGTAAATACTACAATATAGATCCTGGTTGATGATACTCGTCCTTAATGTGATGACCAGTTAAGCATATTGAAACAAACTAGGACACATTCCTTTTCATATTAATCCAATAAAATCGGATTTTAACACCTTATACATTTTATTTTTCCAAGACGAAAAAATCATCCTAAATAGTAGTAATCCTGAAGAGGTCATTACAGAAATCAATTTGTATGACCATTTAATTTCAGTATTGAAATATTCCACACTCATCCCTCTTCTACATCTCAATGATCTCCTAATTATTGAGTTTTAAACTCACTAAAATTAAATAAAAATTGGACGTATGTGCCTCTTTAACTATATAAAAAAATAAAGAACCACTAATACTTGAAGGATGACAAAAAACTAAATTCATTCTCTTCATTCCATAATCACCTTGAATATGGTTGATATAAACTAGCACTCATCTTAAGAAATTTTTTCTAACTGAGGATATGAGATTCTGCATGATGTGTTTTCCATAGAGTTACATTTACACTATTTATACATCATGTCAAATTAAAACATGAGGCGATACGTCATCCATGTTATTTTTTTGTATTCAAATACAATTATGGGAATATGTGATTCAACATCTTATAATTCGTAAAAAATATATATTTATCACGATATAGTTAATGTTTCTAGGTCTTCAATGTAAGGACTATGACAACTAACTCCAAAATTTTTGTGTTTGGAATTAGTTTTGATGCAATAAAAATGCCTTGAAAATTAAAATGCAACATAATCTCATTTCATGGGAACACACCCTACCCTGATCCTGGAGAATCAAAATACACCACAAACCCCTATCCTTATTATAGTAAAATCAAGATTGGTTTGATTCTAATGTGAAGATTATATTATTCAAAGGACTTATCGATGTCATCAATAAATTGTTATGGAAAATAATTCATTTCAATGCTCTCATAGGTTAATCTTGTAGAGAAAATCATGAAAATGCATCTATTATAACAAGATAGACAACGTATTCTTCTTATGTTAAAGAAATTATTTGGATGTTTTAAAGAGATAACATATTCTATCATGTTCAGATAAAATGAAACACCTCTATCAGAAATCACATAGGCATGAATGAATATCTAATGTATCCAAAAATCACACTTTGATAATTTTTCCAATAAATTCTGATCTATAAATATTAAAATATCTTAATCTTATTGTTTCTCTTGCTCATCGCTTTTCCTTTGACATGCTAATATTTTGTCCAAAAACACCACCACAATAGAACCTAGATATCATTGAAATATCAGATACATAAATTCAATAAAGTCCCCTAGTTCATTTTGAACACCAAAATTCATTTTCACATTTTCATAAAGGCAATATAATCTTTTCATAGATGTTTTTATAGAATATTCGCTTCTCAACTTCTAATTGGTGATATCCTGAGCGCATGTCAGACGTGGAGAATCATTAATATGTACTCAATTTATAGAATAGATCATCATTACATGGAATGAGATACTTATTCATTTTCATGTCATGGTTATGTTTATAATAGTCCTAAAAATTCTTCACTGTGCTATCCTTATTATAGAAAAACATGACTGCTGCATAAAGTTGAGTATTCTTGAAAAAATTAACACTTTTTATCTAGCTCCTATAACTGAACAGTCAATTCCATTAATTATATTTTAACCTTCCAATTATATTTAAATGAAATCTAAATGTTCCCAAAATATAAAATAATAATAAAAACTACTTCCCTTATGGGTGGCAACCTTATGATATTTTCAGGAAATATTTATGGAAATTGATCCACATCTACTGAAAAAATGCAATAGAAGATCGCTTCCATCGATGAAAAAGTCAACTCCTGCAACTATTAATAGATCCTTCCATATACTATTTCCCAGAAGACAATTTAACCAACATATATATATATTCCATTCTCATTTAATGAGATGCTCGATTCCATCCTCAGTCCACAAACTAATTGCTTTTCTATAATAGCCGATGTGCGCTTTGAATGTTTTCAACCCATACATATCTTGGTTTGTATGAATTAAACCCATCTCAACAATAGAGAAATAAAATTTTAGCTTAGGTCCATCAATTGTTAATGAAAATTATTTTCCCACTAAGGATCAGCATTCTATTTGACCAAGAGGATTTTGAAGTTTAGTCACAGAAGGAATCTTCTTAACTTTTAAAATCAACAAATTAACATCACTAGAGGTAATGAAGGAATAAGAAGTTATAATATCACATAACAAAATAATATCATTATAATTAAAATATAATCATACCTATAATTATATATAGTCCATAATGATCCCCAAAAATAACATTTTAATTTCCATATAACTTCTCTAGTGATTCAATTTCCTCATTGTTTTCCTTTTGAGATAGTAATACATGAGGATTTATGGTATTCTTGGAATTAAAATTGATAGCTCTGTTCTTCTGGTTATATAGATTCTACTACACCCATACCATTAAATTATATTATTTTTGTGACACCTAATAAGTTTCATGGACACATTCCCTCATACCACTATGAAAAAACCATTAAATATACCCGATTTTGATGCAATTGGCACATTCTCTTGGTGGCATCATACATTATACATTAATGTGGTCGAAGTAAGCAATTTTGAAACATACATATTTTCATATGGGTCTTTGAAAAAGATTCACCAATTCATCCATCTAAATCTTATTCACACTCCCACCATGGAAATTGGTGTCCCTCAATCTCTTTATCCTACCATTAGAGTACCCATAGTTTCTCAGAGGTATCAACATACTACCACCTCCAATATCTCATCATATGTCCATTTCATCCACTATATCTATGTTGAGCATCTCCATAAAATCTATAATATAGAGCATCATAATATTTGAGATAATATCATGCCTTATCATTGATTCAGTGATGTCTTCATTAAAAGACTCACTAGCCAATACCTTGTGTGCAACACACACTAAACTCATGAATATAGCCACATAATCTATAAAAGATTTATTATCCTACTTAAATATGATGAAATATGTTTTTCATTTAATTCTTAATGATTGATGGTAAATTATTAGTTGAAAATTCTCTAAATCCTCCCATAAATGTTCTTGATCCACTATAGCCTGCAGAGATATATCCGATCAGTAGAATTCAAAATTCTCAAGTATAAATGTTGCATGATTGAATTTAATATCCAATGGTGTTATAAGGAAACATAATATATAAATCATCTGATTCATCCACACCTCTTTCTTTTCTAGTTTAGAATCTACCCAAAATGTGGATTTTTCTTTTCTAAATTGACATAGAAATCAACTTATCTTGGATCATTATACTTGTTCCATGTTTCTATAGCCTAAAATTCTTGAAAAATACACTAAATGAGCTATAGGATCACATGTGGCTCAGGTGAAACCAAATTCTACACAACTTCTTCTAACTGGTTTCTATGATTCCTACAATGTGTCATTTTCTTTATAGAGAATAAGAACCATAAGTCTCACTATCTATCAAATGAACAGTTACTAATTAAAATTATACCACATCATACTCTCCCAATAATTATTGTAAAAATGATACTTCACCATGATGAACAATTTATTAAAAAAATTATACATTCTTTTGAAAATAAAAAAAAATTCAACGTACCACAACCAATGTATTTTCAATTTATTTCATTTGAAAATAATATCCACTTTTAAAAAAATTATATAAATGACATCAATATTTTCATAGTATGCCAAATAAAATGTCATTGAAAAAATGAAATATGTACTTCTAATGGGTATTCATTTATTCAATTCATGTTATTTTTATATAAATGGATAAACCCAAGATAATGAGGGGCCAAATCTTATAAATGTCTCCAAACAATTATATACCCAACTCATTGTTAACTTGAATTTCATCATAAAATACATAGCTATTTCATTTTATGAACAAAATTTCTAGTCCCAAGAATACGATTCCATTTTACCAACCCATCCCAAGGAATAATGAATATCAACTCCAAGACCAAAATAACTCATGAGTAGTGGTTCCACAATAAAATGACCAAGGTGATTCCAGTTGTCTCAAACAGATTTTTTTGGACCAAAAAAAACTTATAAAACATGTTACAACCTAGCACATTTCATTGGAATATATAGATGGAAGAATGTTAAATGGAAATATGATAAATCCCCAAGATTCCAATGTTTGGTAATAAATTACAACAAACATAAATACACATTTTGGGTGATTTTACCTTCAAGAATAAACGAAATAAATAAATGGGCCATAACCAAAAACACACTATATGATACATGATAACAATAAAATAAAACTCACAATTTAATTTATCCAAATAATTCTAAACCAATTAACAATGTGGATGACTAAAATATCAATGTAAATAGAGGAAGACAAAACTCAATGAATCTAAATACAACTCAATGCTCTAAACATGTTCAATGATCTAAGTCCAATATAACACAAGTATGGAGAAGTAATAATAAAAATGTGCAAACCTTTAAATTGTCATATATCTCGATATACAATATCTTCAATATAAACAATGATCCAAATAAGCGGTGAGTACTAAAACTCTATAGATTTCCCGAAAATGACTTCCCGGATCATGCCAATATGATAGAATATGTTATCCTAATATATAAAATACTATATATAAAACCATTTATAAAATATTTTATGTCATAATATTAATAAGTTCCATATTAAAATAGTATTCTAATGATGATGTCACATTCGACTGAAATCAAACAGAAAATGTTATAATACAATTTCATAATTTCCACTTTCAAATAATCCATTACATTCCATATAGACATACATATACAAATTAATTGTTTGATATGATAGTTCCATACTCATAAGTAGATTATCCTCGATCTAGCAAGTCATGGCAAGATAATTCAATCCCATATTTCTCTACACCATTTTCACTATGCACACGGTCATATTCCAACCAATCCTTATAATGAAAAATGAACACAAAGAACCATGTATTCCAAAAAAACATATCTATGCCAAAACTACCTCAATTACAAACAACTTAAATAAAACAAAAAATTATAATAAATTACCTTCCCAAAAAACTATTCAATAAAACCAAACTTTTATTAATATCTATTTCCCATGAAATCGAAAATAATCCACCATATCTAAATTATACATTTAAAAAATTTAATAAATCATATTGTATAACAATTAAAAATTACACAAAATCCCCAAATCCTCACAATAGATGGTTTCCACCAGTATTTTCACTCCTATTTCACAATCAATTTCGATTAATGAAATGTATTTGAAACAAATACTTCATGATCTAACTAATGGTTTCAAGAGTGAATTTACCTACATTAGGATTTGTAAGGAAAATGTATAAGGACATGAAAAAAATCCATGAAACTGGGTTAAATCTCCATGAACCCAACATAAATATCTCTCCCTATTAAAAAAATTCCATATATATTGATATATAGAATAAAATTTCATAGATCAATCCACAATAGATATTTATCAAAGAAAATGATATGGATAGATGAAATTATATATGAAATATAACCACAAACCAACATGAACAATCATTTGATGTGAGTATTTAGCTTAAAAAAAAACAGAGTGTCAACTAATTGCCTCCATATCGATGTGAGAGGCATCTATTTCATTTGGGATGATATAATCTCGAGTTAGGGTTATATAGGAGTGGAAAGGGGAATTAGATATCAAAAAATATGTGATAATCACTTTTAAGGTAGCACCTTTAAATCATGCGTGGTGAGTCACATGGTTAAGAAAATAGTTCAACTGTTGTGTGAAGGCAACTGCCTCAGTGGTTGAACCTCACACATTGGTCCCCCACAACTTCCAAAAAATGTTCCAAGAATTCCAAATACCATTGTTCAATGAATCACTATTATCCAAGGAAATCATTGGGTTTGTACACCCCATGTGAAACCCATGTGCCTTACTATTATCCTCAATCTCACAATTAACAGTTTTTTATAGCAGTTTATTAGTGTTCCTAAACCATGAACCAATCGTGCACCTAATGATAATCCCCCAAAACACTCCAGAAGTCCTCTAATCTCTACCAACCATCACGGATAAAAATGACATACATAAAATAGAAAAAATAAAGGATTTCATATTAAAACATGAGGGGAATCATGTATCATATAAACATTTATTCTAAAATTATATTTATAGGAATCATCATTATACATGTATTTTCGTATCATTTTATTTAAATTCATAATATCATTTTTCAGAAAACCATCTATAAACATATTATTTTTTTCAAATTTTAATTAATTAGATTTATTTTAATGATGAATTATTAAAATGTAATATATATTTATTTTATCTACTTGTATTAATTAAACTTCATTTAGTGATGATTACTAGTAATAATGAACGTGTTTGATCAATTTATTCTTGAAAATATAAATTTTTTAAAAGATTAATTTCCTTATGTTTTTTATTATATTAAATTTATTTCTTCCAAACTATGGATTGTTTTTCATGAAACATTCATAAAATATTTTGAATAATGATGATTAAATTTTGAAAATACATTTGTTTTAATTATTTTTATTTTGAATAACTACAATTTTAAATATTTTACACGGTAAGAATAAATTAAAATTAATTATAAAATATAACATTATATGTAATAAAATTAACTCAAATACATGAGTTAAATATATCATATGCGTGTGATTATACAATACTTGGGAACCATAATATTCTTCTATAATATGGTTTAATTTTTCTGTGAGATTTAAATTTTTAATAATTTATAAAAAAAATAAAAAATCACTATCAATTTTAAAATTTTCATCTATATATACTTAAGCATAAAAAAAATTTCAAAGAAAATATTAACATTGATATAATTATATTATTTTTATTAATTTACCTAATTTTTAATATTTTAGAGTTAGGTAATTATTTTAAATTCATACTTTACATTGGTACTTTTTTCATGTAGTATAGAATCAATTATATTTTAAAAAAAACACAAAATGTAATATTGTTTGGTTGAGATATAGTGAATAATAAATTTTATTATTTATATAAAATATAATTTTAATTGTAAATTTTAATCATTATATTATATTGTTATCATAGATACTTTATTGTCATGTTAAATGAATTGTTAAAAAATTTCCATTAGTGATATTTTCTTAAAACCAAATTGAAATAAAATTATTTCAAATACAAAAAAATATATATTCATCCATGTGAATGGGATATGGTTGAAAATATCATACAGTTTTCAATTATAGGTGGATTTAAATTTTACTATTACATTCATGACCCCTATGAATTATAAACCCTTTATGTTTTTTTAATCATCGAGAGAGATTATAGTTTAACACCCAGTTATAATGGTTCAAACATCACGTAAACATGTGAAAATTTTATTTTATGTGAGGATTTAAATTCATTGTAATCCAATATTATAAATATATCATTTTATTAAAACATTATATTTATATATTACTTATATTAATCAAATGGTTTCATAATTCTAAAATTACCCCTCTAATCACATATAAAAGGGAACATTATCTCTTATCTTCATCTCAACCATTGGGAACTCCAAATTGGATTATCCCTAACAGAGTCCCATAAAAACAACCCTTTACACATTCTTGAATTAATATATATGGATCATTAAAATCAAATTCTGGATAATTGTATAATTAAAATGATGGTTTTTTGAAAATTTGTATATACTTTAACCAAATGTTTTTGTTTTATACATTATACATCATCCCTAAAAAATATTATAAATTTTTTTATATAACTATAACATTATTTACAATAAAAATATATGGGATAATTTTAACGTTATAAAATTAATCCATATACTTATTCCATCAAATGGGTAATGACACTATTGTTTGTTTTTATGGTGGTCTACCGGCTCACGAACAGATGTAATTTGTCATCGATCACTAGTTATCCCAGAATGACCAAATGATATAGATATTATATATATACATATAAATATTGTAATGTCTCGGGCCTCTCCGGTCCATTACCTTGTGAAATTTTGGTGTTGGAGGTGTTCCGGGAGGTCAAGGGGACTTATCCCCAACACTTTTCCAATTTTCCAGTTCAGTGAACAGTGTTTCCAGTTTTATGAACAGTAACAGATCGGTCTCACCAATCGGTATGACAGATCGGTCTCACAGATCGGTCTCACAGATCAGTTTCACAGATTTGTCTGACAGATCGGTTTCACAGATCGGTTTCACTGATCAGTTTCACAAATCGGTTTCATAGATCGGTCTGACAGATCGGTTTCACAGATCGGTCTGACAGATCAGTTTCACAGATCGGTCTGACAGATCAGTTTCCTAGATCGGTCTGACAGATCGGTTTCACAGATCGGTCTGACAGATCGGTTTAATAGATCGGTTTCACAGACCGGTTTCATAGATCGGTTTCAAAGATCATTCTGAGAGATCGATTTCATAGATCGGTCTGACAGATCGGTCTCACAGATCGGTCTGACATATTGGTTTCACAGATCGGTTTCACATATCGGTTTTACCGATCGGTTTCACATATCGGTCTGACAGATAGGTTTCACAGATCGGTCTGACAGATCGGTTTCACAGATCGGTCTGACAGATCGGTTTCACAGATCGGTGTCACAAATCAGTTTCACAGATCGGTCTGTTAGATCGGTTTCACAGATCGGTTTCACAGATCGGTTTCAAAGATCGGTCTGAGAGATCGGTTTCACAGACTGGTCTGACAGATCGGTTTCACAGATCGGTTTCATGTACAGTAACGGTGGGTGAACAGTGTTTCCAGAATCCTACAATTTTTCCCCTTTTGACTATTCATTTGACATAAAATACATTTAAAGCCTTATTTTAAGGACTCTTAAGGCTGATTCAAATGCCATAAATCCTATTTTAATTATTCCTAAGTCTTGGAATGTTTTACATGGTCAAACCACGTGGGTTAATGCGATCCATTTTTAATGGAGAATTAAGCGGATCTTAAACCGTCACATCGTTAAATCTTAAAAGGGGCCTACATATCATTCTCCCTTGTTCTTTCCCATTGTTCTCAGCTAAGAGATGCTAGAACCTTTCATTCATTTCTGTAGGATTTGCACAATCAATCTTTACTCCTAGGATTGGTTCTCCTCTATTTTGGATGCAACCAAACTATGTTGGTCAATCTTCCCAATAAGGTATGTTTTATCGTCGTTCCTTTGGGGATCATCTTCTCTTATTCTCCCTTCAATATTATAGCATGTAATTTCCAAGATTCTAATGAATTTTTCTTGGGGTTGGTTGGTACTGTCGTACCGTGGCATCCTCTGGTGGATGCAGTTGTCACGAGAGGAGGATTGTGACCCATTGTGTGGATAAAGGACGTCAAGAAATCTTCCAGTTAGGGGATTCATGGCTTCTCTAATTGTATATGTGAAATCATAGAATTATCATGATTTATCCCTTTGGATCACAATGAAATTGACCTAATTATATACTTGAACCGGATTAAGAGAATTGGTTGATCGCATGTTGTTTATTTATACCGTGATAGCGGTTGCCTCATGTTTTCCTAGATAGAGTGATATCTATGATTTCTTTGATTTGTTGTTCGTTCATGATAGAAATTGATAATGAACGTAAATACAGAATTAATTGTTAATTAATTGTTTAAAGATAAAGAGGCATGTAAATTAGTCTGGTTATTGCGATTTTTGTAGTGTTCTAATTTGAGGACAATCAAATTAGGGAAGTAAGCATGGTTTTTTAATTGTGATAGCTTAAATATTAGGTATCCCATAATTGTAACCTACGAACAACAAATCTGCTAATTTAATATGGATTAAAGAATAGATTATGTGGATATTTCTAAAAGGATTCTGAGTTACCCTCTTTTTTGTTAAAGGGTCAAGAGCCCATGGTTATCATTGTTGTTTTTCTGCTGCTTGTGCTATGATTTGATCCTGGAGGGGTGTTGTGATATGTGGAGGCATGGAGGCCTTGTGATTGTGGCATCAGATGACACGTAGAGTGGCGAGATGCATCAGTTTATGCATGTGGGTGTCGTGGAGGACACCAGGGGTGATGGAATGGGATGGATGTGGTAGCTGGATGCTTGTGGTTTTCTTTGTGTGTTAATCTGCTTTGCTTTCCCCCACTTCTCAAGGCAGCTGGTCTTGATACACTTCTTCCGAAGGAGGTGAAGACGTGCGGGGTATGCCACATGCTTTCTGTGTTTATCCTCTTGAGGGATAATGGGTCTATGCTCTTTCTATAGGCGGAAAAAGACTCGACGGGTAGTATATCTACTCACCGTGTTGAGCCTCCATTGTGTTTAGAAGCATAGGATTCTTTTCTAGAATGCCTGGGAATATGGAAAATTAATTCTGTAATGAATGTTTGATTAAATGGTGAAAATCCACGGGGATGGAGATACTAGAATTTAACGGTGATGTGAATCTTAAAAGGAGCAGTTGTTTTTGAGTGTGGTTCCAATTCAGTTTAATGTGGAATTGTTCATTTTTAATTAATGTTTAAAGAATTAATTAATGTATAGTGGAACTGATAAAATGATAATGGAGTAATCTAATAAAGCTCTTCAAATGGTTTTGTGCTTATAGGACACCTAGTCTTAGAAGTAGCAGCCTGGAGTCTGAGAGATGTTAGCTGTAGTTGTATCTAAGACTAGGTAATGCCCATTGTGTGGATGTGAGTTATATATATATTCTGTACTTTTTGTGCTTCTATATGCTACTCCACCCTGTTGTTAAGGGCAACTGACACCCCGGGGATTCTGAGCCCTTGGGGGTGTTTTCCCCAACATTCTGATGGGAGGTCGAATGGCTGACTACCCCCTTTGGCCCTGCTCTCTTCTCTTGGTAGATACTTGTGCCACGAGGCACAACGGTTAGTTACCCCATATATGTGTGTAGAGGGCTGTAATGGATTGTGGTTATTCACACAAATATATTCTAGATATAGTATCATATGGACTACTATAGGTGTAACATGTATAGGATATGATGGCTTGAGGATCCTTACTCAGGGTATGGGCTGTAATGGCTTGAGGCATTATTCCCGACATATGATACACGTTATGCGAGCTGTGGTGGCTCCCGGAAACTACCTGGTTACTTTTGGTTGTGAGGACAGTGTGGTTCTTTACCCAGGTGTCTGCGGGAAAGCCTATGTGGTGCCCGAGGTGCAGATTGTGGAGCTTAGCCCAGTTGTCTGCGGGAAAGCCTTTGGAGAGAGAATCATAGTACGTATGTCGTTGGGGAAAAGAAGAAAACCAGTGGGGAAGTAGTAGTGGGGTACCCTTGATATTCTTTATTATATTCTATATTCTTGTATGCGTTACTTGGTGAGAGTAGCCATGGTGAGGTTGGGAACATAGTATACCTATTTTGGTGATGAGTTAGTTTCACTTGTTGTTCACTGGGCTTTAGCATGCTTTCTTTACTTTTGCACGAGAGGCTTGGGGAGGATCCTACTGAGTATACTGTTATACTCACCCTATGTATATATAAACTATTTTTCAGGTCACTTGGAGTAGGTTGGAGATCATGTTGGTTACTACTAGCTTGTGGTTGGAGGAGGAGTTGTTCGGGCTTGGGGTCGCTGTCGTTTTACTTTCTTTTGGGTACTTTTAGTTTTCCATTTCAGTTGTAGTACTTTTTCATGACATTTCATATATGTACTTGGATTTATTTTATATTTCAGATCCCTCTTATCTTCTGAGTTTGATTTGATTGGATTCTATTCTATCTCTCTCTTCTGTGTGTGTTCTCTTAGAGGGTAATGCCTCCCATTTGTGTGTGTATTATACCCTCGGTGTTAGTCGCCAACCCGGGGCCTACTGGAGGCGGGACTCGGGGGTCATTATCTCTCTTCTCACATTGCCGGCTTAGGAGGGGTACACTTTGTGGGGAGGGGGTTATGACAGAGTGGTATCAGAGGTCTGGTTGAGGGATAGGATGGAGTTTGGAGTCAGGCATAGGTGAGGATGCATGGGATGGTAGGGAAGTAGTGTCATTCATGTTTAGCAAGTGGGGTAAACACTGGGGACTGGCAGAGACATAGGCGTTTATGGCCCCCTATGATTTGTTGCACGGACCTTTATGTTTATGATGGCTACTAAACAAAGTGATACTGGTTGCAGGGTAGAGACTTAGGAAAGGATTGTGCATCATTATTCTTTGTGTCTATGCTTGAATGGGTAGACCTTGGGATAGAAAACCTAAAATTAATAAAACAAAACAATTAATTAATTAATGTTGAGTCTTCCATATTCCAGGCTTAGGAGCTCTAACAGTTGTTATTTTACAGCTATGGCTCCAGGTCGACGTCCTCGTCAGGTTTGTGAAGAAGATGCCCAGCAGGCTATTCCAGCAGATCGCCGCCGGGTGGAGGTTGACGACGATAACACTTGGTGGAAGACACTCCGAGATTTTCAGTGCCAGAGTCTACAGAAGTACGAGGGCTCCATTTCAGATGCAGTCATAGAAGACTGGTTGGAGGAGGTCGAGATAGGCTTCAGTTCAATTTGTGCTCGGAAGGAACACTGGGTGTCCTTGGTTGTGACGATGCTGCGTGGAGCAGCGAGGCAATGGTGGTTCTTGTTCCTCGGGGATTGTGAGGAGTCAGCGATCTCATGGGAGGAGTTTCGAGATAGGTTTAGAGTCGAGTTTCATTCTTCGATTGCGAAGGCGTCTAGTCGCCAGGAGATTCTTACCCTTCGATAGGGGAGCTCCAGTGTTCGAGAGTTTGGAATCCGTTTCAGGAACCTTCTACGATATGCTTTAGACCTATTACCAGATGAGGAGGCCAAGGCAAGGAATTTCGAGGAGGCTTTGCATCCAAAGATCCATCGCCTGGTCACCCCATTTATGCTAAAGACATATATTGAGGTGTTGTCAAGGGCATAGGTTGTTGAGAGGACTTTGGCCAGGACAGGGTCTTCATGAGAGGGGAATCGTCATGATTCCTCACGAAGCAGAGCTGTGGTCTGGGGTTCCCGGTTTTCAGGGAAGAAGAGTTTCCGTTCACCTGGGGGTAGGTCCCAGCCCTTCCCATCTCGTTTTTCCAAAGGCAACAACTCTCAGGCTTATTCCAAGGGATCAGGCGCTTTTTTTTCTTGCGATGGTCGTGATCATCAGAAATGGGAGTGCTCGACTTTTCAGAGAAGTCATCGTGCACCAGGCGCTCTGCTCCAGGTTCCTCCGTTGAGACATTTCCAGCTGAAGAAGTAGCAGCAGGCTGCACCAGCTTTAGTTCACCCGAGGGTAGATGGAGCAGGCAGAGGGCAGCCCCATGATGCTCCCCATCCTCAGAGAGCAGAGCACGACCGTGGTGGTGGTCGTCATCATGGTCAAAGAGGCCATGGAGGAGGTCGTGGTCAGCTTCATGCTCTAGCGTTTCCAGCCCCAGGAGAGCCAGATGTCGTTCGAGGTACCCTTTGCTTGTTTTCTACCTTGGTGTATGCCTTTTTTGATTCAGGAGAAATGCAATCCTTCATATCACCTACCCTTGTCCATGATTTGGGACTTGAGGTAGAGAGGCTTCTAGTGCCCTTGGCATTGACTACGCCAGTTGGAGGTAGAGCTAACTTGATTGAAGTATGTAGAGACTGTGTGCTAGTGGTGGGGCAACACTGCTCTTGGGGATATTTCCTATGTTTACGAATACAACCATATGATGTCATAATCGGCATGGATTGGTTGTATTTGGTGCAGGCTATTGTGGATTGATACAGGAAGAAGGTTGTTTTCTTTGATGCATATGGAGAGAAAGTGGTGTTTGTTGGTGAGAGAGATCCTCATAAGTGTCATAAACTAGTTTCATCCTTATCATCCATGATGGCTGGGATGCTGCTGAGTTCTTCAGAGGTTCAACAGTTGGTGTTTCCTAGGGTCGTAGAAGAGTACCCTAACGTCTTTCTAGAAGAGGTTGTATCTTTACCCCCTCGATGAGAGATCGAGTTTGGGATCGAGCTATATCCAGGAGAATCTCCTATCTTTATGTCTTAGTATAGGATGGACCCTTCTGAGTTATGAGAGCTACGTATTCAGCTTGATGGTCTGTTGCAGTGTGGTTTTGTTCGGCCAAGTGTTTCACCATGGGTTGCACCAGTTTTGTTTGGGAAAAAGGCTGACGGTAGTTTGCGGTTGTGCGTCGATTATCATCGATTAAACAAAGTGACAATAAAGAACCGATATCCTCTTCCATGGATTGATGACCTATTCGATCAACTGAATGGTGAAAGTTGGTTCTCAAAGATCGACTTGCGGTCAGGATATCATCAGATGCGTGTAAAGGGTGAGGATATCCAGAAGACTGCTTTCCGTTGTCATCATGGGCATTATGAGTTTGTTTTAATTCCATTCAGCATGACGAATTCTCCAGCTATTTTCATGGGGTTGATGAATGTTGTGTTCCGTGAATTCCTGGACATGTTTGTTGTGGTTTTCATCGACGACATCCTTATGTACTCCACATCTGAAGAGGAGCATGCATTGCATCTACAAGACGTTTTGGGAATTCTTTGCCAACATCAGTTGTTTGGGAAGTTGTTGAAGTGTGAGTTTTGGGCTCGAGAAGTTCGTTTGTTGGGGCATGTTGTGTCCCAACAGGGAGTAGTTGTGGATCCGTCAAAGATAGAAGCAGTGGTGTCTTGGGAAGCTCCCATGACCGTGTCAGAGGTTCGAAGTATCATTGGTCTCGCATGCTATTATAGGAGGTTTGTAACCAATTTCTCCCGAGTTGCGACTCGTCTGACAGCTTTGACCAGGAAGGATCAATCATTCATATGGACTAATCAGGGTCAGGAAGCTTTTGAGTATCTAAAGGAGAAGTTGGTAAGTGCTTCAATCCTTTTTCTTCCAGTGGAGGGAGTCCAGTTTGATGTTTTCTGTGATGTTTCACATCTGGGGCTGGTTTGTGTTCTCATGCAGCAGAGGTCAGTTGTTTCTTATGGGTCTTGGCAGTTGCGTCCCCACGAATGAAACTATGCCACCCATGATCTTGAGTTGGAAGATGTGGTTTTTTCTCTAATGTTGTGGAGACATTACCTCATTGGTTAGAACATTGTGGTTTTCACCAATTATAAGAGTTTGAGGTATGTTTTCTCCCAACGTGATTTGAATTTGCGGCAGCGCCGGTGGATGGAGTTCTTGTAAGAATACGACTTTGAAATATCCTATACACCTAGAAAAGGGAATGTTGGAGTTGATTCACTAAGACGAAAGTCACATAATGATGTTGTGCATGAATCTAGTGATTCCTGGAGAGTGATGGAAGAGCTATCAACTTTGCATCTTGATATGGGAGAAGTTGGGGGTAGAGGTTGTCTTTTCCAGATGACGGTGCAGTCATCCCTGATGCAAAAGGTGGAAGAGTCTCAGTTGGGTGATCTAGAGGTGGAAGTCTGGAGAGACAGAGTTGTTTGTGGTGAGGCCCCTGATGGTTGGTCGGAGGATGAACAACACCGAGTGTTGTATCATGGAAGGATTTTTGTTCCCTTGGCGATGCGCGAGACGGTTCTCTGAGAGTTCCACAGTTCACCCTTGGCAGTACATCCTAGTGTGACGAAGATGTACCGATCCTTGAGAAGTCAGTTTTGGTGGCCTGGGATGAAACGTACGGTTGTAGAGTGTGTGTCTCGATGTTTAGTCTGCCAGAAGGTGAAGGCCGAACACCGTGTTCCTGGTGGTCTTCTCCAGCAATTAGAGATTCCTCAGTGGAAGTGGGAGGACATCTCAATGGACTTTGTTATGGGTTTACCTCGAGCTCCGGGAGGACATGATGCTATATGGGTGGTAGTGGATCGTTTAACAAAGTTGTCCCACTTCATAGCGATGAAGGAGTCGAGCTCAGTGGAAGTTTTGTCAAGGCAGTATCTAGAGGAAGTGGTGAGACTTCATGGAGTACCGAGGACGATCATTTCTGGTCGAGATACTTGTTTTACCAATAGGGTGTGGAGAGGTCTCCAGCATGCTTTGGGCTCTCAACAGTGCCTTAGCACTGTGTTTCATCCTCAAACGGATGGTCAGACATATCGAACCATCCAGACTCTTGAAGACATGCTGCGCTCTTGTGGTCTTGATTTTGGAGGTTCATGGATGAAGAACTTACCCTTGGTAGAGTTCTCTTACAATAATAGTTTTCACTCTACCATCGGTATGCCGCCGTTTGAAGCCTTGTATGGCTGGCCATTCCGTTCTCCGTTGTGCTAGACTGGGGTCGGAGAGTTAGTAATTCTTGGACCAGAACTAGTGCAGAATACAACAGAGATGGTTCAGGTGATTCGTGAGAGGATGAAGATCGCACAGTATCGTCAGAAAGTATATGTTGATCAATGAACGAGACCATTAGAGTTTAATGTTGGGGATCATGTGTCTCTGAAGGTGACTCCCCGTCGTGGGAAGCGAAGGTTTGGTCGTGGAATTAAGCTTTCTCCCCCGTTTGTTGAGCCTTTCGAGGTGTTAGCTCGTGTTGGAGCTGTGGCATATCGAGTAGCACTTCCTCCTCATATGAGTCCGATACATGATGTTTTCCATGTATCACAGCTCTGTCATTATCTTCATGATGAATCTCATGTTATCGATTGTGGAGAGATCGATATTGATGATGATGTAACCTTCGAGGAGCGACCTGTGGAGATCAAACACCACAAGGAGAAGGTGTTGCGTGGGCGTTCTATTCCCTTAGTTCGTGTCTTGTGGCGACACGGTGGCATGGAGGAGAGTACTTGGGAGCATGAGTCACAAATACGTGCTTAGTACCCAGAGTTGTTTAATGTTTAACTCCATTCATGTAATGATGTTTTCTTTGTGGTTGGACCTTCCATGTTTTATTTATGTACTTTTCATGTGATGTTATGTTTGAATGGTATGGAGATGGATTGTTTTTTCCCTTGCTCTTGGATGTCGTCGTTTTGTCCTAGCTTTAGAACAACTCAGGGCAGTTTTTCCCTGAGAGGTATCTTACGGGGTGGTTGTTCGGACCCCTCTTTTCCTCAGGATGGTTTTAAATTCTCGAGGGCGAGAATGTTTTGAGAGGTATCTGATTTAATGTCCTGGACCTCTCCGGTCCACTACCTTGTGAAATTATGGTGTTGGAGGTGTTCCGGGAGGTTAAGGGGACTTATCCCCAACACTTTGCCAATTTTCCAGTTCTGTGAACAGGGTTTCCATTTTTATGAACACTAGCAGATCGGTCTCACCGATCGGTCTGAAAGATTGGACTCACAGATCAGTTTCACAGATCGGTATGAAAGATCGGTTTCACAGATCGGTTTCACAGATCAGTTTCACAGATCGGTTTGACAGATCGGTTTCACAGATCGGTTTCAGAGATCGGTTTCAGAGATCGATTTCAGAGATCGGTTTCACTGATCGGTCTGACAGATCGGTTTCACAGATCAGTCTGACAGATCGGTTTCACAGATCAGTCTGACAGATCGGTTTCACAGATCGGTCTGACAGATCAGTTTCACAGATCAGTTTCACAGATCGGTTTCACAGATTAGTTTCACAGATCGGTTTCACAGATCGGTCTGACAGATCGGTTTCACAGATCCGTATGATAGATCGGTTTCACAGATCGTTCTGACAGATCGGTTTCATAGATCGGTTTCACAAATCGGTTTCACAAATCGGTTTCACAGATCGGTTTGACAGATAGGTTTCACAGATCGGTCAGACAGATCAGTTTCACAGATCGGTCTGACAGATCAGTTTCATAGATCGGTTTCACAGATCGGTCTGATAGATCGGTTTCACATATCGGTTTCACATATCTGTTTTACAGATCGGTCTGACAGATCGGTTTCACAGATCGGTTTCACAGATCAGTATTACAAATCGTTATCACAGATCGGTTTCACAGATCGGTCAGACAGATTGGTTTCATAGATCGGTTTCATGTACAGTAACGGTGGGTGAACAATGTTTCTAGACTCCTACAATTTTGCCCCTTTTGAATTTTCCTTTGACGTAAAATACATTAAAAGACTTATTTTAAGGTCTCTTAAGGCCAATTCAAATGCCATAAATCCTATATTAATTTTTCCTAAGGCTTGGAATGTTTTACTTGGTCAAACCGCATGGGTTAATGCGATCCGTTTTTAATAGACAATTAACCGGATCTTAGATCGTTACCTCGTTAAATCTTAAAAGGGGACTAGATATCATTCTCCCTTATTATTTCCCATTGTTCTCAGCTAAGAGACACTAGAACCTTTCAATCATTTCCGTAGGAGTTTCATAATCAATATTTACTCTTAGGATTGGTTCTGCTCTGTTTTGGATGCAACCGAACTATGTCAGTCAATCTTCCCAATAAGGTATGTTTTATCGTCGTTCCTTTGGGGATCATATTCTCTTGTTATCCCTTCATTATTATACCATGTAATTTCCAAGATTCTAATGAGTTTTTCTTGGGGTTGGTTGGTACTGTCGTACCGTGGCATCCTCTGGTGGAAGCAGTTGTCACGAGAGGAGGATTGTGACCCGTTATGTGGATAAAGGATGTCAAGAAATCTTCCAGGTTGGGGATTCATGGCTTCTCTAATTGTATATGTGCAATTGTAGAATTAGCATGATTTATCCCATTGGATCACAATGAAATTGACCTAATTAAATACTTGAACCAGTTCAATAGAATTTGTTGATCACATATTGTATCTTTATACTGTGATTAAGGATGCCTCATGTCTTCCTAGATAGAGTGATATCTATGATTTCTTTGATTTGTTGTTCGTTCATGATAGAAATTGATAATGAATGTAAAGCCAGAATTAATTGTTAATTAATAGTCAAAAGATAAAGAGGCATGTAAATTAGTCTGGTTATTGCCATTGTTGTAGTAGTTCTAATTTGAGGATTATCAAATTAGGGAAATAAGCATGGTTATTTAATTGTGATTTCTTACTGATTAGGTATCCCGTAATTGGAACCTACAAATAACAAATATGCTAATTCAATATGGATTAAAGAACATATTATGTGGAAATTTCTAAAAGGGTTTTGAGTTACCATCTTGTTTGTTAAAGGTTCAAGAGCCCCTAGTTATGATTGTTGTTTTCCTGCTGCTTGTGCTATGATGTGACCCAGGAGGGGTGTTGTGATATGTGGAGGCATGGAGGCCTTGTGATTGTGGCAGCAGATGACGCCTAGAGTGGCGAGATGCATCGGTTTATGCATGTGGGTGTCTGGGAGGACACCAGGGGTGATGGAATGGGATGGATGTGGTTTCTAGATGCTTGTGGTTTTATTTGAATGTTAATCTACTTTTCTTTTCCCCACTGCTCAAGGCAGCTGGTCTTGCTACCCTTCTTCCGAAGGAGGCGAAGATGCGCAGGGTATGCCATATGCTTTCTGTGTTTAGCCTCTTGAGGGAGAATGGGTCTATGCTCTTTCTATAGGCGGAAAAAGACTCGACGGGTAGTATATCTACTCACCGTGTTGAGCCTCCTTTGTGTTTAGAAGCATAGGATGCTTTTCTAGAATGCCTGGGAATATGGAAAATTAATTCGGTAATGAATTTTTGATTAAATGGTGAAAATCCACGGGGATGGAGATACTGGAATTTAAAGGTGATGTGAGTCTTAAAAGGAGCAGTTGTTTTTGAATTTGATGCCAATTCAGTTTAATGTGGAATTGTTCATTCTTAATTAATGTTTAAAGAATTAATTAATGTATAGTGGAACTGATAAAATGAGAATGGAGTAATCTAATAAAGCTCTTCAAATGGTTTTGTGCTTATAGGACACCTAGTCTTAGAAGTAGCAGCCTGGAGTCTGAGAGATATTAGCTGCAGTTGATCTAAGACTAGGTAATGCCCATAGTGTGGATGTGAGTTATATATATATATTTTGTACTTTTGGGGATTCTATACGCTACTCCACCCTGTCGGTAAGGGCAACTGACACCCCGGGGATTCTGAGCCCTGGGGGGGGGGGGTTGTTTTCCCCCACATTCTGATGGGAGGTCGAATGGCTGACTACCCCCTTTGGCCCCGCTCTCTTCTCTTGGTAGATACTTGTGCCATGAGGCACAGCGGTTAGTTACCCCATATATGTGTGTAGAGGGGTGTAATGGCTTGTGGTTACTCACACACATATATTCTGGATATAGTATCATATGGACTACTATAGGTGTAACGTGTATAGGCTATGATGGCTTGAGGGTCCTTACTCAGAGTATGGGCTGTAATGGCTTGAGGCATTATACCCGACGTATGATACACGTTATGCGAGCTGTGTTGGCTCCCGAAAACTACCTGGTTACATTTGTTTGTGAGGACGGTGTGGTGCTTCTCCCAGGTGTCTGCGGGCAAGACTATATGGTGCACGAGGTGCAGATTGTGGAGCTTATCCTAGGTGTCTGCAGGCAAGCCTTTAGAGAGAGAAGCATAGGACGTATGTCGTTGGGGCAAGGCGGCAAACCAGTGGGGAAGTAGTAGCGGGGTACCCTTGATATAATTTATTAAATGTTATATTCTTGTATGCGTTACTTGGTGAGAGTAGCCATGGTGAGGTTGGGAACTTAGTATACCTATTTAGGTGATGAGTTTGTTTCACTAGTCGTTCATAGGGATTTAGCATGCTTTCTTTACTTTTTCACGAGAGGCTTGGGGAGGATCCTACTGAGTATACTATTATACTCACCCTATGTATATATAAACTATTTTTCAGGTCACTTGGAGCAGGTTGGAGATCAAGCTAGTTATTACTAGCTTGTGGTTGGAGGAGGAGCTGTTCGGGCTTCGGGTCGCTGCCGATTTACTTTCATTTGGGTACTTTTAGTTTTCCATTTCAGTTGTAGTACTTTTTCACGACATTTCATATATTTACTTGGATTTCCTTTATATTTCAGATCCATCTTTTCTTCTGAGTTGGAGTTGATTGGAGTATATTCTATCTCTCTCTTTTGCATGTGTTCTCTTAGAGGGTAATGCCTCCCATTTGTGTGTGTATTATACCCTCGGTGCTAGTCGCCAACCCGGTGCCTATTAGAGGCGGGACTCGGGGGTCATTATCTCTCTTCTCACATTGCCGGCCCAGGAGGGGTACACTTTTTGGGGAGGGGTTCATGACAAATATATAAAATTAAGAGGATAATAATAATTATATAAATAATTAATTCATATATTTTCATATCATTCAATAAATTGAAAAATGAGAACACATTTCAGGCATATATATAGACAACCATACGTAAAAAGTTATACAGTTTTCTTCCATCATATAACCAAATGGATTATATATAAAAATTATTTACTAAGAATTTAATATTTTTTTAATATATTAATAAATTTTCAAAAATAAAATAATTCATTATTTCTTCTTATGATATTAAAAAAAGAAATGTTACTCATGTATATGATCAATCTTCAATCTCCAATATTATAATGTAATTAATTTTTCATAAAATACAGTCATATTTATTTATATAATTATAATTAATATATATGAAATATATAATTCCATAGAATTAAACATTACATAATCTTGATTTATTTAATGAATTCACATTGAATATCTTTTCAGGTTTATTGTTTTAGAAAATTAGGACATAACTATTGCATTACATCTCAAATATTACAATGTAGACACTTCTAATCTGTCAAATTTTTTCACATCAATAAAATTACATTTATAAAACAATAATTATTTTCATCATAAAAATATTATTGGATTATTTTTTCCTCTTATCCATCCTTATACCATGTGAAAACATTTCAAAAAGAAGGTATGAGCATAAAAATATCAACAAGATATATAAAATATGGAAAGAAAACATTAGTCCATGAATACATAATAATCAGTCGAATCATAATGTTTACTCATAAAACATAATTTCTTGAAAATAAATAATTAAATAATTTTAATTTGGAATATCTCATAGAAATAATAAATAATAGAGGAAACATTTTTCATTTAGAACATACTTACAATGTAGCTTTCACAGCTACAAAGGTTGTTTCATTAGATTATGGACAATTTAATGACATAATTATATGAGAATATTTTTAATATATCTAATATAAGTTGATATTATGGGAAAATAAATCATAGGTTATTTACACACATTTTAAAACCAATGGTTTGGATATTTAACTCAATGAAATATGATTTTGTTAATATTTCCATTACAAACATCGTATAAATGATGTAATAATTTATTAATGGACTGATTATGTGTAGAAATGGTATATACAAAAAAAGAAAGTGCAAATTGAATCAGTAATAAATAAAATGTGATTACATACATAATCATTTCTTAATATAATCAACAACGTATGCGTAAAACCCAATGAGTGTAAATTGCGTTTAGAAATTCCCTTGCAATGATTATTTTAATAAATTAGTCAAATTATTTGTATTCACTAAAAATACATAGAAATAATTTATAAATACATGTTTTGATATCAGAATTTATTTCTCACATTTCTATTACGACAAAATAAATAAGTAGAATACTAACTAAAAGAATGGAAATTGGGTTAAGAAGGTCCCTTTCCTTGACTCCAAATCGTCATTTAAGTTCCTTGTTCTTCATGAATAAAAAACATATGTTAGCATCCACTTGATTCTAAACAATTTTCAATTTTATTATTCATTTTATATATCATATTATCCTATTATTAAAATTACATAATTATTGATGTTCATATCGGTCATATTGTTGATATTCGGTACATGAGTCGAAAATGATCTTGATTGATGTAAATTGTCAATGTGGTCCAAAGTGATTCAACACCAAAATATTATTAATGATTTAAATATCCTATATATCAAATATATCCATATAATTGTATTTATAAGAGTCCATAAACGTTTGATATATGAAATGAAATGCAATAATCATGGAGCCGGTAGGCCGTATGTACTCATGCATGTTACTTTCATTTCTTGTTCATATTAAAGTAATGAAAACATAGTGATACATGGGTATATTATAATTAAAATATAATATATATGTTATATATGTCACATAATTTTATTAATTACATCCTTTATACATCCCATGAATTTCATTAACGAGTCGTATCAACTTGATGAGGTTGTATTCCACATTTCCTCAAATAAAATTATTGTATTTACACAACATGGAAATCATAAAGGTATGTTGAAAATAAAAATTAAAAAATCAGAGTGTCAATATAAATATAATATATTTCATATATAAAAAACTTCCATCATAATGTCCACAATGAGAGGTGGTAGGGGAATATTGAACAATCATCATTTTGTGAGACAATAGTACAACGTACATAGAAATAGTATGTCTGTTTCCATTAGATGGTGGTGTGTGTAATAGTGGATAGAATCATTCTCATAAAAACATCCTAGTATATTGAGTATACATGTATTTTAATTTAGAAAACGGATAATAAGAGCATAGGGAGGGGATATGGTAAATAAAACAATTGATCTTCAGAGAAGATGCTACCTTTAAAACAGGTAACATTATATGATTTGTACCTAGTGGATTTCTTGAACTGCCTTTTTCCTAATGTATAGATTCTAGGAAAAAAGGAGGTGTATTGGAAGATTATTTGAGAAGAATTTATAATATCCATGGGGACTATGAGGTTATAGTAAATGGGTAGAGGATGTGTCCTTTAATGAGATGGAGGAGGTGTCCTTTAGGAAAGGCATGAAATATTATTTTGATTTAAATTTGATTTATATTAAAAATGAGTCAAAATTCAGTTAGTATGAATAAAAGATGATTATGAGTCTAAATAGAATCATTCTATAATAATTATACAAATATTGGATGTTTTTTTAATCCATATCTTTTTGTCTTAACCCGTTGTTACAATTATCATTTTATCAAGAATTTAACACTTTGAGAATCAAAATAGTTTCCAAAACATGAAAATTGTAATGAACTACTCAATCTCATTTTCATGAGTGTACAACCAGTCATTTCTAGTCCTCATGAAAAATTTCCAACATGCCAATGTATTTAAATTAATGGTGAATGGCTTCAAATACAATTTTTGGATGGTTTGCCCTTTAAGAAATAAACCAATAAACCAACAAACCATTCACTAAATGATTCACGAACAAAAAAAACTAAACAACATATTATATCTAAAAACCATATCAATTTGTGCAATAGAGGAATACGAAACCAATATAGAAGTAAATAGAAGATAAAAAAATCAATACTCTCAGGAGACCACAAGACTTTTTGCATCCCAAGCTCTAATCCCCCAATCACTGAACATCCCAAATATCACAATGTACTACTAAAATAATTGGAAACATTACCTTTTCTACTATCCTGGAAGAGAACATAAGAAAAATAACCAAATTTACAAAGAAAAGGTGAGTATAAAATATATTTGTATTTCCCCTAGTACTTCCCTACTAATTCAACAATGAATGAATGTTTAAAACATTATATAAAACGGTTTATATAATTCAATTTACCTAATGCTATTTATAACCAAATATAAATAATACTGAGAAACAATTTTAACCAAGTGTAAACAAAGGTAAATGAGAAAATTTCTAGTAAGTTATTTTCCAAAAAAATATCTAATTAAATCTTAAAAACCAACACTTATAATCATGTTAGAATACCCATTCTATAGATTTCAACACACTCAAACATGTGTACTATGTTTGACAGTTCCATACTCTTGAGTGGTATCTCGTCCAACTACCTTGTGTCCCAATGACACATGACCCTAATATATGTTCATTTCCCTTGTTCCTGAATGGTAATCTTCCATTATTAAGGTCCCATTATGTATAGACTCACACCAAAACCATTTATGCAAAATCCATTCTAAAAAACCATTTCAAACCACATCAATAAAATTTTTATTTTATTAAAAAACAAATAACAACACAATATCTAGACATACATTTGGTTTCAATAAAACATCCTCTATTATTAAAAAAACTAACAAAATCAATGTGATGAAATTATAGAAAATCCCTATTTTATGATCTATATTTGAAAACCAACAATGAAAAAAATTTAATCAAAAGACGCAATTTTCAAATATCTATTATTTACCAATCCATCGCCAACGATGGTTTCCAAAAATTCATAACTGGACAATTAACGATAAATTCATAATTATGAAATAAAATTTAAATCATTCCCATCAGTTCTACTATGTGGATTTGAGAAATAAGTCACATACCTCAATGGTTTTGACGAAAACCCAACGAACAAATAACACATAAAAAAACTGGGTCGATTCTCCATGAACCCACCTTAGATATCTTTTATTATCATGATCAATACAAAATATCATCATAATTGGCATTAAACACCTAGATATACCCATAAACAGTGTAGACCAAAGAAAAAAATAGTTTAGGAGAAGTATATCTTAGTAGTTATAAGAAAATAACGAATAAGAACGATCACATACCTCATGAATAAAACATCGATTAACCATTTAATCCTTCAGATAGAATCTAAAATGCATTGAAGAGGTTCTCCTACCTTCAATGAAGTGTAATATTATCTTAGTGTCTTTTAGGGGGGGGGGAATGAGTGACTTATGGAAAAAAACAAGTGAGATCCTATTTTTTAGGATCTCATTTTGACTCTGCACATGGTTTGATTGCATAGTTAAGAAAACCATGTGTTAAATGTGTGGTTTCCACTACCTACACGGCCTCCCCTTGCACTATCTCCCCAAATTTTGATCCAAATGTGCCAGATATACTACCTCAAGAGGACTACTATGCATGGTTTGGTTTCACAGTTAGGAAAACCATGAGCCCCCCATGCGACCCACACATAGCCCCAAAAACCCATTTAAGTTTTTCCCAACTCTAACATCGATTACCCTTACACATAATAACCATAAAAAGAATCATGTAAGTGCTATATAACAGTAATCAGGGGTACTACATTCACCCAACCATTTGACTTTCCATATTCAAAAGTTAGAAAACTCTCCCTAATCTGAAAGAGTTCCGTCTATTTCTCTTCCTTCTCCTTCTCGTATTCCAAAGTCTCTTCATGAATCTGATCATGTTTCTAAAAAACCCATACCAGACTATTTATTTTCCCATGCCTAGCATTATTTTTCATATCCACAATTAATATCAGGATTTTCATCAATTAAGCATCTCGATCTAGGTAAATGTGATCCCATCTGATCACATCGTCCAAATCATGCTGATACATTTTCAACAGAGATAAATGAAATACATTTTGCACCGAACTGAACCATGGTGTTAATACCAACCGATATGCCACCTATCTGACCCATTCCATTATCTAGAATGGGCATATGTATCAAGGATATAACATTACATGCTTCTTAAAATGTTGGTGTAAATGATATGGTGATATTCTCAAGAATGCATGATCACCCACAACGATCGGCAATGGTCTTCAACGGTGATTTGCATATGATTTCTGATGACTATGAGCCATCCCAATCCTCATTCAAATCAACTGGATATTCTATGTTATTTTGTGATAAGTATCAGCCTAAAGAAAAATGTCTCACATGTTTCCCCCCATCATAATTGAGAACAATAAGTATTCTTATAAAATAACTCAAATAGAGATATATGTATTATGGCATGATAGCTGTTATTATACGAGAAATACACTACGGGTATATGAACGTCCCATGAGCCACAAAAATCCTTTACACAAGCTTGCAAAATGTATTCCAACCTTTGTATCATCCACTCAAACTCGATGTATGTCTAATAATTATATGATGTGCTTAAATTCAACTGAGTCCAAAGGGATTTCTGTAAGGATTTTTAGAAATGAAATGTGAAACTTGGATCTCTGTATGAAATGATTGAAACCGGTACGCCGTGTCTCTTTACCACTTCATGGATATAGGTTTTGGATACATTATCAACCGTATGACTTTCACTAATTGGAATGAAATTAGATTACTTGGTATGATGATCCACTATGACCCATATGGAATCATGTTTCTGAACCATTTTTGGATGACCTGTAACAAAATCCATCACTTTCTACTCCCATATCCATACTAGGATTGGTAAAGACTGCAACATACCCACCGATCCCTGATGATTTTCTTTAACTTGGTGAAAAGCTAAGCATCATGAGATGAACTCATCCACCATTCATTTCATTCCGCTCCACTAAAACTATGACTCCAATGCCTTATAAATTTATTGTTTACCTCGATGTATCGCCCACCTCAAATGGTGGTAATCATTAAGGAGTTATCCTTATCATGCAATAGGTACCACCATCTGATCTCTAAAACACAAAACTAAACTCCCATCAAGTTTACAACCTTCAATGGTCCCCTACCATTGAGTTTTGAACTCATAACCCTACATTATGCATTATATGTTTTTTCCACTTTGACCATATTGACACAATTAAGAACAATCATAGATGAAAAGAATACGACAACATCACCTCGGTCTTCTCAATCCACATGCATGTTGGCTAGGACCGACATCAACTTCCATTCATCTAGATCTTCTTTTTCCAACATAGTATATGAAATCTTAATAAGTGTATTAGCCACTAAATTCCATTTTCCTGGTGTATACATCATGTCAAATTACTACATCTGGAGTCACTCCATGCATCTCCTTTTCATGAGGTTCAAATCATGTGGTGAGAAAATGTGTTTTATGTTTTTAAGGTCTGTGAACAATGTAAATTTCTCACCAAAGAGATATTGACTCCACATATTCAAATCATTAACAACAGTGGCTAACTCCAAAATGTGTTTCAAATAATTCTTCTCATGCACCCTCAAATTACTTAAACTATAACAATCCACATGGTATTTTTTCAAGAGAGAACAACACAACCAAGATCCTAAAGCATCAAAATACAACACACACCCCCACTAATGACTCTAGTAAAATCAATATAAGTGCTGATGTTAGATGAAAATTCAGTTCAACGAAAGAATTCTGGGATTTCTCTGTCTATTAGAATGAATCATTATTCTTTGTGAGAGCTGTTATTGGTGAAGATAGTCCTAATAAATCTTTCCCAAATCATTGGTTGTATCCAACTAGGCCATGAAAAATTTGTATCTTGAAGACTTTATTTAGTGGTTTCCACAAGATAACAACTTATTTGTATTTTGGATCAATATAAACGTCAATTTCATAAATAACATGGTAAATAAAGAGTACCTTATTTATACAAAATTCATATTTTGATAATTTTCCCAACAAATAGTGATCTCTCATGATTTGTAACATTACTTTAAGGTGGTCCTAATGGTTAGACCTTGCCTTTTAATACACTAAGATGTCATCCAAAAACACCACAACAATAAAATCAATATATCTCTGAAATATCCAATCAATAAATACCATGAAGACTACTGGTGAATTAGTTACACTGAAAGCCATGACTACATATTTATAGTGGTCATATATGTTGTAATTTCCCGGATCCGAGTGTCACTCAACAGGTTCCCCGAACCTGGTTGGTCACATGACCTCAAGTGCATTTCCCCAAGTTCCAGAGGCTGCCAACTAGCCGCGAGGGCCCAAGTCTGATAGTGGGGAAACTATGCCCTCATTTGTCAAAGTGTAATGGAGCAGAAAAGATAATGACATAAAAAAGTGAAAGTAGTGAACAATATATAACTGAAATGGAAAACTATAGAAAAGACAACCAGTAATTATATATATATATATGAATAATGTAACTAATTCTATGAATGCATCCAGAACAGGATACACTGCAATAAAGTACAATTCAACTCAAAATACAAGGTACAACCAAAAAAAACAAAGCAGAGTAAACAAAACACAGAAATATCACTAGCCAAAGCTCGGTCCCATGATCTCCTACTCCTCGACCATAATCATGTACCCGTATAGAGAACATTTCCCATGCCGACACCTGCAGCAATACAGTCTATTTGGGATGAAGAAATGACCCAAACAGGGTGTGAGAAATAAATCCCAGTACGCACCCACCAAAGGCCCGTGCCCAACTGTCAGTGAAAACATGCAAAAATAGTGTTAAAAAGTAATTTCAGTAAACTAGTATGTACTCAAAAGTAACTATCTCTACCAGTTTCATTTCCATTTTAATATTCTTTTAATAATTCAACATAATTTAATTCTAAGCTAACCAGAACCATTCAATCAGGATAATCAGAACAATTCCCTCAGGCTAATCAGAACCCTTCCCTTGGGCTAAATATAACCATGCCCTCATGCTAATATAGTAATTCTCTTAGGATAAATATCACCATGCCCTCGGGCTAAATATCACCATGCCCTCAGGCTGATATAACCACGCCCTCGGGCTAATATAACTATGACCTCAAGCTAAATATTACCACACCCTTAGGCAAATGTAAAACAATGCCCTCATGTGCAAGTAATACACTGCCCTCAGGTGCAAGTAACTAGGTTGATCCCAAGGCATAAAAAATCATTTATATAAAATTCCTCTCAAGGAAATTCAATACACATTATAATCATAGAATACCCTCGGGTATCCTAGCCAAATGGCTAAACAGAGGAACGCACCCTCGGGGTGGTCCTGGATCCAAGCAGTGATCCCAAACAACAGTTTATAGTTACATTCAATTAACTATACAATTCTAGGTATTTAAAACAACCAAGGCCTCAGCCACATGACACCTCAAACATGGGTTTTTAGTACAAATATACAAAATTTTCAACACCACGGTTTAAAATAAACAACAGACCACCTAGCTTGATCGTCCATGATCGATATACGTGAATGACACTTCCAGAAACGCCAAAGAACAGTTTATATCTAGGAATAAAAAAAACACGTTCCAACCTAAATAACATTCCCTAGAAAAATAATTGGTAAAAACTACTCGAGAAGATGGAAGGGCATACCAACACAGACCAATCGAGATTGACGACGTAGGAATCGTGTTCCTGGTGAGTGATCAGAAGATCTCCGAAGTTATGGCCTCCAAAACTACCTCCAAACGCCTCAAACACCTCTTCTGCCGAAAGAGGAGTCTACTGCCTATTTTAAGAGGAAAAACAAACTACACGGCGTGTACTCTCATGTACACGGTGTGTACATTCCATTATCTAAATTGTTCCCCTGACATTTTATTTCCACCACAACACTATTCATCTATCGACATGCATACACGACATCTATATCTGATTACACAATGTGTACGGTCGCTCCGGTGGTGGCTACCTCCAACACCATACTGTTCATCTTTCGGCTGATTACATGGTGTGTAAATACCCACTACATGGCGTGTAGTCAGTTTTTACACCTTTCATTGTCGACAGGCCTACACACATTGTGTACTCATCCCACACATCCAAAGTACACGGCGTGTGGAAAAGTATACGACGTGTACCAACAAAATTTGGGAGTTTCCCCATTTCCCTTATATTCATAAAAACACTTAAGGAATATGGAAAAGAATGTACCTATACCTCATGATAAAGAATAAGGTTCTTATAAAATTCCCCCTTAAGGAAATTCATCCCCGAATTTCCCTTCCAAGGGAGGTGAAGATACAACTGTGAACAACTCAGGCCACTAAGAAAGAATGTCAGTCCCCCGCTCCAAGGTTTAATCCTACATGTGGCCTTGCTTCCATAACACCCGTACGAGAGGAACTTACCGGCCGCGGAGAACCTTCATGCTCCTATCAACAATACAAATCAGATGCTCCTGCATTGATGCATCGACCTAAAGCTCAACCTCCTCATGCTGAAAGACGTGAGATGGGTCTAAGTGATAATGGCACAACTGAGATACATGGATGTCATCGTGCATGCCCCGGTACCTCTGTGGTAACTACAACCAATAGGGAACTATCCCGACTCTCTCCAGAATATCAAATGGACCCACATACCTTGGTGAATGTTTAGTCTATCTCTTGATCCGCCTATGTTCCAAACTCGGCATAACACAAAATAAAACCTAATCCCTGACCACACACTCTATGTGTCGTCCGCAACGATCAACATAAGATTTTTTAAGAGACTACACTATATCCATCTGCTTCTGTATCTACTGGACCTGCACTGAAGTCTCCTGCACGAGACGTGGTCCCAGTAAAGCTACCTCACCTGCCTCCATCAAGCACAAGGGTGATCGGGAAGGCCTACCGTATAAATCCTAATAAGGTTCCATCTCAATAGTTTCCTGTAAAGTATTAGTATAGGAAAAATCAAATAGGAGTATATGCTTCTCCCAAGAGCCCCAAATGTCTAGGACGCATGCACACATCATGTACTCAAACACCTGTACCGTATGCTCAAACTGGCCATCGGTCTTAGGGTAGTAAGATGTTCTCAGAAGCACCTATGTACCCTGTGTCCTCTGAAAACTTTTCCAGAATTGAGATGTAAAATGGACATCCCTGTATGAAACGATTGAAAGATGGACCACATGAAGATGTATGACCTCTCGGATATACAGCTTCCCTAACTCGTCATCACCGAAGGTCTCAATGATCAGAAAAAATTGAGCTACCTTCGTAATACTTTCCACAACAAACCACACGATATCATTGCCTCGAGGTGACCTCGGCAACCCTGTCACGAGTTCCATTGTGACATCATCCCATTTCCATTCTAGAATGGCTAACTACTGTAACAGTCCAGCTGGCCTCAGATACTGCGTCTTCGCTTGGTGATAGGTGGAACATCTCGTCACAAAACCCACTACATCTTTCTTTATTCCCGGCCACCGGTACTGATGTCTCAAGTCACGGTACATCTTGGTAACTCCGGGATTAACTGCACAAGATAAATCATGAAACTCACGCATCTTCTCCTCACATATATCCTCTAGAACCCACACTCTTCCATAGGTACGTAGTAACTCATCATCACCTATCGTCCAACCAGGAGGAGGGTCCTCACATTCCACCGACTCACGTATAACTAGGCCTTATGAATTAGATAGTTATCTCATCATCACTCTATCCAGGAGGGTAGAAGTCACAAATATGGATGAAAGATAGGTTTTACCCTGACTACCATGCACTTACAAATGCATCTCAGAGAACGAAGCCATAAGCTACCACTCACTACTGGCCTCATGAACTTCTTGTTTCTCAGTCTTCCTGCTAAGTGCATCATCAACTGCGTTTCCCATACCAGGTGTATAGTCAAGCTCAAAATTGAAGGACTGTAGGTATTCAAACCACCTTTTCTGTATCAAGTTCATGTCATGATGAGTAAAGATTTATTTGGGAATTTTTTGGTCCGTAATCACCAAAAAATGATCTCCCAAAAGGTAATGTCTCCTACTTCACAACACATGAACAACTTTAGCCAACTCGAGGTCATTCTTCGGGTAATTCCTCTCACGTGGCCTCAACTTCCGAGACCCACACCACACTACTCAATCTCTCTGCATCAACACTACTCCCATCCCAATACCTGATGCATCACATTAAACTGTATAGGTCTTCCCTTGCTCTGGAAGTATCAGGATTGGTGCTAATGTCACCCATCCCTTCAGATCCAGAAAGGTTATCTAACATGCTTCTGACTAAACGAATTTCACACCCTTCTTTGTCAAACCCGTCAACGACGCTGCTAACCAGGAGAAGTCATGTATAAAACTCCTGAAGTAACCAGCAAGCCCCAAGAATCTCTATATCTCAAACACGTTATTAGTCTGATCCCATGAAACTACTACTCTCACTTTCACTGGTTCCACCAAAACTCCTACCTATGAGATGATATGACCCATGAAGTGTATCTGGTCCATCAAAAAGTGGAACTATGATAGCATAGCATATAGTCGATGCTCTCTCAGTGTAATCAACACAATCTCCAGATGGGTAGCATGGTTGTGTCGAGTGTGAGAGTACACCAAGATTTAGTCCATGAAGACTACCACAAAAGAGTTCAGATAAGGGTGGAACACATGATTAATCATAGTTATGAAAACTGCTGGCACGTTCTGAGTCTGAACGGCATCACCAAGTACTCATATAGACCATACCTACTCCTGAATGTTGTGAGAGGTATATTAGATGTTGTAACGCACTACTGATGATATCTGGATCTCAAGTCAATCTTCTAGAACACTTGTGCTCCCCAAAGTTGATCAAAGAGATCATTGATCCTCGATAAGGGATATCGGTTCATAACCGTCAATTGGTTCAACTTCTGATAATACACATAGAGTCTGAGTGTACCGTCTTTCTTCTTCGCAAAGATAACCAGAGAACCCAAATGAGAAGTACCAGGTCGTATGAAACCCTTTTCTTGTAACTCCTCTAACTGCCACTTGAGGTCCTGAAACTCAGGTGTAGCCATCCTGTAAGGAGGAATGGACACCGGTGCCGCTCCTGGATCAAGTTCAATAGTGAAATCCACCTATCCTTCCGGAAGAAGACATGAAGAGTCATCTGGGAAGACAACCCTGATACGATTGACTACTAGAGGGAAATCCTTTTCAAATGTTTTGTTGTCATCTATATATAGGCTCGCAATCTGGGTTGTCAGTCCACCTCGCCTACGATGCTTGGGTCCAGCTTGGCTCACCTGGAATTCCCATTCGCCCTAGAATAGAAACTCTCCACCCTCTGGTGATGTGAAACTCACACTATGAAGATAGAAGTATACAAAGGCTTGAAAGGGTACCAACGAGTCCATCCTGATAATGTCATCATAGATTTTCAAATCAAAGACAAAGAGGTCCCAAGAAAGTTACACCCACTAACCTCAAGGGGGAACTCCCTGCACTAACGCACAGCTATCGTTCTAGCCCCCAACGGAGTGTATAACATCATGATATCATAATAAGAGGAACCACAGAGCCAAAGTCTCTCCACAATGTGTATAGATTTGAATCTATGTGTAACAACAATATTGAAAAGTACTAATGATAAAACAGAAGCTATTAAAATAGTACCTCTGACAGTGGAAGGTCTAGGATCCTGCTCTTGTTGGGTCCGTTGCACTACATATGCCTTCCCAGTGCTATGGCCCTGTGACACAGCCTGGCTAGCCTGAGATGTCCTGCCCTGCTGCCTCTGAGATCTTGATGTCTAGCAACCAGGTCCACGACCACCATCTCAGCCTACGGGCCCTAAAGAATTCTGGTTTCTCAACTTGTTAGAAGCTGTTGGTCCTGCTCCCGCATGTGGAGTCTGCATTGAACCCTTCTCACTTGCCACTGGTAGAATCTCCCTAAAAACGTTTTGCATATGACCCATCTTGCTGCAAGCTCAGCACTCCACTGGGTCACCACTACACTAAGGTCTCTTGTGCCCCTCTCTACCAAACTGGTAGCATATGATCGGGCCTCCTGAATTAATCGTCTGGATAATACTTCCACTATGATAGAAACTCATCTGTCTATTCCTACTCCCAATAGAAATTGTACTAGAAACTGGTGTCAAACCGCCCTAGCCCACACCACTTGCTTCCTGCATATTTTGCTCAGTAATTAGTTCTTGTTTCCCAATATCATGCACAATAGGAAACCTTAAAACATTCACCAATGCTCGGATGTCATATCGAAGACCATCCCTAGAGAGTCTATCCCTCACCATCTCATCACCTACTAGAACAGGTGCAAAACACTCATGCTCGGTGAAACGAGCAGAATAATCCATCACTAACATGGCGCCCTAATGCAGATTCATGAACTTTTGAACTCGATCTTCCCTCAATGTCTATGGAAAGAAAAAGTCATAGAATACTATTTGAAAATATTCCCCCACCATGTCACGGTGATGCTCAGACTAGGTGGTAACATCCCACCACCTCTTAATAGAATCACACAGTGTGTATGTAGCAAGCTTGACCCTCCTCCCAGGAGGCATCTCAAGATGCTCGAATATTGACTGCATCGAATATAGGCATGACTCCGCATCATGTGGTCCGCCATCCCTTGAAAACGTAGGTGGATTATGCTGCTGGATTATACGAGTCAGCTCTGCCATGGATATGGCAGGTGGTGGTGCTCCCTGAAAGGTCTCCATGAACTGCATAAAGCCTTCACAGAACTGTGCATCCGCCCTTGTGTCCATTATAATATTTGGCACCGCATCTAGCACTGTTGTAGGATCCACTGGTAGCCTATGGACTACCATCTCAGTAGTATAATCGTTGCCACTCTCCTAGAAAACAACCGGTGGTCGTCTCGGTGGCATGACTCTACAATGTCAAAAACACACAATAGATCAAGATTATCAAAGGACGAAAACTAAGAGACCAAGAAGGGAACAAGAGAAGGAAACATTGAAGATTTATAAAACATCACTACGCGACGTGTATAAATAACACACAGTGTGTTCTCAAAGTCCATCAACATGTGTGTTTACGCCAAATAAAACTGGTCGTGTAACACCCCAAACACACGGCGTGTCTTCTGCTTACACGATGGGTACTTGAATCCCAATCACTGCACGAGTCCTTCTACATGGCTAATCCACATAGTGCTCCTAAAATAAGAATACATGGCATTTCTCATAGAAACAAGGCGCGTACTCTACAAGCTTTCACCACCCTGTGTTGTTCGTAACACGACATGTGTACCCAGGTCACATTACACGGTATGTTTCAAAAAGACAATGCATGTTTAAAGAAGCCACAGACCAACCCTTGTTGCTCGCTACATGGCCGGATACATGGTTAACACTACACGGCATGTTCCAGTTAAACACAATATGTACTAGGAAAGGTAAAGCTGACCGGTGTTGTTTGTGACATGGATGGGTACCTGGGTCAGACTATATAGCATGTTCAAAGTAGACACGGCATGTATGTCTTAATGTGTCCTTCGTCCATGTTGTTAGTCACATGGTGGAAACTGAGTCACCAACTACACGACATGTACAACCGGTACATGACATGTTTTTTCAAGCCATTCCCTACCCTGTGTCCCTGCCCACACTGTCTATGACATGGGAAGAGACTACATGGCGTGTACATAGGGTACACAGTGTGTACCCAAAAAAGTTTTCATTTCTTACCAAACAGAAGAACACATGGCATGTGTCTATAGAACTGTACGACATGTATACTGGGTTTTCCAGACATTATGCCTCAGAAACTACTCTATAACCCAGAAAAAAACTGAAACAAACACCTATGTGCCAAATTCCGATCCAAGAGGGCCCATACTCCACGTGAATCAAAGCATGGCATCTTATACAAGTTATTATAATGTGAAATCATCAATCATCCACCTAATTCCGATCATTGAGGGTCTATACTCCCCCAAAACCAATGTTTGGAATTCATTCTATCAACAACCTCACACAACAATACCCTATAAAATAGCACGTATTTATAAAAGCATCTATCAAAACAGCATGCTTTTCTAGTACAACAACTATCACAACAACATGCAATTTCTAATGCACATACATGGCATGGAAATAATGCATGCCATTTGATTTCTAGCATGTGCCTAAATGATGCATGGGATGGTATACCATAATCTCATAGGGCTACAAATAAATAGAACCCAAGTATAAAATATAAACATAACAATCACAAGTGTGTCACTTACCGGTGAAGAACAAGACAACTGCCAAATCGAACAATCATTAATAATTGCAATAAACGAGGTAGATTGGATTTTCCCTGTACACAGGTTAGCTCCTCTCGGGAACAAATTATTACCAAATACCATGTCTTTCATATCTCAGAATAAGGATCCAAATAGTAATTCAATGAAAAGAACTCCTCTGATACAACATTGTAACGTCCCGGATCTGAGTGCCACTAAACCGGTGCCCCGAACCCAGTTGGTCACATGACCTCATGCACATTTCCCCAAATGCCAGAAGCTGCCAACTAGCAGCGAGGCCCCAGGTCTGATAGAGTGGAATCTATACCCTAATTTTTCAAAGTGTAACGCAGAAAAAAAGATAATAACATAAAATAGCGGATGTAGTAAACAATATATAACTGAAATGGACAACTGTAGAAAAGTGAACCAGAAGTCAAATATATATTGATACAACATATCACTAATTCGATAAAAGCATCCAAAACAGGATACACTGTAATAAAATAAAATAAAACTCAAAATACAAGGTACAACCAAAAAAACAAACAGAGTAACCAAAATGCAGCAGCATCGCAAGACAAACCTTGGTACAATTCTCTCCTACTCCTCTACCATAATCTTGTACCAATATAGGGACCATCCCCCCTTTCGACACCTGCAGTAATATAGTCTGTTTGGGCCAAAGACATGACCCAAACATGGTGTGAGAAATAAATCCCAGTAGGCACCAACCAAAGGCTCGTACCCAACTGTTAGTGAAAATATGAAATTGTAGTGTGCAAATATAAATGCAGTAAACTAGTATGTACTCAAATGTAACTATCAAAAATAGTTTCATTTCCATTTTAATATTATTTTAACATTTCAACATAATTTAATTCTGAGCTAATCATAACCATGCACGCAGGGTAATCAAAACCATTCCCTCAGGATAATCAAAACCCTTCCCTTAGGCTAAATGAAACAATGCCCTCAGGCTTATATAGTTATGCCCTCAGGATAAATTTCAACATTCCCTTAGGCTGAATATCATTGTTCCCTCAGGCTAATATAAACACTTCCTAAGGCTAATATAACCACACCCTTATGCTAAATATAACAATTCCCTCATGCTAAAGGAAAACACCGCCCTCAGGTGCAAGTAAAACACTACCCTCAGGTGCAAGTTACCAGGCTGAGCCCAAAGCATAAGCAGTCCTTTACAGAAAATTCCACTCAAGGAAATTCAAAACAAATTATAATCATGGCAGACCCTCTGGTATCCTGAAAAAACGGCTAAACAGAGGAATGCACCCTCGGGATGGTCCTGGAAGCATGTAGTAATCCCAAATAGCATTTTATAGTTACATTCAATTACCTATACAATTCTAGGTATTTAAAACAGCCAAGGCCTCAACCACAAGACACCCAAAACATGGGTTTATAGCACAACAATACACAATTTCCCACACCACAGTTAGAAATAAACATCATACCACCTACCTCGATTGCCCCTGATCGATATACATGAATGTCACTTCAAGAAAATCCCAAGAACGACATTGATCTAGGAATAACAACAAGATGTTCAAACCTAAATAACATTCCCTCAGAAAATAATTGGCAATAACTAATCATGAAGAAGGAAGGTCTTACTAGTGCAGTCCAATAGAGATCAACGACATAGGAATTAGGTTCATGGTGAGCGATCGGGAGATCTCTAAAGCTCTAGAATCCAAAACTACCACCAAATGCCTCAAATGCCTTTTCTGCTGAAATAAGAGCCTACTGCATATTTTAAGCGAAAAAAAAACTACACAGTGTGTAATCTGAAGTACACAGCGTGTAATTTCCATTTCAAAACTGTCTCCCTAGAGGATTCTTTCCACTGGGGCACTATTCATCCATCTACATGCGTACACAACATGTATATATGATTACACGACATGTACGGTTGCTCCCCTGGCGGCTGCCTCCACCGCCTTACTCTTCAACTGCCAACTAATTACATGGAATTTAAATACCCACTACATGGAATGTAGTCAGGTTTTACACCCTTCATCACTGAAAGGCCTACACGCCCTGTGTACTCATCCCACATGGCCAAAGTACACAGTGTGTGGAAAACTACACGACATGTACAAACAAAATTTGGGATATTTACCCATTTCCCTTAATTTCTAAAAAAATAATAACAAAAAAGAAAAATAATAAACCCGTAAATCAATAATAAGAATCGGGTTCTTAGATATGCTTCTGAAAGTAGTCTTTGGAATATCGTCCTTCTGTACTTGAAATTGGTGATATTCTAAAGACTAGTCAATTTTAGAGCATCATTGAGCTCCCCTTAATTGATCAAACAAATAATCAATGCATGGATGTGGTATCTGTTCTTTATCATAACATTGTTCCATTAACAAAACTAGTACTCCCCACAATGTTGTACATGGATGAATGAAACCCTTTCTTTCCAGCTCCTCCAACTGCAACATCAATTATTGTAACACTATTGGTTCCATCCTATAAATGAAATGTAAATAATAATTGTCCTCAAAAGGAGATCAATTCGAAACACCACATCCCTTATAGGTAGAAACCGAAAAAAGTTCATGGGAAAGTGTTGGGACCATGTTGTTTATAAAGATGTATTTATGTCAATAGTTTTCAATGATGATCAAAATGAAGGAGATCAGGAAGATGTCTAATAAAATGGGGGAATGGTGAGGGGTCATCAATCAGACAATGATTCAAGAATTACACCATGCAATTATTCATGATTTAATGATAACCATGAAAGAGCTTACTTGAATAATATAATCATACGATTTTCATGATGTAAATAATGATGGTTGAAGAAGAAGAGAAAATATGGAAGCACTTGGCATTCTGATATGGCCAGGAATTTCACATTGTATCTAAATCAAACAATTATTTGCTGATATGTATTTCAAAATTATCATAAGTCAAGAGATCATATTATGAAAAACTTATAATGGAAAGGGGAGTAAAAGTTCATCCATTAATATACAGTTTTTATTTGAAGGAATGATACTGGTGGATGACATGGAAGCTATAGTATATTCCATTGTAACTATGATGATGCTAAAGTAGATCTATCAATGGATATATGTCATGATAGTATAATTTTTTATGAAAGAAGATGAGTTTTTGAATAATCTAAATCACAAAATTTAAGCATGAATTTTATGGCCGAAGTGCGTGAAAAATGAGGCTCTACTAAATATTGGTTTTGAGGAAAATATTAATTGATGTTTAAAATTTTGTGTGAAATTGTTGTTTTGAGATCAGAACATCGAAAAATTGAAACTTCATGATCTACATGAAAAATATGGAGTTGTGCATGGAAAAAGGTTCTTACATAAAAAAGCATTTGAACGGGGTGGTCGGTGATGCCTATAAATAAGAGGTGGCCCCATTAATTTGTGAAGGAGGCTCAACACTTAGGAAAATCCCAAGCTCTGACACGTAGAGAAATAAATGTTTAGAGTGGTGCGCAAAAATACGTATTTTTTCATAATAAAGAATGGGTTGTGCGAAAAAGGGATGTTATGAGTGAAAAAGGAAGAGTTTTGTGAAATGGAGTTTTTGTGCCAAATGGGGTTTTTACAGGCATGGATTGAATTTTACATGCATGACACATAAAAGGGTCCATGAAAAAATTTTGGGTCTTGAAGGCCTTTGATAAGTTGTAAGTCCCTGACCCCAGTTACCTAAAGTCCGTGCAATATTACCAATGATGTCTTTGCTTTTCTTTAATAATAAATGAGGCTTCGGCCCTAACAATTAAGAAAACAAAAAACAAATGAAACATTGACATGATCAGAAAAGTTCAAGTCTGAAAAGACAGATTAGTTTAGTATCCTTGGACGTTCTAGATACATTCATAAGGTTTACATTAAATCATAAAAAGGAAAAATACAACAACATTGTTTCCATAGACAACACTAAGATCCCATAGTGTATCCCTACAGGTCATTCATACTATATTTCTTCGCATCCTGGAAAAAATAAAACATATAAATGGGTGATCTCAGATTCTCAGTAATGATAACAATATAGCAAAAACATTCATAAATAAGCATAAAAATTTTATTCAATAAATAAATCTAAAACAAAAGAATTTTCAACAAAAACTTCATCATAATATATAAAATATAAATCAAAATAATTCCATTTACTTACTCACATGGATATTCTACAATTCAAATAATCACATGAAATATCAATATACACATTCATAACGATGGAATGCATAATGCTAGACTTCATAACCACATAGTCAAGGCCTTTTTCCAAGACTACAAATATGATTTTGGTAAGGACTAATTCCATCACACTAGTTTGTATCATGTGACCTAATGATGGATCTAAGAGCTATAGAGGGCTCCACCCATTACATACTAAGTCCATTTTATTCTTTATATGAAAAGGTTTAAACATAACATAGACATTCGTATTAAAACTAGATTATGAAATGTTGATAATTTATGCATAAACCATGAATGGTGTAAAAACAACACATCCACAGTCAAAATTATCACAAAACCATCAATACAGTATATACGTTTTGTATCATAATAAATCAATTTCAAATAAGCTTAAAATCCATCAAAGGATGTTGACATTGATGAAATAAAAACCTTTTTTAGAGAAATATATCCATATATTTTGAAATCATTTTATTTTCATATAATTAAAAAATAAAACATTTATATTGGAAATATTCTTATAGGATTGTAAGGGAAAATTTGATGATGTTATAATGGTGGAGGATATTTGTACCCACCGTATAAGTTAAAAAACCAATCTTACCTAAATTTTATCGAAAAGGTCATAAAGTACATTGTTTGTAAAACAACAGAAATATTCCTTTCAAAATATATATGGTAAAATAAATGTATAACTGAATTTAACCTATTTTCATGTAAATAGTAAAAATGTTTTGGAATACATTTTTATGAAAACACGGATGTGGATGATAAAGAGGTCCCAATAGATAATTACATGTAAACAACCTTGAATAATGAAGAGGTTGTAGAATTAACCCTTACCTTATTCTTATCCTTGGTCGAGTGTAGGTTTACCTCCGGTAAAATGGTGAAGTAATTATTATTAAATTATACAAGAACCATATAAATTATTATGATAACATATATGATCTTCTAATATTACTTTTTAATGATATTTCAGTAATATCATCATTTCGGGTGCTAACTAATTTATTTTCCTTTATATTATTTTCTATTTAAGTAATGTCTATTGTGGATATGATGCATCTTATTCATATTCATAATGATATTAAGTCTTTAAGAATTATTTTTAATCGTCAAATGAATCATTATCTTGAAACGATACGATGGGGAATGAATCTCATCGTGTTGGTGGAGACGTTAATACTTACGTACACATGAGCGAAAATATCATTATTTTGATATTAAAATAATATATAATTGAATGGTATATAATACATAAATAATCATTATAATGTTATATTTGTTATTTACATCAATTATACATCATTTTTATAACCATCCATATAATAATTTATTGAATAACAACTACTCCACGACGTGGAGACGGTAAGCCGTACAAACGCCCATATGGTGACATGTCATTCAAAGGATGGATAGAATAGTGAATATGGTTGTACCATATTTAAAATAACATTAAAATATATAGAAGATACTTGATTTATTTTTTTATAATGGAAACAACAATGAATGAAGAAGTGGAAGAAGAAAACAACTTGAAAGAGGTGATGAAATATTTAACTTTTCTTCTGGTTCTTCCTTTGGATTTTATCTAAAGGGATCCATATGATGGATTTATTACTAAAGGAAATCCTCTAGAAGGAAGGTAGGACAGTTGAGAGGATATTTGGGTAGGTTTTGGCTGAGTCAAATGGCTTTGAAGGTGTGAATTAGAGATAAGGGGAAGTTCTCTTTTATTGGAGTGTTGAGGGGCACCTTAGGAAAAGATTGAAATATTATTTTATAATAAAATCATTTTTGGTTTATAATGACTTAAAAATGAGTTATTTATAGGGTAAGGTGGTTATGGGTCGAAATACACTCAACCAATAGGTTTTATACAAGATTGAGTCACTATATAAACCTTATCTTCCAGATTTAACTCTTAGTTAATCAGTTTGATATTTACCATGACTCTTTGTATTTTTATATTATATGGTTAATAAACATATAAAACATAAGAGAACCTCATGTGGTTCATTAATGACATATATAAGATTATTTTTGACCATTTTCATAACCTTAGATTTTATGGAATATATAATAAATTAATAATATTATATTAGTTTTAAATACTTGTTTATGTCAATTTTGACACTATTTGCTATTTTGTTTTTGTTAAATTCTTAACAGCCTTATTACATAGAAAGAATTCATTTAATAAATCCTAACATGTCACATTAACCTAGAAAATTTGTGTATGGAATCAAAATGTTCAGATAATATTTATATTAACAACTATAATACCATTTCTTTGATTCTTTAATTAATAAAAAACATTTTGCATCATAATTGTGTCATAAATAAATATAATTATTCAATTTCAAAAAATTATAAATAAAATAAAATTTTATATAAAATATTTTTAGCTATCTAATGAATATTTATAGTCTAAGGGATAACATATATAACCCTATGTAAATTTTTTTTACTTAAAGATATATGCTTTTGTCATTTTTGTATTTACATAAGCAAAATTAATAAAAAGTGTTATTAGCACTTAAAAGTGGCTCCATGGGGTCCCAATATTGACCCAACAATGCCCATGGTTAGACACAATTTGGTCCTCCTAATCTTAAATATGGAATCTAGTTTTCTAAATTCCAAACATAGAAGTGGCAGAAATTAATTAAATATTAATTCACGTTGTCAAAACAACAAGCTAGTTTTTAAGAAATTAAAACTATAAAAATATTGACACATGCATATGTCTAGTTTAAATGTGAAATTATTTCCTTTGGCCAAAATTTGATAAAATGGAAAAAAATATAATTATACCTAAAAACTCAATTGTATAATTTTTCACTATAAATTATTTTTATTTATAATTTTGTTTTTAATTAAAATTTAGTATTTTTCAGTATTCCTAAATAATTGAATGTTTTCAAAAAAAAAATACTAAAAACTCTCCCTAAGCTAATTTCGAAATTCCAAACCCAAAAATGATATCCATTTTGAATGATAAATTTGATAATATTCCAAAATGTTTGAATTACTATTCATATAGGCCAATTTGACTAGTCGAGATTTGTTAGAATCTAGAAGTTGCGTACAAGACAAGATATTTCATTATTCAAAGAGAAACGTATCGTGGAAGCTTGGGGTGTTACATTCTACCCTCCATAAAATAATTTCATCCTTGAAATTTCTAGAATATTATTGCATAAAATGATTTAGTTGGTTCTTCACCATATATTCCTCGGGTTCCCACATTTCCTTTTCCATCGTATGGTTTCATCATAGAACTTTTACCAGATGAGTCATCCGGTTTCACAACACTTATTCCCTTATATCAAGAAACCTGACAGGCTCTTCGCAATATGACAGATCAGGTTCTAGTTATAATCTCTCATAGGTAACTACATGCATTAGGGTCATGCATGTATTTTTTCAACAGTGATACATGGAACATATCATGAACTTTGGAGAGACATGGCAGCATTTCCAAACAGTAAGATACAACACCAATTTGTTCTACAATTTCGAAAGGTACGATGTATCTGGGACTCAATTTACCCTTCTTACTGAATTTTATAATTCCCTTACATGGAGATACATTCAATAAAACATTATCTATTGCCTGAAATTCCAAATCCTTCATTTTGTTATTAGCATAGATCTTCTGCATACATTAAGCTACATGGGTGTGGGTTTGGATTACCTTCACCTTTTCCATCGTTTAATCAATAGATTCCAGTCCTATGAGTTTTCTTTCACCCAAATCATCCCAACAAGTTGGTGTATGACATCTCTTTACATATAACACTTCATATGGTTCCATCTGAAAACAAGAATGGAAGCTATTGTTATAAGAAAATTCTACTAGAGGAAAATATTGATCTCACATACCTTGATAGTCATGTGACCAGGATCTCAACATGTGTTCTATGGTTTTAATAGTATGTTCTGATTGTCCATCAGTTTGAGGGTGGTAGGTAGTGCTCAAATGATGTTCAATATCTATGTATTTGTAACTAATTTTCCAGAATCATGATGTAAAACTAGGATCACAATAAAAACTATTGATAGGGGTACTCCATGAAGTCTTACAACTTCATTAATATACAGTGCTGCCAATCGTTCAAGTGGTAAAACTCCTCTTTTAGCTAGAAAATGTGCTGACTTTGTAAGATGATCAATAATGACCCATATTGCATCATTTCTTCTAGGAGTCTTTGGCAGTCCAATGAAAAAGTCCATCGTAATATTATCCCATTTCCACTCAGGTGTGGGAAGAGGTTGCATGACTCTTCCATGCGGTTCCCTTCCATATTTCAGTCGTTAATATCCCATACATCATGACACAAAATCAGTAAATCTCCCTCTTCATGTAGTCCCACCTAAAATGTTCCTCCAAATCTTTATACATTTTGGTGCTCCCATGGTACGTAGAGAAATTAGAGCTATGAGCATAATCCAACAATACTCTTTTTAGATCAGGAATATCGGGAACAGAATGTATCTTCCCAAATTTCAAAATTCTATCTACATATACGAAGTCACTCAATCTCTCGTTATTCATAGATTTAATATTCTTTTAAAACTCTTCATCATCAGTCGAAGAACTTTTTATTCTTTCTAGTAAATATGGTTTGGTAACCATTTGAAAAAGAATTTATGTTTCACCTTTAATGGTTTTCCAATAGACATCTTTACTATATCTATGTATATATGATCCTTTTCAAATCACATCTTGTTCAAAACTCCATGATTGTTTCTACTAAAAGAATATTCCACGTTACTTTCCTTCCTTGGTTGGTAGTGTACAGTGAAATCATAATCCATGAGTAGTTCAAGCCATCATCTTTTCCACATGTTGAGTTTTTTTGTGAGATAATATACTTTAATATCTTGTGATCAGTATAAATCTCACATTTTCACCATATAGATAGTGTATCTATATCTTCATAGAAAATATAACACCTACTGACTCAAGATCATGAGTAGGATTGTTTTGTTCGTGAATTTTTAACTTTCACGATGCATAGGAAATAACCATATCATTCTACATAAGGACACAACCAAGTCCTTTCTCTGAAGCATCACTATAAATAACAAACCTATCATTACCTGATGGTAGAGTAAATATAAGATCATTGAATAATATTCACTTAAATTCATCATAAAATACTTCACACTCTTTTGTCTAAACAAATTTAACCCTGTTACATGTGTGCTTGATTAATGGGTTATCTAGTCAGGAAAATTTCCGGACGAAACTCCAGTAATAACCTGCTAAACCAAAAAAACTGTGTACCTACATTATAATTATTTGTGCTGGCCATTCGTGGATTGAAATGTCTTTAATGGATTGTTAGATATTCCATCATTAGAGAAAATATGTCTAAGAAAATATACCTCTTAAAACCAGAATTCACACATTCTAAAATTCCCATATCATTATGTCCTCAAAGAGTCATTAGAATAATGTGCAAGTGATTTTCCCGACCATTGTAGCTTTTAGATAATACCAATATGTCATCATTAAATACCACAAAAAAGTCATCAAAATATTCCTTGAAATCCCTATTCATTAAATCCATGAAGACAGAGGGTGAATTAGTCAATCCAAAAGGCATTACAGTAAACCTATAATGCCTGTACTTGGTTCAAAATGATGTCTTCTATATGCCTTTATTCTTCACGCACAACTGATGGTATCCATATCGAAGTTCATTCGTTGAAAAATATAGAGCTCCGTGAAGTTGGTCAAATAAATCATCAATTTGAGGTATGGGATACTTGTTATTTATTGTTTTAGCATTGATATCCCTGTATTCAATGCACAACCTCATAGATCCATCTTTATTCTTAACAAAAAGAACAAGGGCTCCCCACATAGAAACACTAGGGAGAATAAATCCACTGTTACTCAATTCCTCTAGTTGTTTCTTTTGTTCCACTAAATCCAGAATGGCCATTATATAAGGGGTCTTTGATCTGGGCCTTGACCCAAGAATTAAATCAATGGAAAACACAATTTCTTGTTCTAGAGGATTTCCAGGTAAATCCTCTTGAAATACATCAACATACTCTTGAACAATAGGTACATCCTATATTTGAACACTAATTTCCCCACCCACAGTTATTTCATTCTCTTCCTCCCAAATAATTGAATTAAGATGAGCTACTGGGGGTGGATCTAGATACGAATTAGGTGATGGCGATTCTTCTCTAAAGATAATGTGTTCTTTAGCATCGTCATCATGAATCGAAACATCCTTCTTCTTATAATAAATTTTTACTTCATGGTATGAAAGCCAATCATTACCTAGGATTATATCAAATTCAACCATGGGTATGACAAATTGATCAGCAGAAAAAGAACATTTATATTCCTTAATAGGTACTGATTCAATATTATTTATTGCAATGATATGTCCCTTAAGAGATTTGAATAACAACTCCCTTGTTAAATCAATTTGGAAATATCTAATTTTCATAGAAAGTTGGGATGATATGAAACAATGCGATGTTCCAGAATCAAATAAATCATTTTCTAAACCTGAGGAAACCATAAAATTAGCTGTGACCATGAATTTCCGAGCTTCAACCGCAGTAGTAGTGATCTCATAAGCTTGTACTTTATCCCTTGGCCTTTTCTTATTTCTGATTCCTTGGATCATAAGACATTCATTTTCATAATGCCACCTTTCTCTACAATTGTAGCATTTGACATTAACAACCACTTTCTTCCCCTTACAGTCACGATCTTTGTGGCCTTTTTCACCACACTAGTAACACAATCTCATTCTCTTTAGACAGGTACCAGGGTGTTTCTTCCACCATTTACTATAGGATGTATATTCAACTTTTCCCTTCTTCCCTTTATTTCCATTTCTAGAGTGTTCAACAGATCACTTCTTCTCATGATTTTCTTTAAAGACATAAGACTTAGTGATTCATTTTCTTTCATGATAGCACATGAAAAAATATCTTTGTACTATTAGAAGGATTGTGAGAATAATGATAAACAATGAAATGGTTTTAACCCATCAAAGCAATGTTCAAAATTACTTCTTGGGTTATGTATATAATCTGATGGATGCCTTTCTATCCTTGTAAATTTAGCTTCAAAATTTGCGACATTCTCATCCTCTTTTTTCCTCAGACTCAGAAATCGACTTTCCATATCTAGTCGATGGTCATCAGGTACATATTTTTATAAGAAAATATCTTTAAACACCCCCCATTCCATATTAGATAGCTCTTCATCATCCTTTTTGTTTTGAATCAATTACAACCATTGATCAACATCTCCAGTGAGGTGGTAAACTACCATGACAAATTTTTCTCTTTCAATGGTCTCTAAGGAGTGGAATATTTTTTCTAAGTAATTTATCCATTACTCATATACTGCGGAATTTTTACTCTCATTGAATGTTGGGGGATTTTTCCTCATGAAGCGATACAAAATTGATCCTCCACAATTTGGATAAAGGTGCTTTATACGGGCGAGGTTATTATTCATAACCTGAGTGAGTTGTCCTAGCATGGTTATAAACTTATCAACACCAGTTTCTTCACCAGCTCCCCTATAATTATCTTTATTAGGATGAAAATTGCTACATGGATTACGTTCATTGATATAGTTTCCATTCCATCCACTAGCTAGCATTTCAATATAATGTTATAAACTAGATTAGTTTATGAATCAAAATACATAATTTCAAAATAGTAATACACTTAACATAGACTTATATGTTTATGGATATAATCCATAATCATAAAAATGTTTTCTATGAGTAAGTATATACTCATAAACCCTTCATAATTATTTGAAATGAAAATTAGAATTTTCCTAATCATATGCATGGGGAGTTTCGTAACCAAGAGTGCAGAGAGGACTGTTTTTGTGCACCAGTTCCCGTTCGAGTCTATCTCAAAGTGGTGTTTTTGGGTTTTACCCCGAGGTACATCTGGGCTAGAGCTGACTCTACCTGCTCATATCCAAATAGGGATGTATTGCTTGGATAACTCAAAAAATATCATCAATACCAAAATTTTCGGAAGTTCTTCTATACTAATCGTCAAAGTCTATCTCAGGGTAATGTGCTATAATCAGAGTTTATCTAAATCTAGATTCCAAGGTTGGTACTAAACTTCTCTAATACCAACTGTAACACTCAAACCCCAGTTACCTAGTTTCATTGCATTATTACATAACATTTTCATGATAAAAAATATCCATTCTTGAAAGACCGATTTGTTTAGCAGCTTTGGAAGTAGTAGATACATTCATAAGGATTACATTACATCATAAAATGGAAAACTACAACAACATTGTATCCATTGACAACATTGAGATCCAAAATTCTATCCCTAAAGATCATTCATAATATTCTTCTTTGCATCCGCCAAAAAATAAAACATAGAATGGGGTGAGCTTGGAGGCTCAGTAAGGATAAAAATATATCAGAAACTTTCATATATAAGTATAAACATTTAAGGCAATGTATAAAACTAAAACAAAAGCGTTTTCATCATAAAATTCTTTATAATATGGAAAATATAAATCAAAATAATGCAATTTACATACTCACATGGATATTCTACTAGTAGAATAATCACATATAATATCAATAGCTACATTCATAATAATGGAATGCACAATGGCAGACTTCGTAACCACATAGTCAAGGCCCTGTGCCAAGACTAATAAAATATTTCGTCATGTCCTTGATCCAAGACACTGGTTTGTCTCATGAGACCTACCATTGAATCCTGGAGCTATAGTGGGCTCCACCCATCACATACTAAGTCCAATGCAATCCTCATATGAAAAGGATTAAACATAACATAAATATTTGAATTAAAACTATCATATGAAATGTGAATACATTCTCCATAAACCATGAATGTTTTTAAAATAATAGATCCACAGTCAGACATATCACAAAACCTTCAATATAAATGAATGTTTTGTATCATAATAAATCAATTTCAAATAACATTAAAATCTATAAAAGGATGTTGACATAGATTAAATAATATCCTTTTTTAGAAAAATATATCTTTCTATTTTGAAATCATTTAAAATTCATATAATAATAAATGAAAACTTTTATTTTGGAAATATTCTTATAAGTTTGTAAGGGAAACTTTGATGATGTTATAATGGTGGAAAATAGCCACTCCTGCTTTATAAGTTAAAAAACATTCTTTACCTCAATTTTGGCGAAATGGTCATAATGTACTTTATTTGGAATTTTTTTTTCAATACATTTTTAGGAAAACATGGATGTGGATTATAAAGTTGTCCTAGTAGATAATTACATATAAATAACCTTGAATAATGAAGAGGTTGTAGAATTAACCCTTACCTTGTTCTTTTCCTTGGTTGAGGGTAGGTTAACCTCATATATAATGGTTAAATCATAGTAATTAAATTAGAAAAAAACCATATACATTAATATGATATCATATATGTTCTTCTAATATTCCTTTGTTAATGATATTTCAGTAGTATCATCATTTCAGGTGTTAAATGATTTATTTTTCTTTATATTATTTGTTACGTACATAATTTTTGTTGCGGATATGATGTATCTTATTCATATTCAGAATTATATTAAGTCTTTAAACATTATTTTTAATCATCAATTGAAAATTATTCTTGAATGGATTTGATGGGGATTGAATCTCATCGCGTTCTTGGAGACTGTAATCTGTACATACGCACGAGTGACAATATCATTCTTTTGATCTTAAATTATTATATAATTGGTTGGTATAACATATATACATATTAATTATCATTTTATATTTATTATTTATTTCAATTATACATCATTATTATATCCATCCAAAAAATAATGTTTTGAATAACAACTACACCAAGACGTGGTGACAGTAAGCCATATATACACACTTATGATGACATGTCATTCAAAGGATGGATAATATAATGAATATGGTATTACCATATTTATAAAATATCATAAATGTATATATAAGATACTGGATTTATTATTTTATAATTGAAACAACAAATGAAGAGAAAATGGAAGAAGAAAGTAACTTAAAAGAGGTGATGAAATATTTACCTCTTCTTCGGGATCTTCCTTTTGATTTGATCAAAAGAGATCCATAGGATTGCATTTTGACTAATGGAAGGCCCATATGATGAAGGTAGTACAGTTTAGAGTATATTTGGGTAGGGGATGGCCCATCCAAATTGATTTAACGGTGTTAATGTTAGAGAAGGTAAGTGCCCTTTTATAAGAGGGGTGAGGGGAACCTTAGGAAAATATTGAAATATTATTTTATTATAAAAACATTTTGGTTTTATAATGGCTAAAAAATAATTTATTTCTTTTCTAAGGTAGGGATGTTTCTAAAACTACTCAACCAACAGGTTTTATAGAGATTTGGGTTACTATATTAACCTTATCTTCTTGATTTATCTTTTAGTTAATTAGTTTTGACATTTACCATTACTCATTGTATTTTTATATTACATGGTTAATAATCATACTATAAACATCCATGTGAACCTCAAGTGGTTCATCAATGACATATATAATATTATTTAATACATTTTCCTATCGTTATATTTTTAGGAATAGAATATTAATTAATAATATATTGTTGGTTTTAAAAATTTGTTTATGTCAATTTTAACACAATTTGCTATTTTGTTTTTGTTAAATTCTTAACGATATTATTACTTCTAAAAAATTCATTTAATAAATCCTAACATGTCACATTAAACTAGAAAATTACTGTATCGCATAAAAACTTTCAAATTATATTTATTATAACATCTATAATAACGTTTATTTGATTATTTCATTAATAAGTAAAATATTACATCATCGTTGTGTCATAAATAATTTTTATTGTCAAATGTCTAAAAATTATAAATGAAATACATTTATGTAGGAAATCGTTTTATCTTTCTAAATAATATTTATTGTTGAATAGATAACATATATAAATCTACGTTAAAATTGTTTTACTAAAATATTTATGCATATGTCATTTTTGTATTTACTATAACTTAATTAATATAAAGTGTCATTATCACATAAAAATGGCTCCATGGGGTTCCAAAATCGACCCATGGATGCCCATGGTCGGAAATTTTTCATCCAATATGGTTAGGCCATGTGTTAGGGTAATTTAATATTATTAAAATATTATTTTTTTAGTTTTATTTACGATATTTACTCTTTAACCATGGTAAATAAAATATTTACCAAAGAAATTATTTATAATGTCTAAAAATAAAAGTTTCCAATTTACAAAATTTAGACCTCCTGATTATAAATATGGAATCCATTTTAGAAAATTGAAAACACAAAAGTGGCATAAATTAAATCAAAATTAATTACCATTATCAAAACAAAAAGCGTGTTTTTAAGAAATAATAAAAATCTAAATATTGACACTTTCTTATGTCTAGTTTAAATGTAAAATTATGTCCAATGACCAAAATTGTATCAAATGAAAAAAATTTAGTCTAATTATACGTAAAATCCACTCAATGGTATTATTTATCATTATAAATTAGTTTGATTAAAAAAGATGTTTGTAAAAACAATTAGAAATTTTCACTATTCATCAAAAACTGAATGTTTTCAGAAAAATACCAAAAATTAACAGTAAGATAATTTTGATATTACAAACCCAAAAATGAACTCCATTTTGAATGTTAAAATTGATAAAATTTCAAAAAGTGGGTATTATTTTTCATAATGGCTATTTTGATTGGTCGTGATGCGTTAGAATGCTGAAGTTACGTACAACGCAAGCTATTGCATTATTCAACAGGAAACGTACTGTGGATTATTGGGGTGTTACATAGTTTCTTAGAACTCTAAAAGTGGCTTCACAAAGAAGGATGTACCGTGAAACATTTGGTTTTATGAAGTGAAGTAGCAACACACCCACATGACTGGTGTTTAACACCCTCGTTTTTCTTTGTAAATTGATGAATAACGATACGTGAAACTAAACTCTTATACGCACCATAAGAAGGAATTATAACGATACACTTAGGGATTTGTATTGGTAATTAAAAGAAGATATGAATAGTAATAATAGATTGTCCCCAACTGAATATTGTGAATTATTCAGGGTAGTACAGTAGTGATGATTCATTGAGTATTTATTTTGTGTATTCAGTGCTTTCAATTTCATCAATACAGGACATCGATTCAAATAGCGTCTCATACTAGACTGAGGAAAAGACATTAATGAAAATTTTTTGAAGAGACATTCAAGTCTATAAATTGCATGAGACTTCACCCAAGGTAGTGAGCTAGGGGGTGTCAACAGGAATGACTTGAGGGAAGCATTGAGCTATCCCTAAAAATTTAGGCAGTGTGCCTCAGAAATAGTGACTATAACCAAACCTTTGTAATCCACCACTAGTGAATATTAGGGTAATTTTTTATGAGCAACAACCGGTCAGCGTATGCTCCAAGGAAGTAGCCCTTAGTGGTGAACCCAGTAAAAAATTTTGTGTTGTCTTTATGAGTGTTTTAATTAAAAAACATATCCATCATAAATGTTCAAACAAGTTCCCACCAAAATGGTAACAATGTCCAGTAAAGAATACAAAATGTTGAATCCATAATTAACCCCCCTATTAGGTCTAGGGTCCTTCAGAATTTCATATCGAATTTGACCCGAAACTTCTAGAAAATTACTTTCCTCTATATCTTCCATTGATGCTAAGGTCAACACTACAAATTGATAATAGATCATTCCCATCATTGGTGATAAAAATATCTTTTCAACATTCCATAAAATATTCTCCCCTATTAATAGACGCTTAATGCCATCCTCATCCATGAATCTTACTGTTATTCTATAACAGTTGATGTGAAATAGAAAATTTTTCAACCGTTACATACCTAGTATTAAATCATATAAATACATCTCCAACATCGAGAAGTCACATTTCAACTCATCTACATCAATATTTATAGCACACTTTCTACACATAGAGGCTTTACATTATATTTCCCCAAGGGAATTTTCAATTTTTAAGGAAGAAGGAATCATTTCAAACAAAAACATAGAAAATCTATGACATGATTGGAAATTAAATATTGTGATGCACTAGTATCAAAGTTCAATTGCACAAGGGTAAAAATATAAATAATCATACCCCTCACCATAGATGGTCCATTCTGATCATCAATAATCATCTACTCAACTCCATACAATTACATCATCATAGAATTGTTCTTCTCATTTCATTTGTGAGATTTCCATGGTTGAGGTGTCATGGTATTTCTTGGATCACCATGGCTATCTATACTCTGCTAACGTGACAAATTCAGATTTCCTCTCATAATCTGATCATATGATAATTGTGATGCCTGAGAAGTGTATTGAACATCTTCCCTTTGAGAACTTCCATAATTGATTTAATGTTTTCCCATATTTTTGTAGCTATATAATGCTCTAGGATTTTCAATACACTCTCGCATTATGTGTTCAATCAACCCACAATGAAAACAACATTCTTTTCTCAAGGGTCATAGAAGAAGAATCACTGATCCAGCCGAATTGTTGTGATTTCCACTCCATGTTGTAAATTGGTGTGCCTTATACACATGCTCCTAGAGTTTGAGTTCCCACCATTCCCTCTATTTATGATCATATATCCTCCCATAGATACAGATGTATCACATTGTGACAAAATCACTCTATTCACCATCAATGAATAATCTATAATACAAAGAAGCTAAATCTTCCATCGAGTCTCCCCACGTTGCCCCAATTTGAAAATTGTTCCTTCAAGGACACACATACTGGATGTTATGGTGTAAAGCACACTAAATTCACGAATTTAGTTTAATATTTGGTGATAGTTATACTCTCATGTTTTTGGCTAAATAAGTTCGTCATTTTCTAGATCTTGAATGTGTGAGGACAGAATTGTTTGTTGATCAATTCCCCAAAATCCTATCATTTATGGCCTTTATATAATTTATCCTACACTGCTAAATCCCACCACTAACGAGCAATAACATCAAGAATATACATCTTCTTCCACAACTATAGCTCCACTGGTGTGCTGGGAAACTGAAGATATGATTCGTCTTATATAGAGACACCTCCACCTTATCAGCATCAACATCTCCCTACAAGTTAGGTGGGTTCAGCATCATGAATGAAATGATCAGATCCATATACCTCAGACCATTCCTCCAGTTCCTTGTATCCTTGAACCGGCTCTTGGCTCACCCATGGTACTTGTGAAACCACATTCTCCTCCACTTCTTCAGATTGGTTTCAACGATGCCTACCAGGTGGCATTTTCTAAACCATCAACAATGTTCTACAATCTCACTCTCTAACATCTGATTGATTAGAATTTCAAATTATATCACATCAACTTTCACAAAACTGTTTTACAAAAAAACAATTTTCCATGTTCAACCATTTTTGAAAACTATCAACATGATTTTTAAAAATCATTCCATTTTCAATATATATCTACCATGTTTTTCAAATCCATTCATTTGAAAATAGTTTCATACTTTTTAAAAAACAACATGTTTTAGACAACATGAATCATTACTCAAAATGATAAATTCACTCTTATTGGTAAGTCAGTCTCCTGCCATGCTTTTGATTCTCATCTCATTTTACAAACCCATGACAATGATTTTTCCAAATCCTATAAGTTTCTCCAAACACTTACATACCCAACTACTTGGTATCATGATCTTCAGCAGGAAATGGATAGATACATCCTTTTATGCAATACATTTCAGGATACGAAAATCATACTCCATTCTGAGATTCAATCCCAAGGAATATACAATTAATAATTTCATTAACATGGATTACTATTTGTTAGGCAAGGACCAATCAGGTTGATATCATTTTTACCACAAGGGCAGAACCATACTAATACCCTTTGTATTGACATGGTCAATCTCATTGGCTTGAGAGTACAACATGTTATTATTAGGCCTTAAACGACATCCCCAATTTTCCAAAGGCATTAAATAAATGCTGAATAGTTTCAAATACATGTGGGGATGATTTACCATTTATGAAATAAACAAATAAACCAAAAATCCTTTCATAGAATGATGGATGAACAAAATAAAGACAATTAAACAACATCATGTATCTCAAACCCATTTCAATGAATGAAATATTGGAAGACCAAACTAGTAAAAAAGTAAAAAATAAGATAAACAACTCAAGAATCTCAGGAGACAACAAGACTTCGTGATTCACATGATCCAACCTCCTCAATCACCAAAAAAACCAAATATCATGAGGTAGTTCTAAAAATGAGGGAAGCATTACCTTTTCCCCTATCCTAGAAGATAACATCTGCAAAGGCTCTAATGTTCCAAAGTATGGGTGAGTATAAAACATATAAGGTTTTCTCCTATGAATTCCCTACTCATGCCACTAGGATATAACAGTTATCAAAATATATAGAACAGTTTATGAAAATCTATTTACCCCAAACAGTTTATAACCAAATAAAAATATTCTTGAAAACCTATTATAACCATGCACCAAAAAAGTAAATAAAACCAATTTATAGCAAGTTATTTTCAAGAAAAATAATTAATCAAAGATTAAAAACCAAATCTTGTTATAATTTTGGTATACCCATTCCATTGTTCAAAACACAGTCACACAAGGAAGCTCTGTTTGATAGTTCCATACTCCCGAGCCATCTCTCATTCAATTACATTGTGTTAGAATGACTCACACCCTCAATAAAGGGTAACATCCCTTGTACACAGAAGGTAATCATCCCTTATTAAGGTTCGATTAAGGATGAACTCACACCAACCACTTTTATTCAAAAACCATTCAAAATAACCATTTCAAACCACTTCAATTAATCTATAATTTTATTGAAAACAATTGAAAAACGCAACTTAAAAACCAAAAATTCATTTCAATAAAACACCACATTTATTTTGAAAACATATACCAAATTCCATGTGCTAAAACCCTAAAAAAATCACCATTTTAAAATCCTTATTTAAAAAATGTACAAAATCAATTTATTCAAAACACCGAATTTTCCATATTTCTATAATTTCAAAACCACCACCAAATGAGGTTTCCAACATTTCATAACCATCCAATTAAAGATAAATTAAACACAAGTAAATCAATATTGAAGTATCACCATAAGTTATACTAATTGGATTTGATAATGAAGTCACCCACCATGATAGTTTTGATGAAAATCATAATGAACAAAGAACACATAAGAATATCGGGTCGATTTTCCATTATATTGTAATAGATATATTCTCCTAGAAAGATCAATAAAAAATCACATCATAATTGGAATAAAAACACATAGATCTACCCCTAATCGGGGTATATATATGAAACTAAAAGAATAAGTAAATTAGATCAATGTAGATTTAAGAATCCTTTCAAGAAAGATGAAGAACGATAACATTACTCAGAAATCTAGATTATATTTACCAAGGAAAGCCTTAATATAGAGTAAATAATTCATGGACGAGGTTCCCTACCTTAAATGGAGAGTTATCGTGAATTAGGTCCATTTAGAGGAAAAAATGAGGTAGTCATGGAAAAAGGAGTGAGATCCTATTTATTTAGGATCTCAATATGAATCCCTGGACGGTTTAACAGTATAGTTAGGAAAACTATGTGCTAACCGTGTGGTAGACACTACCGACACAGACTCCCTTTGCACAGTCTCCCAAATTTAGCACCAACCATCTGGGAGCTACCTCCTCAAGAGGACCACTGTTCATGGTTAGGCAAACCATGTGTCACCCATGCAACATTCCCATAGCCCCAAAACAAGTCCAATTCACTCACAACTTTCCAATACTTCAACATTAATACTTATAACATTAAAAATCAACAAGTAATGGTTACATACTAGATACCAAGGGTACTAAAGTATCCCCACCATTGGTATTTCCGTCCTTGAAAAGTAGAAAACCATAACTGATATAGAAGTGCTCCAGACATTTCTCTTTCATCTCCATCTCAGTTTCCATGTCTATTCCAAAATATGATAATACTACCATAAAACCCATACAAGATGGTGCTTTTATCACCGAAGAATTTTTCTATCCTATCCAAAATTTGTAACAGGATATGTATCCACGATGCATCTATCACTAGGTCAATGTCATCCAATCAGATCACATGTTTAGAATCATGTTGATACTTTTTTCAATAGAGATACACAGAACTCATTATGCAATGAACCGAACTGTGGTGGTAATTCAAACAGATAGGTCACATCTTTGACCCATTCCAGTATCTATATATGGACTATGTATCAAGGTGATAACTTTCCCTGCTTTCCAAACAAACGTTTTCCAAGACTTAGAGATATCCTCAAGAACAAATGATCACCCATGGTGAAGGAAGATGGTCTTTCATGGAGATCTACATATGATTTTTGAGGAAATTGAGTCATCTCCATCCCCATTCAAATCAATTGTATCTTTCCCATTGTTTCTTGGGCAATACTCAGCCATACTAGTGATATCTCAACTGTCACAAACCTGTAAAGTGGAGAACAAAAAGGACACCCATAAAATTATTCAAATGGTTCCATATGTATCGAGGCCTTATTGATGTTATTATATGAGAAATACTCTATGGATATATGATCTTTCCATGAACCAAAAAAAATCCACTACACAAGCCCACAACATGTCTTCCAACATTTGTATCATTCGCTCAGACTGGTTGTCTATCTAAGGATGATATGTCATGCTCAAAATCAAATGGGTCCCTTGGGATTCTAGTTATGATTTCTAGATATGAGAAATGAACCTCAGATCTCCGTCTGGAACCATTGAAAATCATACTCCATGTCTTTTTACCACTTCATGGATATTGGGTTTGTATAGGACATCCACCGTATCAGTTTCTTGAATTGGAATGAAACGAGATAAGTTGGTAAGACGATCCACTATCATCCATATGGAAACTTCTTTTTGAACTATTCTTGGAAGATATATAGAAAAATCCATCGCTTTCAATTTCCATTCCCACAGCAGGATGGGTAATGATAGTAACCTACATATTGGTCTCGGAATCTCATCTTTAACCTACTAACATGTTAATCATTGTGAGACAAACTCTACCCCATTTATTTTAATTCTACTCCACCAAAATAACACCTTTAATGCCATATTCATATTCCCTGTATGTGGATGTACATCCCATATTAAATTTTGGTAACAATGAAGTACATGTTCATGGAAATACATAGTTACAATCATCTAGTCTCTAAAACACAAAACTGAAATAACATCATGTTTTCAGCCATCAATGATCGCCCCACTATTTAGTTTTGAACTCCTAACGATACATTATTCATCATATGTTTGTGCCTCTATGACCATATTTTTCAAAGCAAGAATAATCATAGTTGAAAAGATTATTGCATAATAACCTTTTTCTTCACATTCCACGAGCATGCTGTCTTGGACCAAAATAAACTACAATTAATCTCATGTATCTTTGTCCAATTGATCATATGAAATTATACTATATGAATCTGCCACTAAATTCTCTTTTCTTGGGGTATACATCCAGTCAATGTCAAACATCTAGAGATACTACATCCTTATCCTTTACCCTATATTCAAATAATGATGTGAGAAAATGTGTTTTATGATTTTATGGTCTGTGGACAGAGTATATTTCTCACAAAAGAGATAATGTCTCCACATTTTCTAGTCATGTAAAACTATAGCTAACTCCAAATCAGGTCGTTGGTGAATTATTTTCATTCACCCTCACATTCCTTGAACAATAATCCACAACAGGATCTTTTGGCATGATGAAATGGATCAAATCTGATCCCAAATAATCACAATTCACCACATACCCCTTTCCTGATTATGGAAAAATCTATATAGGTGCTAATGTTAGAAGAAATATTTGTTATTGGAATGACTTCTGGCATTCCTCTGTCCATTAGAATGGAGAATTACTCAATATCAGAGATGAGTTGGTGAATATAGTCATGAGAAATCATGAACAATGCGTAGGTAGTAGCTAGATAGGCCAACAAAACTTGATATCTCGAAGGCATTATTTGGTGATTTCCATGTGATAACATATTTTATCATTTTAGGATCAATAGAAAAACATTATCAAAAATTACATGGCTAGGAAAGAATACATCCTTTTTCTAAAAATCACATTTTGATAATTTGACATACAAACGGTGATCCCTAAAGATTTGTATCATTGTTTTCAGGTGTTCCACATGGTTAGACCTTATCATTGAATACACCCTGATGTAGTCTACAAACAACAAAACAAATGTATCTAGATATCACTAACATATCTAAATAATAAAATCCTTGAGGATCACTGGTAAAATCGTTAGACCGAAATTCATGACTTTGTATTCTTATTGGCCATTTATGCATCTGAATGTTGCCTTTGGAATATCTTCATTCCAAACTCGCAATTAGTGATATCCTAGTAGTATGTTAAATTTAGAGAACCATTGAGCTATATTTAATTGATCCAAAGTATCATTTATGTGTATAAGTGGATATATTTTTTTATCATAAATTTGTTATGTTTATGATAATCAACACACAGTAAAATAGTTCCATATACATTCTTCATGAACAAGACTGGTTCTTCCCATGGAGACATGTATGGATGAATTAAATCCTTACTTTTCAACTCCTCCAACTGAAATTTCAATTCATGTAACTCTTTTGATGCCATACAATAAGATGGATGGAAAATATGAATGGTCCATAGAAGAACACAAATTTTAGATCCATATCCCTTATAAGTGGTTACCCAGAGATGTTCATGGGAAAGTCATCTATAAATTAATCCACAACTGCTATTAAAGTATTTACCTCGATCTCTTCCATTAATTCCATGGTCAATGCTACCAAATTATATGATATCATCCCCAAAACTAATGCTAACAATATATTTTCTGCATTCTTTACCATCCTATCTCCTCTGAAGAGATTCTCGATGTCATCCTCAGTTATGAAACTAATTATTTTCTAATAATAGTATATATTATCATTACATGTTGTCAACCAAACCATACCAATGATTATATCATAGACACATATGTCCAACACTGAGATTTCACATTTCATCTCACCTCCACCAATAGTTTTAACACATTCTCTACACCCAAATTCTTGAAATTTTATTTCCCCGATAAGGGTTTGGAGTTTCAAAATGGAAGTAATGATTTCCAACATTAAAAATAGAAAATAAACAACACGAGAATCCATGAATGAATTCTATGAACTAGTATCGAAGAGTAATAACACAAGGGTATAATTCAAAAGAATTTTACCTCTGACCATAGATGTACCATCCCAATTATCGAAAATCATCTACTTAGCTCCGTACAATTTCTTCGCCGCTGCACTGATCTCCTGGTTTCCCTGTAGTGATTTCCCTAGTTGAGAAGTCATGGTGTTTGAATAATCACCATGTCTATTTATGTTCTAGTGGTGAGACTAATCTTTTTTGTCCTCACTATATTGAAAAATATGATTATTGGGATGCTAGAGAAGTGACTTGAGCTCCTTAACTTAGAGCACCGTGACAACAACACTGAAGATGCCCCATCTGTTGGTAGTTATGGAATTCTCTAGGTTGTTTCGTACACTCTCTCTTTATATAGTGAAGTGATCCACATTAAAAACAATATGCTTTTCACATGGGCCATGGAGGAAGATTCAATGATCCATCCATCTACTTCTGTTTTCCACTCACATCTTGTAAATATGTGTCTCTTTCCCCCTTTATCGCAACGTATGAGTTCCCACCATTCCGTATAGGTATTGTGACGCCCCAGGCTTTATGAACTGGTTTATGTAAGAAGTGTTATGCCTTTAATAATGTATCTTGTTTTATTTATTTTGCTATTTAGGAATTAGAAATGAAATAAAACATAGAGAATAAGGTAAAATGACATTTATTAAAACATTACTTTACAACGAGACCCAACTAGTTGAGTGTACCATGCACAAGACCTAACACAGCCACCGCAAGACTACAAAGAACCACAACGCGGGCAATCGAATAGTCGTCATCTTCAGGGTCCATCAGCGTGAAAAGTATAACCACCAGGGCCACGTCACACATGCTCAACGCCAATGGTATGAGGAGAGCCATCCTTCTTGTTCAAGTGTTCTGTTTTAAAGGGTACCCCACATCCCTGTATTTATATTAGTTCTTTGAGTTATGACCGTTATTTATATATATATATATATCTGTTGGGTTTTCAAAAAAAAACGACCGTTGTGTTCCCACTAATAAAATTTACTTTAAAATAGAACTATGTTTTATCCCCTCATAACCTTATTCTTAAAAACATTCTTTCATAGAAGATTCTTCGTTTTTAAAAGTAAATTTCCTTGTTTTTACAAAATTCCGAAGAATACCTAGGTAGTTGGAAACTTGGTATTATTTTTGTATGTTTAGAGTGAATTCATAATAATTATACCTTTCTATCTCTTAAATGATGAAAAATTTTGGGAAAAATTTTGGTCTTTAAAGGAATTTTATAAGACAAATAGTAGAGTGTTTTAAAAATACTAATGGTTTTAATAGTATTGTACAAGAGGTATATCTTTTAAATATTTATATCAAGAGTTAAAATATTTTATTTAAATTTGAAATTTGTTCTAACATTTTGAGTTAAAACATTTTGTTTTACTAAATTCCTACTTTTCACTATATTTGAGCTAAGTATATAATAAAACTTTTTTTTATAAAAAAAAAGAAAAAATTTGAGTGAGTCCCGGCCAGCCAACGGCATCCACAAGGGACAAGCCCTCAGGCCAAGGCCGAGACCCCATAGGGACCCGAGGTACCGCCATCGGGCTCCCCATGTGCGTGCGTGCGCGTTTCAGGAGCCAGCCAGGCTGGAGGTCGGGCAGGGCCGGCCGCGCATAGGTTACCCAGGTTGCGAGCGGGCCCGTGTATAAGGCCGCTGCTCGTGCTGCGTGACGGTGGGCCAAGGCCAGCAGGGGTGGGGAGGGACATGTGTATAAGGTCCCGTGTGCGTGTGTGTTGTGCTATTGCACCGCTAACCACAAGACTTGATATTTATACCGCGCCTCAAAACCTTTCGGTTTCGATGTGAGACGCGCTCCGCGCGACCAGAGCCGTCCGATCCACTTCCGCGTCGATCTCAGCCGTCCAGCCTGTTTTTAAACGTGATACCCTCCCCCGCGCCTCCATGAGTCGTCCGATCTCTTCGACGATTTAATCGTGGCCCTCCATCCCTTTAAAATGTTTAACCCGATTCCCGCGCCCCCTTCCACCGCACGATCTCCTACTCTTTAATCCCAGCCATTCCTTCTTCTTCCGCATCGACCCCGTCAAACTCTTCCTCGAGTCGGCCCCGACCAGTAGGCCTGCGACCGAGGACGCCTCGGCCTCCCTCACCCGCACTGCTCCTTGACTTCCGAGCACACCCCCCTCCTATGTCCCTATTCTCCGGTCTTTCCCACGTCAGTCTACACCTGGTTCGGGACACCAGCAAGGCACCGAGGCCATTTTAAAACCCCCCTTCTTCGTTGAAGCCCGAGGCAGCCCCTTCCCCTTCCTCCTCCTTCTTTCCCTCGGACACCCAGCAGCGGCTCCGAGTTCCCTCCTCAAGCAGAGTAAGGGGTTTTTCTTGCATTCTTACATTGTTTCGAAATAACCTCCTTTTATATACTCACGGTTTATATATATATATGGTTTATATATATGTATATACTCAAATATAACCCTCTCGGGTTGCTTTGCCTTCAAGGGTCTTGGCCTTCGTAATTTTAATGGGTTGTTCCTGCATGCTTATCTTCCTTTAAAAGGAACTTTCGGTTTAAACACAACTCATATTTACCTGTATACACTCGAGGTATAAACACCCCTCGGTTCTGCCTTCAAGAAGTCGGCCTTCGGGTTTCCAGTGGTTGTATATGAGAGGGTACGTATATACCTTGTTTTTCCAGTTTTCCTTCAAAACCTGTATATACTGCTCACATGTGTACCGGTTATTATACATTGGGTATATACGGTTTCATATATATGTGAATGGTATATAAACTTGGTAAAAACACGTTTACAAATTTTCCCAGGTTGTTTATTTTACGATTTTTATATTTCGGTTTTCAAAAAAAAAATAATAACTAAATATATCTGAACCTCGTTTTTAATGTAGAGGGTATGTATATATATATATATAGTTCGTGAATGTTTTCTCCTAACCCGACCTATATTGGCATCGTTTTTTTTAAATGAAATTTTCAGAAATATATTTGCAAACTATGCTCTTTTGGTTTAAGTGAAGTTATGTTTGTAAAACCTTAATTTTTATACATAGATACATTTATAACAAACCTTATGTGAATTTAGTTTCAACCATGTAATTGAATTATGGTTGGAAACTTTGAGTTACCTAAGGAATTTAATAAACTTGTTTTAATTGTGTAAAACCCATATATATACTTCGGGTATATATATATGTGCACGCGTGTATATACTTATAAGAATATTTCCTTTTATAGCAGGACTTAAACTATTCTTGGATGCTGGGATGATTTTATTAAGCTATGAATTGTGTGATTTCTAAACCAACATGTTTTTTTCCTTTTTACACACAAATGGGCATGTCTTATTAAAGAGGCTTATCTAACATTGCCCTGTTGAATTTTTATGATAGAATATGTATTTTGGGTTCAAGGGCCCGTTTACCACCGTAATTGATTTCATGGGCTTTTCTTAAGATTTCCCCCTTTTTTTCCAAAGATTTAATATTCATCATTTTGTATATTGCTGTTTTATATGCCTTAGTAAAAAGGATGTTGCACTAAACTATGTACGTCATTAATTTGTCCTTGCCCCCCCTTTTTTTAGTGAGAACTGTCACATCATGTAAAGTGTGTAACGATTCATAAATTCTGTTAGTTATTATTTACATAATGCATTTTATGACATATCACTATATGGACTAAGAAATTGGATTACCCGAGGTGGTATGGGACACCTTGGGTAAAATAAAAAATGAATGAGATGTTCAAGGTGGTATGGGACGTCTTGAATATACATAACCATTTCAGTAAAGCATGAACAATGTGGCTCACATGATAATAAAGGCAAATTTAAGGGTGCGCCCTGATAGCGCTCCAATGCATTGGGTAATTATGTAACCACTAGAGATTACAATTTTCACGATACCTTGGTGAATAACCTTGGTAATTTTCAAATGACACCTTGGTGATGGACCTTGGTGAAACGAAACGATGGTCAATATTAAATGTTGATGCCACATAATTCAAGTCATGTAACAAGTTTTTCTAGGATAAAGTTCATTCATGACTGATGCCTTTAATGTTTGTATAAAGTTCATAATTCCCTAGTTTTAAGCTTGAAGCATGCCCAGTGTTATCACTTAATAGAATAGTAACTAGCATATGAACATTTAGTTGTTTCCTTGTGCGCAACTCCGATTATGCATTACTTTTAACTGCTTAAATTTATGCTCAAGTAAATCACAAGTAGTACTTGTTCATAACAACCATTATCACTCCTTCAAGAATTGACGTATTTGTTTCATGTTTTTCGTGAAAACTTTGATTAAAGCATTGTTATGTTTGGTGTGTTAAAATCTTTCTTAGTGGATGCTCAAACTCTTTTAAAAGAATGTTTTCAAATGTTACAATATTTTAAGTTCTTTTTAAAACCCCCTTACTGAGTATTTCAATGCTCTCCCTACGTTTTGATTTAAAATTTCAGGTGTCAGCTTTTGTAAGATGGATGGTTTCAAGAGTTTACGGCTTCCCAGAACCCGAACCGCACACGATCCTCTGTATGGGACATGATGTGTTATTAACAAAATGTAATTTATTTTAAGATAACACATCATGTTCAGAAGGCACCGACTCCTATGGTTTCTGGAGTTTGGGGTGTCTACAGTTGGAATCAGAGGGAGGTTTGGATAACTCTGGAAAGCCAGAAACTGAAACAAAAATATATATGTATATGTATTTCAATTTTATTAAAAACTGGGTTTTCTTAATTTTTAGATGGAAAATGAAGGCACAAATCTCTTATCTCTCCCCACCGAGGCCCTAGAGACCATTGTGTCTTTAGCAAGTCGTGAAGACTTTCTAAACTATGCCCATATCCGCATGACATGCAAATACCTTTACGATGTATCCAACTCACCTCGAGTGCTTAGTCTGCACCAAGGGTTGGGATTGGATTACCTCCTTATGATAATAACCCAATTTCCCTCATATGTACGTCGAGGAAGGTACTACGAGGGACTTTTCCGGATTTTCACAGCGGGCGAGAACTTCGGCACTATGCTTGATAACCCCTTTCAAGAAGCTGCTGCTGACGGAGACCTCCGAGCGGGATACCTTTGTCAGATTTTAAACTATGGCTTCTGGGGTCAGTTGTTGGACTTCGGAAGGTTAGAAGAAGAGTCCTCCCGTTTGTCTTACCAATGACAAGTGTATGAAGATGTCTCTCAACTTCACGCCCCCCATGCTAGACTCATAAGACGTCATAGGTGTCCTCATGAGTTTTTCCCTGAATGCTCGGCCTGTGTTTGGTTCGAGGAGTTAGGGAGTTTTGCTTCTCTGTGTGGAGTTCGTTTAGTCAATGAGTAAGGGAAACTCAAGCACTAATAATAATGAACGTATGTTTATTGAAATTTTATCTTTCTCCTTTCCTTGTCCTTACCTTGTTTTTGTCCTTGTATGATTTTCAAGTAATGGAACTCCTGTCTTAAAACTTTCAGATGGAAGGACAAACCCACCTGTTATCTCTTCCCACCGAGATTTTGGAAATCATTGCGATCAAAACGTGTGAGGACGAGTATGACCCCTTCACAAATTTGCGAAGAACGTGCAAGAAATGGTTTGAGATAACAAACGGTCCGGAGATTCTCCGCACCTGCCAGGGGAATGCCTCCATCTATTACCACATTGGCTCTACTCAGCTAGCCGGACGTGAACGACGAGGAAGTTACCACGAAGGGCTCTTTCTTTGTTTCACCCTAGGCTGAAACTTCACAGCCAGAGTGAAATTCCAGGAGGCTGTGTTAGAGGGAAATCTTTATGCAGCTTATATGCTCCAACTTCTCAGCTTTAGCCTGTTTGACCACATCTATGGCTTCGATATCCTCGACCGAGACATAATTCGGAAAGTTCTTCATACATTGGTCTGCAAAGACATTTCAGAACTTTGTATGGTTCGAGCTTCCCTTTGGAGGCCTGAAAGCTCGGAACATAAGTGCTACCCCTCCTGTCTTAGGTGTGTGTGGATTAGGGAGCTGGAAGAAGTGATCTTCGCTACGGGGATCCCTCTAAATACACCTGTTGACCCTTTTCGTTGGTGGAGGTGGTAGGAACGTTTCTGAACCTCGTAGTATCGTGAAATAAATTGCGAGGACGCAAGTTTCTAAAGGGGGGGATAATGTGACGCCCCAGGCTTTATGAACTGGTTTATGTAAGAAGTGTTATGCCTTTAATAATGTATCTTGTTTTATTTATTTTGCTATTAAGGAATTAGAAATGAAATAAAACATAGAGAATAAGGTAAAATGACATTTATTAAAACATTACTTTACAACGAGACCCAACTAGTTGAGTGTACCATGCACAAGACCTAACACAACCACCGCAAGACTACAAAGAACCACAACGCGGGCAATCAGATAGTCGTCATCTTCAGGGTCCATCAGCGTGAAAAGTATAACCGCCAGGGCCACGACACACATGCTCAACGCCAATGGTATGAGGAGATCCATCCTTCTTATTCAAGTGTTCTGTTTTAAAGGGTACCCCACATCCCTGTATTTATATTAGTTCTTTGAGTTATGACCGTTATGTTTATATATATATATCCGTTGGGTTTTAAAAAAAACGACCGTTGTGTTCCCACAAATAAAATTTACTTTAAAAGAGAACTAAGTTTTATCCCCTCATAACCTTATTCTTAAAAACATTCTTTCATAGAAGATTCTTCGTTTTTAAAAGTAAATTTCCTTGTTTTTACGAAATTCCGAAGAATACCTAGGTAGTTGGAAACTTGGTATTATTTTTGTATATTTAGAGTGAATTCGTAATAATTATACCTTTCTATCTCTTAAATAATGAAAAATTTTGGGAAAACTTTTGGTCTTTAAAGGAATTTTATAAAACAAAAAGTAGAGTGTTGTAAAAATACTAATGGTTTTAATAGTATTGTACAAGAGGTATATCTTTTAAAGATTTATATCAAGAGTTAAAATATTTTATTTAAATTTGAAATTTGTTCTAACATTTTCAGTTAAAACAATTTGTTTTACAAAATTCCTACTTTTCACTATATTTGAGCAAAGTATATAATAAAACTTTTTTTTATAAAAAAAAAGAAAAAATTTGAGTGAGTCCCGGCCAGCCAAGGGCATCCACAAGGGACAAGCCCTCAGGCCAAGGCCAAGACCCCATAGGGACCCGAGGTACCGCCATCGGGCTCCCCATGTGCGTGCGTGCGCGTTTCAGGAGCCAGCCAGGCTGGAGCTCGGGCAGGGCCGGCCGCGCATAGGTTACCCAGGTCGCGAGCGGGCCCGTGTATAAGGCCGCGGCTCGCGCTGCGTGACGGTGGGCCAAGGCCCGCGGGGGTGGGGAGGGACCCGTGTATAAGGTCCCGTGTGCGTGTGTGTTATGCTATTGCACCGCTAACCGCACGACTTGATATTTATACCGCGCCTCAAAACCTTTCGGTTTCGATGTGGGACGCGCTCCGCGCGACCAGAGCCGTCTGATCGACTTCCGCGTCGATCTCAGCCGTCCAGCCTGTTTTTAAACGTGATACCCTCCCCCGCGCCTCCATGAGCCGTCCGATCTCTTCGAAGATTTAATCGTGGCCCTCCATCCCTTTAAAATTTTTAACCCGATTCCCGCGCCCCCTTCCACCGCACGATATCCTACTCTTTAATCCCAGCTGTTCCTTCTTCTTCCGCATCGACCCCATCATGCTCTTCCTCGAGTCGGCCCCGACCAGTAGGCCTGCGACCGAGGACGCCTCGGCCTCCCTCCCCCGCACTGCTCCATGACTTCCGAGCACACCCCCCTCCTAGGTCCCTGTTCTCCGGTCTTTCCCACGTCGGTCTACACCTGGGTCGGGACACAAGCAAGGCACCGAGGCCATTTTAAAACCCCCCTTCTTCGTTGAAGCCCGAGGCAGCCCCTTCCCCTTCCTCCTCCTTCTTTCCCTCGGACACCCACCAGCGGCTCCGAGTTCCCTCCTCAAGCACGGTAAGGGGTTCTTCTTGCATTCTTACCTTGTTTCGAAATAACCTCCTTTTATATACTCACGGTGTATATATATATATGGTTTATGTATATGTATATACTCAAATATAACCCTCTCGGGTTGCTTTGCCTTCAAGGGTCTTGGCCTTCATAATTTTAATGGGTTGTTCCTGCATGCTTATCTTCCTTTAAAAGGAACTTTCGGTTTAAACACAACTCATATTTACCTGTATACACTCGAGGTATAAACACCCCTCGGTTCTGCCTTCAAGAAGTCGGCCTTCGGGTTTCCAGTGGTTGTATATGAGAGGGTACGTATATACCTTGTTTTTCCAGTTTTCCTTCAAAACCTGTATATACTGCTCACATGTGTACCGGTTATTATACATTGGGTATATACGGTTTCATATATATGTGATTGGTATATAAACTTGGTACAAACACGTTTACAAATTTTTCCAGGTTGTTTATTTTACGATTTTTATATTTCGGTTTTCAAAAAAAAATAATAACTAAATATATCTCAACCTCGTTTTTAATGTAGAGGGTATGTATATATATATATAGTTCGTGAATGTTTTCTCCAATCCCGACCTATATTGGCATCGTTTTTTTGAAATGGAATTTTCAGAAATATATTTTCAAACTATGCTCTTTTGGTTTAAGTGAAGTTATGTTTGTAAAACCTTAATTTTTATACATAGATACATTTATAACAAACCTTATGTGAATTTAGTTTCAACCATGTAATTGAATTATGGTTGGAAACTTTGAGTTACCTAAGGAATTTAATAAACTTGTTTTAATTGTGTAAAACCCATATATATACTTTGGGTATATATATATGTGCACGCGTGTATATACTTATAAGAATATTTCCTTTTATAGCAGGACTTAAACTATTATTGGATGCTGGGATGATTTTATTAAGATATGAATTGTGTGATTTCTAAACTATCATGTTTTTTTCCTTTTTACAAACAAATGGGCATGTCTTATTAAAGAGGCTTATCTAACATTGCCTTGTAGAATTTTTATGATAGAATATGTATTTTGGGTTCAAGGGCCCGTTTACGACCGTAATTGATTTCATGGGTTTTTCTTAAGATTTCCCCCTTTTTTCCCAAAGATTTATAATTCATCATTTTGTATATTGATGTTTTATATTCCTTAGTAAAAATGATTTTGCACTAAACTATGTACGTCATTAATTTGTCCTTGCCCCCCTTTTTTTTAGTGAGAACTGTCACATCATGTAAAGTGTGTAACGATTCATAAATTATGTGAGTTATTATTTACATAATGCATTTTATGACATATCACTATATGGACTATGAAATTGGATTACCCGAGGTGGTATGGGACACCTTGGGTAAAATTAAAAATGAATGAGATGTTCAAGGTGGTATGGGACGTCTTGAATATACATAACCATTTCAGTAAAGCATGAACAATGTGGCTCACATGATAATAAAGGAAAATTTAAGGGTGCGCCCTGATAGCGCTCCAATGCATTTGGTAATGATGTAACCACTAGAGATTACAATTTTCACGATACCTTGGTGAATAACCTTGGTAATTTTTAAATGACACCTTGGGGATGGACCTTGGTGAAACGAAACGATTGTCAATATTAAATGTTGATGCCACATAATTCAAGTCATGTAACAAGTTTTTCCAGGATAAAGTTCATTCATGACTGATGCCTTTAATGTTTGTATAAAGTTCATAATTCCCTAGTTTTATGCTTGAAGCATGCCCAGTGTTATCACTTAATAGAATAGTAACCAGCATATGAACATTTAGTTGTTTCCTTGTGCGCAACTCTGATTATGCATTACTTTTAACTGCTTAAATTTATGCTCATGTAAATCACAAGTAGTACTTGTTCATAACAACCATTATCACTCTTTCAAGAATTGACGTATTCGTTTCATGTTTTTCGTGAAAACTTTGATTAAAGCATTGTTATGTTTGGTGTGTTAAAATCTTTCTTAGTGGATGCTCAACTCTTTTAAAAGAATGTTTTCAAATGTTATAATATTTTAAGTTCTTTTTAAAACCCCCTTACTGAGTATTTCAATGCTCACCCTACGTTTTGATTTAAAATTTTCAGGTGTCAGCTTTTGTAAGATGGATGGTTTCAGAAGTTTCCGGCTTCCCAAAACCCGAACCACATACGATCCTCTGTATGGGACATGATGTGTTGTTAACAAAATGTATTTTATTTTAAGATAACACATCATGTTCAGAAGGCACCGACTCCTATGGTTTCTGGAGTTTGGGGTGTCTACAGGTATCATCATACATTTTCCCATAGATCCTGAGGTATCATGTTCCACCACAATCATTTATTCACCATCTATGTATAATCCATAATACAGAGCACCGAAATCTTCGATCAAATCACCTAACATAGACCCCATTCAAAAATGAATTCCTTTTAGGAAACACATTCCTCAACATACGAGGAAAGACGCACTAAATTCATGAATTTAGCTGCATACTCTATGATAGAGAGACTCTTTTTTTTTTCAGGCCAAATAAGACTTCTATTTTCTGGATCTTTATCATGTGAGGATATAATTGTTTGTTGAACAGTTCCTCAAAATCCTCCAATGAAAGTTCTTCATCCAATTTATCATTCTCTTCTATATCCCACCACTGGAATGCATGATCCTCGAGAATATACCTCACCATCTTGACCTTTAGCTCCACTGGTGTGATGATGAAATTGAAGATATGATTCATCCTACTAACCCACACCTCCTCCTTCTCGGGTTCAGTATCACAAAAATTATTAGGTGGATTCTGTTACATGAACTAGATGGTATGATCCACATGCCTTGGATCATTCATCTAGTTCCCCATATCCAAAGCGTGAAATTCATAGACAATACTCTGAACCAGCTCTTTGTTCTCCCATGTTATAGGTGCAAACACATTCTCTATTGAATCTTTGTCTTGGTTTCAATGACATCAATGAGATACCATTTTCTAAACCAACAACAGAGTCTGTCAATCTCACTCTGTAGCTACTGATGGATTAACATTTCAAATTCAATCACGTTTAATATCACAAAATTGTACACAAAAAAAATTCAATGTTAAAACATTTTTAATAACTATCAACATTATTTTTTAAAATAAAACCATTTTCAAAATATATCTACCTTCCTATTTCAAAGACATTTTTTGAAAACAGTTTCATACTTTTTTAAAAAATCATTAGTTTTTACACAACATGAAACTTTACTCGAAAATATGTATGCACTTCTAGTGGGAAGTCATACCTCTACCATGCTTGTCATGCTCTTCTCATTGGCTAAACCCATGACAATGTCATTTAAAAATCCTAGATGTGTCTCCAAAAACTTATTTACCCATATCCTTGGTAAATTGATGTTCAACATAAATGGTTTAGCTACGTCATTTTATGCTATACATTTCATGATCCGACGATCCTACTCCTTTCTAAGACTCCATATGAAGGAATAGAAAATAATTTATATCATATCCATGAACATGAATACTGATGAATACATGTTAGGAAAGGACTGAACATGATGATACCATTTTTAGAACAATGAAAGAACCAAACTGACACCATTTGTAATGATCCGATCAATATCATGTGCTTGGGAGTACAACGATTCATTAATAGGCCTTAAGAGACATCACCAAGATTACAATAGGTAGAAATAAATGCTTAAGGTTTTAAAATAAAAGTGGTTACAATTTACACTTTATGAAATAAACCAACAAACCAAAAACTCATTCAATAAATGATGCACGAAAAAAGTAAATACGGCTAAACAACTTCATGTATATCAAAACCATGTCAATGTGTGAAATAGAAAAAGACCAAACTAGTATCATCGTAAACAACTGATAGATAACTCAAGACTCTAAGGGGACCATGAGAATCCATGATTCACAAGCTCCAGTCTCCCTAATCACTAAAAAGCCCTAATATCATGTGGTACTGCTAAAAATGTGGTAATCATTACCATTTCCCCTTTCCCTGAAGATAACATATGCAAAAGTAAAAATGTGGAAAAGTAGGGGTGAGTATAAAACATAGTATCTTCTCCCCTATTAATTTCCTAATCACTCCACATGGGTTGAAAGGTTATCAAATAATATATAACATTTTATATAATGCAATTTTCCAAAATCCGTTTATAAGAAAATATAAACTAAATTGAAAATAAATTATAACCAACCATCAAGAAAAGGTAAATAAAACATATTTATAGAATGTTAATATCCTAAAAAATAACTAATCAAAGCCTGAAATCCAACTCTTATTATCATTCTGGCATACCCATTCCATATTTATCAACACACCCACATATGCATGCTTTGTTTGACAGTTCCATACTCATGAGTAGTTTCTCATCAAATTTCATTTTGTCCCAAAGAAATACACTGTTGATCCTAGGTAACATCGTTAGTACCCCAATCATACTAATCCCTTATTAAGGAACCTTTAATCATGAACTCACAACAAACCCATTTATGCAATAATATTTCCAAAAAACCATTTCAAACAACCTCTATAAAATTGTACTTTTATTGAAAACCAATGAACAACCCAATTTCAAAACAACCATTTCATTTCAAAAACACGTCCCATTTTTATTGAAAAAATATAATCAAATCCATGTTCTATAAGTAAATAAAATCACCATATTAATATCAATATTTTAAAACCATGAACAAAATAACATTATTCAAAAAATTCAATTTTCCAAATTTTTATAATTTACCATACAATCGCCAATTATGGTTTCCAATTATTCATAACAAACCAATTCATGATAAATTAATTACATAGAAATAAATTTGAAATCATTCCCATCATTTAAACTATGTGGTGTCAAGAAATAAGTCACATACCTTGAGGGTTTTGATGAAAACCACCACGAACAAAGAAATCAAAAGAAACCTGGTCAATTATCCAATAACCTACCTTTGATAAACTATCCTAGAATGATCACTAACAAATACCACCATATTTTTTATCCAGAAACCTTGATCTTCACATAAATGGTGTTGATCTATTAATCCATGATAAGTGGAAAAGTAGATCTAAGTAGATCTATGTAACCGACCAAGAACGAAGAAGAATGGTCAAATACCTCTGGAATCTGGCCTCGATTCCCCAAGGGAAGATTTTTTGTTGACTACATAATTCATGGAAGAGGTTCTCAAAAATTAAGTGGATATTTGTCTCGAATTACAGAAATTAAGGAAAAAAATGAGCGATTATGAAAAAAAAGTTACATTATATTTTTTAGGATCTCATTCTAACTATGCGCACAGTTTGACCACACTGTTAGGCAAAACGTTGGTGAACCATGTGGTAGCCACTACCCACACGACCTCCCCTTGCATAGTCTCACAAACTGTGCTCCAACTATGTTGGAGCTACTTCCTCAACAGGACCACTATGCACGAATTGGCTTCACTGTTAGGAAAACTGTGCACCACCCATGTAATCTTTACTTATCCCCCAAAACACTTCCAATGTTATCCCAACTCTCCCATCCATAAACTTTAAACTTTATAAGAATAAAAAGAATCAAGAAAGGGATACAAACCAAATAACAGGGATACTAATTTCTCCCCACTATTAGTCCTTCCATCCCTAGAAAGTAGAAAAACCTCTACAATATGAATGTGTTCTAGAAATTTCTCTTTCATCTCCTTCTCGAGTTCCAAACCCTCTTCTAGAATCTAACCATGCTACAATAAAACCCATACCAAACCAATGATTCTACCATTTATGAATTTATCTTCCCTATCCACAATCTGAATAAGGATTTTCATCAATGATGCATCTTGATATAGGTCAATGTGATCCCATCTAATCACATGGTCTGGATCAGGCTGATACTTTTTCAACTAAGATAAATGGAACATAATAAGAACCGAACTGAATCATTGTTCTAATGACAACCGATATTCTAGTAAGCTAACTCATTTATGTATCTCTATAGGGCCTATGTATCAAGGAGAAAACATTCCCAGATTCCCATAATAATAGTTTCCATGCCTTGGAGATATTCTCAAGAACACTAGATCTCCCATGGAGAATGACAACGATCTACGACAGTGATCTGAATATGAATTCTGATGACTCTGATCCATCTCCATCCTTTTTCTAATCTACTGGAACTTCTTCGTTTCCTCTTGTAAAAGTCTCAAGCCAACTAGTGATGTATCACCTATTTCCATTTAGTACAATGGAGAATGACAATGATGCCCATAAAATGCTTTAAATGGATCCATTTGTATTGAGGCCAGATAACTGTAATTATATGATAAAACCACTATGGATATATTCTCTTCTCATGAGAAACCAAAATCTATTCTAAAATCATGAAACATGTATTCTAATGTTTGTATCATCCGATCAGAATGGATATCTTTCTGAGTATGATATGCCATGCATAGAGTCAACTGAGTCCCAAAATATTTTTGTAAGGATTTATAGAAACAAGATGTGAACCTTAGTTCTCTGTATGGGACTATTATAATCGTCATTCCATGTCTCTACCACTTCATGGATATATGTGTCATATTGTTCATCCACTGTATGATTTTCATGAATTGGAATTCGATGGAGCAACTTGGAATGACGATCCACTATCACCCATATGGAATGGTGATTCAGAACCGTTCATGGAATACCTGTAAAAATCCATCTATATTTCCACCCATTTCCACTCTAGGATAGGTAATGAATGCAAAATATCCACTAGTCTATGATGCTCAGCTTTAACTTCCTGACAAGTTTATCATCCTGAGATGAACTGGCTCCCCTTCCATTTCATTACACTCCCCCAAAACCATGCCTTCAAAACAGTATATATCTTTTGTGTACCTGGATGTACAGTCTATCACGAATGGTGGTAATCCTGAAGGAGTTGATCTTGAAAAGACCTAGTTATATCAATATGATATCTAAAACAAAAAACTGAACTCCCATCAAGTCTTCCAACCACAATTATCTTTATACCATTGAGTTTTGTACTCTTACACATACATTATGCATTATATATTTGTGCCTCTTTTATCATATTTACCAAATCGGAAACAAGTATAGCTAAAAATAAAACTACATCACCTCATTCGTAACATTTAATTATCATGTCGACTACGATTGACATCAACTTCCATTAATCTGAAGCTTCATTCACCAATGGAGCATATGAAATTATTCTCAATGCATCCTCTACTAAATTCCCTTTTCCTAATTTATACATCAAGTCAATGTCAAAAATATTGATATACTACATCCATTTCCTTTTCCACAGATTCAAATTTCACTATGAGAAAATGTGTATATAGATATTACTATATGAAAAAAAGTAAATTTCTCACCAATGAGATTTTATCTCTGTGTTTTCAAAGCATGGGGAACTGAAGCTAAATCCAAACCATTTTTCAAGTAATTTTTTTCATGTGCCCTCAACTACCTTTAACTATAAGCAAAAACATGGTCATTTTCTTGAGAAAACATACCAAACCTAATCCCGAAGCATCATAATACACTACATAACACAATCCTAATTCTAGAAAAATAAATATTAGTGTCAATTTAAGAAAAGTATTTAGTTCCAAGAATGAATTCTGGCATTCCCTTGTCCAGTGGAATGGATCCTTATTCTTTTTCATATCTTTAATTAGTGAATAAATTCATGAGAAATCCAATAAAAATAATCGGTTGTACCAAGAAAGACCTATAAAAAGTGGTATCTCGAAGATATTATTTGTTGGTTTCCAAGAGTTAACAACTTCTTTCTTTTTAGGATCAACAAAAATGGATTTTTTCTAAAAGAAATGGCCATGAATGTGTAATTCCTATATCCAAAAATCTCATTTTGATAATTTGGAATCCAAACTATGATCTCTCAAGATTTGTAACAATGTTTTTTTGTTCATCATGTTTAAACCTTGTCTTTGAATACACCATGGTTTCATCCACAAACATCACAATAATAGAATCCAGATATAACTAAAATATCTGATTCGTAAATTCCATGAAGACTGCTAGGTCATTTATTTGACAAAAGGCATGAATTCATATTTATAGTGCCCATATATGATTCTAAATGCTTTCTTTGGATATTATTCCTTCCGAGCATGCAATTGGTGATATCCTGATTTCATGAGAATTTCAGAGAAACATTGAGATCCCCATAATTGATCAAATAGATCGTAAAAGTGTGGAAGTGGATATCTATTATTTATCGTAACTTTGTTATGTTTACGACAATCAATAGACATCTGAAGAGTTCCATCTTCTTTGTTCACAAACATGACCCGTGCTGCCCACAAATATGTACATGGCCGAATGAAACCCATTATTTCCAGCTCCTCCAACTAAACATTAAATTCATGTACCATATTTGGTTCTATATTATAAGACATTTGGTTAATAGGTCTGGTTTCAGGATGAATATATCTAGTAAACTCAACCTCCTTTATAGGTTGTAACCACAAGAAGTTATCGGAAAAGGAATATAGAAATTGATCCACAACTAATAGAAATATATTTTCTATAATATATTCCAATGATTCCAATGACAATTCCAAAAAATGGCCAGATGTCATTCCCACCGTTAGTGCCAAAAAGCTCTTTTCATCTTTCTTTTCAATCCTCTCTCCACTGAAGAGATGCTCGATGCCTTCCATAGTCATGAAACTAACTTTTCTCCTATAACAGTCGATGTGAGACTTAAACATGGTTAACCAATCTATAAAAAGGGTATGCATTATTTTCATCCATGTCCCAAACTGAGAGGTCCCATTTCATTTTATCTCCATAAATAGTTATAGAACATTATCTACATGCAGATTGTAACACCCTAGGTAAATAAAGAATATAAAATTTTCACATTTATCAATATTTGTGAATAAAATATTAATATTACTTTAAAGGGGATGCTATGCTCGATGACGTACCCAATACGCAACAACGAGTTTATTGGGAATCTTACGTTCCACTCAAATAATGAAATAATATTATTTAAAATGGTAGTTAACGCCTAGCCGTTGTAATGGCGGTAATGAACAGACCTAACTACAAAATGATTATATATGTTTTTAAAATATTTTAACTTTTTACAATAAATGATAGAGGATTAAAAATGCGAATGAATCCAATTTTAAGCGTAATCATTTTAATATTCTTTGAATGGTCGATTAACCGCCTTTTGATGGAGAACCTCTTTTAATTCCACTTTTTGACAATTTTATGTGTTATATTTGACAAAATAAAATTCTTCTTTAGAATAGGGACATCATAATTTACTTTGTTTAAATTTTTTGGTATTTTTCCGATAAAGTTCATTTTTAATGAATAGTGAAAAATGTTGTATTTTAATTCAAAACCTCTTTTTAATCAAATTTATTTATATGATTAGATTATCTTTTGATTTTCTTTTAATGTTAAATTAGAAGATATTTTTACCATTTAATCCAATAGTGGTCATTGGTATTAATTTCACTTGGAAATTGGACTTAAACTAGTGTCAATCTTTTGATACATATTGATTCTTAAAAAACGCTATTTGTTTTGACAACGGGAATTAATTATTGAATTAATTAATGAAACAGATATATTTTGAATTTTTTAAAATAGAAATCATTTTTGAATTCGGAATATCAAATATAGATTAGGATGAATTTTTGTTATTTTTCTGAAAAACTTCAATTTTTGATGAATAGTGAAACCACTAAGTGGTAGTTTAAAAACTAATTTTTCATTTAGATGAAGCTTTACCACTTCTGTGATTTTAATTTCAAAAATCTGACATACATGGTTGTAATTAGGATGTAAAATGTGGTTCTATGGGATTAAAATAATTTTTTGGTGAATAGTAACTTTTATGTTTTTAATCGTGATTAGAGGTAATTAGTGAAATTTAAGTTAAAAATAATAGTTTAATAATATGAAGTGACCTAGAAACATGTCCTACCCTCATTATATGTGTAATGGCCAGCCAATAAAATCCATGGGTCAAATTGGGGACCCCATGGATCCACTTTGGTTGTAATATGACATAAATAACTTTTTATTTTAAGTTAAAATAAAAATGTCACAAGCATGAGTTGTTTTACTAAAACAATTTTTTAAATGGGGTTATAAAAGAAATATTGTTGACTATAAATATTAATTATAAAGATAAAAAGATTTCCTACATCATGAATTTTTTTTTAATAATTTTTAGACATTAAATAAATTAAATTATTTATGACATCGTGATGATCAGGCGATTACCTCATTAATAAAGGATTTAAATAAAATGAAAAGATTATTTTAAAACTATAAATTACACTGGTAAAAGACCTATTAGATGAGTATATTTCGAACCCTTACCACCTTATCCTCGAAATACATCAATGTGGGACCTTTAAAATCCAAAACTCATTTGAAAATGAAGTAACATTTTGTAACTTTCCAAGAGTGACCCTCCTCTCCTCTTATAAAAGGCCCCCAACATTACCACCATAACCACACCCCTCAAGCCTTTGGCATGGAAAAACCCTGACCATTTCATCTCTCCACATCCCTTTCTTCTTCATTGAATCCTCACTTTCGGCAAAATCCTTTCCCAGGAATCCTTTGAGCTTAAATCAAAGAGAGTTACCTGATTTAAAGGTAATGTCTTCCCTTGTGTTCTTTTATTTTATTTTGCTTCTCCAAACCCCTAAACTCTTTTTATTACTTTTGATTTTTTTAAAAAACCATTATATTAAATATAATAGGATTTTTTTATAAGAAGGATTCATGCTACACTTTCACACACCTTCGTCTAATGGTTAATGAACACACTGTTTCTGTGGTTGGCGATTTTCTGCATCACGAAACGATGATTGTTTAATATTCTTTTAACACCTTTAAAGGCGGCCATTTTGATGTCACTGTATTTTATATATTTTATATATGGTATTTATGTTTACTATATGCTTCTGTATTTTATATTTAAAACATCCCTTTATTCTTTTCCTGTTGTGCAAATGCGATAATTTCACATTAGGAAGTGTGGACTACAGCCCCCTCAAGTGATGTGACTCGTTCATGCAATAAATGGAATGTATAAAGAATGAAATTAATGAAAATATGTGACCTATATAACATATATATTATACTTTAATTATAATATATATATATATATCTCTCATTTATTTTTAATTCCATTAATATAACAAAAAAATGAAAGTAGTGTTCATGCGTACGTACGACCTACCGTCTCCATGAACGGTGCTTTTAATTTTTTTATCTCAAAATGTTATGGAATAGTATAAAATGAATATTTACTGGATTTATATGATATTTTAATCATTAATACTATTCTTTAAATTATTTACTTAAAACTACATGGGCAATCATTTTCAAACAAGTACATTTTTTTTACTCATGTACCACAAATCGGCAAAAACGTCTAATATGAACTAACATTATTAAACAATTATTCTAAAATTATAATATGTAATATTAACTGAATAATAATATTTAAATGAGGTACTTAAGCAATTATAAATTGGACAAAGTTTATTATTCAGGAATATAAACAAACAAACAAGACAAGTCAGATTTCAGGTAAAAGATCCTACCCCTCTATTTCTTTTTAAGTACACTCTTTTATGTCATTCCTTTTAAGCTCATCTTTATTATGATTGGGATGTTATTTTATATTACTCCTACTGGAATTTTTATGTTCATATAGTGAGAGAACCTATTTTCTCTCATCAATCCATTTTGGAAGTTTTGAGTGGCGCCGTTAGGCTGCCGAATATTTGTAAGAGATCCAACCTCTCTCTTTCTTTTTAAGTACTCTCTTTTATGTCATTTCATTTAAGCTCATATTTCTTATGTTTGGGTATGTTTGTTTATATTCATAATACTAAATTTTTTTTGTTCATATTATTAGAGACCCTATTTGATATCATAAATCCATTTTTCGAAGTTTTAAGTGGCGTTGTTAGGCTGCCGAGTTTTCGTTGGTGATTTTTCATCTCACTTTTATTCCTGTGACATTTATGCTACGTTTTCCACTATTTACATTGAGTAGAGTATGTACTACCCATTATTATAAACTTTTTGTAGTATAATTTCATTTATGGGTATTTACATCTTCATTATATGACCCTTCTTCCATAGGGTGTAAATTTCAAAAGTTACCCAAGTCGGTAAGGGAACCTTTCACCCTGCTCTTTTTAAAAGACTTATTTTGTTATGTCTTTTAAATAACAAAATATTATATTGGGATATGTTCTTATATATCCTTATTGATGTAAATTTTATGTCCAAGTGATGAGATACCCTTTTTATCTCTCATCAACTCTTTTTCTGAATTTTGACGTGACACCGTTAGGCTGTCAATTTTTTGCAAGGAAACTTCTTAACCCAATTTTGAATCTTTGGGATAAACATGTAGTCCTTGAATATTTTTGAATGTCCTCTTATTGTTTTACACTTAATATCCACTTATATTTTGTGTATTCATTTGTCACACATAATTATGTAATTGATTTATCCTTAATCCAAGGATACCGTCTTTGTAAGGGAAATCGTCTCCATCACCTTTCATTGAGGCATATTTTCTTTTATACACAAATTTCTTTTATACGTTGTATAAACCACTTTTACTTTTTGTTTATTCAAAAGGAATGTTTTTATACTAAGCATTTTACTAAACTACAAAAAAAAAATTTGTCGTACGTATGCGGCGCCAACGACTTCTCCGCCGCCGTGACCATTATTTGAGATTCAACTTCCTCTACAAGCCATAAATTTTTTTGAATGAAAATTAAATACCATGTTTTAAACTTCTTTTATTTTGGTATTGAAAATGGTTTTCATAATGTTTTTATATAAATGTGTTTTATTGATATATTGTAATTGAAAAGTGGAAATTTTTTGTTTCCTTTATACATGTTTTATGTGATACGATTATGTTATGGTTCATGGGCATTATTATGAAGACGGGTGGTTCCGTGATAAACTAAGTGCGGGTGAGCCCGATATATCTCTCAAATGCATTGGGTAACGTGAAGGGGTTAAACTTTAAGGTTTCTCCGAAGAGATTTAGGGAATATAATGTGATGGGTATTCCAAACGTAACCAAGAGGGTTGCTCCCTACGTAAGAATGTTATGAATGCCTCAAGTAACCATTATGCCTTATGATTTTTATGATTTATTCATGATTTGATGAGGTATGTTAAAATTCTTATGTTTTATGAGTAAAGTATGATTTCATACATGGGCTAATGTTTTCATTTCGTACTTTTATATCCCTTACTGAGATTTTTATGCGCATCCCATGTTTTTGAAATGTTTTTCACAGGTCAAGGGAAAGGGGCATGTTATGATGACAGTGTCAAGGAAGTGTCAAGAATGAATCCATGTTTTATTTTAAATATGTTTCTGTTGATGGGGAAAAACGAATAATATCTTTTATGTAATCACTTTGGCTAAATGTGGAATGTAATTCATGATTTATGATCTAATTCTCTAAAACTCTAAAACTGAAAAGATCCTCAATGTTAATTATTCATTTAATTCAATATTATGTAAGGTTTAAGGCCGGGGCCTTATAGATGGTATCAGAGGTCGGTTTAGACAACTTTAGGGATTATGAGTTTTTTTAGACACATGATTAGTCCCTATATATATTTTTTCAGTTAAATCCTTGTTTTATAACTTTTTTCATGTCAAGTAAAGCCGGATACGAATGGAAGGAGAAGGATCTCAAACGACATTCCTATCTATTCCTGATGACATGCTTGAAATAATTATTGCAAAGTCATGTTCGGAAGATTGTGAAACTTTTTCTAACATTCAACTCACTTGCATGTTGTTGTTTGATATATCAAACACCTCCACTATACCTCGTTATCATCGTGGATCATGGGTTGTATTTAGACAAATACTATTTTCACATTATTTTCATATTTTCAATAAAGGTAAATATTATCAAGGTATTTTCAAATATTTTACCTTATCACAAGAATTTGAAGAAAATTATGATTTTAAAAATGGTGCTGAGGAATGAGACCCTTGCGCTACCGATTTATATTTGCTTTTAAAATATAGTCTCTCAGCAAATAATTATGGTATTTTAAAAGGACCATTAATAGAAAGTTTAAACTCAAATTCTATCTGACTATTTTATAGAAATAATGTTTTATAAGATATTTAGGAATTATATGTTATACATGATTATTTTCCAAAACTGTTTTTCTGTGAACACCCATATGACCCATGTTGTACAAGGTGTATTTGGATGGTGGAAGCAAATGATTTTGAAGGATCTCTAAATAATTGTTGTAATGCATGGGTCTTCTACCTACGTGAGCAAGATCACGATGAAACCGAGTGGACGCCATGATCAAGGTATGATGTTATTCATTTTGGGAATCGTTTTATTTTATCTTATGGTGGTGAAATAAGGCTTAAAGAATTAAGATGTTGAGATCATAATGATTCTGGATGAAAATGAGAGGTATAAGGAAACTATTTATGTTAAAACATGTTAGGGTTATTTTTTGAGTTTTATAAAAAGGACAACACGCAGACTGTGTGACAACCCGTCGCGTCGGACAAAGCTGCATGAATCGAACACACAACCAAAGTGCGACTGGTATTTATCGCCTACCACTGGACTACGTGAAGTCCCTGGTTAGTATGACTTATTCTTTTTAGTTATATGATTTTATGAATTAAGAGTAAGTTTATTTTGGGTTATCTATAGAAATTATTAACCTATCATGGAGGATATGTGATTAGGTTAATTACCTTTGAATATGAGACTTTAAGAGAAACTGATGTTATTTGGAGATTAGTGTTAATTTGTACCTTGGAAGACTATGTGACTAAATCCTTCAAATAATTGGGTTTCAATCTTAGTTTGGTTTACTTTGAAGAATTTTATGGAAAAATTGTTTATTGAATGGTCTTTCTTGAACTTTGGGTATTGTTTGAAAAATTTTGGAGATTAAGAATAGATTTCTTTTATAAATGATTATCGCTTTTGGGTAATATCCGATCTCATACTAACCTTTAAGGTTTTTGTTTTGGATAAGTTCTAAAGACATGGAAAGTATATATTTCTCTTTTGTGGATTTGGTGATTCTCTAGTAGTTTATTATAGCTCTATTAATGTAAACAAGTCTTCCTAAATAGTCATCATTTTTGGAAAGATCAAGTTTGTGTAAGATATCTAGTAAAAGTTGAAAGTTAACATGACAAGTTAGTATGTTTTCATAAGATAAAAAATAAATTCCTCAATGAAAAGTATCTTAAAACAAAAATGTTGTCTATTAACTTTTCATATGGGGGAATCGAATACCTTTTAACCCACCACAAGAATGTGATTTTCTTGTGGTTAACATTCTCCTAAACATGTTTTCTATCACTCTACCTCAAAACATGACCCATTGTTTTTCCACCATATCCATGTTTTTCTACATGGAATCCTAGTATGGGTTAACTCCTGTGACCTTTGTACTTCTATTTCATTATTTTAAAGTGATTTTTTTACTGACTCTTGTTCCGATGTGGGATTTTCAATGATGTTTCCAAGACCAATTTTAAAATTGCAAGGACGCAATTCCCAAAAGGGGGGAAGGATATAACACCCCAGGTAAATAAGGAATATGACATTTTCACATTTATCCATATTTGTGAATAAAATATTAATATTACATTAAAGGGGATTCTATGCTCGATGGCGTACCCAATACGAAACAACGAGTTTCTTGGGAATCTTACGTAGCACTCTAATAATAAAATAATATTATTTTAAATGGTAGTTAACGCCTAACCGTTGTAATGGTAGGAATGAAAAGAACTAACTAAAAAATGATTATATATTTTTGTCAAATATTTTTACTTTTTACAATAAATGTTAGAGGATTAAAAATGCAAATGAATCCAATTTTAAGCGTAAACATTCTAATATTCTTTAAAAGGTCGATTAATTACCTTTTGATGGAGAACCTCTTTTAATTCCACTTTTGAAAATTTTATGTTTTATATTTGAAAAAATAAAATTCTTCTTTAGAATAAGGACATCAAAATTTACTTTGTTTAAATTTTTTGTATTTTTTCGATAAAGTTCATTTTTAATGAATACGAAAACATTTTGTATTTTAATTCAAAACCTATTTTTAATCTAATTTATTTATATTATTAGATTATATTTTGAATTGTTTTTAAAGAAAAATTAGAATATATTTTTACCATTTAATCCAATTGTGTTCATTGGTATTAATTTCACCTTGAAATTGGACTTAAACTAGTGTCAATATTTTAATAGATATTGTTTCTAAAAACACGCTATATGTTTTGACAATGATAATTAATTATTAAATTAATTAATTCAACATATATGTTTTGAATTTTGTAAAATAGACATCATTTTTGAATTTGGAATATCAAATATAGCTTAGGGTGAATTTTTGGTATTTTTCTGAAAAACATCAATTTTAGATGAATAGTGAAACAACTAAGTGGTAGTTTAAACACTGATTTTTCTATTAAATGAAACATTACCATTTATGTGATTTTAATTTCAAAAATCCAACATACATGGTTTTCATTAGGATGTAAAATGTGGTTTAATGAGATTAAAATAATTTTTTGGTGAATAGTAACTTTTATGTTTTTAATCGCGATTAAAGGTAATTAGTGTAATTTAAGGTAAAAATAATGTTTGAATAATATTAAATGACCTATAAACATGTCTTACTCTTATTTGATGTGTCATGGCCGACCAAGAAAATCCATGGTTCAACTTGGGGACCCCATGTAGCCACTTTGGTTGGAATATGGCATAAATAACTTTATATTTTAAGTTAAAATAAAAATGTCACAAGCATGAGTTGTTTTACTAAAACAATTTTTAAATGGTTTTATACAAGTCATATTTTTTACTATATATATTCATTTGAAATCTAAAAATATTTCCTACATCATGATCATTTTTTATAATCATTAGATATTAAATAAATTAAATTATTTATGACATCATGATGACAAGGCGATTACCTCATTAATAAAGGATTTAAATAAAATGAAAAGATGATGTTAAAACAATAACTTACACTTGTGAAAGACCTATTTGATGAGTATATTTAGAACCCTTACCACCTTATCCTCGAAATAAATCAATGTGGGACATTTAAAATACGAAACTCATTTGAAAATAAAGTAACATTTTGTATCTTTCCAAGAGTGCCCCTCCTCTCCACTTATAAAAGGCCCCCACCTCTACCAACATACCCACACCTCTCAAGCCTTTGGATCGGCCAAAACCTGCCCATTTCATCTCTCCACATCCCTCTATTCTTCATTGAAGCCACACTTTGGGAAGAATCCTTTCCAAGGAGGCCTTTGAGCTTAAATCAAAGAGAGTTACCCGATTTAAAGGTAATGTCTTCCCTTGTGTTCTTTTGTTTTATTTGGTTTCTCCAAACCCCTAAACTCTTTTTATTACTTTTTTTATTGTAAAAAATCAGTATATCAAATATAATAGGATGTTTTTATAAGAAGGATTCGAGATACACTTTCACACACCTTCGTCTAATGGTTAAAGAACATACTGTTTCTGTGGTTGGCGATTTTCTGCCTCACGAAACGATGATTGTTCAATATTCTTTTAACACATTTAAAGGTGGCCATTATGATGCCACTGTATTTTATATATGATATATATGGTTTTAATGTTTACTATATTCTTATGTATTTTATATTTAAAACATTCCTATATTCTTTTCATGTTCTGCAAATGCGATAATTTCATATGAGGAAGTGTGGACTACCGCCCCCTCAAGTGATGTGACTCGTTCATGCAATACATGGAATGTATAAAGAATGAAATTAATGAACATATGTGACCTATATAACATATATATTATACTTTAATTATAATATATATATATATCTCATTTATTTTTAATTCCATTAATATAACAAAAAAAATGAAAGTAGCGTTCATGCGTACGTATGGCCTACCGTCTCCATGAACGGTGCTTTTCATTTTTTTATCACCAAATGTTATGGAATAGTATAAAATGAATATGTACTGGATTTATATGATATTTTAATCATTAATACTATTCTGTAAATGATATACTTATATCTACATGGGAAATCATTTTCATACAAGTTCAGTTTTTTTACTCATATACCAAACATCCGCAAAAACGTCTGATATGAACTAACATTATTAAACAATTATTATAAAATTATAATATGTTATATGAACTTAATAATAATCTTTAAATTAGGTTCTTATGCAATTATAAATTGACCAAAGTTTATTATTCAGGAATATAAACAAACGAACAAGACAAGTCGGGCTTGAGGTAAGGGATCCTACCCCTCTCTTTCTTTTTAAGTACACTCTTTTATGTCATTCCTTTTAAGCTCATATTTCTTATGATTGGGATTTTCTATTATATTAATACTACTGTATGTTTTATGTTCATATGGTGAGAGACCATATTTTCTCTCATCAATCCATTTTGGAAGTTTTGAGTGGTGCCGTTAGGCTACCGAATTTTCGTAAGAGGTCCAACCTCTCTCTTTCTTTTTAAGTACTCTCTTTTTTGTCATTTCTTTTAAGCTCATATTTCTTATGCTTGGGGATGTTCTTTTCTATTACTCATACTGAAATTTTTATGTTCATATTATGAGATACCCTATTTGATCTCATAAATCCATTTTTGGAAGTTTTAAGTGGCGCCGTTTGGTTGTAGAGTTTTTTAAAGAGATTTTTCATCTCACTTTTATTCTTGTGACATTTATGCTACGTTTGCCACTATTTACTTTGATTCGTGTATGTTCTGACCATTATTATACACCGTTTGTAGTATAATTTCATTTATGGGTATTTACATCTTCATTTTATGACCCTTCTTCAATGGGTTGTACGTTTCGAAAGTTACCCAAGTTGGTAAGGGAACCTTTCACCCTCCTCTTTTTAAAAGACTTATTTTGTTATGCCTTTTAATTCACATTCTTTTATATTGGGATATGTTCTTATATATCCTTATTGATGTAAATTTTATGTCCAAGTTATGAGATACCCTTTTTATCTCTCATCAACTCTTTTTCTGAATTTTGAAGTGACGTCGTTAGGCTGTCGAATTTTTGCAAGGAAAATTCTTAACCCAATTTTGATTATTTGGGATAAACTTGTACTCCTTGAATATGTCGTTCTATGAATATGTGTGAATGTCCTCCGAATTTTTTAAACTTAATATCCACTTATATTTGGTGTATTCATTTGTCACACATAATTATGTAATTGATTTATCCTTAATCCAAGGATACCGTCTTTGTAAGGGACATCGTCTCAATCTCCTTTCATTGAGGCATATTTTGTTTTATACAAAAATTTCTTTTATATGGTGTATAAACCCCTTTGAAATTTCTTTTATTCAAAAGGAATCTTTTTATACGAATCATTTTACTGAACTAAAAAAAAGAATGTTTTTCTTGTCATACGTATGCGGCGACAACGACTTCTCCGCCGTCATGACCATTATTTGAGTTTCGGCTTCCTCTACAATCCATAACTTTTTTTGAATGAAAAATAAATACCATGTTTTACTCTTCATTTATTTTGGTATTGAAAATGGTTTTCATAATTTTGTTATATCAATGTGTTTTTATTGATATCTTGTAATTGAAAAGTGGAAATGTTATGTTTCCTTTATACATGTTTTATGTGATACGATTATGTTATGGTTCTTGGGAATTATTATGAAGATGGGTGGTTCCGTGATAAACTAAGGGCGGGTGAGCCCGATATAGATCTCCAATGCATTGGGTAACGTGAATGGATTAAACGTTAAGGTTTCTCCAAAGATATTTAGGGAATATACTGTGATTGGTATTCCAAATGTAACCAAGAGGGTTACTCCCTACATAAGAATGTCATGAATCCCTCAAGTTACCATTATGCCTTATGATTTCTATGACTTCTTCATGATTTGATGAGGTATGTTAAAATGCTTATGTTTTATGAGTAAAGTGTGATTTCATACATAGACTAATGTTTTATTTTCGTACTTTCATATCCCTTACTGAGATTTTTATGCTCATCCCATGTTTTTGAAATGTTTTCCATAGGTCAAGGGAAAGGTGCATGTTATGATGATAGTGTCAAGGAAGTGTCAAGAAAGAATCTATGTTTTATTTTAAATATGTTTCCATTGATGGGGAAAAACGAATACTATCTTTTATGTAACCACTTTGTTTAAATGTGGAATGTTATTCATGATTTATGATCTAATTATCTAAAACTCTAAACCTGAAAAGATCCTCAATGTGAATTATTAATTTAGTTCAATATTATGTACGGTTTAAGGTTGGGGCCTTATATAGAGGCTTGAAATTATATTTTCCAAGGAAGTTTTTGTGATTTTAAAATAGAAAGAATCATTTCAAACATTAAGCATATAAAATCAATTGTATGAGAAGAAAAGAAATAATATGATTCAAAAATAAAAAAGACCACTTGCACAAGGGTAGAATTCAAATGAATCATACCTCTCACCGTAGGTGGTCCATTCTAATAATTGAAAATCATCCGCTCAGCTCCATACAATTGCTTCTTCACTACACTGTTCTCTTTATTGTCTTATTGATATAGCCCTGATTGAGGAGTCACAATATTTCAAGAATCACCACGTATTGATCTACTCTGCTTTAGATCCTGATTCTATTGTCCTCACCTTATCATAGCATTCGATGCTTGTGATGCCTGAGAAGTGTCTCGAGTACATAATGTTGGATAACTATGACAAAAGCCCTGAAGATGTCCCATCTGTTTGCAGTTATGGAATGCTCCTTGTTTTTTTGTACACTCTCACATTATTTGGTCAATAGATCAACATTGAAAAAATACATCTTTCATCTTGGTTCATGGAGGAAGTTTCACTAATTAAACAGTTTGGTTAAGATTTCCTCTCCCACCTTAGAAATATGTTTCCCTTTTCCTCTTTCTCCAAGTGTTTTAGTTCCCACAATTCATTATAGGTACTATCATACCTCCATTTATACATCCTGATATACCTTTTTCTTCCATTGCTGCTCATATCACCATCTATGTATAACATATAATATAGATCACCAAAATCTTTGATCGAATCTCCTACTTTAGCACTGATTCACAAATAGGTTCCTTTATAGTCACACTTTCCATAACCTATGGTGTAAAGCACAAAAAATTCATGAATTTAGCTGTATACTCAATGATAGGTAGAATCTCTTCTTTCAGAATAATGAAGTCCATAGTTTTTAAGATCATGAACTTGTGAGGTTTGAAATGTTGGATGAAAATTACTCAAAATCCTCCCATGTATGGCCTTCATCCAATTTAGCATGCACTGCTAAATCACACCATGATAATACATGATCCTTGATAATATAGGTCACCATTTTGACATTTAGCTCCCCTAGAGTGTTGATGAAACCAAATACACGATTCATCCAACTGATCCACACCTCTTCCTTCTCAGTTTTATCATCTCCCATATAGATATGTGGATTTTTCTTAATGAAATGGATGGTATGATCCACAATCCTTGGCCCATTCCTCTAATTCCCCGTATCCAAATTTTGAAATTTTTGGATAATACTCTTAACTAGATCTTGGTTCACCAGTATATCATGTGAAACCCCATTCTCTACATTTTCTTTAGGTTGGTTTCGATGATTCCTACCAGGTGCCGTTTTCTAGACCAACAACAGACTCTGTCAATCTCACAATCTCACAACCTATGTCTTATCATTTCAAGTTCTATCATGTCAATTATCACAATATTGTTTACTATTGACGTAATTATTCCATGTTCAACCATTTTTTTAAAAGTATAAACCTTCTTTTTGACAATGAAACCATTTTTAAAATAAATCAACATTTCTTTTACAATGTATTTCAATAGAAAAATGATTCATACTTTTTCAATAATATGAACTTTTTAAAAAACATGAATCATTACCCTATATAATTTATGAACTCATAGTGGGAAGTCATTCCTCTTTTAGGCATGCCATTCTTGTCTCATTGGATAAGCCCATGACAATGAGATTTCCAAATCCTGGAAGTTCCATAAAAACATATACACCCAACTACATAGTAACTTGATGTTCTGCAAAAATGTGACAACTACATCTTTTTGTGATGTAAATTTCATGATCAGACAATCCTACTCCATTATAAGACACCAACCCAAGGAATAGTCAATAAAGAGTCTCATCTAAAAGACTAAGAACACTGATGTGTAAATATTAGGCAAGGACCAAACAATCTGATACCATTTGTACGAAAAATGGGAGATCCAGACCAATACCATTTGTAATGACCTGCTCATTTTCATTGGCTTGAAAGAACAATGAGTCATTATATGGACTTAAGCGACGTTCCCAATGCACCAAAGGCTAGATATAAATGTCGAACGACATAAAAAAAAGTGGTAGATGATTTACCCTTTGAAAAAAACAAATAAACCAACCCACCATAAAACATCCACTCACCAAATAATGCATGAACAAAATAAAGGCAAGTAAAAAACTACATGTATCTCTAAACCACATCAATGTGTACTACATTGGAGGTCCAAACAATGGTCAATGTATGAAGTTGATAAACAAATGAATCTTGTAATGAGACCTCAAGAATCCATAATCCACATGATCCAAGCTCAAAAATCACCGAAAATATAGAGTATCATATGATGTAGTTCTAAGAACGTGGAAAACATTACCTTTTCCCCTATCCTGAAAAATTTAACGATCAAAAGAACCAAAGTTCCAAGTAGGGGGAGTATAAAACTTAGTTGGTTTCCCCCATGACTTCCCTACTCATCCACTAGGATTTAATAGTTATCAAATTATATAAAATGGGTTATATAATACAATTTCCCAAAAAAAATTATAACCGAATCGAAACAAGATTGAAAACCAATTATATCCAAGTGTAATCATAGGTAAGTAAAACCAATTTCCATCATGTTATTTTTACATAAAATCACTAATAAAGGATCAAAATCACATCTAGTTACCATTTTTCATACCTATACCATAGTTTACAACACACCCACAAATTCATATTCATTTGACAGTTCCATACTCACAAGTTGTCTCCCGTCAAATTACCTTTTATCCCAATATCCCAAGCCCCCAATCCAGGGTCACTAACCATGTACCCCAATGGTACTCATACCTTATTATGGGACCATTAATCATGAACTCACATCAAAACTATTTATTCTAAAACAGATCCAAATAACCATATCAAACCATTTCAATAAAATTGTACTTTTATTGAATACCAAAGAAAGAACGAATTTTGAAACATCCATTTCAATTATAAAAAGCATCCCCTTATAATTTAAATCATCTAATAAAATCCATTTACAATAATTCTAAAAAAACACCATTTTAAAATCAATATTTTTGTCATGACCCGCCCTCGGGGCCCGTGCCGTGACTACCCCAAGCCCGCCTTCCATAGGCCAGGGGCTGGTGACTAGCACCAAGGCGTAAATCCCGGTAAAAAGGGAAGGCATTGCCTTTGAAAATTAAACAAGCACCACAGAGTAAAAAAGCGGAAAATTAAACACTATGTAAAAACAGAGTACAACTGAAGTGAGGAAAAGTAAAAGGGCCAGTATAAAAACCCAAACTGAACGTAAAGTACAACTCGAATAGGAAAACAACAACTATAAAGTAAAAGCCGCTACACCGAGCTGTCCACTGGAAATCCCACCTGAAGGGTGGGTACAGATAGCTACACTACTCCTCGGGTCCCGCCGTCCGCTCCGAGCACGTCCCGCCCAGTGGTCCACCTCCAGGTATCGTCCTGCTCTGCACGCATCAACCACGATCAACACTGTCCATCGTCTGCAACGAACACAATATAGTGCGGGCATGGCCCGTGCAGGGGTGAGTATAAGCAACTCAGTAGGGACCCCGAGACCCCCGAAGGTCTCCCCAAATCCACAAAGGATAAACCACAAAAGGAAGGTACAAACACGAAGTAATAACTGACACTGCTTAGGTATATGCCCATACATACACCTAAGTCATGAATTCCCAGACGCTCTAATCTCTGAGCCCAAGTACAACTCAGTCCACACAGGAAAGTATACGTATTCCACACAGGAAAGCAAAACGAAATCCTTACAGGATAGCACAACACAATCCACCCAGGAATGCAACAGGATTCAGCTCACACAGGTATACTTCTTCGAAGACGATAGTGATGATCACTGATCCATCTAAGTCGTCGGACCCATAAAGGATCGATAGGTACTAACCCCCGCAAAGTCCCACACAGGATCGGACCCACACAGGATCTGTAGGCGCTGGTTCACACAGGACCGCTGAGCGCAGACCCACACAGGATCGGACCCACACAGGATCGGTAGCACTGATCCACACAGGACTGCTGAGTGTTGTAGTCGTCTTCGTCGAATCCACTGAGAAACTCTGCACAGTCGTCGTCGCAGTCACATTAGCAGTCGCAGCCAGCTCTAGGGTTCCCGCACACAGCAAGCTCGTTCGGGAGGGACCGCTCCACGTGCCGAGAGGCTGATACATCAACTGTCACAAAGTCCAGAGTTGATGTATCCAAAAGTACCGTATCGTCAACAGGAACTCAACGCAACAAACGGAGCGTCAATCGGACGCCCGGTCTGAGAGTTATTGGCTTTTTCGTTCCAGGGGCCCGGTTGGTTTTTAAGTCAAAACCAACCCGACCGTACTCCACCTGTGTCCAAACCTTGGGTGGAGTTTTCCAAAAGATCCGTCTCACTAAGAGGAACTCAACAAAGTCGACGGCACATCAATAGGACGTCCGTAGCTCAAGATATGAGCGTTTCCGCTCCGAGGGCCCGGTTGGTTTTGTGTACGAACTAACCGGACCGAACTCAAAGTAATCTGAAACCTTGAGTGAAATATACCAAAACGACCATCTCGATCCAAGAATCGCATTTCCGATGACCGCGCGTCGTTTGGAGTTCCGTAGCCCGAGTTATGGGCATTTGAATCCAAACCGCTTGGTAACGAGGGTTTTGGGCCCGGGCCGTCCTGGCCCTAGACCCCCCGGTTGGACCAAACCGGTCGACCCGCCCCGGACAGGGTCGACCCGGTGCGGACCGGCGCGGCCCGGCCCGACCCGGCCTGGCGGACCGGCCAGGCGCCGGTCCGGCTGGACGCAGCAACCTGGGCGTGCTCCCAGCTCGGCCGAAGGCCGAGCTGATTGGAAAAACGGGGGGCGCTGCCCCCCCTTTGTAACCGCACCCCCCATTATGGGGGGCCATTTATCCTGCCCGGGGGAATTTATTTCCCCCGGTGTCCACCTTTCCGGCCGGCCCGACTTGGCCGGCCGACTTCTTCTCAACAGTACCGGCAAGGGCCGGTCCTCTTCCGTCTTCTGACACCGGCGGCCCGGCTGGCCGCCGGTCATCACGTTCCGCCGCGGCCCGGAATCAGCCGCGGCCTTCGTCGTCCGGCGCGGTGTGATGACATCGTGCCCCTCCGCCGCAACACCGCTCCGGCTGCGGCGCCTTCGGTTTCCTTTGATGCGGCGCGACGACGTCGCATCCATGAAATTCTTTCCACTGTGTGGCGCGACGGTGCCACTCAATAATTGCCGTGTGATTCCCGCGTGGTGCGACGACACCATGCCATCTCGTTCCATCCGCCAGAAACAATCAAGAACAAAGGAGGGGGGTTCGGCCGTGTTTTTGCGGTCTGGCCCCCTCTCGTTAAGCGATAACAATTAGTCGAATAATCTCGAAGTTCGACATGCCAGAATCAAGAACGGGAATAATGTAATAAAATAACAACAATCCCCTACCTCGGTTTCAAGAGAAGAGCACGTCAACGAGCCGCGGAAGACAACCGTCGCGGAGGTCGGGCGTCGCGGAAATCGAACGTTGATTTCGTTGACGTCGAGGTACGTCCGAAGAGGTAGCGTCGCTGGAGAAGCTTCGTAAGTTGATGGAGAAAGCCTGAGGAGAAAGCGGCGTCTCCTTTCGTTGACACGGGAATAAGATCGAAAGAAGCAGCATCGTCGATCTTCGGAAACACACCGGCTACGAAGAAGAGAAGCGGCGTTCTTCGTCAGATCTTAAGTGTTCTTCACGTTCTTCATCAAGGTTGAAGAAGATAAAGGAAGTTCCCAAATCCTCTCAAGGTGGTAAAAGGAACTAACCCAAATAAAATAAGTCTAAGGCTTATTTTATTGACACAACTAAACCACTATGAATTTCAAAAGATTGAAATTAAATAACTCATCTCAATTAATAACTAAAGTTGTCAAATAAATAAGAGAGGATTTATTGGGAGTTTAAGAGTTAGGGTTCGTGTGGGCCCCACCACACTTAATCCTCTCAAGGGAGGTTAAGTGGATGTGGGTCCCACCTCTAACTCCCTTTGGGAGGATATAACCAACATGGGTAAAAAATAAATTGTGTTTCCACAATTTATTTAACTTCATTTAATTTCCCCAAAACTAACTCTCAACCCGCATAAAACGCAACCTTAGAAAAGGTCTCCTTAAGCGAATATCGGCGCTGCGAGTTCATCGGTGCCCTCAGAATTCGATTCCAGGCACCAGTCCAAATGTTAGAAAAACCCGCTCGTTCGTTCACTGAACGTACCCGATCCAAACTACGGAAATTGATTCCGGGCACACCGGGCCTCGGAATCAGGTGCTGTCAAAAACCGCACTCTTGTAAAATTCCAAAGAAAATTAAGAAAAAATTTCCTTGAAATTTACAGGTCTTTACATTACTTCCGCCTTTGGGCTTTACGTCCCCATAAAGATACATCAAAACTAGGGAACCAAATGAGGGTACTGAGCATGCATCTGAGCCTCCCGATCCCAAGTGCTCTCCTGGAGATTCCCGTGTTTCCATATGATGCGCACTAGTGGAATCAACCATCCACATAGGAGCCGCTCCTGTCGATCCTCGGTCTCCACCAGGATCTCCGTAAAAGTCGCCCCATCGTCAACTTCAAGCTCCCCATGGTCAATGATGCGCGTCAGGTCGTGCACGTATCTCCTCAGCTGAGATACGTGGAAGACGTCGTGCCCCCGGTGCAACTGAGGTGGTAGAGCCAGGTGATAAGCCACCTCACCTATCCTATTGAGGACCTTGAATGGTCCGATGAAGCGTGGAGATAACTTTCCACCTTGGCCAAATCTCTGTATACCATGTCGAGGTGAGACCCGCAAGAAGACGTGGTTGCAATCCTTGAACTCTAGTGGCCTCAGCCTCTTGTAAGCGTATGACTTATGCGGGCTCTGAGCTATCCTCATCCGCTCCTGGATGACCTGGATCTTCTCTATCGTGGCCTAAACCATCTCAGGTCCCACAAGTGCTGACTCCCCAGGGTTAGTCCAGCACAAAGTAGATCTGCAAGGTCGGTCGTACAACGCCTCGTATGGTGCCATCCCGATGGTGGAGTGGTAGCTGTTGTTGTACGCAAACTCCACCAAGGGTAAGTGGTCCTCCCAGCTACGACCAAAGTCGAGGACACATGCGCGGAGCATGTCCTCGAGAGTCTGAATGGTCCTCTCCGTCTGACCATCCATCTAAGGATGAAAGGCTGTGCTCAAACGTAGCTGCGTCCCAAAAACCTCCTGCAACCCCTTCCAAAGCCAGGAAGTAAAGTGAGAATCTCAATCGAAGACGATAGATGATGGCACACCGTGAAGCCGTACAATCTCTTGAACATAAAGACATTCCAAGATCTCCATTGAACCCTGCTCTCGGATGGGTAATAAGTGAGCCGACTTGGTTAGTCGGTCGACAATCAACCAGATGGAGTCATGACCTCTGGAAGTGCGTGGAAGTCCAGTCAAGAAGTCCATAGATATCTCATCCCACTTCCACTCCGGGACCTCCAAGGGTTGTACCAAGCCTGCTGGTACATGGTGCTCAGCCTTCACCTGCTGGCAGGTGAGGCATCGTTAAACGAACTCTGCCACAACCTTCTTCATGCCCGGCCACCAGTGCTGTCGTCTGAGGTCTTGGTACATCTTCACCACTCCAGGATGTACCGCCAAAGGAGAAGTGTGAAACTCTCTTAGCACCTCCTCCCGTAAAGCGACTGGTACCATGGTACGTCCTCTGAAAAGGATGTCGTGCTCTGCTCCAAAGGAGAAACCATCAGGTGCCTGTCCTGAGGATATCTGTGCACGCCGTGTCTCACAGTCAGTGTCCCCACGCTGTGCCTCTCTGACCCGCTGTAGAAGTGGAGGAGAGACTGTGAGAGACTGAAGGAAGGCTGCTCCATCTATATCCACGAAGGATATCTGCAAAGAGGATAGCTGCTCCGTCGCTTCCTCAAGTAGCTGAATGCCCGTCCTCCTGCTGAGGGCATCTGCTACTACATTTCCCTTCCCAAGAGTATAGACTATCTCAAAGTCATAGTCCTGGATGAAGTCGAGCCATCGCCACTGTCTCAGGTTCAGGTCCATCTGCGAGAAGATATACCTAAGACTCTGATGATCAGCAAAGACTATAAAGCGCTTGCCCATCAGATAGTGTCGCCATGTATTCAGAGCGAAGACCACTGCTGCTAACTCCAGGTCATGGGTAGCATAGTTCTTCTCATGCGGCCTCAACTGACGTGATCCATAGGCGATCATTGCCCGCTCCTGCATCAGGAGACAACCGAGTCCGGTCCCTGATGCATCGCAGTAGACTACGTACCCTACTCCCTCCTCATGAAACCTCAAGATAGGTGCGCTGGTCAATCTCTGTCTCAGCTCCTAGAAGCTCTGCTGACATCTATCTGACCACACGAAGGGTTTCCCCTTCTTTGTCAAAGCTCAGAGTGGTTCCACAACTCTAGAGAAGTCTGGAACGAATTTCTGGTAGTATCCAACTAATCCCAAGAAACTCCGAACCTCTGTCACGCTCCTGGGTGGCTCCCAAGCTAACACTACCTCGATCGTCGCAGGATCCACTGCAACTCCTGCCTCAGAGATGACGTGTCCCAAGAAGTGGACCTCACGTATCCAGAACTGACACTTCGAGAGTTTACCATAAAGCTGGTGCTCTCGGAGTGTGTCTAGTATAACTCGCAAGTGGTAGGCGTGCTCCTCCTCAGTTGTCGAGTAAATCAGAATGTCGTCGATGAAGACCACGACAAATCGATCGAGGTATGGCTGAAAGATCCTGTTCATGAGGGCCATGAACACTGCTGGAGCATTGGTTATGCCGAATGGCATAACCAAGAACTCATAGTGGCCATACCGACATCTGAAGGCCGTCTTCTGCATGTCCTCGTCTCTAACTCTGAGCTGATGATAGCCTGACCTGAGGTCTATCTTCGAGAACCACTGTGCTCCCTTGAGCTGATCAATGAGGTCATCAATGCTCGGTAGCGGATACTTGTTCCTCATTGTCACCTGGTTCAGGCGACGATAGTCAACACAAAGTCGCAAGCTCCCGTCCGCCTTCTTGACGAACAAAATTGGGTAAGCCCAGGGTGAAACACTAGGTCGGATGAACCCCTTGCCCTGAAAGTCCTCCAACTATACCCGTGGCTCTCGAAGCTCGGCGGGGGCCATCTGATATGCTGGAGTCGATATCGGGGCTATCCCGGGGTACAAGTCAATATAAAATTCTACCTCTCTATGAGGAGGTAACCCTGGAACGTCGTCGGGGAAAACGTCTGCAAACTGATCCACCACTATAGGAAAACCAGGACTTCGCACGTCAACTGCTCCTAGGATAATGCAAGCCAAATGATGAGTGATGGGCTGTCCTCTCCTCTGCGAGAGTCCATCCTGTGCTGCAAAGGCTCCCTTCTCGCCGGTGAAGGTGAACCTGCTCCCGTCAGTGCGTACACATCGCACCTTGCGCCTAAAACAGTCAATATGTGCATAGACCGTAGATAACCAATCCATTCCCAAGATGACGTCGTAAGGCCTCGATGCTGCTACAAGAATATCCCATGAAAAGATCTCGCCACCTAGAGTAATCTCACACTGCCGGCACCAGTGCGTAATCGTCGAGTCTACTCCCGTAGGAGTCTCTAGCCATAAGGATCGAGCCAACGGCTCTGTCAGAATCTCCGAGCTCTGAACAAGGGCAGCAGCTATGAAGGAGTTACTTGCTCCTGTGTATATAAGTACAGCAGCAATGGTGGAATAGACACAGATAGTACCTTAAATCATCTCGGGCGCGCCGTGGTCATAGTACTCTGCTGCCTGGAGCTGTGCCTGTCTCTGCCCGCCAGCTCCCTGTGGTCGGGGTGGACCTCCTGGTGGTGGTGGTGGTAGAGCCTCAAAGCGTAGCCCACCACCTGCTGCTCAGCCAGCTCCCCTACCTCGTCCGCCTCCTCCCTGCGGACCCCCATGGTCGACCCTCTGCCTCTGCCTCGGTGGTCCCTCAATCGTCTGTTGCTCCTCAGCACGGAGGGTCGGGTAGTCACGAGCCATGTGGCCCTGGCCACCGCACGAGTAGCACTGTCTGCCTCTCAAAAGACTGGCTCAGCGCTGTGTGCCCCGCACTGCTGAGCTAGTGTCCTGAGATCGTCTGCCTGAGGGTCTGGTCTGCCTGGACCCCTGAGTCATCCGTCGACTGCCTTCTGCAGAAGACTCTGCCACGTGCCACCCTGTGGTGGGTCTCGGCGCTGGTGTAGTCTCAGCAAGAATGCTCTCGATCAAAAGGGCCTACTCCAGTACTCCCGTCTGAGTCAGAATGCTGAGGGAGATCAGCGATGCCCTGATCTCGTGTCTCAAACCCTGCTCAAAGGTCCGGGCCCGGAAGAATGGGTCTCGTACCATGTCGGTCGAGTAGCGTGAGAGATCGGTAAATCTCTTCGAGTACTGAGCGACCGTCATGCTGCCCTACCGCAGCTGAAGAAGCTCCTGAATGCACACCGCACGGAGGGTGGATGGGACGAACTCCGAGCAGAAGAGGCTCTCAAAGTTCGTCCAAAGTAGAGATGCCTCATCGTGCACCTGGAGCATCAAGATCCACCATCGACCCACTGCTGCGTGCAGTAGGCTCGCAGCGAGGATCACCATGAGGTCTTCTGGTGTCCTCACTAGCCTGAAAACTCGTACCACTTCCTCCAGCCAGTCCTCGGCTGCCTGGGGGTCCGTCTCCCCACGAAACCTGGGCAGTCGCTGGCGCTGAAACTCATGCAGTGAGCTGAGGCGACGTGCATCGTCAGCGGCTGGTGCTGGAATTATCTGTGGCTCCTTGGGTATATCTACCGTCGGTGCCACTACTGACAAAGGGCCCTGCACCGAGGCCTCGTCGCTCGGTGGGCTGTCATCACGCTCGACTCTCGGAACCCTAGCTGGCTGCCGTTGTGGGGCCATCCTGAAAAGGAAACAGGTGCGCCACAGTCAGAATAGTATACCTGGTTAGCTGATACAAATTAATCACAAAGAAAACATGAAACACACAGGTAATCAATGTTTTCGTGCATTAAGTCGGAAATCAGAAGTCAGGGTCCTGGTGTACGGATACGTCAGCCACCGCACCAACACTGGACTCCCTGGACTGATAACCATACTCAATACGCTAAAAACTATTGCTTCACATAGAAAAGATCAAAGTTCGCGGTAGAAACGAACTCCTCTGATACCAATTTGTCACAACCTTCCCTCGGGGCCCATGTCGTGACTACCCCAAGCCCGCCTTCCATAGGCCAGGGGCTGGTGACTAGCGCCAAGTCGTAAATCCCGGTAAAAAGGGAAGGCATTGCCTTAAAAAATTAAACAAGCACCACAGAGTAAGCAAGTGGAAAATTAAACACTAAGTAAAAACAGAGTACAACTGAAGTGCGGAAAAGTAAAAGGGCGAGTAAACAAACCCAAACTGAAAGTAAAGTACAACTCGAAAGGGAAAACAGCAACTGTAAAGTAAAAGCTGCTACACCGAGCTGTCCACTGGAAATCCCACCTGAAGGGTGGGTACAGATAGCTCCACTGCTCCTCGGGTCCCGCCGTCCGCTCCGAACACGTTCCTCCCAGTGGTCCACCTCCAGGTACCGTCCTGCTCTGCAAGCCTCAACCACGATCAACACTGTCCATCGTCTGCAACCAACACAATATAGTGCGGGCATGGCCCGTGCAGGGGTGAGTATAAGCTACTCAGTAGGGACCCCGAGACCCCCGAAGGTCTCCCAAAATACCAAAAGGATAAACCACAAAAGGAAGATACAAACACGAAGTAATAACCGACACTTCTTAGGTATATACCCATACATATACCTAAGTCATGAATTCCAATACGCTCTACCCTCCGAGCCCAAGTACAACACAGTCCACACAGGAAAGTATATGTATTCCACATAGGAAAGAAAAACGAAATCCACATAGGATAGCACAACACAATCCACACAGGAAAGCAACAGGATTCAGCTCACACAGGTATACTTCGTCGAAGACGATAGAGATGATCACTGATCCATCTAAGTCATCGGACTCACAAAGGATCGATAGGTACTAACCCCTGCAAAGACCCACACAGGATCGGACCCACACAGGATCTGTAGGCGCTGGTTCACATCGGACCACTGAGTGCGGACCCACACAGGATCGGACCCACACAGGATCGGTAGCACTGATCCACACAGGATCGCTGCGTGCTGTAGTCGTCGTCGTCGAATCCACTGAGGATCTCTGCACAGTCGTTGTCGCAGTCACAGCCAGCTCTAGGGTTCCCGCACACAACAAGCTCGTTCGAAAGGGTCCGCTCCACGAGCCAAGAGTCTGATACATCAATTGTCAAAAAGTCCAGAGTTGATGTATCCAAAAGTTCTGTATCGTCAACAGGAACTCAACGCAACAGACGGTGCGTCAATCAGACGCCAGGTCTGAGAGTTATTGGCTTTTTCGTTCCAGGGGCCGGGTTGGTTTTTAAGGAAAAACCAACCCGACCGTACTAAACCTGCGTCCAAACCTCGGGTGGAGTATGCCAAAAGATACATCTCACTAAGAGGAACTCAACAAAGTCGACGACACGTCAATCGGACGTCCGTAGCTCAATATATGAGCGTTTCCGCTCCGAGGGCCCGGTTGGTTTCGTGTACGAACTAACCCGGCCGAACTCAAAGTAATCCGAAACCTTGAGTGCGATATACCGAAACGACCGTCTCGATCCAAGAATCGCATTTCCGTTGACGGCGCATCGTTTGGAGTTCTGTAGCCCGAGTTATGGGCATTTGAATCCAAACCGCTCGGTAACGGGGGTTTCGGGCCCGGGCCGTCCCGGCCCGAGACCCCCCGGTTGGCCCGAACTGGGTCGACCCACCCCGGACAGGGTCGACCTGGCCCGGCGTGGCCCGGCCTGGCGGACCGGCCAGGCGCCGGTCTGGCTGGATGCAGCCTGCGGGGCGCGCTGCCAGTTCGGCCGAAGGCCGAGCTGATTGGAAAAACGGGGGGGGGGGGGGGGGGGGGCTGCCCCCCCTTTGTAACCGCGGCCCCCCATTATGGGGGGCCATTTAGGATGCCTGGGGGAATTTATTTCCCCCAGTTTCCACCTTTCCGGCCAGCACGACTTGGCCGGCCAGATTCTTCTCAACAGGACCGGCAAGGGCCGGTCCTCTTCCGTCTTCCAACACTGGCGGCTCGGCTGGCCGCCGGTCATCACGTTCCGCCGCGGCCCGGAACCGGCCGCGGCCTTCATCGTCTGGCGCGGTGCGACGACACCGCGCCCCTCCGCCATGGCCCCGCTTCAGTCGCAGCACCTTCGGTTTCCTTCGATGCGGCGTGACGGAGTCGCGTCCAAGAAATTCATTCCACGGCGCGGCGCGACGGTGCCGCGCAATTATTGCTGTGTGATTCCCGCGTGGTGCGACTGCACCACGCCATCTCGTTCCATCTGCAAGAAACTATCAAGAACAAAGGAGGGGGGTTCGGCCGTGTTTGTGCGGTCCGGAACCCTCTCGTTAAGCGATAACAATTAGTCAAATAATCTCGAAGTTCGACATGCTAGAATCAAGAACGGGAATAATGTAATAAAATAACAATAATCCCCTACCTCGGTTTCAAGAGCGGAGCACGTCAACGAGCCACAGAAGACAAGCCTGGCGGAGGTCGGGCGTCGCGGAAATCGAACGTTGATTCTATTGACGTCGAGGTATGTCTGAAGAGGTAGCGTCACTGGAGAAGCTTCGTAAGCTGATGGAGAAAGCCTGAGGAGAAAGCGGTGTCTCCTTTCGTTGACACGGGAAGAAGATCGAAAGAAGCGGCGTCGTCGATCTTCGGAAACACACTGGCTACGAAGAAGAGAAGCGGCGTTCTTCATCGGAGCTTAAATGTTCTTCGCATTCTTCGTCAAGGTTGAAGAAGATGAAGGAAGTTCCCAAATCCTATTAAGGTGGAAAAAGGAACTAACCCAAATAAAATAAGTCTAAGGCTTATTTTATTTACACAACTAAACCACTTTGAATTTCAAAAGTTTGAAATTAAATAACTCATCTCAATTAATAACTCAAGTTGTCAAATTAATAAGAGAGGAGTTATTGGGAGTTGAAGAGTTAGGGTTCGTGTGGGCCCCACCACACTTAATCCCCTCAAGGGAGGTTAAGTGGATGTGGGTCCCACCTCTAACTCCCTTTGGGAGGATATAACCAACATGGATCAAAAATAAATTGTGTTTCCACAATTTATTTAATTTCATTTAATTTCCCCAAAAATAACTCTCAACCCGCATAAAACGCAACCTCGGAAAAGGTCTCCTTAAGCGAATATTGGCGCTGCAAGTTCATCGGTGCCCTCGAAATTCGATTCCAAGCACCGGTTCAAAAGTTAGAAAAACCCACTCGTTCGTTCACTGAACTTACCCGAGCCAAACTTCAGAAATTGATTCCGAGCACACCAGGCCTCAGAATCAGGTGCCGTCAGAAACCGCGCTCTTGTAAAATTCCAAAGAAAATTAAGAAAAAGATTTCCTTGAATTTTATGGGTCTTTACAATTTTAAAACCAAGTACAAATGTACTTTACTAAAAACACCAAATTTTCATGATTTCGAAAATTTACCAAACCATCACCAAAGAAGGTTTCCAAAATTCCATAACCATCCAATTCACGATCAATTCATAACAAGTAAATAAATTTCAAATAATGAACATGAATTATAATAACTTGAGTTGAGAAAAAAGTCACTTGCCTCCATGCTTTTGATGATATCCATATCGAAAGATGAATGAAAAAAAACCGGTTCAATTATCAAAGAACCCGCGTTAGATCACTTCTCCCAGAAAGATAAAGAGAAAATATCATCATAATTGGAATACACACACCAAGATATACAGATAATAGGCTTATATCAAAGAATTCAATAGAATAAGAGAGGTATATCTAATAATATCATAAAAAACTGATTAAGAACTAAGAATAACGATCACATACCCCATGAATCTGGGGTCGATTAACCAAGGGAAGCCTTCATATCAACTCAAAAATTCAATAAAGATGTTCTCCTACATTAAATTAAGATTAATCCTGATTTAAGGCCATTTTGGTGAAAAATTAGCGATTTATGGTAAAAACAAGTGAAATCCTATTTTTTACGATCTCATTATGACTGTGTGCATAGTTTGACCACAAGGATAGGAAAACCGTGTGCTAACCATGCATTTTCCAATCCCTGCATGGCCTCCCCATGCACAGTCTCACAAATAATGCTCCAAACATGCTAGAGCTACTACCTCAATAGGACCACTTTGCGTGGTTTAATAACATGGTTAGCCAAACTGTGTGCCACTAATGAGACCTTCACTTATCCCCAAAACACATGCAATGTTATCCCAACTCTCCCATCCATCACCCTTAAACATTATAACTATAAGAAGAATAAAGTAAGGGTTACATAACAGAAACCATGGTTACTAAATTTCCATAATAATTGTCTATTATAGCCATGGAATGTAGAATACCCTCACCGATCTGAAAGAGTTTCAGCTATTTATCTTTTATCCCCTTCTCACATTCCCAAGTATCTTCCTGAATCCAACCAGGATTATATATAACTTGTACCATACCATTACATTTTTCCTCGATATAAATTCTCTTGACAATCCAAAATCAATATCGGGATATTTATCAAAGAACCATCCAGGTGTTGGTCAATGTGATCCCATCTGATTACATCATCTGGTTCAGGCTGATACTTTTTCACTGAGATACGTGGAACACATTATGCACCGAACCGAACTTTGGTGGTAATGCGAGCTGATAAGAAACCTCTCTGACCCGTTCCAGTATCTTAAAAGGTCCAATGTATTTAGTAGTTAACATTCCCAACATCCCAAAAGGACAATATAAAAGCCTTAGAGATTTCATTAAGAACACATGATCACCCACAACGAACGAAAATGGTCTTCGATGGTGATATGAAAATGATTCTAAAGGCTTTGATTCGTCACCATCCTCTTTCAAATCAACTGGATATTATTCTTTATTATTGTACAAGGCTATGTCTAACTAGTGACGTCTGACCAGTTTCAACCTTGCATAGTGGAGAATAGCTAGGATCCCATAATATGATTCAAACAGAGACATGTGTATTGAGGCCTAATAGCTATTATTATATTAGAACTCCACTAATTGAATATGATATTTACATGATCCACAAAAATATATTACATCATCCCACAACATGTCATCCAACATATATATCATCCACTGAGACTAGACATCTATCTGAGCATGATATACTGGTCTCACAGTCAACATAGTCCCAAGGTATTTCTGTAAGGATTTTCGGAAATGAGACATGAACCTCGAATCTCTCTCTGAGACGATTGAATTGGGTACTTTATATATTTGAACCATCTATTGGTTCACACCTAACTCAGGTGAGACCATATTCTACACAACTTATTCTAGTATGTTTCTATGATGCCAACAATGTTTCATTTTCTATACAGACAACAAGAACTCAATATCTCACTCTCTATCAAATGAACAAATAGTGATTAAATTCTACTACATCATACTCTCAGAACAAATATTTGAAAAATATCATTATCACGATGAACCATTTTTAAAAAATCTATACATTCTTTTGAAAATTAAAACATTTTCAAAGTACAACAAAAATTTATTTTCAATTTATTTCATATGAAAACAATTTTATCAATTTTTATATAAAAAATTCAATTAATGTAATTATGATTTTTATAGTATACCAAATCAAATTTGATTACTAAAAATGAAATATGTACCTGTAATTGGCTTTCATTTATACAATTAATGTCAATTTTTCTCATTTTATAAACCCGTGAAAAATGAGAGGCCAAATACTATAAGTGTCTCCAAAAAAATTATATGAATGACTCTTTAGTAACCTGAATTTATTCATAAAATACTTATCTATGTCTTTTTATTCATACATTTAATATAACTAGAATCATACTCCTTTTTACCAACACGAAAAATGGAATAATGAATAGAAACTACAAGAAAAAAATAAACGGTGATTAGTTATTCAAAGATGGAAGGACCAAGCTAATACCAGTTTTTTCAAATAGTTTTTTTTGAACAAACAACACTTCTAAATATTGTAACATACAATCCCATTTTATTTGTAACAATATGTGAGGAATGATACATGTAATTCAGTGAAATCTACAATATTCCATCATTTGGAAATAAATTCCAAATAGAATTAATGAATTTTGTGGATGATTTTCCATTTAAGAAAATAAATAAATATATAAATGGGCCATAACCAAAAAACCACAACATGTTGTCTGTTAACAATAAAATAAATTCATCATTTCCATTATTAAAATAAAACTATAACCGTGTAACAATGTGGATGACTAAAATATCAATGTAAATAGTGGAAGAAATAATTGAATGCCACTAAATAATCCTCCCCGCTCTAAACATGCTCGATGATCCTGGTACACAATAAAAAAAGTATGAAAATGTACTATTAAAAATTTGTGAAGCATAACCTTTTCTTGTATCTTGATAATCGACATCATCAAAATATGAAATTATCCAAATAAGTGGTGAGTATTAAAACTCTATAGATTTTCCCCAATTTACTACCCTAATCATTCCACTAGGATAGAACATGTTATCCTAATATAAAAAATAGTGTATATAAAACCATTTATGAAATAGAATATATCAAATTATAAAACATTTCCATAGTAAAATATTTTTCGGATGATAATTACCCATTCTCTGGAAATCATCCAAAAAATGATCCAAAACCATTTCATAATTCCCACTTTCACAAAATCCATTCCATTCCACACATCCCAAAACATAAACATGTATTCGTTTCTATTATAGTTCAATACTCATTATCTATTTTGAATCAATATAGCATATCATCACAAGGTAATTAATTCCCATTTTCAATTAAACCGTTTTCACTAAGCACAGGGTCATATTCTAACCAACCTTCATAATGAAAATTGAACACACAAAACTATGTATTCCGTGAAAAAACATTTCGATTCCAAAACTACATCAGTGGAAAACCATTAAAATATAAAACATTAATTAAAAACCTTTACAAAAAACAATTCAATAAAAAAAACATCTATTGAATACCATTTCCCATGAAATCGACACTGAACCACCATCTCTAGAATAGAAATTTAAAAAAAGCACAAATCATCTTGTACAACCATTAAAAATTCCCTATAATAAACAAACCATCACTATTGATGGTTTCCCCCAAGATTTGAAAAACATTTTTACAATAAATATCTATAAATATTTTATAATTAAATCTAATACTTCATGATCTAAATTTGGGAGTCAATAGTGAATACACCTACCCCAGGATTTATGATGAAAAAGAAGAGAAACCAAAAAAATTCCCTGAAACCATTTTAGATATCAATAATATGAGATTATATATCTTCCCCTATCAAAAAATACAAAATTTAGTTATATATAGAATCAATTGTCTTTGATCTATCCACCACAGACATTTATCTTTCAAAACTATATGGATAGATGATGTGATATATGAAAAATTACTATGAACAACCATGAAAAATCACATGATGTGAGGATTTGAATTCAAACCCTAGAGGAAAGTCATCAGATCACCACCATTTTTATGTGAATTATTTTATAGCCTTTTGGAAGATATAATCATGAGTTAGGGAAAAATAAGAGGAAAAATACGGGTGTTAGATATCAAAACATCTGAGATTCAAAATTTTTGTATCTCACATTTAAATCGTGCATGGTTAGTCACACAATTAGAAAATATATTCACTAACTGTGTGCAAGTTGTTGCCTTAGTGGTTGAACCTCACAATATTGGCTCTCGTGGTTTCCAAACAGTGTTCCAACCATGCCAAATCCCATTGTCCAACAAAACAATGTTACCTTAGGAAATCGCTAGGTCTGTAATCCCCATGCATAACCCGTGTTCCTTTCCATTATCAATTTTCTCACAATGAATAGTTTCTCATTGGTGTTTCATAGAGGTCAAAAACCATGATCTATTCGTGCACCTGAAGAAAATCCCCTAAAACACACCACATTTCCCTAAACTCTACCAATCATCACCCATGATATTTACAAACATAAAATAGAATATATAAAGGATTAATTATTGAATCATGAGGTGCTAAAGTTTTCATATACACATAAATTATAATATTAAATTTATAGGAATAATCATTATACTTGATTTTTCGTATTAGTTTATTTTAATAATTAAAATTATTTTTCTAGAAAACAATCTCTAAATAATTTATTTTTCCCATTTTAATTATTTAGAATAATATTTAATAATGAATTATAAAAATGTGAAATATAGATTCTATATCTATCTATTTAAATTTATATTAATATAGTAATTATTAGAAGTTATCAAGAAAGTGTATGGTAAATTTAATCTTGGAAAATTAAATCTTAAAAAATAATAATTTCTTTTGGGTTTTTTGTTTTAATATTAAGATAATTTATACCAAATTATGGAATTTAATCTTGAAAATTTTATACCATATTTAGAATCATGATTATGACATTTTGAAAATACATCTCTTTTATTATATTCATTATAAATAGTAACCATTGTAAATACTTTTCCCATTGTTGAGTGTAAATTACAAATTGACTATCAAATATAACATGATATGTACTAAAAGTAACCATAATAAATGAATTTAACATATCATACGCATGTGATTCTAATATAATAATAAAATAATCTATGTTATTCTAATATTGTTTCATTTTCCTTTGAAATTTATATTTTTCATATTTTATGTTACAAAAAATTGAAAATATCACTATTAATTTCAAAATTATCTTCTATATTTAGATAATGTTAAAATCATGTTTTTAAAAAAGAATAAATTATAATATAGATATAATGAAATAATTTTTATTATTTTTCTTAATTTTCTATTTTTAAAAGTTAAATAATTATTTTAATTTCATATTCAAGATTTTAATTTTTTTGTAGTAGAAAATTAGTTATATGATTTTAAAAATCACAAAAATTAATATTGTTTAATTGAGATATAGTGAATAATTAATATTTTTGATTTATATTACATATTTGTATATTTTAAATTTAAATATACAAATTCTATTATTATCATGGTTACATTATTGTTAAATTATATGAATACATGGTAAATTACCATTAGTGATATTTTAATTAAACTAAATTTAAATAAAATTATTTCAAATTCATAAAAGTAATATCATCATCTATGTGAATGGGATATGGTATAAAAATCCCATCATTTCAAATTATACATTTATTTTACTTTTATTTTTATTTTAATGACCCCTAGACATTATAAACCCTTCATATTGTCTTAATCATCCTGAGAGATAATAATTTAAAACCAAGTTATAATGGTTCACACACCACCAAAACATGGGAAAATTTTATCATAAGTGAGGATTTAAACACATACTAATCAAATATTATAAATATATAATTTTAGTACTAATTTATAATTATATACAACCTTTATTAATTTAATTTTTTGTTAATTCCAAGAGTTCTCCTCCACTCACATATAAATGGAAACAATATCTTCTATCATCATCTCACCCATTGGGGACTCCAAATTGAACCATTTATAAAATAATACCATAAAACATCCTTTAATACATTCTTGAATTAATATATATGGAACATTAAAACCCAATTCTATATAAGTGTATAAATAAAATGATGGTTTCTAGAGACGAGGAATAGATTTTACAAGATTTTTTTTATTTATTCTACTTCCTCCATCAAAACTTTTATAAAAATTGTTATATAACTATACAAATTTTTATAACAAAATTTTATGTTATAATGTTAATTTAATAACATTAGTACATATAATTATTCCATAAAATGGTAAATGACACCATAGTTTGTATTAACGGAGGACTACTTGCTCACAAACAGATGTAATTAGTTGTCCATCACTAGTTATACCAGATTTCTCAAAATGATATAGATAATATATATATACATATTAATATATAGAAATAATATAAAAATAATCATTATATAAATAATTTATTCATATATTTTCTTATCTTTAAATCTATTGAAAAGGTATAACTCATTTCGTGTGTACGATTAAATAACCACATGCACAAAGTGTTGTGATTTGTTTTCCATCACTGAATCAAAAGGCTTCAGTATGACAATTATTTACTATGATTTTAATATATTTTTTATATATCAATTTTTTTAAATATAACATAATACTTTTATTATTCCCCTCTTTTTTAGAAAAATATAAATTTTACTCATTTATATGATAGATCTACAGTTTTCATAATTATAATGTAATTAAATTTTCTTAAAATTAATTCTTATTTTGTTAAAAAATTATACATTGTATTTATAAAATATATAAGGCCCAATTCTTAAACATTACATATTCATTAGTTAATTTAATAATTCAAATTGAGGTTTTTTAAGGTTTAGAGTTTTAGAAAATTAGGCCATAACTATTACATTACATAACAAATATTATAATGTTGAAACTTCAACTCTATAGAATTTTTTTCACAAAAAAATACTCTTTAAATAAAATAAGAATTATTTTATTTATAAAAATATTATTTAATTATTAATTTCTCTTATCCTTCCATATACCCTATGAAAATCATTTCAAATACATGGGATGAGCATCAAAATCTCATTATGAGATATAAAATAACGAACGAAAACATTATTTCATGAATATAAAAAAATCAATGATATAATACTTGATACTCCTAAAATATAAGTACTTTATCAAAAATCATGAAATCATAAAATTTATTGATAACTCATAGAAATCAAAAATCATAAAGGTAACTTGGGGCGTCCCGAACAAACATATATTGTAGCTTTCACAGCAACATAGGGTGTAACATTCGTTGTTATGTTTGGAATCCCCATCATAGTATATTACCTTAATCCCTTAGTTCAAAAATTAATGTTTACATGTGTCACATTACCAATTAAATTGGAGAGATATCTCATGCTCACATGACCTCAATCTATCATGGAACCACCTGTAAACGTAAACAATTCACAATAATCATTACATAATCATGATATATAAAACAAGAACAAACGAAATATAACGTTTCTACATTGCAATCACAATACATAATTTCATGATATTAACATAATCAATTATTTTCAAGAACCATTTTCAATACCAAAATACATAAAATGGTTATATAGTATTTTTTACTTTTAAAAACATTACAGCTTGTTAAGGAATCCAAATTTCAAATAATAGTCAAGGCGGTGAAATAGTCGTTGTGAGTGTATACATTAAAATGAATATTTTTTGTGGTTTAATAAAATTAATCACATAAAATATTCCTTTTTAAAACCTTATAAAAAATTAAAATGGAAAATTTTATAATTATAAACATTATTAAAGTAGATTGTGTATAAAAAAATATGCCTTAATGAAAGAAGATTAGGACCAAGTACCATACCACGTTAGAAACACTCGAGTTAGAATTATTAACGAGTATGATTAAAAAAACTCAAATATCATGAGAATATAGTCATTCATTATATTATGTGTCAAAGGATAGTATATACACCATAAAATAGTTAATTGGTTCATAATAACAAATAAGTCTTCATAGAATGTTAATTGAGTCGAAATCAATTACAATGATCATATCAGTAGATTAATGGTAATGAAATGGAATTATTATGTGTGAATATTTTAAATAAAACCAATATAAGTGTATATATTGTCTAAAATAATCGTAATTCATTCTCACATATTGTAAAACAAATTTTCTTGATATTGAACTCGATGAAAGGAAATTAAGTAAATATTTCGTTTTCAAACATTGTATAAATGATGTAAGAATTTATCAATGGGGTGATTATGTATAGAAATATAATATACACACAAAGGGAATTGTAAATTACAACATTAATAAATAAACTATTATTACACATATAATAATTGAATTATATAATCAATAAAGTATGTGTAAAACCCAATGAGTGGTAAATGCATTTAGAAATTCCCATAAAAGGTTTTTTTGGTAATAAATTAGATATTTTTTTTTATTCACAATAAATAAACCTACAAAATATATAAATAAATTATTGAATATAAAAAATAATTTATCACATAATTATATTATGACATAATCAAAAAGTTTAATATTAACCCAATGAATGGAAATTGGGTTAAGAAGTTCCCTTACCTTGAGTCCAAACCATCTATTATGTTCCCTTTTCATCCTGAATAATAAACATAAGATAATTTACACTTGATTAAGATACATTTTCAACTATATTATTTATTTTATATTTCCTATTTTCATTCTATTAAATTTACATAATTATTTATGTTCATATCGACCGTTTAGTCGACATTCCGTACTTTTGTCGAAAATGAACTTGTTTGATGTAAATTGTCCATGTGGTCAAAAGTACATCATCTCCAAAATATTATTAATGATTTAAATTTCATAAATATCACATATATATAGTATAAATATATTTATAATAGTTCATAATATTTGGATATATGAAATGAAATGCACCTTCAGGGAGACGGTAAGTTGTACATATTCATTAACACTGCTTTCATTTCTTGTTCATATTAAAGGAATGGAAAATAAATGAAAAAAATGTATATTATAATTCAATTATAATATATATTTTATATACGTCACATATGTTCAGTAATTCCATCCTTTATTCATTCCATGTATGGAATGAATGAGTCAAATAACTTTGAGGGGACGATAGTACACACTTCCTCAAATGAAATTATTATATTTAGACATCATTGAAAGAATAATGGAATGTTGTAAATATAAATTACATAATCACAAAGACAATATAAATATAATATATATCATATATAAATATATTTCTATCATAATTTGAAACAAGATAGGTGGTATTGGAAAATTGAACTATCATCATTTCGTGAGATAATAGTTCACCATACACAGAAACAATACAGTTGTATCTATTAGATGGAGGTTAGAGTAAGTGTAGTTAAAATAAATCTCATAAAAACATTCTAGTATTATGAGGATATTGTTTTTGTTATGAAATAAAATAATTATAAGATAGTAGGGTGTGGAGAAGGAAAATAAAAGAAAAGAAATTTAGAGAAGACATTACCTTTAAAATGGGTAACTTCATTTGATTTGAGCCCAATTAAATTATTTAATTTCCTTCTCCCCAAGGTAATGATTCTAGTATAATGGGACGGTTATTGTATGGTTATTTGAGTATAATTTTTATGAGACATGGGGATTTCTCGGTGTGAGTAAATGGGAAGAGGGGGTGGCCTTTTATAAGAGGGAGGAGGAAACTTTATGAAAATAATGAATAATTTATTTGTTATAAATTATATTTCAATTAACAATGAACACAAATTAACTTCGAACTAATATAATATGATTTTGAGTCTAAATAAAATACTAAAATAATAATTAGACAAGTTTTGGGAAAATTTTTAATCCTTATATTTTTTATATAACCCTTTTTTACTCTTACCATTTATCAAGAATTTAACACTTTGTGAATTAAAAGTGTTAAAAAACATAAAAAATATCCGAATAAAGAGTAATTAATAATATTTTAAACTTATCATAACCACCTGGATGAATATTATATTTTTGTTTTGAAATTTTATAATATTTTGTAAAATATTTTATTCTTTAAAATATGAATTACGTGAATATTGACACTATTAATATCATGATTTTTAAAAACTCCATAAAAACTTTAAATATTCAAAATTACTTCATTAATTAAAGCTAAAATGTCATATTAATACAGAAAATTAGTTATTAGAATCAAATTAAATCATATTATATTTATTTTCATATTTATAATATAATTTATTTGAATCATTTATTAATGAATCAATCACTTCATTATTATTGAGTAATAATTTAATATATTTATTTAATGTCTACAAATTACAAATAAAATATCATGATGTTGGAAATATTTTTATATTTATGATGACTATTTATATTCAAATACATCAAATATATAAACCTATATTAAAATTGATTTAGTAAATGATATATGTTTAAGTTATATTTCTCTTTATATTAAATTAAATATTATAAAATGTAATTTTCACACCCAAATGGCTCCTAAATACCAAATGTTTAGCCTAATAATGCTCATGGTCCGAAATTTATCATCCAATAGGATTGGGATAGGTTTTAGGGTTGTTTTTTTATTATAATGTTATTTTTTATCCTTTTTTACCTAATTTATTCTTTAACAATGGTATGTAAAAAATAATTACTAAAGTTACTATTCATAATGTCTGAAAATAAAGGTACGTATCTACATAATTTGAACTTTCTGATTCAAAATATCGAATCATTTTTTATAAATTAACAACACATAAATTATAATAATTAACTTAAAATTAATCGAATTTTCAAAACCAAAATGCATATTTAACAAGTTTTTAAAGAAGCTGGTTCTTTGGTCAAAAGAGCATGTGTTTTTTAAAAGTAAAAACTACCAAATTATTGACATGTTTGTATGTATGATATAAATGTGAAATTAATTATAATAAACAAAATTTTATTAAATTATAAAAATATTTTAAATTTATACTTTAAAACATTAAATATAATTATTTATCCATATAAATTTCTTCAATGGAAAAAGTTGATTTCATTTCAAATTTAGCATATTTTTTATATTAATTAAAACATGATATTTGTCTAAAAAAATAAGAGATTCATCCAAAGTAGATTTTTATGTCCCACATCTAAATAAGAAATTTATTTTTTCATATATATCATATAATTGTGTCAAAAAAATTTAAATATGGTTTCAAATCAAAATACGGTAAAAATGCATTTTCAGAAAAATAATTTGTTTTCTGAAAAAAATAGAATTTGTTGTTTTATCATATTAAGAAAACATAGATTATTAATTTAAAAAATCACACTGAATATATCGAATATATTTTTCATTTTATAATAATTCATAATGAGTGATATGTATTTAAAAAACACAATTATTGTCTTTTTAAATAGGTTTTCATAAAAAATGCATCTATTATATTCATTTGGTTTTTATTTCCATTTCTAATAAATTTGGAATCTAATGAATCACTATTTAAAAAAGTTTAAACAATATTATCATAATTCAGTAGACAATATTCATTCCCTCCCTTCCAATGGCTAGGTTATAATGATAACATTTAAATAATAATATTTACGTGCTCGTTTAAGCTTGATGTAGTGTATCATGTATGCTTTTGAGCACAATGTTTATTTCATAAAACTAGGAATGATAAAAAATATTATTTCTTCATTATTATTATTATTTTAATGATGGATCAAATTTTTCATTCAATATGGTTCAAAAGAAAATTCTTTTTGACGTTATGAACTGAATATCATCAAACCAACAAATGTGTACTTACCGCATTTAGTATTTAAATATGTCATTAAATTTATAAAAAAAGGTATTTTGATATGGTAATTAACCTGAAAATTGTACATAATAAATTAAATCGTATGTATAAGTTTATAAAAAAGCTTTTAACAAAAAAGCATTCCATGTATGGTGTTGATGTTAATTTATATCATCATAATTACCCATTATAGTGAAATATTTTAATGATCATATCGTAATTTTTTAATATGGTATATATAATTCCATTTTATGGGTTATATAATGAATTCTTCATACATCAAGGTATTTTATGTTGTGATTAAAATTGTTTAATCTAATGGGTTTGAACATGAATGTAGCAATATTGAAAGGGGATTATTAAAACAATTTCCTTCCACTATGTTATTACTCTTATTCATTAACTTTTTTATATAATGATTTAGTGTGAATTGATTTATAAATTCATATATATGGTATACATAATTTTTATATATATTAAAAACATTGATGTTAATAACATTATTTAATAATTATGACATCAAATTTTATGATCAATGTAATGGTTTTCTTTGTATCAATCAAAATATCATGAGACATATATCATGACTTTAACCTTATTTTTTGGAATTGTATATTTTATACCCAATGAATGTATTTTTATATATTAATTATTTCAATTCATCTTTCTATATCATATTATTTCATTAAAAAAATTCCATTTTTAAAACTTCCAATTTGGTAATGTATGTGTGTTACAATCTCATTTCTTATCGCGATAATTTTTTTGATGGATCCATTGGGAAAAATCATATTCTATAATTTTCTTTAAAGAATAAATTTTTTATATCATTTGGTTATTAATGTTATTTAAAATTTTAATTTCTATTTCCTGGATTATTTATTAAGGAATATTCATTAAGGATAATAGTATGTGATATTGATAATTTATATTAATTTATATTTGGAATATTATGTTCCCATATATATGTATTCTATTTTTTTCAATAATGTCTTTTAATATGAATCAATAAATAATTTATTTTATTTATATGGTAATATAAGACATAAAAATTATTAGATGGGGTCTTCCATCCATCCATCTAGGTTAAATCATTCATTCTATCTATACTAGAGCTTACTAGTCCTCTATAGCCTACATATGAGTGATAAGGGATTAGCATGAGATGAATTACAATTGTTATATTTTCAATTTAGTAGAATCATTATTATTTATTTTAAGTGATACCCAATATTTATGCTATTAATATATCCATTATGGTATAATTTTTTTTTGAATTTAGGATGATTCACATGAAAAAATGAAATATGATGACCCATACGATGGAAATCCAATAAATTATAATTTATTAAGGATTAGTAAACATTTCATATGTTATTATAATAAGAAATTTTACAATATATTTATCATGTTTGAGGAATATGTGTTATATTATTTATATGTTATTAGTATTATGCATAATTATACCTATGATATTAGATTGTACAAGAATATTTCCTTTATGTAGCTTAATGTTGATTAATCCCAATTATTCTATCATTAACTTATAACATGAAAATCTATCCATAATAGATGGAAAGTCACCTTTCTTATGATTATCCCATGTTCATGATTCTATTTTCCATTATATTTCATTAAATCATGACAAGATATTATTTTTATAGTTATCATTGTTTCTATGTTGTGAATTTTTCATTGACTTAGAGTATGATCACACTAACCATGTAGCTCATTTTTAGTTTCTTATTGGACCTTCACAACCTCATCTTGAACTCGTGGATCACGGTAGTCGTATTCCATATTTGTATTGACAAGATTACAAAAAAAAACAATTTGATGAAATCATGTAATCATCTACAATTGAACAGAACATAGTTTCACATTTCTCTAAATAATGATCAAGGTATAGTTGGAATATCATGATATCTTAGTTAATCTATATAAAACAATTGGTCTTGTAACACCTCTATGGTTTTACATTTCCACCCATAAAAACCCTATATATTATCCTATGTAGAATAAACTATTTAGAGATTATTGTTAATATTTTTTTTTCATTTACCTAACATTAATGGTACATGGAACAAAAAAACTGAAATGATATCACCTATGATTCTTATTACTACATGGTGATGACTAAATTTCATTGTGGAGAAGGTTGTATTGGTAAAAAATCAACCAACACTATAGGATAGGTTTGATTTCACCCTAAAACCCTAACATCATGGACACATTATGCAATTGATGATACCAATGTTTGTTTGGTGGGTATGTGTGATGAAACTTCCCCCATCCATATGAGCAATGTTGTTCTTTGATTTCTACTAAATATGTAGATATAATGTCTTCTCAAATTTTTCATGATTTTACATGTGTATGGGTTTGTTGAAGTGAACATTATGAGATTCTTTATTATTGGTATTTATCTAATTCTAGTACTTATAATTTTCTATGCATTGATTATTTTTCTATATTATTAGATTCCTAACATATTAATCAGGTCATGGTTCAGTATCGCATATTTTTCATCCATATGATTTAGTAGTGGTATTGTTCTACAAAACTGATTATTTCCATATTCATCTCTTGAAATTTTGATCACTATGAGTCCAATAACATATTAGGATATCTCCCATAGAGGGATTTGAAGACATATAAGTGGTAATAAATGTATCACTCCATATTCTACTTATAAATGTATTATAACATTTATGTATAGACACATAATTTTCTATTGAGATTTCATAAATTGATAATAAAAATAAAACAACAAATTCTTATAGAGATTTTTAGACATTTCGGATAATTTTTCACATAATCTATATGAATCTTCATGAATATAGAACATACCTACCCTCATTGGACAATTATCATATCTTTCATTAGAGATATTTTCACCCAATGGTTGAAATAGGTTTTCCACATGTAATAGAAGATGTATTATGCACAATAATATTTTATCACTCATGGAACCACATATTATGATGTATATATAAGATAAAAAATAACTAAAATATCTTCTCTATTTAGGTATATTCCTTATAATATGATATTTTCTACATTTCCATTAGATACATATCCAAGAAAATAAAACCACACATTTTGATTTTCTGACGATGAGTATATGTGATATGTGAGATGTATAAATGATAAATGATATCCTAAATCATCGCTCAATCAGCTTAATTTATTATTCGATACTAATTAAAAATTGCATTCATTTGGCCATGATAATTTATGGGCTTTAATATACAGATGTAAATTCATGATGGTGAATATCCTTCTCATGGAGAGATGTCACTAAAGGGTTGATTTCTATGGTGCATGTCTGTAGAGGAGTCCTCATTATCATTCTCAATATTCCCCCAATGAGTAATTATATATTTTGTTGTACAGTTTCCACATTTTAATGAGTTTTATATTCCTTGGGATGGTATTTTACATAATGGTATGTTCTAAAAAAATAGCACTAATATTTTTGGAATATCATCATTGCTGTAATATATATAAAATTCTCATTTATTATTTTCATCTTATGGAGAATGTTGGGTTGTTAATGGGAAATATGACCAATGGTATCCCATATGCATTATAATCCTCCATGATTGTCACGAATTCATGATTGGAATATTGAGATGATCCTATCTTATTATGTTTTGGGTATGAAACCATAATTGTGCTACTATATGTATAAAAGACTAATATCACATGTTGTGGTCATGGGTATAAGCCTCCGAAAGGTGATAGCTGAAATGTTTTGGATAACCTCATCCTGACTGTTAACAAGAACCCTTTATCAATTTTTATTCTTCTATATATTATTATGATTCTCCTCTAAATCATATGGCAGAATATACACCCATCAAGTGATAAATTTTGATGTGTTAAAATGATCTATTTCGTTGGATGGATTATAAAGATTGGTTTGACCCATACTGGCCACTAGAAAATGTTGATGTTAACATTCCATTTGAATATATAAAATATACTATGATATTACACTAATATGTTATGGTAAATATTCATGATGTTGGTTTTCCTTAAAAACATTTATTTAAGAATTTTATATATTTTTTATAGGGATATACTCCATCTCGAATTTAAACTGTCAAATTATACTAATCAACCCAAATTGAAATGTGAATATCAACCCATTGGTACGCCTATTTTATTAAAAAAATATACTAATGAACCTTCTACAAGGGAAATATTATTAGGACCTTATCAATAGTAACTATTAGATTATGTGGATGAAAAAATCAAGTGGGGGCTGGGAATATATGTATATTAGTTAATGATTCTAATAAATTTCAAATGGATCACATTTGTGGTTTCCAGAATAAATTCAATAATTTCAAGAGTATACGTAACAGTAATGGTATCACCCTCTTATGCTTCGATGATATGACTATGGATGACATTGATTGAAGTGGTAATATTAACTCACTCTGGTCCTCATTCAAATTTCTAATAATTATATCAAAAATGATATGTGAGAGAAGAAATATACGCTTATCCTTGATTTTATGTAATATAATTCCAATATACATAAAACGAACCAACATTAGAAGCTATATCTTAAGATGTCTCCACGGTATATGGCAGGACCTTATCAATCATAGACTGACTATAAATTGATTCCATGTTTGGATTCTTGATTCATTGAATATAATTATTAGAAGTTATATGAGCATTGAACCATCTCTTATGTAATTACTCTCACTTCCCATGATGAGACCTTCAAGAACCCATGTCATGTGTAGAAGTGGAGTAGGAATAGTGAAAACACTAGATATATGATATTAGAGATTATGAGTCTTGTAGATTCAATAGTGTTTTCAATAAGGTGTTGCCTTCTTTACACATATTGAGTTTTGAAGACACAGATGGGATAAAAAATCAAGGTTATATATAGGAATTATGCATTATCATGTTATAGAAAAACGCTAAATAAGTAATTACTTATCGAAATCTGTTCGCACATTCTAGTCACCAAAATCAACTGAGGAGGTGGTTTATTAGATTTGAGAATGTAGGGACCCGCTCGAATGGCCTTCACCACTTGGAGAACATTTTTGAGATGGTAATAATTTTCATTCTCAATAATGACCTAATAATAGATAAATTAAATAGTTTGAAATTCTCTGTACATATATGGTGCTATTTCATTTTTTCTATTAGAGGCTCATGAAATGGCATCTTATGATGATGTTAGGGTTTTGGAACATAACATGATGTGAAATATTCATTTCATGAATAAAAATAATAATAATACTCAATATTTTATCATCAAATATAATTATAAAGAATATAATATTAATTAAATTCATCCAGTCCTCATGATGACAATATAATTAATTTACGCTTCTTAATTTTTCATATGGGCTTAATGCATGTACTCAATTTATTGCTCAGAGAAACAACCTTTCAATTTAAGTCAGTTACTGGGGATTTATGACTAATATAATAGAATGAGTGTGTTTTGAGAGGATGGGAGGTCGGTCTCATCAAACCCTTTGGTTTGGGGGATTATTGTGACATACTTGGGCATGAAATTCAAGATTCAATTCCAAAAAAATCAAAAGACAAATTATTTTAACAATGTAGATGTGGCCAAATTTTATCAATTCCCAATTTAATATCATAATATATAACTGAATCAAACACACTATATATAATTTTTCATTATAGATCTATGGATGATTGGGAAACATATGACATATTTGAGTTTATGAAACCTTCAATAAATGTTTATCAATCATCTCATAAGATTTAATCATAGTTTAATCTATTCATCTTTGATGTATTTATCATCCCTATACCGTATAATATAAATTTAAAACATCTTTTGAGGAAAAAAAATTGATTATATATATTTAAATCAATATTTAAAATAAATTATATTTAAAACATCCTCATAAAATATTACAAAAAATATCCTTTTTATCAACATATAACATTAGAAAAAATAAATAATTTATTACTAAATAACTATTTATGTTTATGCTTATTCAACACTGATGATTTCATAAATAATTATTAAACATTATAATTATTACATGTAACTATTTTATTACCAAAACTAAAATTTATTAAAACAAATACAAATTTCACTGTTTAAAGTATAAACACATTACATTTGAAAATAATATATCTATATATAATTTTCTGATACTCAATAAATAATAATAAAATATTCTTTTCATATGTAATATTAGAGCCCCAAACATCATCATAATGATAAATTAAATTTTTTATGGGTTTAGTCCCTTTTCCATTCATTTAAAGTATTAACCATATTCTAAATTCTGAGAAAAAATCCAATTTTTTGTAATGCATTACTTTTCAATTATATATTCATTAAAATTGAAAATAAATGGTTCCACATCTTAAAAATTAATTTTCATAATAAATATTTATTATATACAAATAATATAACAAATAATAGATAAATTAATAGAAAAATTGTAAATTCATAATGATAAGAAGTAGTGTCACAATTCCTAGTGAACTCATCAATTCATTTATTTAAAATAAAGGAAATTAATTTTTGAAATATATGTAATTTCAATGAGAAATATAATGCATGGATATACAATACATGTGAACATGAATTTCATCGATTCCTTTTAAAAAAATCCGACATGAATAAAAATTTCTATACTCTAAAACATAATTTCATAAAATTTTAAAAGCATTATAAAAATAATAATAATAAATAATTTATAAATTAGTGTTAAATAATTAATTTTTCGTAGAAAAAATATATTGGAAAATGAGTTTTCAATCCATTAAATATGTATTTTTTTAAAAATAAACTCCCCTTACAAATAATAGTTTTTGCGTGATGTATTAAGATAAATGTATAAAATCAATTCTGCGTACCATAATTACTAAACCAACCCAAACATCATTATAGAATCAACCCTTTTATAAAAAGAATAGTATATTTTAAAAATTAATTGTTTCTGAAATTATCTATCACAATCAAATTTGAATGGATATTACCAAGGATTTATGAAATAATCTGATATTTTTAACCTACTGTAATGGTTCCCATAAAATAGTTATAGGTAATAATATATTATTATTTTAAAAATTGCAATATATATGATCATTTATCATAATATTAATTTCATATATTAGATAAAATAACTTTTATTTCAATATTTGTATAATATGAAATTTCAGTTAATATCTTTTTCACCTACAACATTATATAGAATTTTATTTTAGAAAACCTCTATAAAAGATCATTATGACCAATTTATAATTTTAAGTATTCCTGGTCACATCCAAAAATAAAAACCCACACTCTAGTTCATAGTAATTGTTAGGAATCCATACTCCAAAAAATACAATTTGTTCATGGGGTATACCTCTTATGACTTTCTTAAGATTGTAAAAACTATTATTGAGCATGAAAATGACGATATAAAAGTATTTAATTTTTTTTTATTTTATACATTGGTCATTATATACTAATCGCAGTCTTCTATTTCAACTAAAATAGTCATCTAATCAAAATAAATAATTATAAAAAAATAAATAGATAAATAGATAAATACATATATTCATTGATTTTTTCATAAATGGATGCCCCTCGAGAATGATAATTATTACCTCTTTTAAATAGATAATTTTACATAATATTTTAAATTCATTAATTATATATATATATATATACTATTATTAATTCTTGGTTTAATTTGAGGAAGATTGTAATGATGCCGAAAGTCTATATTTGAGAGTACATACATACCATTATGTATCATTAATGTTACCTTTATAAAGAGAATAATTCTTGTTTTATATCTTTCTGTAAGATAAATTTTCCATAACTCATGTTTTGTACCCTTATGTGAGTAATATATTATCCTTATATATGTTTCTCTGTGGAAAAATTTATATTATATAGAATCAGAGTACCCTAATTGAGAAATGGTGATTTTTGGGATACCCTTAAAATAACTATTATTTGTAAGGATGAAAATAATGTAGGATTGATTGTACTCATTAGAACTATTATCAGACACTTACATGTCATTCAGTTTTTAGGGTGTACTCATACAAAAGTGTTGGAGAGATGACCATATCATTATGTGAGTCTTCATAGTACATATATATATCATCAAAAACTATAGTTCTACATATACATGCATACCAGGTCACATTTTTGAGTACTTTTGAACTCATGAGTTACCCATACCCAACTCCAAAATAACTATTATGTGACATTATTCTTCCTTTTGTAAGTCATGATATATTTACCGTAACATCGTGAACTCTTTAGTATACACTTACATGGAATTTCAAAAATGAAAACTACCATTATGTAATAGATAAGGACTTATTGTACCATTATTTATGGTATGAAAACGATATCCTATACTTAATATACTGAAGGAAAAAATATCGTGTACCATCATGAATGTATAATTCTATGTTTAAAAAGGGAATCACCTTCATTTTTATTCATTTCTATTTTGAAAATGATTTAAAAAAATAAATTCTATAATTATAATTATTTTAAAACTCTTTCATTAATGTATTAAAAAAATATAAAACTTATTTATTAATAATATAATTTCAACATTATACAATAAAAAATAATTTTTTTCATTGAATTATAAACCTTATAGGAATTTTAATTCATTAATTAATACAGTACACAAATTTTAGTAATTTTAAAAAAAATTAATTTTTGTTCTGTATAAACATTCTATTTGATAACATATTAAATTTGAAATTATTTTTAATATAATTAATGGAATATTATCTCTAGGAAAATAATAAATATATTACTAAATATAATTTTTATAATTGAAATATTTTAATCTAAATTATACACAATATTATTTCTCACATAAATTTTTTTAGTAACACATAATTTTTTAAAAAATATATCATATTTCTATTAAATATAAAAATATATTTAATAATTATTTATTTAAAATCATTTTATGGTATAATTCTAATGATGTCCCATTCAACCCCTTTAGTGAAATTTCATCTATGTTTTTTTAATGACCAAAAAAATTATCTTTCTATTCAATTTTCTTGTAATTATTTTCAGATGTAATTTTAATTATAATTACCTTTAATAAATTATATATTCTTCAATACACCCAACTATATCCAAACTCCAATAAAATAAAATATAACATATATATGATTTGTTCCATAAATCTCAATGTCTTTATAAAACAATGGTCATCGCATTAATCAACAGTAGTATAATATATAAGATAATAATAACCCAAAAGTGTTTTTAATGATTAAATTATTCTAAAATTATATCATTATAATATACAATTTTTTAGAAACCTTTCAACTAAATAAAAATGTCACATCCACAGAGCTTCACTCCCAAATCTAGTGAAAATAAAATATGAAATTTTTCATTTACATTTTAATACTGTGGATGGGAACATTTTTTAAATGTTTAAAATTTAATGTTATTTATTAATACATAGTAAAACCATCCGCAATGATTTTTTTATATAGGATTGTCTGATTAGGATATTATGTATAATAAATATTTTATAGAAAATTATATAAAATTTTATACACATTCACCCAAGATAGGCTCTTAATTGATGCTATTATACATTGATCATCTAAAAAATATTATAAACTTAAAATTGATTTTAAAATATATTGTGTACTAAAAAGTATATATTAATGGGTTTTAAAAAATTAGGTTACATACATTCTCTTTAAAATTACTAAAAAATACATTTTGAAAACATTTTCATTTGTATATAATATAAAATTATTTATATAAGTAATATATTTGCTATAAATAACCTATAAGGGGTTTAAAATCCAGAAGTTATTATTTTAAAAAAGTTCATTGAGAAGACTTATTGATTTGAAAAAATTAATTAATTTTAATACATAGAAAAATTAGATATTTTTCTATATTTATGGATTGAAAATTTTGAAATGTCAGTTTTTATAATAATATATCATTCTGTAATATGATGATTCTCAATGAGAATTAAGAAAAAATTATAGACAGTAGTAGTAAATTAGATCTATGAATATATTTTATCAAATATTACCCTTTTTATTATTTATTTACTCCCCATTTCTGTCACCATAAACAATAACCATGTATAAAATTCTAAAATAATAAATTTTTTATTTTATTATTTATCATTATAAATTCACTAATTTGAACATTAAAAAACATCACATTAATGTATTTCTTCAAAAATGATCTCATTACATATATAATAATCCTAAAAAATTATCTTGAATGAGAATATATACATCCATGAAGAGTATAAGTAGTATATATACTCTTAAAAAACAACAATAATTATTATAATTAAATGTGTATAATAGATATTCATGGAATATTAAATATATTAATAAAGAATTTATGGTATATAAATAAAATAAATGTAATCATGAATATAATCAAGGAAAATTAACATTCCTTTTATATTGTGATTATGGATATCTACACATGATGAAACCATTTCATGAAATTCAAAATCCCTTGATGTATAATTTATTAAATAAACCCTTATATGCAAAACTATTCATACAATAAATTGTTTCAAAATTTCATAATTTTTTTACACTAGATAATGTATTTTGTTTCAAAAATGTTTTTTCCTTTCAATATGGGTTGGGTATTCATGTTTTAAAGAAATATTTTTATATCATATTCCCATACTATAATTTCTATTACAACCCCAAATCCTCATATATATATTCAAATTAATCAAATAAAATCTCCCATAGAGGATTTATTTATTTCTGAAAATCAATTCTAAATATTTAAATTTAATTTTTATATCCAAATATCTATGCAAGACATAAACAGTTTGAAACTAATAGGAAATGATCCCTATAAAAACATATTTACCTATATATTCATATATTTTTTTAGTTAAATGAAAATTTATTTCCTCAACTTATAAATATATAAGATTTAATAAAAATATTTATAATAATAACATTTATATAAAATATAATATCTTATAATATCCTTGTTTCCCAATGAATGAGACAGAATTTCACCATGTGAATCCTCTATAAAATAAAATTAGTGCATATTTTTAGTAAAAATATTTCAAGATCATATATATATTTTATAGCCCATAATTTTTACAATTATGATCATTTATTGATCTATAAACTTCAAAATCTTATGTTTTTTTATGTTATGTTTCAAATGGCATATTAATAGTTATAAAATATTTTATTGGGAATTAAGATTAATAAAAAGTTTCTTTATAACTTCAGTCATTCTTACATGGGTCGTGATTACTAAACTTGTTCCTCCATGTCACCATAAATTTTCATGTACTCCAAAAATGATGATTACTTACTATATATACATTATCATCAATTTTAGTTGAAACATTTAAAATGTAAAGATGATGGGATTTGAATCGTTTACTTATTCAATTTATTTATAATATGATTTCACATAGAAATATATATATATATAAATCATTATCACCACATTAACATTATATTTCACAAAAGGATGAATTTTACAATAAAAAGGTTTTATTTTTATCAGTGTTTCTTACTTTTACATGGTAAAAATTTTATAATTATTGGGAGTATTATATCTTTTTTAGCCGATACACAAAAAAATATAACCTTAACTGGGGGTTTCTACCCATACAAGATTTTTATGATTCCACTATGCACATTTTTTATATTGAGTTTACATTTATGTAGGATTTGTGTACCCTTTTTTCACCATTGTGATGTTCATGAATCCCTTATATGAAATTTTAGCTTTTGTGAAATCATTTCAATAATGGTCATTATACCCATTTGTATATAATATGTTACCCTTACATGTTCATCTGTTAGTTGGTTTCACCATTATATAAGTGATGGAGACTGGTCAGTACCTTTACTCTATGATTTTAGTACATATACTTGTTATTAGAAATTTTAGTTCTACACTTATGTGGCAACTACCTGACTTTTAGGAATGATACAGAACTCAAGGGTTACCCTTAAAAAATTAATGAATCCCCTTACATGACATTTATTTCCATTACATGAGTTTCGATAGCTTATACATATTCTTATGAAGGCATTGGGATACCATAATGTGAGATTAAAAATAATAATATAACATTAAAATAGTATAAGTACATAACATACAATTATAAAAGTCATGAAAACCACAGAATTCCCAAACTCCAATCATTGAAAATTTCATTGTACCCATAATAATGTGTCATACAACCATTACAAAGTTAGTTACAATTATGTAAATTCATTTTTATGAAGTAAATTATTTTAAATAATATATTCTATAATTATATTTATATATAAAACAATTATTATCCTATAATTTTAGTATATCCATTTTATTTATTCATGATATATTTTCTATATTCAATCATATCATGAATATTTTCTAGTAACATTATGGGTAATAAATATTTTATGTTTCATTAGTCAATATATTACACATAGTCAAGTAATTTTAAAAAAACATTTATGATTATGAATTTATTTTTCATTGCAAACATATTAAATGTGAAATCGTGTTTAATAAAAATATATGTATATTATATCATTGAAAATATTATAAGTGTTCTTACTTTCGAATTTATATCACTTGAATGTTATATCTTAGCTCATTACATATATGGTTTTTATAAAATCATATATTCTTGTAATTGATTTTTTATTTAAAAATATTTATTAGATTGTTTTAATTGTGAACAAATAAGTTCAAAAAATAACTTTTCAAAAAATATTTTAGGATAATCTTTATGTTACCATTATTTCCTACTATAAGACTCTCGTATATATTTAATTAATGATCTGTAAAATAACTCATTAATGTTAGAAAAATTATTGGATACCCTAATGAATGATGAATAATTGAGTTCATAATGATACTTCTGTTTAATGACTAATTATCATTCACTTCATAATTTAATTTCATATATTTAGATTGTAGATAATTTTTTATGGGAACATGATCATTACCTAGGATTATAAAAAAACCTTGTGAATTGAATCAAGGCCAATGTTGTTTATGATTCTAAATGAGAAACATTATTGTTTTTAGAAAATGATCATTCCCTGATGTTTAATGTAACTAGGTAAGAATGATTAGAAAGAATTCTAAAATAAGTGGCTGATTTTGGGATTAATAACAATAAAATAATTCTTTTATAGTTTAATGGGAAATGGCCTACTAAAGAAATGTAATGGGAGATATGAACATGGTACAATCCTCTTATTGGGGAATATTTTATGGGGATATTTTCTGATGAAAGGGAATTCAATGGGTATATAGTCATGTAGAAGAAATGATAATACATATAGGGAATACAACCCAATAATCGGGGACCACCATATCACAATGTATATATTGCAATGAATTAAAATTATTTTGCAAAGATTCTATTCCATCAGAGATAATTCCTCACATGATATATATATATATGGGACATTTTTCTAAGACATACAAGTGTTTTCCTACATAACATCATAGAGTAAGTAATCAAATCACATATAGATTGGTTGAAATAGTTTAAAAAATGTGATAAGGCCATAGCATATAGTTACCCATCATGGTTTACATACATGAGACACATATATTATCATCACTCTATCATGATTAAAAATATGAATAAATGTTCATAAAAAACTATCCACAACCTCTAACTTTTGTGGGTCATTCTTGGTATGAGAACGAAGCAGTCATATTACATACAGAATTGGTGACTTTATGAGTAGTATGGAATCCAAGAGAATATTTATATGGATCCCATTGGGAATATGGATCTGTGGATATGTTAGGGGACATTACATGAAAACTGACCCTACCTTTTCTTACATTACTATTTAATCATTATAATGATAACCAACATAATAGTATTACACTAGGAGGATCCAGAGGGTTAGTGTCTTCGGAAGACTAGGACCAAACATAACAATTACAACATCAAGCATAATCATTTTTTTAATTCACTCTTTTCCAGCCTCATATTCTCCCATTTAATCTATTTAGTACACATATTTACCTGAGGATATACATCAAAAAGTGGTGAGATAAAATCCTAGAAATATGGTAGATATGAACAATATAACAATGGGTGAGAATAATCATATCTTATGAAAAGGATCACGAACATGAGAGGAATCATTAATATAATACTTGAAATGTGGAATTTCGTAAAAATGAACAACATGTCTTAGTGGTAATCTTACACACATATTATTGAACAAATCTATCATCATCTTAACAATTCATTTCACTTTAACTCATGAATTTCATTACTTTTCCTAATTCAATGGATAGCTATATAATTCCAAGCGCTCTTGTCACGTCATAACATTATCATCATCATGCATTCAAAATAGAATATATATCAAAAATTACAATAAATTATCAATGGTAAGGAATGAGTTTCATCTCATAATCAAACATTCAAAAACATTGGGATCCAAATATAATGTCGTATGAACATAATTGACACAAGAACCATCCACTATAAGTGAGAAGTAAAAGGTGTTTTATTGAAAGAAGTGTTATTTTGGAAAATATTTGTTTCAAATAAACACCCGTGGAAAACATTTATTTCCAAAAATTGTTAACATAATTATGAACAAAGTATTTTTAAGGAGAAGTCATACTGATCATGGAGTGAGAGGGGTTGAATCCGAAGAAATAAATTTGGGTTCGAGAGTTTCCCCTTACATTATATCGGGATGATTTATCCACTTCAAAGTCCTATATAACCTCATTATATTCATTAATTAAAAATTAACAAATCTTATTTAAATATATTTGGTACATTATGGGTTCATGAAGATATTTTATGAACCTTTAAATGAGTTATAAGGCATAAATCAATTGTTCTGGATTGTCCATTTTTACAGTTTTCCTGGATGGTTCCCTTGTATCCATGAAAGGAAGTTCAGGTAAAACATTGATAAACATACAGAACTAATAAATCATGTTATTTATGATATTTCAGGATTATTAAAGGTCTTAAAATGAATTATTTTATATACAATGTGGATGAATCATTAGTTACAATTTAGTGATGATCATTTCAGTTAATTCGGGAGGGTTTTCGACCACAATGAACTTGTTTTGTTTAATAATTTAGTAATATGTACATAATTTAGTCCCAAAATATTAAATAGTATATAATACCTTTAAAGAAATATGGTTCAACCATAAAAATTGTTTCATGACCATATCTAATGTTTGTAAAGGAAAAAGATAACAAGTCGTTCTTGAACGGGATAAATTAACACCTCATGAAAAACCCTTTCATTTCTAAAATAAAAAAAGAGGAGAAGGGGGTAGGATGATATATGAACCCATTAGTATCATAATTTTTTTATATGTTAGATACTGGAGTTACCGTACCTTTTGGATGAGGATATATGGACAGAGATTAATTAAATAATATGAAATTGAAAATAAATTAAAGGAAAAAGGGGGAGGGATGGGAATTAAATGTTGAATCTGCCGCTTGGGATCCTCTTTAAGGAACCTATGCATGGTTTTTTGTCATACCATAATCTCTTCAACATGGGGGTGGTCTTGTGAATTTCTTTCAAACGATTTTAGATATTTCATGATGCTTGAGAGGTGTGAGGAAATGAAGGGGTGCAGGTGGTATTTATAGTGTAGGGGAGAGGGGTTTTCATAATATTCTAATCATTAGTATATTAATTTACACCATGGTATGAAATAGTGAAGATTTCATGACCAATAATAGTGATGAGGTCATGTGAGTTTAATATCTGGGTTCTTACATCACTTTTGATGTCCGGAATATCGAGTTTAAATTACAATGTATTTATATGGTAAATTAATGTATTTGACTATTCACCTAAAAATCTAGTATTTTGGAAAAATCACAAAAATTCACGCGAACCATTTTCGATGAGTAGAAAAAAAATGATGTCCATTTTAAAAAAATAATTTAACAAATATTAATAATTTTATTTTTAATTAAAACCATAATTTAAATAAAAATAAAGGTTTTTAAGTAGAACAAATTTTATAATGCTTTCAATAATTACATAAGGTGTTATAAAATTAACTTAAAACCAGTTGAAATATAATTTTAAATTTTAGAAAATGATTTTTGAAAATAAAAATAATTTTTAATTAATTTTAACTAAATATTTATGACTTACAAAAATTTCAAAACTTTTACTATGGTAAAAATGTAACTTGTAAGATGACTAAATTTTATTTAATTATTCTTGTATAAGGTCACTATTATTTTAGAAGATTTACTAATAATAAGGGTAATATTACTATTCATAATAGTATGTTACTATTCATAAGGGTAGGTTACTATTCACCAAATATTTTCTTTGTCCTATCAGACTCCAAACATCTTAATTATCACAATTGTGTATGTCAGATATTCAAAAATCAAAACATAGAAGTGGAAATATTATATTTAATAGTCACATATAATTTAGTATCATTTCATTCTATTTTATAATTTCAGTATACATAAGGAATAATAATAATAAAGTACTTCCATTGATAATACATTGGGACATTACATTATCATGTCGTTTGATATTTCACCCTCGAAAATTCATTTTACATAAACTGGTGAGGGTATATCTCCTTCATAACCTCCTCTGGTTCCCAAGTTTCTTCAACAAAATTTTATTTCCACCACTAGAATTTGAAATGGGGGTTTGCCTTTTGGGGAGAACCTTATCTCCCAGCTCTAGAATATTCACTAGTTGATCCTAATAAGAGAGATCATCTTCCACCTCTACCACCTCTATGTTAAGTAAATGTGAGGGATCTGGTATGTACTTCCTCTTATGTGAGAAGTGAAACATGTCATGAACTTTATCCATATTTAGTTGAAGTTCAAGATGATAGGACACATCTCTTTTGTAGTCTAGTATCTCAAATGGTATAATGTACATTGTGATTAGCTTCCCTTTCATTCCAAACCACATGACTCTCTTCCATAGTGATATTCGAACGAAGAATTTATCTCCAACATCGAACTACAAGTCCCTCCGATGGTTTTCCACATAGATATATTTCTGACAATGGGCATCTTTGATGTGTTTCTAGATGACATGAATGCTCTCTATCATATCATTCAAAAGATAAGGTTCATGTTGCTTTCAATCTCTTACTTCATCCCAATATGTTGGAGTTCTACATCTCTTTACATACAAAGCTACCTATGCAGCCATCTGAATACTCAAGTGGAAGTTATTTTTTTATGATAACTCAACGAATGAACGATTTTAATCCCATACACCTCTAAATTATAAAGAGCCAGCTCTTAGCACATCTTCGAGTGTCTAAAATGTTATTTCATATTGGCCAAAAATTTTGGGGTAATAGGTCATGCAAAAATTTAATTTAGTACTCAAATCATGATGAATAATTCACCATAATATAGATGGGAACCTTGGATCATGATTGGAGATAGTCAAGAGTGGGACACCATGCAGTCTCAACACATTCTTCACATATATCATTGCAATTTTTTCAAGTACGAGATCCGCTAGAAAAGTAGAAATGGGCAGTCTTAGTGAGTCATTAATCCACAACCCTTATTGCATTATTTCCCTTCAGCATCCTCCGGAGACCAATGAAAAATTCTATAGTGACAACTTTATATTTCCACATTGGTAAAGTAAATGGTTTCATAATCCCTTTGGACTTTCGTTGCTCAGATTTATCTTTCTAACATACCAAGCACCGTGAGATATATTCCACAATATCCTTATTCATGTTATCCCACCAGAATTGTACTCTGAGATCTGTGTACATCTTGGTGCAACCAAGATGGACAGAGAAAGTTGAGTTATGGGAATATTTAAATAGATTCTTCTTTATCTTGGATTATGAAGGCACACATATTTATTTTCCAGAACTAATAACATTATAATCATTGATATAGAACTCTTGCAGATTCCATTCTATTACTACATTCACCTTATTTTCTAACTCTAGAAAATCCATTTATGCCTCCTTAATCTTCTCATAGATTTATGGTTGTGCAATCAATTGGGAAATGTTGGATGTATCCACTGCCATTATGATTTCTAAATCAATTATTTTCATAACCAATAATATACGGTCTTTCTCAACCCATATCATGGATAGGGTAGCAGGTTTATTTCTTCTTTTAGAATCAGCTACCCCATTCGCCATTCTAGTATGACAGTAAATAGAGCAATCATTTATCCTTGATTAGCTCTAATCATCTCTTTTTATGCATGTTGGGATCCTTTTGTGTGAATACATATATAGGCTATTATGGTCAGTATATATGACACACTTTTCACCATAAAGGTAGTACCACCTGATTTTCTATGCAATAATATGGGATTCCTACTCTAAATTTTGCGTTGTGCAGTTAAACTCATTGATCGTCAACTGTCATGATGCGTAGGCTATCACATTATCACTTTTCATTAGAATACAACCCCAGACATTCACTGAATCATCATTTTATATCACAAAACATTCTGCACTTATAAGTATGTGAGTATAGGTACAATTATTAGCCTTCTCATTAGATCCTTGATGCATACCTTACATTCTTCCATATATACATACATTACAACATTCTTTTTTATATTATTTAGTGGGCTTGACAATTGTGATAAATTTCTCAAAAAAGGTCGGTAGAAACTAAAGAATCCCTAAAAACTATGGATTTCAATTACACTAGAAGCCATGGTCCATTCCGTAATCACCTTTATTTTTTGGGGTCCATAGATATTACCTTTCTTGTGATCTCATGTCCCAAAAACATGACATTCCTCGTCCAAAAGATACTATTTTTGAACATGTCATACAACTTCTCCTTTGTCAATGTCTCCAACACAGGTCTAAGATGTTCTTCATTATCCTCCTTGATCTTTGAGAATTTGAGAATATCCTAAATTAACACTACCAAATATTTTTCTTAGAAATGTATAAATACTCTATTCATCAAATCCATGAACATTGCATGGCCATTAGTGAGTCCAAAGTGAATCACAAGAAACTCAGAGTGCCCAGACCTTATATGGAAGAGAGTCTTATGAATATATTCTTGCTTCATCCTTAACTGATCATGCAAGTACCTGGTTCTTATTCTTGAGGTAAGGTTTTCTTCTTTTCCTTTTTCCTTATGTGTTTTGGAGAAAATAAGGAAAATGGGGAAAAATATCAAATTTTGTGGGTACACATAGTGTACTTTTCCACACGCTGTGTACTTTGGCTGTGTGGGAAGAGTTCACAGGGTGTGTAGGACTGCTGGGGATGAAGGGTGTAAAAAAAACTACATACCATGAAATTAGTATTTAAAATCCATTTTTTCGGTCGTCATGTGAACAATACGGCAATGGAGGCAGTCGCCAACTGAGCGACAGCACACGCGATGTATTCAGAAATACACGCTGTGTACTCATGTCGGCATGTGAACAGTTCGGTAGTGAAAAGAAGCCACCAGAGAATAGTTAAATGATGAATTTACATGCCGTGTAGTTTTTTTTCTCACTTAAAATGGGTAGTATCCCCCTCTCTGGATAGAGGAAGCTTATAACACCAGAGGAGATCGGTAGAGGGGGCCAGATCTTGGGATAGCCTCTGACCGCACACCGGGAATCAGATTCTTCCGTCGTCGATCTTGTTGAAAACGCACACGTAAGAGCTTCCTTCCCCTTGATTCGTTCTTAACAATTCATTCCCAAGGGGATGTTATTTTATGTTGAACATGTAGTTGTTTATCTCAGATATACGCCATTCTCATGTGTTTTGGGATCCGTCATTCACGTATATCGATTAGTGGCGATAGAGGTAGGTGTTATGGTGTTTATTTTCAACTATTGAGTTGAATTTGTGTACCATTATTCTACAAACCCATGTTGGGGTGTCATTTGGCAGTGGCCTTTGCTGAAAATTATCTAGAATTGTATAGATACACTTTTGATAAGTTAAAAATGTTGTTTGGGATCACTGCATGGATCCAGGACCACCCTGGGGGTGCGTTCCTCTGTTTAGCCATTTGTCCAGGATACCTATGGGTATACCATAAATTTTAGCATGCTTTAAATTTCCTTGAGAGGAATTGAATATAATTTCTTTCCTATATGTTGTGCTTGACCTGATTACTTGTATAACCTGAGGGAAGTGTTTCATTTAGTCTACGAGAAACCCTTCTCATGCCTATGGGTGGTAGTACCTGTTTCTACGGGCAGTAGATTCTATTCTTGTAGGTGACACCTTGTACGCCTGTGGGTAATATTTGTAATGCCTGTGGGCAGAAAACTGTGGGTTTAGACTCTGATTACCTGAGGAAAAAGATTGTATGTCTAAGAAAATTGTTATCATGAATATTCACCATGGTGATTTCCATATGTTATACCGTCCTAGTTGAAGCACAGGCTTTATAATGGTGAAATTAATATTAAAATGGAAATATAACTTGTAGAGTTAGTTACTTTTGAGTACTGCTTATATTATTGCATTTTACTACTCCACTCTATTGTTCCAAATTTTCACTGAAAGGTTGGAACAAGCCTTTGGTGGATGCTTACTGATATTTATTTATCACACCATGTTTCGGTAAGGTATTCGGCCCAAATAGATTACATTTCTGCAGGTTATGATAGGGGAAAGTGTCCCTATATAGGTACATGATGGCAGTAGAGTTGTAGGAGATCATGGGACCATGCATAGGCTTGCAATGATGTTGCGTTCCTTTTACTCTGCTTTGTATTGTTTGGTTGTACCATGTACTTTGAGTTTTATTGTATTGTATTGTAGTGTATCTTGTTCTAGATGCTTTCATATAATTAGTGACATGCTGCATCATTAAATATATGACTGCTGGTTCTCTTTTACTTCAGTTTTCAATTTCATTGGTATATTGTTTACTGCTTCTGCTATTGTATATTTTTTTTATATTCCACTGTGCTACACTTTGACAAATGAAGGCATAGTTTCCCCACTATCAGAACAAGGAACTTGTTTCTTGTCAGTATTCTCTAGCGTTTGTGGAAATGTGGCCGAGGTCATGTGACAAACCTGGTTCAGGGCACCCATTGTGTGGTTTCCGGATCTAGGACATTACAAAGTGGTATTAGAGGGATCTTTTCATTGAATTACTATTTGGAGCCTTGGTCAGGGATAGGACAAACAAGGTAGTTGGTAATGAGCTGTGCCCGGGAGTAGCTGACCCATGTATAGGGAAAAGCCAGTCTAACTCGGTTATTGAAATTATTACTTGTTTTTCAATTTTACATTTGACTTGATTTTCACCGTTGGGTGACACACACGTGGTGTGCTGTTTATATGTTATACTTGGGTTCTATTTATTTGAAACCTGATAAGATGAGGGTATTCCATCTCATGCTTCATTTTGGTAATGTATGAAACCACATTTCATGCATTCGTTCAATGCCATGTAGGTGTATTAGAAATTTCATGTTGTTGTGATACTTGTTGTGCTAGAAAAGCATGCTGCTGTGATAGCTTCTTTGATAAAATACATGCTATTTTATAGGGTATTTTTGTAAGAGGTTGTTGATAAAATGAACTCCAAAATTCGGATTTTGGAGAGTATGGTCCCCCCAATGACCGGAATTTGGTGGATCATTGATGAGTATATTTTTATATAACATCTATAAGATTCCAAGCATTGATTCGTGGGGAGTATGGGACCTCACAGATCAGAATTTGTCATTTAGGGGTTGGTTTCAGAGTTTTCTGGGCTCCAGAATAGTTTTTGAGGCTTACTGTCTGGAAAACCCAGGATACACGCTGTTGTGTTATTTGGACACACACTGTGTGTTCTTTTGTTCGGGAAGAATGGATAACTTTTTATGTACATGTAGTGTACCCTTAGTACACGCCGTGTAGTCTCTTCCCGTGTCAAAGGCCGTGTGGGTGGGGACACAGGGTAGGGAATGGCTTAGGAGAACATTTCATGTACCAGTTGTACATACCGTGTAGCGTTTACCCAGTGTCCGCCCGTGTAACTAATAACACAGAGAGAGGAAACCTAAAGACATACACGTCGTGTCTACTTTGAATGTGTCGTTCTGTCTGACCCAGGTACATGGTCGTGTCATAAACAACACGGGTCAGTGTTATCTATCCTAGTACATGTTGTGTCCGGTTGGAACACGTTGTGTAGTGTCGGCCGTGTAGCCAGCCGTGTAGCAGGAAACACAGGTCAGTCTAGGGCTTCTTTGAACACGTCGTGTCATTTTAAAACATGTCGTGTAGTGTGACCTGGGTACACAGGTCGTGTCACGAACAACATGGTCCGGTGAAAGCTTGTCGAGTACACGCTGTGTACCTGTGGGACACACCATGTAATCTTGTTTTAGGAAAGCCGTGTGGCTTATTCGTATAAAAGGAATTAGGTAGGGAAGAAAGATTCACGTACACGCCGTGTGGTTAAAAGACATGTTGTGTGTTTGGGGTGTTTCACAGCCAGTTTTAGCTGGAGTACATGCCCATGTGGATGGCTTGTGAGAACATTCCATGTAGGTATTATACACGCCGTGTAGACAAGTTTTTTAAATCTTGAATACTTTCATTATTTGATTCCCTACTTGGTCTCGTTATTTTCAGTTATTTATAAATTCGGATATAAGGTGTGTTTGACCTTGTAGAGTCATGCCCCAAAGACAACCACCGGTTGTTCTCTAGGAGAGCAGTGACGACTATACGCCATAGATGGTGGGCCATGGGCTCCTAGTGGATCCTCTAGCAATGCCAGATGTGGTGCCAGTCGTTATCCTTAAAAGCCTTGGCCATTTTGGAGATCCTTGGGCTTTGCGTTTCTACATCTTCTGATACTATGGCGCTAGACACTCTGTTGGGGACTAGAACGGCTGGTGTGCGTCAATGCAGGGAGTTCCCCCTAGAGGTTGGTGGGTGTCACATTCTATGGGACATCCGTGTCTTAGAGATGATGACCTATGACATCATTCTCAGGATGGACTGGATGGTACCATTCCGAGAATTTGTATATTGCTACCGTCGTAGGGTGAGTTTCACGTCTCCAGAGGGTGGAGAGGTTCTATATAAGGGCGAATGGGATGTCCAGGACTGCCGAGCTAGATTATAGAATCTTGGGCGAGGTGGAGTGACATCCCAGATTTTGAGCTTATATCTAGATGATCAGGGTACTTTTTAGAAGGCTTTCCCTCCAATAGTTGATCATTTTAGGGATGTCTACCTGGACGACTTTTCTGGACTACCTCCAGAGCGTGAGGTGGATTTCTCTATTGAGCTAGTTCTAGGAGCTACACCGATGTCCATTCCTCCTTATAGGATGGCTACACAAGAGTTATAAGAGCTCAAGAGGCAGTTGTTGGAGTTTCAAGCCAGGGGTTTTATCCGACCCAGTACTTCTCCATGGGGTTTGCTAGTCCTTTTTGTGAAAAAGGCAGATGGTACCCACAGACTCTGTGTGGATTATCGGAAGTTGAACCAGCTGACGGTCAAGAACCGATATCCCTTACCAAGGATTTATGAGCTTTTTATCAACTTCAGGGAGCACGAGTGTTCTCTAATATTTAATTGACATCCCTATATCAATAGTTACATGTTAGACCCTCAGACATACCGCTTATAGATTTTCAGAGCAGATATGGTTTATAAGAGTACATTGTAATGCCTTTCGGACTCACGAACATACCAAAAATTTTCATGGATCTGATGAATCATGTGTTCCATCAATATCTGAATTCTTTTGTGGTAGTCTTCATGGATGATATCTTCGTGCACTCTCACACTCGACACAACCATGCCACCCATCATGAGATTGTTATGAGTACACTGAGAGAGCATCAACTATATGATAAGCACTCAAAGTTCAATTTTTGGATGGACTAGATACACTTCCTGGTCATTTCATCTCAGAGGTATGAGATGTGGTAGACCCAGAGAATGTGAGACCAGTAGTCTCCTGAGAGCAGCCTAATAACATGTTTGAAATATGGACTTTATTGGGGTGGCTAGTTACTATAGGATTTTATATAGTACTTCTCCCGCTTAGCAGCGTCGATGATAGGTTTGACTAAGAAGGGTGTGAATTTTGTTTGGTCAGAATCTTCTGAGACAACCTTTCAAGAGATAAAGGTAATGTTGAAATCAGCACCAATCCTGAAACTTCCAAATAAATGGAAGAGTTATACAGTTTACTGTGATGCATCAGGTTTTGGGCTTGGGTCAGTGTTGAGGCAGGGTGAATGAGTAGTTGCGTATAGGTCTCAGTTGTTGAGGCTGCATGAGATGAATTACCCAATGCATGATCTCAAGTTCGTAGCTGTTGTTCATGCATTACACTGTTGGAGACATTATTGTGACTTTTACTGACCACAAAAGTCTAAAGTACATATTTACTCAACGTGACTTGAATTTGAGACAGTGAAGGTGGGTTGAATACCTTCAGTCATTTGACATTGAGCTTGCCTACACACCTGGTAAGGGTAACGCAGTTGCAGATGCACTGAGCAGGAAGACTCAGATACAGGCAGTTCATGAGGCCAGTGGTGATTGGTTTCTTATGGCCCTGTTCTCTGAGATGCATTTAGAGGTGCACCATTGTCAGGGGGAAACCTATATTTCTTCATTAGCTGTGACTTCTACCCTCCTAGATATAGTGAAGATGAGACAACTATTTGAATCAGAATTCCCATTTCTATGGGAGTCAGTGGAAAGTGAGGGACCTCTTCCTAGTTGGACGATATGTGATGATGAGGTACTACATTTCCATGGAAGAGTATGGGTTCTAGGGGACATACACGAGGAGCTGATATTGGACTTTCATGCTTCATCTTGGGCAGTTCATCCCGGAGTTACCAAAACATACCGTGACTTGAGATTTAAGTATTGGTGGCCAGGTATGAGGAGAGAGATTGCTGGTTTGGCTACTAAATTATCCACCTGTCAATAAGTGAAAGCGGTGCATTAGAGGCCAGTCAGACTGTTACAGTAGTAACCCATTCTGGAGTCGAAATGGGATGATGACGCGATGGATTTTGTGACCGGGTTGTCGAGGTCACCATGAGGCAATGATTAGGTGTGGGTTGTTGTGGACTGACTCACAAATGTAGCTCACTGTTTTTTGATCAACGAGACCTTCAGTTTTGACGATCTCAGGAAGTTGTATATTCGAGAGGTCATATGTCTTTAAGGGGTCCCTCGTTCTATCATTTAAAATAGGGACTCCCACATTACGTCTTGTTTCTGGCATGGTTTTCAGAGGGAACTGGGTAAACAGGTGCTTTTGAGCACATCTTACCACCCTCAGACCGATGGCCAGTCTGAGCATACGATACCGATGCTATATTACATGCTGTGTGCATGCATCCTAGACTTTTGGGGCTCTTGGGAGAAGCACATACCCCTGGTCGTTTTTTCCTACAATAATATTTTTGAGGAAACAATTGAGATGGCACATTATGAGGCATTATATAGTAGTCCATGATGATCACTGTTGTGGGGAGGTAGCTTTATTGGGACCATGTCTCATGCAGGAGACTTCTGAGGAGGTCTAGTTGACTCAGAAGCTGATGCCTAATGGACTATCTCATTAGAAATATTCTTCTGATCGTTGTAGACGACCCTTAGTGTTCATTATCGAGGATCCGGTTTTCTTGCATGTTTCTCCAAGGTTATGACACAGGCGGATCAAGATATAGGGTAATCTTTCACTGACGTATGTGGGGACATTTGAGATTCTTGAGAGAGTTGGGCCGGTTGCCGATCGGTCTCAGTTACCATAGAGGTACCGGGCCATGAACGACGTCTGCCACGTATCTCAGTTGTGTCGTTATAACTCAGACCCCTCTCACGTCTTTCATCTTGAGGAGTTTGATCCTTAGGTCGATGCATCCTTTGAGAAGCATCTGATTCAAATTGTTGGTAGAAGCATGAAGGTTCCCCTAGGCCAGTTAGTTCCTCTTGTACGGGTGCTATGGAAGCAAGGAAGAGTGCAGGATGAAACCTGGGAGCAGGAGACTGACATACATGCTCAGTGGCATGAGTTGTTAAATGTTGTATCTTCACCACCCTTGGAAGGACAATTCAAGGATGAATTGATTTAAGGGGAGAAGTTTATAAGATCCCATTTCTTCTTCTTGAGGTACATGATTATTATTTTCCTTTTTCCTTAAACATTTTTATGAAAATAAGGAAAATGGGGAAGATTCCCAAATTTTGTGGGTACATGCCATGTACTTTTCAACATGCCATGTACTTTGGCTATGTGGGAAGAGTACACAGGGTGTGTTGGTCTGTCGGTGATGAAGGCTGTAAAAAATAACTACACACCGTGTACTTAGTATTTACACGCTGTGCAATCCATCGGCAGGTGAATAATAAGACGGTGGAGGAAGCTTCCAGCTGAGCGACAACACACGCTGTGTATTCAGAAATACATATCGTGTACTCATGTCGACAGGTGAACTGTTCGGTGGTGAAAAGTATCCTCTAGAGGAATAGTTAAATGATGAATGTACACGTCGTGTACTTGAGAGTACACTCCGTTTATTTTGTTTTTTCTACATAAAATGGGCAGTAGCCTTCTATTTGGATAGACGGAGCTTAGAATTCTAGAGGAGCTCACAATCGGAGGCTGGATCTTGGGAATGCCTCGGACCGCACACCAGGAATCAGATTCTTCTACCATCGATCTTGGTGGAACCATACAGGTAAGAGCTTCCTTCTCCTTGAGCCATTATTACAAATTTTCTCTTGATGGGGTGTTATTTGAGGCTGACGGTGTAGTTTTTTATCTCAAATCTATGCCATTTTCCTGCGTTTTGGGAGGCATATTTCACGTATATCGATCAATGGTGATCGAGGTATGTGGTCTGGTGTTTATTTCCAACTTTTGAGTTGAATTTGTGTACTGTTGTGCTACAAACCCATGATGGGGTGTCATATGGTTAGGGAATTTGATGAAAATTATCTAGAATTTTATAGATTAACTTTTGATAAGTTAAAAATGTTGTTTGAGATCACTGCTTGGATCCAGGACCACACCGGGGGTGCATTCCTCTGTTTATCCATTTTTCCAGGATACCTGAGGGTATACCGTAAATTTTAGCATGTTTTAAATTTACTTGAGAGGAATTGTATACAATTTATTGCTTATATGTTGGTCTCGACCCGGTTACTTGTATAGCCTAAGTGCAGTGTTTTGTTTAGCCTGCGAGCATCCCTTCTCATGCCTATGGGCGTTAGTTCCTGTGCCTGTGGGAAATAGATTATGTGCTTTTCGGAGACACCTCATATGCCTATGGTCAATATTCATTATGCATGTGGGCATACACCTGTGGGTTTCAACTTTGATTACCTAACGGTGAGGATTGTATGTCTGAGGACAGTGTTATCATGAATATTCACTGTGGTGATTTTCATATGTTATACCTTCCATGTTAAAGTAGAGGTCTGGTGTGGTTAAATAAATATTAAAATTGAAATATTACTGATAGATTTAGTTACTTTTGAGTATTTCTTAGTTTATTTCAGTTTATTACTACATACTGTTGTTGCACATTTTCAATGACAATTGGGCATGGGCCTTTGGTGGTTTCCTACTGGGTTTTATTTCTCACAACCTATTTGAGTCATTTCTTCAACCCAAACAGATTACATTTCTGTAGGTGTCGATATGGGAAAGGGTCCCTATACAGGTAGATGATGGTAGCAGAGGAGTATGAGAGCTTGGGACTGAGCATAGGCTTGTGATGCTTCTTCATTATTTTTTACTCTGCTTTGATTTTTTGGGAATTATCTTATACATTGAGTTGTATTGTACTGTATTGTAGTGTATCATGTTCTGGATGCATTCATAGAATTACTGACATGCTGTATCTTTATATATATGACTGCTTGTACTCATATACTTTAGTTGTCCATTTCAGTTGTATATTGTTTACTGCATCTGCTGTTGTAAGTTATATTTTTTTTCTATTGCTCTACACTTTGAAAAATGAGGGAATTTTTACCCCATGATCATAGCTGGCCCCTTGCTGCTAGTTGGAAGCCTCTGGTGTTTGGGGAAATGCCCTTGAGGTCATGTGACCAACCGGGTTCGGGTCACCCATTATGTGGCTTCCGAATCTGGGATGTTACAGATCAAATCAATAATGTATATCGTACTTTGAAAAATATTAAGCTTATTTTAATTGATCTAACAAGTCATGAATAATTTTAATAGGATACATTTTATATATGGAGATCTTTATGAGTTGTAGATAATTTATACATAGAAAAATAGATGCATTGTTCTTCTTTACAATGAGCTCAGGTACACCCCTAGGTGATTCACTCAAGAGTGATAACACGTTCTCCAAATTCACTTGTAGTTGATTATTTAACACATTGAGTTAGATAGTATCCATCCTATAGGGAAATGTTGAGATAGGAGTATCTCCGTGTATGAGTTATACTGATAACTCTACCTCACAATATAGGGGATGGTCGGGTAAATCTACTGTAAATACATAACTGTATTCCACTACAATGGGAATTTCTGCAAGGTTGGAACTTTCGATTGGCCCAACCATTTAAACGAGGTATTTATCTTTATAGGGTATCAACAACAACAGAATTTTTTTATTTTTCAATGAATATTAAAAATTTTCCTTGAATTTTTTGAGGATCATGGGATGGTTTAGAATATGAAAGGATATTACCATTTAATGATAGTTGATATATTCTCTATATAATGAGAGAAAATCAATTCCCATTGTATTGTTAAAATCCACCATGGTATGTATTAAAATATTATCTTGAAGGATCATCCCACATAAACCAACAGGAGAAGTGGCACACACTTGGGTTTTTATGATTTCACAACACAATTTTTTTTACAGATATCTCTACTTCAAGGTTTCAGGGATTCTATTATTTAGTTCTATATAACTATCAACATATAAATGAATTCATTGAACTATAATCAAATAATTCATTTACCTTTATTGAGTAAATAGGATGTGTACCTTGTAAAACATCATTATCATTCTCCATTTCCCCAGTAGTGATGGAATAAGCCTTCACATGTTCTTTTGGATTTGGTGGCTGACGTTGATTACCCTCGAGGACTCAATGTTTAGTGCACTGGGTTTCATAGTTCCCATTCTATCAATATTTGTAGTATTGAACCATGGGTGGTGTTCCCCTTTCTTCTACTACATTCTCTTTCCCTCTCATAACTTTTCAACGCTCTTGAGTATGGGGGCCTTTTCTCCCACACATGAAGCATTTCCCCATCCATTTTATTTAGTTCCCATTATGAAACATCCAACATTATTTTCATGTGAGTCATTGAGTTTTCATTCCTCTTTTATCGTTTCATCCTCCAGCATGAAACTCCATCTTTCATTTATTATCACCATATCCATGGGACCATTATACAAACACTATCTCCCCTTTTTTGGAACACTGGAAAACATCTTCATAACTCTCAAAGTCTCAAATTGTCTAATACTTTAGAATGTTTGGTTTTAACCCACTAAATAATCTAAATTGTTTTCAATATTTTGTGATAAAAAACCCCAAAATAATACCTTGAAAACCTTGTGAAATTTTCTTAGTATGCTGTGACAAAATATCCTTCATTTTTCTTTAGCAATATGAATTATCTCTCCATCTTGGGATGAAGAGTTTATGGAAAATACTTGTTAAGAAACTTGATCTTAAAGTATTATCATTCCATCTATTCTATTTTTCCTTTTGGAATGGCGTTCTTAATAAAATCTCACCATTTATTGGCATATATATATAGAGGATAAATGAATAGATTCACCTTATCTGTCTCAATAATGTAATGCAAAAAAAATTTCTCAGTGGAATTGACCCACTATTCCGCAACTAGTGGATCAGAAGATTCACGAAACCTCAATGGTCATTCCCGCACAAAAAACATGATAGATATTTTCTCCCTCTTTTCTGAGGGAGTATGTTCACCATTATTCTATTTATAGTTCATAACATTAGATAGTTGGGTAATCATATCCCTGAATTTGGGAACTCCACATCTTAATGAATAAGATATGTCATTCATGCAATCATTGCATGAACCTCACACTAGTTTTTGGTCTAGTTTCTCCTGGTTCCCACCATTTTCTAAAATTGAAAAATTTAGGGAAATTTTTTTTTCAATGATTAATGAATATATAACATAATCATTTGTACAATTTCTAGTAAAAGAAAGACTTATGGGGCCCATTTGTATATATTTTTGTGTGAATATTTTTACTTTGTCTAGTACTTGAGGTTTTCTTTAGTGTTCACTAATACTAATTCCCAAAATAACTAAACCTTTCCTCTGATACCAACTATAGAGACCCTTTCATTTCATACATTACAATTACATATGTATAATGATAAATAAAATAATAGTATTCCACCATAAAGATATATAGTATTAGTATCTTGTGAAAACGTGGACCAAACATTACATTTACAATTTCAAGCATAAACATTTATTTAATTCAATCTTATCCATCCTCTTATTGTCCCATGTAATATCCATAGTACACATATTCACCTATGTATGTAAATAAAAAATGGGTGACCTAAAAGCCTAGAAATAGGTTAGATAAGAAAAATATAACAGTGGGTGAGTATAATCACAGTAGGGGAAAATGATCAGGATCAAGAGAGGAGTCATTAATTAATGATTTGAAATGTGGCAATGTATAAAAATTAGCCATCATGTTTTAGTGGTCATATTGGACACGTATGTTTTTAACAAATATAGCATATAGTTCACCCATCATTTCACTTTACCTCATGAGATTCTTCACTGTACCCAATGCATTGGATTGCTGTATAATTCTGATCGCACCAATCAAATCATAACAATATCATTACAATGCATGCCACATAGAAAATATATCAAAATTATCATAAATGAACCATAATAAGGAATGGGTTACATCTCATAAGAACACATTCATAAAAATTGGGTTACAAAAAGAATTTGGTAATAAAATACATGATACAAGAACCATCCACCATGAGTGAGAAGTAAAAGGAGTGTTTTGGAGGAAGAGTTATTCTAGAAAACAGTTGCTGGACATAAACTGTAGTGGAATTAATTAATATCCATGAAATTGAAAGATAATGATGAAAAAAGTATTTTTATGGATAACTCATACTGAACATTGATTGAAATAGGGATAACTTGAAGAAATAATGTTGGGTTCGAGAATTTCCACTTACCTGGTATCTGAACGCTTTCTTCACCTTAAAGATCTATATAACAAAATTATATTCAATAATTAATATGTTCAAAACCTTTATTAAATGAATATGGTTCATTATGGTTTTATTATGTAATTTTTATGGGCCTTTTGAGGAGTTTTATAGTATAAATCCATTGTTCACGAATGTCTATTTTTATGGTTTTCTTGAACACATCACTTGTATTCATGAATGGAACTTCGTGTTGAACAAGGATAAACGAAAAAAACTGATATTTCAAATTAATAATGATATTAAAAGATTTAAAATTATATTACAATGAATTATCCTCTAAAACATGTGGATTATTTATTTGATAAAATCTAGTGGGGATCATTTGGGTTAAAACATGTGGTTTTTTATCACAAAGAACGTTTTTTGTTTAATAATTTAGTAATATGTACAATGATGAGTTCTAGAACATTAAATAGTATATAATACATATATAGGAATCTGTTTCAACCATAAAAATTGATTTATGACCTGTTCCTACGGTGTTAAATGAATAAAGAAAACTTTCTGTTCATGAAGGTGATAAATTAACACCTCACTAACAATGTTTTCTTTTCTAAAATAAAAATAAGATGAGAAGGGGATAGGATGATATATTATCCCATTAGTAACATAAAATTATAGTATATGTGAGATACTATATTTAATATACCATGTAGATGAATATAGGTGATAAAAGTTTAAGGAAAGAACAAGAAATTGAAAGGAAATAAAAGGAATGAGAGAGATAGAGAGGAATTACCTATTGAATATTCCTCTTGAGATCCTCTTTCTAGAACCTAGGCTTGGAATTTTGATGAGAGATAAAGATCATGGACGTGGGGTAGGGGCTAGGTATGTTTTTTGGGTAGATTTTATGCATATATTTATGCTTGTGTGGTGTGGGGAAATTATAGTGTGAAGGGTGGTATTTATAGTGGAGAGTTAGAAGGGTTTTCTTAATATTTTAATCATTTATTTATTAATTTCCACCAAGATAAGAAATAGTTTTCAATCTATGACCAAAAATAGTAAATAGGGGATGTGATTTATATATTTTTTTTCTTAAATCACTTGTGATGTTAGTAATAGTGAGTTTAAATTTTAATATATTTATATGGTAAATTAATGTATTTTACTATTCATCATAAATTAATTTCTTTCATGAAAATATGTAAATTTCACCCTAACAATATTTAAACTTGTAGAATTCAAAAATTATGGCCATTATAGAAAAATAATTTTCTAAATATGAATAATTTCATTTTTAATAAAAATCATAAATTATATGAAAATTACACTTTTTAGTATTATACGTAATTTTATAATGCTTTCAACAATTACATAAGATCTTAACAAATTATCATAAATCCAAAATAAATAGACTTGTTAATTTATGAAAACATTTTATAAATAGGTATTTTCATTTTAATTATTTTTCATTATTTATTTATGTCTTACAAAAATACCCATATTTCTATTATGGTCAAAGTGTCACTTGTAAGATGCCTGAATTATATTTAATAATTCTGGGGTAATGTTACTATTGTTTTGGTTTATTTACAATTCATAAAATCATATTAATATTCATAAGGGTAGGTTTATATTTATAATTTTAGGTTACAATTCACTTAAAATAATTTTTTTCCAATCAAGCTCTAAACATCTTATTGATCGTAACTGTGTATGTCAGATTTTCAAAATTCAAAACATAGCAGTGAAAAAATTATTAATTATGGTCATATATTATTTTTAATCATTTAATTGTATTTACTAATGTTCTTATACTATATGGAATAATTATAATAAGATATTTATGATGATAAAATAATGGATCATTACATCCCCCCCCCCCTCTTATGAAATTTTTCCATCAAATTGTTTTTACATTAACATGTGTGGGGACTTATCCTTCATCGCCTCCTTAGGTTACCTAGTTTCGTCTTCATACATATGGTTCCACCACAATAATTTGACAAGGTGGGTTGTCTTATTGTGAAAAACCATGTTTCACTAGACCCGAATATTTACTAGCTTCTCCTCATATGAGAGATCATCTTATCATTATAATCCTCTGAGTTCAGTACATGTGAGGGATCTGGTTTGTAATTTCTCAGTAGTGATACATGGAACACATCATGGACACTATCCATTTTTGGTGGAAGTAAAAGATAAGAGGCCACAACTCTGATGCATTCAAGGATCTCTAATGAGAAAATATACCTTGGTTTTACCTTCGCTTTCTTTTCAAACCACATGAAAATCATCCATGGTGATATTTGAAGGAAGAATTTATCTCCAACATCAAACTCCATAGTCATTTGATGATTGTTAGCATAGCTATTTTGCAGAATCTGAGTAGCTTGGGTGTGTTTTTGGATGAATTTAACATTCTCTTTCATGTCTTGCATAATTTGGGTCCAAGTTGATTTCGTTCTCATACATCAACCCAACATATTGGAGTTCTACGTCACTTTCTATACAGAGCATCATTTGTAGCCATCTGAATTCTCGTATGTAAGATATTGTTTTAATAGAACCGAACCAATGGGAGATAATGATTCCATCCACCTTGGAACTCTAAAGAGCAGGCTCTTAGTATAACATCAATCATCTGAATAGTAATTTCAGCTTGGCAATCATTTTTGGGGTGACAGGCTGTGTTGAATTTTTTTTCATAACTAAAATCATGTTGATGAATTCTCATGATTTTTGAAGAGATCCTAGGATCACAATTAGAGACAAACGAGAGTGGAATACAATATAGTCACCCATATTACTTTATAGATATCATTTCATGTGGTTCAAGTGAGGGATCTTCCCGAATAGTGATAAAATGGGTTGATTCAGTGTGTTGGTCAACCACAACCAATATCACATTATTTACCTTCGACATCTTCGGGAGTCCCATGAAAAAGTCCATAGTGACATTCTATCATTTCCACATGGGTTTTGGCAATGGTTTCATCATCACTTTAGACCTTTTTTGTTCTTCTTTAACTTACTGTCATACCTAGCACCTTGAGATATATTCCGCAATAACAATCATCATTTTGTCCTAGAATAAGTGTTCTCAAAGATCTCCATACATCTTGGTGCTACCATGATAGATAATGAATGTTTAGCTATGTGCATTTTCCAATATCTCCTTCTTTATCCTGGGTGATGAATGCACACAAAGTTGTGTTCCAAATGGAATTACACCATCATCTTTGAAATTGAACTCTTGCATATTTCCTTCTTTTACATCATTCATAATCTTCTATAACTTCATATTAACCCTTTATGCCTCCTTAATCATATCTTGGATTTATGGTTGCACAATCATTTGGGATGGTAGGATGTATCCCATACCCATATGATTTCCAAATCAAACCTTTTAATATCCAATAAGATAGGGTATTTGTAAATATGTAACATGGATAAAGTAGCAGGTTCTTTTCTGCTAAGAGCATCATCTACCTTGATCACCATTCCATGATGATAGCGAATAGAGAAATCTTAATCCATAATTAGATCAAACCATATCCTTTGATGCATGTTTAAATCCTTTTGTGTGACTATATAATTTAGGATCTTGTGGTTGGCATATATGTCACACTTCTATCCATAAACGTAGTGCCTCCATATTTTCAAGGAAAAAATCATGGCTTCAATCTCTGGATAATGCATCAGGTAATTCTGCTCATTGATCTTCAACTACAGTGATGTGTAGGCTATCACATTATCATTTGGCATGAGTACACAACCCAATACATTCATTTAAACATCACTATATATCTCAATACATTCTCCACTTTATGGTAATGTGATTACAAGTGTAGTGTTCAGCCATCTCTTTAGATCCTTGAAGCATCCCTCAAATTTTTCTATCTAGACATACTTTACCCCTTTCTTTGTTAATTTAGTTTGAGGGATGGAAAATCATGAGAAATTTCTCACAAAACATTGGTATTACCTAGCTAATCTAGGACAACTACAGATTTATATTACATTACGGGCCCTGAGCCATTCATCAATAAACTTTTTTGAATAATCCACATAAATTTCCTCTTATGTGATCGCATGTCCCATGAATATGAATTGCTTCATCCAAAATACACACTTTCTAAATATGGTGCACAACTTATCCTTTCTCAATGTCTCCAACATAGGTCTTAGTTGTTATTAATGTTCATCCTTGGTCTTGGAGTATATGAGAATATAATCAATTAAAACTACCACAAATTTTTATGAGGTGTTGTCTACGTATTGTATCCATCAAATCCATGAAGATTTCAAGGTAATTAGTGAGGCTGAAGGGAATCACTAGAAACACATTAATCTCATACCTTGTATGGAAGGCAGTATTATAAATATCTTCATTATTCACTCTTAGATGATGATATCCATGAAAAATATCTACCTTTGAGAAGTATATATATTCTCATACCTGATAGAACAAGTCATCATTCCTTGGAAGTTGATACTTGTTATTTTTGGTGATCTTTTTGGATTCTCGATAATATTTACCCATCCGAATTGTTTCGTCCTTCTTCTTCACAAAGAAAACCAGTGCACAAGAGGGTGATACACTAGGGCATATGAACCCTTTTTCCGAATTCTCTTGTAGATACATCATTAACTCATCCAGTTCGATTGTAGCCATCCTATTGGGACAAATTGAGAGAGGTGTAGCTTCACGAATCGGTTCTATTAAGAAATCTACCTCACAATCATGAGGATGTTTGGGTAAATCATTGGGAAATAAATCACTATATTCCCACACTATGGGAATTTTCAAAAGGTTGGAACTTTACATTGACTCAACCATTTGATAGAGGTATTCTTCTTCGTAGGGTATGAACACCCAAACCATTGAATGATTATTAAAAGTCGATAGATGGTATTCATTCCATTTTAAGAGGACAATGGGATGTCTTGGAAGATGAAAGGATACTAATTTTTCCTTAAAGTTGATATATTCTCTATCTAACGTGAGCCAATCCATTCCAATTATTACACCGAATTTCACCAAGGAATGTATTAAGATATTCCTTAGATGAATATTCCAACATATGCCAATTGGACAAGATTCAATCACTTGGGGTGAAATAATTACACCACTTGGTGTTTTTACATATATCTCTACTTCATGGTTTGAAGGATTCGATTCTACATTTCTAGAAAACATGAATGATATAAATTAATACGTAGAACCAGAACCAAATAATACTTTTACAATTATTGAGTGAATAGGAAGTGTGTCTTGTACTACTTCATTATCTTTCTCCAATCCATAGTAGGTATGTAATAAGTCTTCCCTTATTCTATTTTCTTAGGAGGCTAATGATGATTACCCTTGAGTACTCGAGGTTAAGTGCACTGGCTTGTATAGTTCCCTTACTCCCTATATTTGTAGAATTGAACCATTGGTGTTGTTCCTATTCCATTCACAACATTCTCCTTCCTTCTCATGTCTTTTTGGCACTCCTAATCATGGTTTCCGTATTTCCCACACTTGAATCATTTCCACATATCATTGAAGAAGTTCCCATGATGCGACATCTCACAATTTTTTCATGTGGGACGTTTAGTTTTCTTCCCACCAATATAGTTAGTTCATCCAACTTGAAACTCCATATTTCATCTCATTTCACAATATCCATGGGAACATTATCCAAACTCTATCACCACTATGAGGGAACACCAAATAACATCTTCATAACTCCCAATGTCTAGAATTTCAAAACCCTTTTGAACGTTTGTTTTTATCCCACAAATGAATCTATCAATTTTATCTATCATTGTTGATTACATAACCTGAGGCATACCTTGAAATCCTTTTGAAATTATCATTGTAGGTTTTGAAAGATTCTCTTTCCGTTTTCATGATCTCTAGGAATTCTCTATATATATTTGTACAATAATTTCATGGGAAATACCTGTTATGAAACATGATCTTAACATATTCCCATTCCAACATTTCAATCTCATATATTGGATTGGTGTTCTTAATCAAACCCCACCATTTATCATTCAATATATCTAGATGATAAATGGATAGTTTCACCTTCTTTATCTAATAATATTGAAGCACATTAAAAATCATCTCCCTAGAGTCGACCCACTGTTCTGAAACCAGTAGATCAGAAGATCAACTAAATGTCAGTGGTCATTGCTGCATAAAACACTCAATAGCTAGTTTCTATATCTTTGGTGATGGAGGAAGCTCCCCATTATTCTGGTTATAGTTCATAAATTGAGATAGCTATCCAATCAGCATTTGGATGTTTTTAACTCCACCTCTCAAGGAATTGGATTTGTCGTTCGGGCAGTCATTCCATTGGCCCTCGCATAGGATACTAGCCTAGTTTCTCTCAGTTTCAACCATTATCTAAAATAGAAAAGGTTAGAAAAAATCATTAGTCAATGATTCATGAATAAAAAACATACTTATTTCAACAATTTTCTCTAAATTCATATATTATGGGATCCATTCATAAATATTCTTTTGTGAATATTTGTACTCAGTTTAATACGTGATGATTTCTCTAGGGTTCACTAATCCTAATTCCACAATTAACAAAATCATTCCTCAAATACCAATGATAGAAATCCTATCATATATTACATTACTATTACATCATTATAATGATAAACAACATTTTAGTATTACACCACGAGGTTCCATAGGATTAATATCATAGGAAAATTTGGACCAAAAAAATATTTACAACTTTTAGCATAAACATTTATTTAATTTACTCTTCTCTATCATATTATTATGCCTTATAATATTTGTAGTAAACATATTGATATGGGTATATACATCAAAAAGAGTTTAGATATAATCCCCACAAGAGGGTTGATAAGAAAAATATAACCTTGGGTGAGAATAATCATAGCATATGCAAAGGATCATGAACATGAGAAGAATCATTAATAATAGACATGTAATGTGGAAATGAATAAAAATGAAAAGTAATGTCTTAGTGGTCATATAAATCACATTTTCATGAACAATCCTAGAATATATTTTACACATCATTTCACTTAAACTTATTGTATTTATCAGTTATTCCAATGCATTAGAGCACAATATAATTCCAGGCGCACCCATCACGTCATAACATTATCATTATCACACATGCCACATTGAAAAAATATGAAAAATGAACATAATTTACCCCTGGTAAGGACTTATTTTCATATCATATTAACACATTCATAAACATTGGTCTTCTAATATTATTTGGGAATAACATAATTGATACTACAACCATCCACCATGAGTGAGATTTAATAGTTGAGTTTTTGAAAGAAGAGTTCTTTTGGGAAAAAATGTTTTGAAATAAACTCTAGTGTAAAACTATTATATCCATGATATGGTAAGATAATTATGAAAAATAATTATTAAGGAGTTCCCATACCAAACATGGAGTGAAATATAGAGAATCCAAATAAAACATTTGGGTTCTAGAGTATCCCCTTACCCAGCATCTGAATGCTTTCTTCAGTTCAATGTCATATATAAAATATTTGATTACATAATTAACAATCAAAGAACCATTTTAACTGAATATGATTCATTGTGAGTTTACTATGTTATATTATGGGACTTTGGATTATTTATATGGTTTAAATTCATTGTTCGGGAATGTCTGTTTTTATTGTTTTCTTGAACATTTCACTTGTCTTCATGAATGGTAGTTCATGTAAAACATTGATAAAAATCTAGAACAGGTCTATAATGTTACTAATTATATTATAGTAGTTTAAATGACCATAAGATGAATTATTTTATATACCATTTGGATGAATCATTAGATAAAATTTAATGATGATCATTTGGATTAATTCGGGATGGTTTTCGACCACAACAAACTTGTTTTATATAATGATATTGTAATATGTACATATGTTCATTCTAGAATATTAAATAGTTTATAATAACTATAAAATAATATGGTTAAATAGTAATTTTTTTTCATTAACAGATATTAAGGAAATAATGGAAAAAAAAACAAGTTTTTATTGAAGGTGATAAATTAACACCTCACGAACAACATTTTATTCTCTAAAAAAGAAGATGACAATAGGGTTGGATTATAACTACTCCAATCCAGAGCCACTCAACTAGTGCCCCATACTTCGTTCACCACATGACCTCAAGTCTGTTTCCCCAAATTCCAGAGGCTTCTGACTAGCCGTGAGGTCCATGGTGAGTCTGTGGGGAAACTATGACCTCATTTGGTAAGGTATAAAATGGAAGGATAATTATAAACAATTGCGGAAGTAGAAAACACTATACTACAACTGAAACTAAACAGCGGAAATAATGTATAATATAATAATGATGATAAGGATGCAGCAGGTACAAGTATCTAAGAAAATCTCCAATCACAACAACGTGCTGAAATACAACTGAGAACAATGTACTAAAAGTAAACAACAACTCCAGCAGGATCACATGCCTTGCCTCGGTCCTATGCTCTCATGCTCCAACCAGTAATCATGTACCTAAAATATAAGGGCCACAATCCCTATCCATACCTACAACAATATAACCTATTTGGGCCGAAAAGCAGGACCCAAATAGGGTGTGAGACTAATCCCAATAGGCAACCACCACAAGATCTGTGCCCCACTTTCAGTGACTAATATAGAAAAAGTAAATGAAATAAATGTATCAAATAAAATAGAGTACACCAAAGTAAACAATACTATGAATATCCTTTCAGATTTATTTAGTAATTTAATTCAGTCATTTAATTATCACCCAAGGAATCTAGAAATAGCTCTATATTCCCAACGCATTGTATGTAACACAATAGGTATCTCAACAGACTACCTAAACTACAAGTAGTACAAAACAAAACCATGTTCTTTGGCTTGGTGGACTCGCCACAACTAACCAAACATTATTCACACTGCCTCTCTGGGTGGCTCATACTGGCAGACCCCTATAGTCAACTAATCTTACAAAGGCACAGAAACTCTGGGAGGTACTCACTATCAATTCCTTTGTGGTATGGAAAAAAAGGTATAGAATCTCTGAGGAAGAAAATACATTTAATTCCCCCTATAGTATCGATATGTAAATAAGGTCACTCTGAGGAAGCACAATTTCTAATTCCTATAGTTCATGCAAACGATACTAATTTATAATAGACTCTATAAGGAATCCCTTAATCATCAATTCCCTCTTTTTTCCACCGCATCAGGTTCACACAGCCCTGAGCAGTCTAGTCATGTGTAATCAACTTTCTGCAGCAGTAAGTATGTTCAAAAACTACATGTCTAGTAGATACAATGAATTAAGAGAATATAAATAGCAGGAAACACATGTAATCAATTATATTAATGTAGGAAATCAATGCAATAAGGTATGCCTCACAGGCAACCTAAGCCAAACCGCAATAAATAGCTTGAACAAGGGAAAACACCCATGGGGTGATCCTCAAAATTGCTAAAAAGAAATCATTATTCATCTAATAGCCTCTAGCACACATGAAATCTAAGTTAGATAATAAAACAGGATCTACATCATAACCAGAGATACCTGAAACATGGGAATCCATTACTTTTTCACAAAAACTCAAAGACGTTCATCGTAGGGCCACCATCCACCTACCCCCATCATAGGATATCGATATACATGAACCACAAGGGTTGATTATCCTTATAATGTCATAGATATAGGAAAACACACAAAACATTCAACCCATGACATCTTGAGAAAGAGGGGAAATCATGGAATGAAACTCAAGAAGAAGGAAGAGCTCACTATTGCAGTTCCAATGCAATCGATAGCGGTCGATTCAGTAAACAGACAGAGGCTCGAGGGCTCAGAAGATGTTAGCGGGTGTATGGGATGTTCTCGGTTGAAGAACCTGGAGAAGAAGACGATTCATTCGATTAGGAGTGACCCCAGTCCATTTAATGAAAAAAAGAAAGTCCACTGAGTGTAATTTTAGAGTACACGGCGTGTACTAGGCTTTTTTGTACACCGCATTATGTAGCCTCCACATCACCCATACACACCATATGTGTAGCTCGGACATGGTCGGCACACGGCCTTGCAAGACATCAAAGTACATGTCATGTACTTATAAAGTACATGGCGTGTACTTTGAAAATTTCTAGATTTTCTTATTTTTTTACCAAAAACGAACAGAAAGGGAAAAGAAATACCTAAAAAGAAGGTCTGGTTTCTTACAAACTTCCCCCCTTAAAGATATTCGTCCTCAAATTTCCCTAGAAATGTGGTGATGATGAAACGACGAACAACTCTGGCCACTATGATTGCATATCGGTCTCCCTCTCCCAAGTCTCATCCTGTACTCGCTTGTGCTTCCATTGCACCTGTACCAGAGGAACAGATCATCCACGAAGTACCTTTGTAATATGATCAACAATCCTGATAAGATGCTCCTCAAAAGATGAATCTTTCTCCAGATCAACCTCCTCAGGTTGAAAAACATGAGACAGGTCTCCGAAATATCATCGATGCTGAGAAACATGGAAGACGTCTTGGATAGCCTGGTACCTCTCAGGTAACTTCAACCTATATGAAACTAGCCCGAATCTTTCCAAAACCTCAAAAAGTCTGACGTATCTCATTGAAAGATTGCCCTGTCTCTTGATCCTCTTTTGTCCCACCCTCGAGGTAACACGTAGGAAAACCTGATCTCTGATCATGAACTCCAAAGGTCATCTTTGCTGATCAGCATAAGACTTATGCTGATACAGTGTAGTATCCATCCTTTTCCGAATCAATTCCACTTGTTCTGTGGTATCTTGAACAAGACGAGGTCCCAGCATAGCTGCCTCTCCTACCTCCAGCCAAATCAATGGTGATCGACATGACCTATCGTAAAAAGCCTCGTAAGGTTCCATCTAAATAGTTGCATGAAAACTATTATTCTAGGAAAACTTTTCTATACGTATATGTTTCTCCAAAGAGCCTCCAAAATCGAGGACGCATGCTCGCAACATGTCCTCTAGCACCTGAATCATGCTCTCTGGCTGGCCATATGTCTTAGGATGGGAAGCTGTACTCAGAAGTAATTGTGTAACCAAAGCCCTTTGAATCCCTTGCCAGAAATGCGATGTAAAGCGGGCGTCCCTATATGAAATGATAGTACTCAGAACCCCATGCAAGCACACAATCTCACGGATGTACAACCATCCAAGCACATCAACACTGATGGTCTCCTTAATCGACAAGAATTGAGCAACCTTCGCGAGCCTATCAATGACATCCCATACCACATCATTCCCTCGAGGAGATCTCGGTAACCCTATCACGAAGTCAATCGCGACATCGTTACACTTCCAATCGAGAATTGGTAGCTGCTGTAAAAGCCCTACTGGTCGCTGGTGCTCCGCCTTCACCAGCTGACAGGAGGAACATCTTAGGAATAAACCGGAAACATCTCTCTTCATACATGGCCACCAATACATGCGGTTTAGATCACGATACATCTTGGTGATGCTAGGATGGACTACCCAAAATTAGGAATGAATGTATCACATTTTCTTCACGTGTATATTTCCTACAATCTATTCAGGAAGAGGGTCCTCTCCTGACACGCTTTCCCATAGGACTAGGCCATCAGAATATGATAGCTTCCTCATTCTAACTCGGTCGAAATGGGTATAGGTAACAGGTATAGAAGAATGAAAAGTCTGACCCTGTCTGTTGTCCACCTCCAAATTCATTTCAGAGAATAGAGCTATAAGTTACAACTCACTACTGGCCTCCTGAACTGCAGGTATCTGTGTCCTCCTACTCAGTGCGTCTGCCACAACGTTGCCATTCCCAGGCATATAAGAAATTTCAAAATTTAAAAATTCTATGTACTCAACCCACCTCTGCTATCCCGGATTCAAGTCACGCTAACTGAAGATATACTTGAGGCTCTTGTGGTCAGTATTTACCACAAAATTCTCTCCCGAAAGATAATGTATCTAACAACACAATGTATGAACGACTGCGGCCAACTCCAGGTTGTGCGTATGATAGTTCCTCTAATGTGGCCTCAACATTTGAGATCCGTACTCAAAAATATGATCACACTACATAAGAACTGCTTCATGCCTGATGTCAGATGCATCACAAAAAATGGTATAACTCTTCCCGGCTCTGGAAAAACTAGAATCGGTGCTGAAGTCAATCTACCCTACCTCTCCTGAAAGGCTGAATCATAGGCTTCTGACCAAACATACATCACCCAATTCTATGTCAAGACCGTCAATGGAACTTCTAAACATGAGAAGTCCTATATAAACTGCATGTAGTAACAATCCATCCCTAAGAATCTTCATACATCGAAGACATTATTCAGCTGCTCCTAGGTAACTAAGGCTCTCACCTTCTTTGGGTCTACTAATACTCTTGTCTCTAAGATGACATGTCCTAGGAAGTGAATCTCATCCATCCAAAAGTGGAACTTTGAGAGATTATCAAATAACTGATGCTCCCTCAGTGTACTCAAAACAATCTCAAGATGGGTAGCATGGTCGTGTCAAGTGTAAGAGTGCACCAAGATATCGTCCATGAAAAACACCACGAAATAATCCATGTTAGGGAGGAAAACTTTGTTCATCAGTGCCATAAAAACTAATGGCGTGATCGTGAGACCGAAGGGAGTAACCGAATACTCATACAGACCATACCTGTTTAGGAAGATTGTAAGATGTATATAAGATGGTCTAACACAAAAATGTTGACATCCGGATCTCAAGTCGATCTTAGAGAACACTCTGGCACCTCAAAGCTGATCAAAGTGATCATCTATCAGTGGAAATGGATATCAGTTCTTGACTGTCAACTGGTTTAGCTTCCGATAATCCACACAAAGCCTAAGGGTGATGTCTGCCTTCTTTGCAAACAGGACAAGGGAACCCCAAGGAGAAGTACTGGGTCGGATGAAACCCGTTACCTAAAACTCCTCCAACTACTACTTGATCTCATGAAACTCATGTGCAACCATTGTATAAGGAGGAATGGACCCTGGTGCTACTCCTGGCACATGCTCGATAGAAAAGTCTAGATCACGCTCTGGAGGAAAACCAGAAAAGTCTTCTGGAAAGACATTTGGAAAGAGATTAACCACTGGAAGAAAATCCCCCCTGAGAAGTCCCCTAGTCATCCAGATATAAGATGACAATCTATGCCATAACACCTCTCAACCCATGATGCTCTGGTCCAGCTCTTCCTGCCTGGACATTCCATTCGCCCTTGTGAAGAAGAGATCTTCCCTCCGGTAATGTGAAACTCGCTCTAAGGTTATAGAAATTGACAAAGGCCAGGAAAAGGAACTAAACAGAAAATTCTGAGAAAGAAATCATAGCATGTAATCTCCAAATCATAGAGACTCCATGAAAAACGACACCCACCAACCTAAAGGGGGTAGTCTAAGCACTAACACATGCTTGTAGTTATAGTTCCCTAGGGAGTGTCTAGCATCATCATAACCTCAGAAGTATAAATAGTAAGTCTATGGAATTCCATAGTATGCAAAAAAATAAATCTATGAGAAGCTCTTGAATCGAGAAATGCAGAGGATAAAACCGAGGATACTAAAATCGTACCTTAAACTGCAGCAGGTCCATGATCCTGGTCCTGATGGATCTTCTCTACCGCAAAAGTCTGGCCTACACCGCAGCCCTGTATAGTAGCATGAGATCCTTGAGATGACCCTCCCTAAGCTTAACCACTGCATCCATGGCCTCTACCCTGTCCTGAACGACATGAAGAACTCCAGCCCCCAGTCTGCTATGAAACTGGTAATCGTAATCCTATGCGAGGAGTCGAAACTGATCATCCTTCACAAGCTGCTGGAAGAAGAACCTTCTAGAAACACTGCAGATGACCCATCTTGCCGCACGATCGACACTCTAGTGGGTCTCTTGGGCACTGAGGCTTCTTATAACCATTTTTACCACACTGATATCAGACCACTTGGTTTCCATAAGGATGATCTCCTCTACCATAAGGAATACCTTGCTTCCTCGTGTCACCTCATGTAGACTCCTGGAGGCACTTCCTGCTGTATATCTGAAATGAATCAGCCCTAGAAGATGAACCACCCTGGTCCACAGCTCTAGTCTCCCTTAGATTTCTCTCTGTGATAAGCACCTGGTGGACTATCAGAGTAATATAAGTAAACTGGAAGACATTCACCTGCGATCTGATTTCCGGTCTGAGGCCTTCCTCAAACTTCCTCGCTAATAATAGCTCGTTATTCCCTAGAACAGCAGTGAAACGTCGTAACTCGGTGAGGTGAGAGGAATAATATATAACTATCAGAGTACCCTACTGTAGGTTCATGAACTCTCTTTCTCTATCATCCATCAGCATCACAGGGTGGAAGTAGTCATAGAACATACACAAAAACTCATCCCAACCCATATCCTGTTAGCGCCTTGTCTGTGAAACCACATCCCACCATCTCTTGGAGGAGTATTGCAGCCTATAAGTTGCGAGGTTCAATCTACTCCCTAGAGGCGCCTCCAGGTGCTTGATGATAGATAGAATGGATTCTAGCCATGACTCCGCAGCATGTGTTCTTCCATACCCTGTGAATGTTGGAGGATTCTGCTGGTGAAAAACCTGCATCAGCTCTTCCATAGACGGGGCAGGATGCTGAGCTCCCTGGATGGTCTGCATGAATCTCATGAAACACTCTCTGAACTGAGTGTTAAAAATAGTTTCTAGAATTACTACATGTTCCATATCCGGAACGATTGGCAGAACTACTGGTAGTCCCTGATCTGTCGTATCAGGCATGCGGTCACAACCTAGTTCCTAATGTGCAACAGGAGGACAACTTGGTGCCATGAGTCTACAAGCTCAAAAGCAAACATTTATTAAATATGAACATTGTTGCAACTTAAGAGAGTAAAACGGAACAGGAGAGTAAATCACTAAATTTTTTGAAAAACCTGATTACACGGCGTGTAATACAACTACAAGGCATGTTTCCTAAAAATTTTACCCTAGCGTGTACCATGTCCATACATGGCTGTGTAAACCACCATCTACATGGCGTGTTCTCAAACTACACGGCGTGTACTAACCCTTCTTCTTCCTGCCTGATTACTCCCACATGGCTAGGAACATTGAATGGCTAAGTTACAAACCACATAGCGTGTTTTTCCACTACATGACATGTCCATAATATTTTTCCGTATCTGTGTCATTAGTCACATGGAATGGTACATGGACCACAACTACACGACATGTCAAAATTGTACACGGCGTGTTTCCATGTGGCTTTACCATCCCATGTATTCAGATTCATGGCGAGGTCACGTGGATCCTCTATGAAAAAAATACATGGCATGTTCAAGGACGAAATGACATATACTAGGTATACTTTACCTAGCCCATGTTGTTAGCAACACAGCCTGACACACGGCCGACCGTACACGGCGTGTTCCTGACGGTCACAATGTGTACGAGAAAGGTAACATCGACCCATGTTGTTAGCTACACGGCCGGATACCCCAGCCATACTACACACTGTGTACACTACTACATGGCTTGTTCTTATAAGGACTTTCATAACCCCGTGTCCCTTCCCACACAGTTAGGGACACAACTAGAAACTACTTTGCGTGTATTCATGAAGTACACGCTATGTATTCTGGGTTCTTCCAGAAAGTAGCCTCAGAATTGAACCGGAGCCCAGAAAACACAGAAAGACAAGCGTTAAGGTGCCAAATTCCGATCTGTGGGGGCCCATACTCCCCGCGAATCAAAGCGTGGAATCATTACAATGCATATAACAAGTAAACAGTATAACAAACTCATTATCTACAAAATTACGATCCATGAGGTCCCATAACACATCTAAGACCAATGTTCAGAGTCTGTGATAAAGAGTTTCTAAACAAATGATACCCTATCAATAAAGAAGGTATTATATCACAACAGTTATCACAACAACAAACATCAACTATCAAAAATTCTATCACAACAACATGTAATTTCAAATGCAATCTAGATGTAATGGCAAAATGCATGACATGTGATTTCCTAACATGTGCCTATATGATGCATGATATGGAATACCCTCATCTCATAGGGTTGAAAAAAAATATCCACAATAATATAAATATTATCAGCACAAAACAAGTGAACCACTCAATGGTGAAATCAATTAAACTATAACATTTACAAAACTCAAAAATTGAAATATTCGAGGTAACCTGGATTTTTCCCTATACACGAGTTATAGAACTCTTGGACATAATTATTTATCATTTACCTATTCTTTCCTATCCTTCTCTAATGTCTCTAAATAGTAAATCAATAGAAATGAGAAGAAACACCTCTAATACCACATTGTAACGACTCGAATCCAGAGCCACTCAACTGGGGCCCCGTACCCAGTTTTCCACATGACCAGAAGCTCGTTTCCCCAAACTCCAGAGGTTTTCAACTAGAAGATAGGGCCTTGGTGAGTCTGTGGGGAAAATATGACCTCATTTGATAAGGTATACAATGTAAGGATAAACATAAACAATAGTCGAAGCAGTAAATAGTATAAAACAACTGAACTTAAACATCAGAAACAATGTAGAATATAATAATGATGATAATGATGTAGCAAGTAAAAGTATCTAAGGAAAGCAGCAAACACAACAACTTGTTGAAATACAACTGAGAACAATGTACTAAAATTAAACATCAACCCCAGCAGCATCGCAAGCCTAGGCTCGGTCCTTTGCTCTCCAGCTCCAACCAACTATCTTTTATGTGAAGTATAAGGGCCACAATCCCTATCCACACCTGAAAACATATAACCTGTTGGGGCCAAAAAGCCGGACCCAAACTGGGTGTGAGACTAGTCCCAGTAGGCAACCACCATAAAATCTATGCCCTATTGTCAGTGAGCAATTTAGAAAAAGTAAATGAAATAAATGCATCAGAGAAACAGGAGTACACTAAAGTAAACAATACTTAGAATATCTATTCTCATTTATTTAGTTATTTAATTTAGTCATTTAATTATCACCCAAGTAATCTAGCAACATCTCATTATTCCCAACACATAACAAGTAACGCAACAAGTATCTCAGCCGACTACCTAAACTACAAGAAGTACAAAACACATGATTGTTCGTTGGCATGGTGGACTCGTCACAAGCAACCAAACATTATTCACACTCACTAACTGGGTGTCTCATGCTGGAAGACCCCTATAGTCAAGTAATCATTCAAAGGAACATACACTATGGGAAGCAATCACCATCAGTTCCCCTATGGTCTTGCAACGATAGGTATAGTCTCTCTGAGGAAGCACTTACATCTAATTCCCCCTATAGTCTCGATACGTAACTACGGACACTCTGAGGAAGCACAAAGTACAATTACTATAGGTCCTGTGAACGATACTAATTTATAATGAACTCTATAAGGAATCCCTTAATCATCAATTGCCTTTTTTTTCTACCGCACGAGGTTCACACAGCCCTGAGAAGTCTAGTCATGCATAATCGACTATCTGGAGCCCTATGTAAGTTCAAAAACTACTTGTATAATAGCTTCAATGAATCAAAAGCATATAAATAGCAGTAAATACATGCAATCAATTATATTAAGGCAGGCAATCAATGTAACAAGGTATGCCTCATAGACAACCGACGCCAAACGGCCGTAAACAACCAAAACAGGGGAAAACACCAATGGGGTGATCCTCAAATTTGCTAAGAAGCAATCATTATTCATCTAATAGCCTCTAGAACACAATAAATCTAAGCCAGATAATAAAATAGGATCAAAACCCTAACCCGAGATACCCAAAACATGGGAATCATTTACTTTTTCACAAAAACTCAAAGACATTCAACGTAGGGCAACAAACCACCTACCTCGATCCTAGGAGATCGATATACTTGAACCACAAGGCTTCATTATCATTATAACATCATAGATCTATGAAAATGAACAAAATTTTCAACCCACGATATCTTGAGAAATAGGGGAAATCATAGAATGAAACTCGAGAAGAAGGGAGAGATCACCGCTCCAGTTCCTACGCAATCGACGGCGATCAATTCGGAAAACATACGGAGGCTCAGGGGCTTGTAGCATGTTTGTTGCCGTACAAGACGCTCTCGGTCGAAAAACCTAGAGAAGAAGACAATTGTGTCGATTTGGCATGACCCCGGTCCATTTAATGAAAAAAAATAAATTACACGGTGTGTACTTTTAGAGTACACGGTGTGTACTAGGATTTTCCGTACAATGCATTAAGCAGCCTCCACAACGCCCTTACACACCATGTGTGTAGCCCGGACATGGCCAGTATACGACCTTGCACATCATCGAAGTACATGGCGTGTACTTATAATGTACATGGCGTATACATTGAAAATTTCCATATTTTCCTCTTTTTTTCAAAAATGATCAGAATAGAAAAAACATACCTGAAAATAAGGTCTGGGGTCTTACATGGAAGATATATTATCCTTTTAGAGTCATAAAATATCATTATATATGAGATATTGGAGTTATCAGACTGTGTGGATGAGGATAGGTGGGGAGTGATTAATAAAAGAATGTGAAATTGAATGAAAATTAAAAGAAAAGAGAGAGATATATAGAGAGAGAAATTACCTCTTGAATCATCCTCTTGAGATCCTCCTTCAGGAACATAGGATTGGTCTTTTGAGGAGAACATAATCTCTTGAACATGGGGGTGAGCTAGGGACGAAATTTTGGAAGTTTTTAGATATATCTGGACACTTGAGAGGTTTGAGGAAACGAGGGTGTGATGGGTGGTATTTAGAGTGGTGGGGAGAGGGGTTTTCTTAATATTTAAATCATTAGTTTAATAATTTCCTCCAAGATGAAAAATAGGGAGGTTTTCATGGCCATTAACAGTATATAAATCACTTTATTTCAAGATTTTGGGTTGTTACATCAATTTTGATGTTGGGAATACTGAGTTTAAATTATAATTTATTTATACGGTAAATTTTTGTTTTTTTACTATACACAAAAAATTCGTTTATTTAAGAAAAATCCCAAAACATGATCTGAAATATTTTTCAATGAGTAGAATAAAAAATTATTTCCATTTTTCAAATTTTATTTTTTAAATATGATTAATTTATTTTTTAATTAAAATCAATATTTTTCTTGAAAAATACAGTATTTAAAATTAAATCTGACTTTTTATTTCTTTAAAAAATTACATATGAACTTATAAAATTATCACAGAATAAGAAAAAATATAATTTCAAATTTATGAATAATTTTTTGGAAAATATATTTTATTTTTAATTAATTATATTTAATTATTTATGACTTAATGAAAAACCCATACTTTTAATATGTTTCAAATGTTACTTTTAAGATGCCTAAATTTTATTTCATCATTAATGGGTAATATTAATATTATATTAAACAATTTTATATTAATAAGGGTTATATTACTAATCGTAATTTTATATTACTATTCATAATTGTAGGTTATTTTTCACAATTTTTTTTATCCTATGAGACTCCAAACATCAAACTTATCATAACTGTGTTTGTCAGATTTTCAATATTTAAAACATAGAAGTTTAAAAATTATGATTAATGGTAACATAGTATTTAGTTTCATTTCATTGAGTTTCCTAATGTTATTATACTATAATCTACAATTATAATAAGGGTTTTCCATTGATAATACTATGGGTCATTACATTCCCCCACCCCCCCACCTTATGAAATTTCACCCTATATATTTTGTTTTAAAAAAACATGTGAGGGTACTTATCCTTTATCACCTGCTCTACTTCCAAAGTTGCTTCTCCAAACATATTTTCCCTCCACAAAATTTTGACTATATGGTTTTTCTTTTTTCAGAGAACCTTATCTCTCAAGTCCATAGTCTTTAATGGATGCTCCTCGTAATAGATATCATCTTCCAGCTATACCACCTCTGAGTTCAGTACATGTTAGGGATCTAGTATGTACTTCTGGATGTGTGATGAGTGAAACATATAATGAATGTTATCCATATTTTTGGAAGTTCATGACAATAGTACACAACTCCTTTGTGGTCATGGATCTCAATTGGGCCAATGTACCTTGTTCATAGCTTCCATTTCTTTCCAAACCACTCGACTCTATTCTAAAGTGATATTCGAATGAATACATTATCACCAATGTCTAACTCCAAGTCCCTATGATGGTTGTTAACATAGATATTTTTTCAACTCTAAGCAGCATTGATGTGATTCTAGATGACTTGAACTATATCTATCATCTTTTGCACTAGATTAGGTCTAAGTAGCTCCCTTTCTCCAACATCATCTCAACAGGTTGAATTTCCACCCCACTTTTGATACATATCTCCATATAAAGCCATCTGAATAGTCAAGTGGAAGATATTTTTGTATGATAACTAAACCAATGGAAGATTCTGATCCCATCCACCGTTGAATTTTAATGATCAGGATCATGAAATATCTTTAAGTGTTTGAATAGTCTTTTCAGATTGACTATCAGTTTGGGGGTGATAGGTCGTTCTAAAATTTAATTCAGTACTCAAAGCATGTTTATGACTTCACTAGAATTTATATGTTATCCATGGATCAGGATTAGAGACAATCAAGAGTGGTACACCATTTAGTCTCACCAAATCCCTCACATATATCATTGAATGCTTTTCGTGCGAGATATCTTCTAGAATATAGAAAATGGGAAGTATTGGTGAGTCTGTCCACCACAACCCTTATCGCATTATTTCTTTTCGACATATTTGGGAGACCCATGAAAACGTCCAAAGTGGCATTCTCCCATTTCCACATGGGTGTATTAAATGGTTTATTCATCCCTTTGGACTATTTTAAATCATATTTATCTTTCAGACATACCAAACACCTCTAGATATATGTCATTGTCTCTTTCTTCTTGTTATCCCACTAGAAGTGTTCTCAGAGATCTCAGTACATTATAGTTTTACCAGGATGGATATAGAAACTTGAGCTATTTTTTTTACAATTTCTCTTTCATTATCCTTGCTGATAAAGGCACACAATGACACATTTTGATCCAAATCACACCATCATCATCTATATAGAACTATTGTAGCTTCCATTACATAATTGCATTCAACTTAATTTGTAACTCCAGATCATCCCTTTGTTTCTCCTTAATCATCTACTTGATTAATGGTTGCACAATCATTTGGGAAAGGTATGACAGATCCCCTAACCTTATGACTTCAAAATCCATCCATTGCATACACAATAAGATAGTGTCTTTCCCAACCCATAACATGGATAGGGCAGCATGTTCATTTGTTCTTAGAGCATCAAATACCATGTTCGCCTTTCGAGGATTATAGTAAATAGAGACATCGTAACGTTTCATTATCCCTAACCATATCCATTGATGCATGTTTAGATCCTTTTTTAATGTATCCTAAAGTTCTTTTGGTAAGTGTATATGTCACACTTCATGCCATAAAGGCATGCCACATGTTTTTTCAGGAAGCAATCGTAGATTCCATCTCTAGATTATACGTCAAGTAGTTCTACTCATGGATCTCCAACAACTGTGAGGAGAATTCTATCACAATATCATATTTCATGAGTACACAACCAAATCCTTTCTTTGAAGCATAATTATACATCACAAAAAATTCCCCAATTTTCTTTAATGTGTGTAATGTTCTAGTAATCATCCTTCTCATCAGCTCCCTGAATCTTCCCTCACATTCATCCAATAAGACATAATTTACCATTATCCTTGTTAACTTTGTTAGCGGCTTGACAATCATGAGATATTTCTCAGAAAATGTCAGTAGTACCCAGATAATCCAAGAAAACTAATGATTTCTATGACACTAGAGGGAATGAGCCATTCCTCAATTTATTTTTTTAAGGGACTATAAATATTACCTCTCTTGTGATTACATAAACCAAGAACATGACTTTCTTCATCCAAAAGTCACACTTGCTGAACATGGCTTTCAAATTCTCATTTTTCAATGTATCCAATACAAGTCTTATATGTTCTTAATGATCCTCCTGGGACTATGATTATTTGAGAATATCATCAATAAACACTACAAATATTTTCTAAGGTAATTTATAAAGTCTCTTTTAATCAAATCCTAGAATATTGTTGGGGAATTAGTGATTCAAAGGGCATTACCAGATACTCATAGTGGCCATACCTTTTTCGGAATACATCCTTCTGAATAGGTTCTTTCTACACCATTATGGTTTGAAATCAAGAATGATGATCCATCATAGAGAGGTATTAATCTCATCATAATGGATCGAATATTCCATCAATCCATATAATAGGATAATTGTTCTTTATGGTAATCATGTTGAGTTCTCAATAATCGATACACAACTAGATTGTTCCATCCTTCTTCTTCAATAAGATCATAGGTTCACCCCATGGTGATGCACTAGGGTGTATGATCAATATTTCCAAATGATCTTGTAGGTTATCCATTAACTCCTCCAGTTTGATAGGATCCATCATATAGGGACATGTTGAGATAGGAGTATCTCCAGGTATCAGATATATTGAGAACTCTACCTCACAGTCCAGTGGAAATCAGGGTAACTCTTCTGGAAATACATAATTGTATTCCCACACTATGTGAATTTCTACAAGGTTGGAACTTTCCATTGACTAAACCATTTGGGAGATGTATGATTCTCCCAATGGTATCAACACCCACATCATTTTAGTATTTTTCAATGGAGATTCATGATCTTCCATCCATTTGTAGAGGACCATTGGATTGTTCAAAATATGAATGAATAATTTCTCTTCCTGACAGTTTAAAATATTCTCTATACAATGATAGAAAATATATTCCCATTATAGTGTCAAATTACACCATGGTAAGTATTACAAGATTCTCTGGAATAATCTTCCCTCATTCTCCTATAGAATAAGTATCAAACCATTGGGTTAAAATGATTTCACTACTTAGTTTTTTATAGATATGTCTACTTCAAGTGTTCTGGGCATAGAATATTTTATTCAATAAAATTTTCCACATATAAAGTAACACATACAACCCGAATCAAATATAATGTTTACCTTTATTGATTGAATAGTTAGTGTACCTTTTACAACTGCATTATCTTTCTTCACTTCTTAAGAAGTGAAGGAATAAGCCTTCCCCTATTTATTTGGATTTGGTGGTTGGTGTTGATTACCCTTCACGACTTGAGGTTTTGTGCATTGGCTTGCATACTGTCTGTTCTCCCTACTATTGTAGCATTGAACCAGGGGTGGGGCATCCATTTCATCCTATATATTCTCCTTCCTTCTAATTTCTTTTTAGTACTCTTGATCATGGTGGCCTTATTTCCCTCACATGAAGCATTTATCCATCCATTTGAGGCATTTCCTATGATGAAACATCCCACATTTTTTGAATCTGGTCATTGATTTTTTTTCAATCCTTTATCTATAGATCCTCCATCTTGAAACTAAATCTTTCATCTCATATCTTCAAAACTGTGGGGCAATTATTCAAAATTCATCTCGGCTTTGAGGGTACACTGAAAAAATTATTCTGATCTCTCATCGGAGACCCTGCTCAATGGTTTGGCCCTGATGAATGGCTATCGTACCATCTTGGTGGAGTAGCGTGAGTGGTTAGTGAATCATAAATAGTACTAGGTCCCTTATATGATTCCCTTCTCTATGTAAAGTTTCTCTTGGATTCTCACTGAGAAAAAACTCCCTAGTACGAACTCCACCCTGAAGAGGGTCTCAATGTCAAACATGGAGAGTGTCGCCTCCTCATGAATCTAAGGTGTTATATTCCATCATCTCACTGTTGTGACTTAGAATAGACTAGAATTTGGGATCGTTATCTGATCTATTGGCATCTCAGATAGGTGAAAACCCCGTACCACAGCCTCTATCCAGTCCTTAGCTTCCTAGGGATCTGTATCGCCTCAAAACCTTGGAGGCCTCTTTCTATGGAACTCATACAACTTGCTCAGTTGGCATGCAAGATCTTCTATGGGGATGGTAGAAACTGCTTCCGTCTGAGTGGTGGTGCTGAAGGTACGCCACCTAATAGTGCCAAAATAGTAAGAGGGAACTACACCGAGTCCTCGTCGCTCGGTGGGACATCATCAAGTACTCTCCCTGGAAACCTAGGTTGTTGTCTACATGGCGAAATCATGAAAAGAAATAGATGTTACATGGTCTAAAATTTATACCTGGCGAGATAACTCAAATAATATCAATAGAAAAACTTTTCCAAATCACACGCAATCATTGTTTTTGTGCAACGAGTCAGAAATCAGAATTCTGGGTCCTAGTGTATGGATTCATCGGCCACCGCACCAACACTGGACTACCTGAAATGGAAACCACACTCAATACACCTAAAATATTGCACCATTGTTATTTTAATAATCCTAGTTATTCAGTAGAACCAACTCCTATGGTACCACGCTGTGATGACCTGTACCCTGGGGCTCATGTTGTGACTACTCGAATCCCACCTTCCAAAGCTCAGGGGTTTCAAACTAGCACCAGAAAGGAATATCCCTAAAATAAGAATGAATTTCCTTTCAACCTTCAAACACCTAGACCAAGAACATGAAAAGATACAAACTACGTTGCAAAACTGCTGTTGTAAAAGTGTGTACTTAATGTAAAGGGTTGGAATACAAGACCAACTGAAAGATACAACACAACAGAAAATAGAAAAAAGCTTCTGAGATCATCCACCAAAGATCCTACTTGAAGGGTAGGCACAACTCGTCTCTGCTGTTCTCCACGTCAACCAGTCACCTTAGGGTACCGCCTGGTCCTAGCTCCATATATCATAGCTGATCTGCTAGTCAACAACAAAAGACACAATGAAGAGCATGAGAAGCATGTGTTCGAGTGAGTATAACAAAACTCAATAGGGACCCCAAGACCCCCATTGGTCTCTCTGAACTCCAATATGGAAAACCACATAGAGTGATTTCAATCAGAAAGCACAAATAGACAGATATATCTCAAGCCAACCGCCTTTCTACCAACGTGGCTGCCCGATAGCCGACCACCACTGTTGGTCCGCTGCGGCACCACCACCTTCACTTATGGGTCTTCTGCAGTCCGCAAGGTGATCTTCGGTGGTCCTTTTTTATTTCAAAAGTACATACATGCCTCTTGAGATGCTGCCAAAATTGTGTGGCTCTCGGGTTCATCGAGCTGCTGTGTTTTCTGGTTTCCCATGAAGAATGCAAAAAAGATCAATGTGGAAGAGGGTATGGGCCTTATTCATCGGGCACGTGCCCCCCTTATTAGCATCATAAAGAGAATGAAATTAATTCATCTTCAAAATCATAAAATTTATCAAGACAAAACCCCCTACCACAAAATTGGAGAAGATGTCATGACTTGTGGAAGAAGAATTCACATTTGATGAAGCTGCCGACATTTGTTGATTCCAGATTGATTCCTACAACATTGTTGTCTCTATTCATCATTGGTGGAAGACTCCACGGTACATCCCCCGAGGGCCCCCCCGCATATCTAAAAATCAAAACACTATCCTCATGTAAATATAGGTGGATTGGTGATTAACACAATGATAGATTAATGAGGTTGATTAATGAATGAAGCTCTTAATTTCAAATGGTGCAGTTACAAAATAGGAGAGTCATGCCATTATTTGGCTTGACAGCCTAATGGTCTTAGCACCACTACAAAACTATTCTTAGAATAATAAAATAACAATATTATTTCATTTTATTATTCTTCAAAAAGTATAAAAACAAAATTTTTCTCTCAAACTATTGTTGTTGAACATATGCCTATTTTTAGCAAATCCTATATCTACGGATTCAATTGTGCACTCTGATTGTTAATCTGAGCACCAGTTCAAAATATAGAAAATGATGCTGGCACGTTTAATGGATGTACCTAAAATAAAAGTTCAAAAATACATTCAAGTAACATTGAGCCTCAGAATCATGAACCATCAATTTTCTCAGACCCATTATAATCCAAAAAAATATAAAAACTTTTATATGGATTTTTTGGGTCTTCACATTCACTCCTTATTCTAGTCCTTATGGGAACATAAAACATCCATCTTTACCTAATGCAATGGAGATATATGTAATATGGATTCCACACAATATATATTTAATATAATACATTTTTTCCCCATGATAATACAAAATTTATAAAATAAACAACCAGTATAATTAATTGTGTTTCATAAACATTTCTTCAATACATTATAGCATATCCCCTTCATATGAAATATATTTCACAACATTGTTAACTTTTAGAAAAAAAATTCATTAATCATCCTTAAATTATCATCATCATGTTACTATTAAAGAAAAAAATATTTTATGGTATCATGAAATAATATTCCTACTATAGATTAAGTATTATCAAGTATTTTTTTCATGGATGGAAATTTCCTCAAAAAGACCACATAAACATTTCATGAGTAGAAATGACTATTGATTTTGAAATAAATTATTCAATATCGAAACATTTCTAGAATATTAATAAAAATAACACATTGAAATTTTTCGTAATAAGCATTGTTGGATGATTCAAATCATTGAGTAGTCACGAAGGATGAATGTTCCATTCAATAAATCAACAAAAAAACATGTCTCCCTTCAAATTTTCAGTAAAAATACTAAAATAATTATTTTATGAAAAGAAATAATATTTATTTAAATCCATTTATAAAATATTGAAACCTGATAAAGAATTTATATAAATAAATATTAATTGATTAATGAATTAATTCATTGAAACGGTTTTCCAAAACATGAACGTGGAAGAAAAATTCGTTTTTACCAAATTTGGAAATATAGTAATTTTTCATTGAAAACATGGTTTTGGTCCCTTCATTATTAATTTTGGGTAAAAATAAAAGAATACATGTATTTTAATAAAATATTCATAGGAAAATATACTAATTCTATTTATCATGAAATAATTATATAATTTATTAAATGGAAAACCAAATATATACAATACAGATTAAAATTGAAATTAAAAATAAATACCTTTTTATTGTGATGTCTTTGAAATAATTATTACCATGAATGAATGAAAAAATATAAATATGAATAAAATTATAATAATTGTATTCATGATATATTATATAAAAATGGTTCTATATAAATCTCACAAATGAAAATGTTTTCATATCATAACATATTTCTTAAAGATGAGAGTTTCTGAAGATAAATTGTTACCTCAGGATTGATTTGATTCAATATTTCTCCAACATATATTATAATAAATATAAATATACTATAAGTAAATTCCAAAACAATTTAAATACATACAATAAAACAAATGTTCCACTTATTGATATTTATCTTCAATTTATTAATTGTTGTATAAAATATCATTTTGATGAGGTGTTAACTATATAATTTTTCATAAAAATTGATTTTATATAGTTCTTTTCAATGTATAGTAATCATCGTTACATCATATGAATTCTATTAATGTTGATATATATATAGTTTTTGTTTAATATATATATTTATTATAATGATCAAGAATATATAGTGTTTCTAAAATGAAATTCCCCATTCATTGTGGTGGTAGTCCATACGTACTCATTAACGTTGTTTTTAATTTTCAATGTATTGAATGAGATAATGATTTATATAACTCAAAATTAATGAATCGTTATTAGAAAATATATATTAATTATATATACATATTTCCTTTCATGAATATCTGAAATTGATAAATAATCACATCGCATTATGGAGGTGGCGATACACATGTTTGAAAAACTAACATAATAGTTTTCCAAATGATTAGAATGTAATAAGGTAGATAAGTTTTTATAATTTTAGAATAATAATTATATCATTAGAAAAATTTATATAAATTATACCAATAATAATATCCATCGATTATGTGTGGTGATGAAAAATGAACTATATTTCCATGCGGAAATGGAAAGTTGTATGTACACCTCATTAATTTATTATGTTTAAATTTTTGGGAAAAGTGAGAGAATAACATTAGATTTAAAATAAAGATATTATTTTATTATATTTATTATAACTATGGTATTATTTTATAATAAATATATAGATTTAGGGTAGTTAAAAGATGATATATACTGAATGTTTCTGGGTAAGATGATAACCACTTATTCGATAGGCCTCCTTTATATCCCCCATAACGGACCACTTTAATGGTCTTTTATGAATAACAACCAATATACTTCATCAATATAGAATTTTATAAGTAAATAAAATGTTTTTAGTTGGACATTAAGAAAAATATAGTGTAAATATAAAAAAGTAAGGGTTCACTTATATATATAAGGGAGTTGCAATCTGAGAATTTCATTAAAGATTAAAATATAATAAAGTCAAATTTTTCATAATTTTATATAATATAATTATAAATAAATATAATTTTTTATTTTATTATAATGAAATATAAAAATAATATTTTTAAATGTTTATATCATGTCTATAAATATAATTTTTTTTAACTTCTTAGGTATCCAATTGTAACATTTAAAGTAATAACTACATATCCACTCTTAAATAGATATGATTTTACATATAGGGTAAAAAATCATTAATACATTTTTATTTAATTACATTGGTTTCTTTTTTTATTCATACTTCTACACATTCAAGTTTTTTATTCTATATAAATAATTCATTATAATATTATTTTACTTAAAATTACATTATTGTCATATATATCTATTTGCCTAATTTATCATCAATGAGACCATAAAAAGGAATAATTTTAAGTTTAATTGTTTTTGAAATTCCTATTATGTAATATTAAATAATTCAAGTATTCTCCTAAAAATGCATCTAAATTTTATTACATTTATTATTTTTATACCATTTTTTTATTTCTTTATTAATTGATTCATGTGTTGCTAGTATTGAGTAAGAATATATTCTAAATAATATATCTCCATAAATTTAATATATTACAATTATTTCAAAAAATAATTCATATTTAAATTAAAAAATTATAACACGTGTTATCCTTTTTTAGTACATATTTAACAATTTTAGAGATATTAAAGTCAACAAAGTGGCATTTTGGAATCTTCATTACATTAAACTATCTAAATAACATTATGAAACAAAAAATACAACCAAATTCCATATATTCTAATTTCTATTGATAAGGGTCTAATTGATCCCATTTGAAAAATTAAAGGTATGTTTTGAGTGGATGGTTTGACCTTATATCATTGTTTTATCAACAATTAACCCATTTTACCTTTATTTGGCTAAAAAACTAATATGATTCAAATTCATATTGACCACAATTAGAAAAGGTGTATACAATAAAAATATTAACTTGTGAATAAAAATATCAAATCAATTTTTAGGTTTTCAATTTCTAGATGTTGTATCAATCAATTTATTAAGAAATTTTATAACACATGAGAAAAATTTTCATAAAAAAGTTTTTTCAGGAATATAGCTTATCTTTATAAAATTCATGAATATTTCTAATTGAAATGAATTATATTACATTTTTCTAAAATAAATTTCTCACATATTAAATTATAATTAATTAAAAATATGTTGGTAATTATAAATAAATTGATGTGATGAAAATATGATAGTATTCGTTAAAATCTAATTTTTTCAAAATTCACTAAAAAATTAACCAGTTCAAATAAATAAAAAATATATCATATAATGTAAATATTAATATTATGAAATAAATAATTTTAAACATTCGATAAAATAATTATTCCCAAATTTTCAGGAACTAATTTTAATATAAAACAAAAAATTATAATACAAATACTTTTTCCTGAAAATGAATTTTGAAATATAAATTTGTTTTAATAAAAACTCTACAATTATTTCTTAATCATTAAACAATAAAAGTTTTTAAGAACATTATATATTTCCTCCATTATTTAGCTACTCATATTAAAGCCAACTAATTTAATGTTTATGTTATAGTCATATTCTTCTAATATATCACAATTTTTTTATTTCTTGATATTATGTGTTAAATGAAGATTCGTCATTTTTATTCGGTTAATTTTTTTCGAATTTAAATTATTTATAATTAAATATATTTCACCATCTATATGTTGTCTCATTTTTTAATGGTTAAATATATTAGTATATCCTTGTGGAAAAATATAAATTCTAAATGGGAATAATAAGTCATCCTTTCAAAAGGGGATATGGAAGAGACAATTAGTTACATAGATGACATATAATTGGGTTATAATATTTGTATAAAATTGATGGAATTTTAAAATATAGACAAGGGATAATGAAAAAGTCATAAAAATATGTATGGGGTGATACATACAATTATCATGAGAATATTTTCAACCAAAAAATCACATATATTTGATTGGTGAAAATATCATCAATTCTTTGGAAATAAAGATGAAATTATAATATTTTATTTCCATACAATCCTTATAATATCGAGGGATTATTTAATTATCATGAAATATAAGAGAATAAAATATAATTACTTGATTTATTTCCATACATATATATTACATCATACTTCATTTTTTCTTTTATGATTTTTTACACCATCACTTAGTATACGAAATGAATACTAATGGTAAATTTTTATAATTCTTGATGATCTGATTATAACTAATAACTGTTCATAATATATATAAATGAAAAAATATCAATCCAAATTTCTCAATATATTTACCAAAACAATAATTATTAGTTTAGGTTATCCAATATGGTTAATCATACATCAACATAAAAAAATAATAACAATATTTTAACGAACAAAATCCCATAATTTTTTAACCATAAAACACTTCTAAAATATGTCTCACCAATGTAAATAATAAAAAAATTATTAGATGGTAACTAAACTACCAAAATTGTATTGAAATTAATACCCTAACCATAATAATGTAGGTCTAAATGAAACATTCCATATATTTGAAACCATCATTACATTTTCTCTTTAGGAAAGGTAATATCATCAATTACACGAAAACATCAATAAAAATATAAATTCTTTTAAGATATAACTCACTCATCATTTATTGAATAAAATAATATATTATTCGATGTATTCCATATGTATTAATACATTGTGTACTCTATAAAATATCACATAACAAAATGTTCATGAAATCATTTTTTAGTTCTAATGCTATCAATAAAATCCATGTTACTTTTTCAATAATATTATTTTCTCATCAAAATATTGTTATTTCATTATCTGAAACATATTATTTGTTATCATTAAAAAAGTAATTTTTTCTATAAAATGTCAACATTTTACTAAATAAATTTCCTAAGTCATTTTTTCCATGAAAAATATTCATGAATATCCATATAGGGAAAATTTTAATAAAAATCATTAAATGGTTAATGTTTCATATAAATAGAATAAAATTGGTATATTTACCTCTAGATAATAATTCTTGAATTCAAATACATAAAAAATTCAATCATTCTACTTAATTCATAAAAATGTATTTATTTCACTTCATATTATTCCTCAATACCTCATTCCATTTATATACTGTTCATAGTATCATTATCATTAAATATAAAAAACATTAATCATAATTCAAATTTGATAATATTTTTGGGATTTCCCCTTCCTATATTAATTTTTTGTGTCTTTATTTAACCAATTTTTTAAAATATATTGATGATGAATCCATTGGAATAAAATTATTATTATCCACTTTATTAACCAAACAATTTATTTTACGTACAAAATTAATTTCTCTACATCCTATTTTTATATATCCAAAATAAATTCATGTTCCATTATACATTTACTAATGTGGTTTTAAAAAACAATTGGAATATAGGAAAATGAATTTGTTCCCCCATAGAATTCATGAAAATCCATTATTTATTATTATGTTTTTTCAGGATACTGACCCGTAAAAATATTGCTAGACATGTAATAATATCGGTGAATAAAAAAATATAAACTATTTTGGATGAAATATATTTATCCAATATTATTATATTAATAACTGTAATCAATTTTTATCTAATAGTATGTATTAACATAGTTCTTCAGGTTTATAACCATTAACTAGAACATGAAATTATAGTGTGAGAAATAATAATCATATATATAAAACACATAATCATTATAAATATTTTTCTAAAAGAATAAATCTAGACAACATCATTTACTGTATTACACAATGAGTTAATCCTTACCCAAATATGTCATCATCTATTAATATAAATTGCAATTGATCAAAAAAATATTATTTATCCAAAACTATTGATAATGGTTTTTAAACTAGATGTTCTACATGGAAAGACACTCCATGAATCAGAATGATGGTTGGGATATTCACATACAACCTTTTTCATGTTTATTACATGTATATGCATTTATCCCCAAATGAAGTCAAAATGTATTTTACAAAATTTATGTTTTCTTATATAACCCTCTTAATCTAATCCAATGTAATACATTATTACATTATCCTACACATTTAATTATCACAATGTATTCCAATATTTTTTTCTAATATTGTTCTCAGAATATTAACCAAAACCTTACCTATGTTAAACTATATAATACCATTATTTTCTTATCAATATATAACGTATTATTAGATGGAGATTAAAAAAATTGTATTATTAAAAAAAATATTATTCCTATCTGGTGTCTTTGAAGACATGATTACACAAACATATTTCTCCTAGGATGTCAATATAGTTTTCTAATTTTATCTTTATATCTAGAACCATTGATAATTATATCATAAATAAAACAATTCTTCAATTCCTAGGGAATGAAATCACAAGAATTGGTGAGATGATATTATTAGTATGTCCAAAAATGGATTTATTATTTATTACCTAATAAAAACATGTGAACATGGTCATGATAACATTATAGTAACATTTTAATAAAATACCTTGCTTTTCGTACACCGTAATCAAGATTAATTTAATAAAGAATGGATGTTCATAAAACATGATCCATAAGTGGAATATGATTCATGAGACAATAACATTGATAAAATTATATAGTTTGTTTCATAAACATAAAAATAGAAAATTATTTCATTGGTATTCAATTCACATTAGAAGTTGGAGTGGACCTGATTAAGTAAGGGACCATATCCACTATTATAGTATTTAGTGTGAATAATGACTAATGATATGATTGTATGGGGTGTGAACCAAATAAATTAGAGGGATATATAATAAATGACACATATTCAATAGTATTTTTCTTATATATGAGTTACCCATGATCATAAAACATTAATCTTATGATAAACCATGAAAAGGAAACTCAGTTCATAAACATTATATCATTTCATTATATCATATACTGTGTAAAAGAAAAGGGTTAAATAAGTTAATTATCCCACTGGAATTATGTTGGTATCATAATAACATACTTAAATAACAATCACCATATTTTATTTGAAAAATAAATTTTATTGTTTCTGAAAAATAAATTTTGTTATTTGATAATATCATATCACTAGTAATACTAATGTAACATCTTTGATATTTTGATTATATAAAAATTCTTTTATAGGTTAACTGAAATATTTTTTTAGGAAAATAATCTTTTCATTTTGAAAAATATAATTTATTATATAAAAATTTCCAAACTTGTATGAAAAATGATTCATTTGAAAGTAACATTGGAATAATTTAATATATGCTTCAATGAATATATCAGCCATGATGGATGGAAATCATGTTCATTCTGTTAATGTTGAAATAAATAGTCCATCCATATTTTTAGTAAGCCTTATAATGTATCAAAATATTGATAGTACAAGTACGATCCTTTTAACACTTATTTTTTAATTCATATATTATTTAAATTTTTTTATTTATCATCATATATTCATAAGAATATTCCTCAAATCATTTTAAAAAAACATTGACATGTATAAAAATAATTTCTGATCAAATAATGAAATTCATTAGTTTTCCTTAAAAATATTAATTCTTTCCCTTGAGTACATAAAGTGAAAAAAATGAAATAAAAAAAGTTTTATCAATAAACAACTATAACAGAATAAATATAAAAGTATTTATTAGTAAATATTAATAAAATTTTCTTTCAATGGTAATTACATGATAAAAAATACGAAATAAAGAGATATTGAAGAATAATTCCAATTCATCTTTGACAAAATTAAAATCATAATACCTATAAATTAATAAAATCTAATGAAACATTAAATATTCATATTATAAAAAAAATTATAAATTTTATAAAATATCTTATGTACACTTAATAATGTATGATATGTGGAAAAAAACATATGTCCCAATGAAGACAAATTTACCTAACAAAACATTAACCTATGTTTTACATCCTTAGAAAACACAAAAAAATTTGTATAATAAATATTAATGTTAAATATTTATATAAAAAAAGTAATTTAAATTTTTTTAATATATCATATATTCAACTAATAAAATTTTACGAATAATATATTCTATTTCTTAACTAAATTCATCATTTTTCAGTTGTTAAAAGTTTTATTATTTTAGAATTTCAGTTTATCATTTTGGGTCCTTATAGTTTTATTATATTCAATTTATTTCTAGAATGATACTCATTAGAAAAATATCTTATATATTAAAAATATACATATTTTTATACATCCATGAGAGTTAGAGGTATAAAAATAAATTATGTCATTCATGGTGATGGTTGACGATAAATACACATGGACGTTGTTTTCAATTTTTACCTTAAAGAATAATTAAATGGTAGATAATAAAGAAACTTTTAGAAAATAATTCTTAAATAAAATATATCATATATATTCATTAAATCTCTCTTTATTCCCATAGAAGTAAATTAGGAACAAAAACATAATCAAATCACATTTTGGGGTCATACTCAACATGTATACATGAGTAACATTGTCGTAATCAAGTGGAATTGATGGTATCAATGTTAATATGATATTTTCATTATAAATGAATAATTCAATAATAGATATAAAAAATATATTTTCTAAATATCTTAATATCATTCCATGAAAATATGTGATGCAATATCAATTGTATCTCTTTTCAAAGAAGGTAACCCATCCATATATGAGATCTATAATTTCACTACTCATTTGAAGAAAATGTGAGTGAATTAAGGTGGATTCTTAATCTTAATATCATTCTAGAATATTTTTTTGACGAAGATTTTATTTCATTACGAAGAAAAAATATTTGTGGAATTATTAAATATAAAAATATTAATGTAGTTAGGTAATAATATTACAACTACTTCGGTATCCCTTTTTAAGATCCATTCTTAAGGGAAATTGGAATGATACATTAAAGACACTAGTAAAAATAATTTTTTATCAGTGATTATTCTATGATAACCTCAATGGGTTAGTTCTTTGTAGATGGTACACAGTGTAGTAAATAAGGGAAATTAATGGTCCCCCATTAACACTTATCTGATGTGCACTCTTAAATTTTATCAAATATTAAAAAATTATAGATTCATTCTTTATACAAATTCTTTTAAATTGATAGAGAATAAAGTTTATTATATGATATAGGTTAAATCCTAGAACCCAATAAAATTTGAAATTTTTTATGTGGAATTTTAATCCCTTCCAGTTGCATTAACCCCTCCATTAAACAATTTTATCCTTAAACATGATAAATACATATTTACTCAAAAGGGATATAATTTTAAATATTGGGTATACATTGTTTTATAAAGAGAACATGTATAAAATTTTAGGCAGTTTATAATTGTTCATTTTTAAATGTTATATTTTTATGAATTGTACAAAATTTAACACATTATTATTTAAAATAAAATTTTATTACTATTTTTTTGAATCTATTCATTTAAATTTTTATTATTGACATGAATAGGAAGATTAAATTTTATAATAATATTTTAGAACAACTCCATTTTAAAAAATATATATATAAATTCATGAAAATCAAAAATCCATCAAATTTTCATAAAATTTGGTATTTTTAAATTCAACTATTTTTTTCCATAATAATTTATTAAATAATGTGTTTAATTTCACGTGTTTTTAAGGTTTTAAATTCGACATAAAAATTTAAAATGAATTTCCAGGAAAAATAAATACTTCCACATTAAACTTAAAATTTATAATTAATATTATTCTCATTTTATAATAATGTAAAAAATTTATATATATTATAATCAAGAGAGTTTCATTTTGGAATATTCTTTACAAACAATAATCTAAATGTCCTTATCAAGCGAAAATGGAACTAAAATTCCGTATATTATAATTTTATATTACTGTTGTATAATTTATAACAAAAAATAATGTAAATAAAATTATTGAGATAAGTTTTTGACCATATCTCACAATTTTATCCCAATTGACCTTATATTAACTATAATTCAATATCAGAAAAATTATTAGGGTCAATATTCATAATGAATAAAGAAAAGGAAACTAGTTACCAAATTTTAACAACCTAATTCTAAATATGGAATCCGTGTTTCAATATTAAATTTCTATAATTTGATAGAGTTATTTTTAATTTGGATGCAAAAATTTCAAAATTTTATCATTTTCATTAAAATTTGTTTATAAGCATAATGTTTAACTCCTAAAAAGTCATTAATATTGCAGATTAAAAATAATCCATTTAAATTATTTTAAATCATATAGATCACATGTAACAATAATACCAAATCTAAAATAAAGAGGTACGTTATAGTTAAAATATATAATGAGAATAAGAAATAAAATATGAAAAAATATATATTTTCATTATTCAAAAAAATAGTAATCATTTCACAAAAACCAATAAAACAATCTAATTTTTTTCTAGATATTATGATTCAAAAAAATATTTACCTTTTATAAATTATAATTCATAATTTTTTTAAAAAATGTATTATAATATCCATTAACAAAATTTAATAAAATTTATCTGTAAGGAATCTACTTTTTATTCATTTATTTTAATGGTTGGGTCTAAGGTTTCATTTTTTATTATGAATGAAAAAACCACTTTTTTCTGGGTTGAGAGAGACTCATTACATAGACCGAGGCCCAAGTCCATGTGGCCTGAATATAATTCATTAAAGCCTATTCTCAAACTCATCTCATTCCCTCTATATTTCTTAATGTTCGATCCATTGTCTATGAGAGTGACTTACAATTATTAAAAAAATATTTTTATCATAAAAAATTTCATTCATTATCAATAATTAAAATTACATGTCACCACCCCATTAATAATACAAATAATATACGATTTTTTCTTGCAACAACTAGAGACATCACTCAATCGGATGCTCATCCTATCCCATAGATAATCCCCAAAGGAATTACTGATCCCCATTGGCATGTATAAGTGCCTTAACCTCAATGAAACAACACATGAGAATGATTTCAACTCAAAAATCATTATTAACTACTTATATAAAAATAGATAAATTTCTATCCTGAACCATTTTTACATTGAATTTTTACACAAAAGACACCCCTTTTGTTGGTTTTCTTGACCCATTAACAACAATAACTACCCTCCATCACAAGAAAAAAGTATAATACTATGTAGAGAAATTTTTAAATAAAATTAAACAACAAGAAACTATAAAAACATATATATTCATATAACATTAAAATAAATCATCTAATAATTAATCACATCACTACTAGGTTAAAAAATAACATATATTGAATCATACAGTTACTAAATGATGAGATATATGCATGAGCACTGAGATTTTCTCTATGAATTTTGAACGATAAATTATTCCCAGTTATATAATTATAAAAAGTTAAATATTACATTCTATATATAAATTTTAGTATATTAACATTTGGTTTTTCTATTACATTATAACAGATAATTAGGTGATTCTACTCAAACCCCATATTTCCTATTTACCTCTAAAAACATTTTTCAATGAATAACAAGCGTTCCATAAAATAATATTTCTCAAAAATATTGTGAGGAAATACGAAACTAAATGGAATTAGAAATATTATAAAAAATATAAAATCAATTTACAAAAGAATGGAATGTGGGGTAAATATAAAAATGTACTAAATAATGAGTTATGATTGAGAACCATTACATTGATATTACTATATATGTTCCAAAAAGCATGCTAAAATAGTGTAAATGTAAAACAGTTAATATGGGTAGTATAACGACCCATATGATATATATATTGATATTTTATGAAAATTGATGTATGCTCACTGTGAAGTATATTAATTTCATGATGTGACCATATATGAATAGTGCAATCAGAATCTACGAAACAAAAACAACGAGTTTGTAAAACATCAATATTGTCTCCAACTTAGTTCTTCATTAGTAGAATCATTTTTCACTCATCTTACATAATAACTTTATTCATGACCCTGGGGAAAGAAACATAAGGGTGAGGTCAAATTCTTATTTAGGGTAAACATGTAAAATATCAATCACATCATAATCATAATAATAAAGATCATAACATTTGAATGTCTTATCCTGGATATGAATGATCATGATGTCATGTCTTTGGATATAATATCATAATAATTATTAGTCATAATACTAAATTTATTAACATAAGACATTATGTATTATGGAATACACATAAGTATAAAAAATCATTTTATATTAGTCAATGATCATTTCCAAGACCATCATAGAAGACAATGTCAATTACTGAATCAGGTTTACTTATCCTTCCAGCCCTATATTACAAAACTGAATATACTTTTCATTCCATTCTTATATATATTATGAGATATAAATATTTTACAAATGTATTTGAAAGATAAATAGATCCCACCAATCTCATAATGAATCCTTTCTTATGTGTTCCACATGACATAATCATTCATTATAGCATAACCCAAGGAATAAAATGGGTTTCATAAACATAATTCCATCATAACATAATCCATGTAAAAAATGGATTTAATAAATATCAATCCATTATAAACAAAAACCAATAATACTATTACTAGGAATATAATCATGATCATATTTAATGAATTTCATCATAGATGGAAAGTATTTTTGATATAACCCATGAATCTATTTCTTGAGGAAAATATTATTTCTTCTTCAAACCTACTTTCTTTTCTGAAAACAGTGTGAAATTTTAAAATAAAATAATCTCATTGATAATAAACTTGATATAATTTAAGGTATGAATCAGGAAACTACTATTTCATGAATCCATAAAAATCCATTCATGCAATATAAATTACAAAAAACATTATTTTCATACTTTTGTCGAAGAAGTAAAAAACTACATCATACAGAAAACAATAAAATATTCAATCCAAAACATTTAATTAAAATTAACCAATGGGTAAAATAGACTGTAAAATTTTTAAGTTGATTATAAATAATATTAATTACTTATGAATCCTAGACGTGGATAATAAATATACCCCAGAAAATACTTACATATAAAAAATCTCAGATAATAATGAGATTGTGAAATTATCCCTTACCTTAGGTATAATATGATTTGTATGTATCTGAACCTATTGTATAATGATATAAATGATTATATTGACTTATTACATAATCATACTGATTTCATTGATATCATATATGATCATGTTTTCATCTATTTTTTCGTAAAATTTCATCATCACTCGTTATTCGGAAATTAACATCATTATGTTTTGATGCATGTTTGGTCTGATAAGTTAATCTTCTACTTCTTATGTTATTGGTATATAAATAATAGAATGATATAATTAAAATATATTTCATATTGATTCATTCCCTTCATGTATATAATCATGGTTTAATGAAGATCATATAGAATGAATTGCATCACTTCTTAAAGATGATAGGTCGTACATACCCAAAACACACGATATCATTCCCATTATTATTTAATGGTATTGAAGTGGATGGTATATAATATCTCAGATTATGTATAATGTTATAATAATCAAATATTTTTATTATTTTCATAATTATTCCCATCAACATAATAATGTGGTGGAAATATATTACACCAGGATGTGGAGATAGTAAGCTATACATACGCACGTGTGGTGATTTCATTTTTCAATTGATGGATAGAAGGTGGAATATGGTTGTTTCATAATTATATTAACATATCAATTTTGTATTTATCCTAATTATATTACTTTTTAATTAAACAACTAATGAAGATGATGAAAACGAATAAATAAATTTGAATGAATTAGTAGAATAGATTACCTCTTTCTTGATCTATATCCTCTAAATCCCTTCTTAGAGAACTAGATTTGGTCATTGTAGATGACCATAACCTCTACATGATAAATAGGGAAGTTTAAAAGGAAATAGGTGTAGGTATGGATGAGCTTGAAGGCTCAATGTGAACTGAATTGGTGACAGGGGAGGTTCCATTTTATAATTGAGGTGAGGGGCTCTTTTGGAAACATCATAAATAATAATTTATACTAAAAAAACGTTCCCAAAAACAACCAAAATGTAAAAAATTCGAGGATGAGATGATATATGTTTTTAATATCATCATCCAATAATTTTTTTTTAAATTATTTCTTTCAATTTAATCCTTATCTTTTTTAATTACACTTATTTATTCTATTTTATTTTTGACTATGGCAATAAGATAATTCAATATTAAAAGTGTGAAATAAATAATTTTTTATATTAAATGCACCATGAATAAATAAATTAGTATATTTTATCCTTATAATTATTATTATATTTTTTTAAAAAATTTAATCTTTTTAAATAATTTAATAAATTATTATTTTGATAAGCAGCCAATAGTAATAATTTTGACATTATTCAATTCCTTGATTTTTATAAATATCAACATAAATATATAAATTGGAACAAAAATCTTTATTATATTACTAGGAGGTCAAGGGCATCTTGAAAATCCATTGTACAATTTAGTTATCACAAATTTCATTAACTTTAATATTTCTAATAACATTTATTTTATAATTCTCCTGATAAAATAATTACTACAATAGTTTTATTAAAATATTTATTATTATTATTTTTTGAATAAAAATTAAAAATATAATAATATTACGAATATAAATATTAAATATTTAATAATAATAATACATTTAGTCTTATTTATCTTCTAGAAAATCCAATATTAAAAATTTAATAATTATTAAATTATGTTGGTGACAACTTTAACACCAGACTAAATAAAATAATATATGTGTCATAATCCTTTATATAAGGATTCCATGGGTCCACAACTCAAACCTTTTATGATTATGGTCTATATATACTCTACCAATAATATTTGGTCATGTTTTTGGATCTTCTTATGGGTATTATTATTTTAATAAAATCTATATTATTGATTTCTCATTGATTAAATAATTTCCGCATTGTTAATGTTCAAGAAATTAAGGTAATTGATTTTTTCCTTAAATGAACAAACAAATTGACATGATAAAGAAAAAAATTAAATTTTAAATGAGTATTTTTAATTAAATTTAAATTTTTTATAACCTTAAAAAATTCTTTACTTATGAAAATTTTACTCAGATATATTTAACTTTTCATTAAATAAAATAATTAAAATGTCCTAGTCTCATCTTTGTGTATTCCAATGGATACTATTTTTACCCAAGTATTATTTAGGTCGAAATATACCAAATCAATGATACTAAGAATAGTTTTAGGGTAATATTATAATAGTATTGTTACATTTAATTACTTTCTCTATCCATTAACAGTATTAATAAAATTATCGAATATACTATTCATAATGAAAAAAATAAAATAAATGTATTTAGATAATTTTAAAAAAATCATTAAAAATATGGAATCCATTATTTTATATTCAAAACACAGAAGTTTCATGAAAAAATTTAAAATTATTCATGTTGTCAGAAAGAGATAACTAGATTAAAAGGTTAAAACATTACAAAAGATTGAAATGTTTTTACATCTAAATTCAATGTGAAATTACTTAAAATGAAATAACATATATTTAAAGAAGAAAATTTATTCTATTTATACTATAAAACCACTCAATATTCTAATTTAACCATATATATATAATTTCAATTAAAAAAGATGTTTTCACATAAAATTTATTGTATTTAAACTATTTATCAAAACATAAAATTTATCAGAAAAATATCAAAAATTAATCCAAAGTAACATTTTATATCACTATTCAATATAAATTTATTATGTTTTCAAATAAAAATTGGTAATGATTCAAAAGCTTACATTAAATGGGTTTTTCGATTCAAATGTGAAAAATTACCCATTTAAAAAATATAGTTTTTTATACATCAAAGAGTGATTATTCATACACTAAGACTAAAATATCAATTGGATGAATAATATAAATATATTATTAATTATATAACTTATATAGCTCATTAGTTTTATTACCTATAGTAATTTACTCAAAATAATACTAATTGTTATTTATTTTTCATAAATAATTGATATCCAATGAATTCAAAATGCATTTACATAAGTTAGATATACTTATTCCCAATATCCTAATCTCTAGGCTATAATAATAATTTTATAAACAGGGTGTCACATGGATCGTTTAAACCCATGATTACAAGAAATTAAAGATACTAACATATTAAAAGTACTTAATGAAAAAATTTCTTAAAAACATCTGGTTGTTATATTCTACCCCCCCATAAACTGAACTTCACTCTCGAAATTTGTAATCTAAAAACCCAATGATAAGGATACCTATCCCTCATATTATCCTCAAGATCATACATAGATTCCAATAGATTGTGGTTCTTCCATATAAAATTATCTATGAAAGTGGTATTGTTTCATAGAAATGATTTTCTACGATCTAGAATCTCTATCGGTCGTACATCATAATAATGATCTTGCTCAAAAAATATGACATCTGACTTTAGTGCATGTGAAAGAGCAGGTGTGTACTTTTTCAAGAGATATACATGGAATACATCATGAAAATGATATAGATTCATTGGATGTTCCAATCGGTAATCTACCATCCCAGCACGATGTAGTATTTCAAAATGACTGATATACCTAGGGCTCAACTTCCCATTTCATTCCAAATATCAATACACTCATCTAGAGAGATATTCATAAAAATACATTATCACCCACTTAAAACTCTATGTCATTTCATTGGGTTTTAGTATAACATTTTTTTGACTCTCAGATTCCCTTATTTGTTTTTTAATTGATCTATCCTTTTCAATCATTTTAGCAATAAGATCAGGTCATATGTGCTTTCATTCAAAAACATCATCCCAGCAAGTTTGATTTCAGTAATTATTTCCAATGGGGGATTCGTAAGGAAACATATGAATAATGGTGTGAAATCTATTACTTTAGGAAAATTCCACCAATGGTAGATGTTGATCCCAACCACTATTGAAATAAATAGATTAAGCTCTCAACATGACTTCTAGTGTCTGATTTTTTCTATCATACTAAAAAACTATCTGAGGATTTAAAGTAGTGATGAAACATTACTATGTATCCTCAACATTCTAAATACTTTTCATAAACATCGAGGTAATCCTCGGTCCCTGATTAGATATAATGGATAGTGATACTATATGAAATCTTACCACTTCTATTACATATATCATTGCAAGATGATCAGGAGATAAATCAAATTTAATTGCAATTAAGTGTGTTGACTTCATAAGGTGATCAATTATAAACCCAATAGCATTATTGTCATTGGATCTTTTGGAATGTCTAACGACAAAGTTCATAATGATATTTTCCCATTTCTATTTTGGTGTGGGTAGTTTTTGTAACATCCCCTAATAATTTTATCTTTCTTCCTAAACATACTAAAAAACCATGCATCAAGAGAAATATTTGATAAAATATCTATTAATTTCATCACACCAGAAATACACTTTCTAGTCCCCATAAATCATTGTGCATCTTGGGTGAATAGAAAACAATGAACTATGAGCCTCATCTAATAACTCCTTTAATTCTAGTATGGAGGGAATACATAGCAGATTTGTGAACCTTATTATTCTATCAGAATCAAGGATAAATTCAGCATCATTTCACAATTAATTTTATAGATCTACATCTTTCTTCTACACCTCCTTATTCATCACTTGAATTGATCAATAATATTTCATTTGAGAAACATAATATTTTTACACTTCCTTTAAAAATTCATGATCTATCATTTTCAAATCCATAAATAGTGGATCTTTTGTTGGATCCACAAATTCCCTATCTCTTGAGATTATTTAACCCAAAAATGAATTTTCTGATGCAAAAAATCTCTATAGGTTATTTTTTTATACAGCTTCTCCTTTCTCATGATCTTCAATTCAATTATCAAGTGGTCTTCATATTATTCAAATCTCGTTAAATATAATAAAATAGTTGTAATAAAGAATACCACAAAATGATTAAAATAGTCTCTAAAGACTATATTCATTAGATCAACGAAGATAGGTGTAGAATTAGTATGACCAAAAGGCATCACTATCTATTCATAGTGTTCATACCTTGTATCGAATTCCATATTTTTTATATCCTCCATATTGGTCTTTAATTGGTGTTATCATGAATGAAGAGAAATCTTGTGAATGTATTGAGCTCCATGTAGTTTGTGGAATAAGTCATCAATGCTTGCAAGATGGTATTTATTCCTGTTTGTGATATTGTTACGTTCTCTATAATCAATATAGTGTCTGATTAATCCATAATTATTCTAAAAAAATATTTATAGTTTCTCCCCAAGGTAATGCACTACGGTGTATAAATCAATTATCAAGATTCTCTTGGATTTTCTTCTTCAATTCATACAACTCAATTGGAGCCATTCTATTATGTAACTCTGAAATAGGTATAGCACCCATTAAGAGATCTATTAATAACTCAACATCATGATTTGTTGGAAGACTTGGAAATTCCTATGAAAATACATTATCAAACACCTGTATAATAGGTGTATCCTTAATCATGAGTTTCTCCCAATCAATTTGTGATAAATAACCGTCATTTATAAGAATAAGGACACAGAAATTGGGTGCAATTTATTTTGGAAGTTTATATTCATCCATGCATTGATACCTGATCATTTACTGATCTAGAATATAAAATGTGCCTTCCCTTCCTTGAAAATTCATATGAGATCCAGATATAGAAATATAATACATTCCATGAATCAGATCAAATTCCACTATAGGAATGATCAAAATACTGTCAAGAAGAAATTTCCAACATAATTCATCTAGAGAATAATTATAAACATTTGATTTGACTGTTGATCCATTACGAGTTGTTATAGTTGACTCAACATCTAGTTGTTGAGGTAATACATCGATAACCAGAGAAAATTATTATGAATATAATATTGGGTATACTAAGAATCAAATAAATCATTTTCTACTTTTTATTGGATGGTAAATGTACCTTTCCCTACTTCATTATAATAATCCAAATCATTGATAGTTATTTCATGTGAACTTCCTTTTCCTTTCTCCTCATTATTTTACTAACAACGATCATCATCAATAACTATTGGATTAGGGAATTTATTGGCATAATGCCCCATTTCATTACACTTGTATCATTGAATGGTAGGAGGTGAAATCTGGGAAACCTTTTCTCTATTTATATAGTTTTAAATTTTTCTACCATGAAATCATCATTTTCTTACTAATGGACATCTATTACATGAATAAATAATTTAATAGCCCCATTATGAAAATTTGCTACATGTTTAATTCAAAACATTGAGAAAACGTGAAGACTCATTTTATTTTTAGTGTCGTATTTTTATTTTCCTTGGAATTCCATTATTCGTATCCTATTAAACCCATAGGTATGATGGGTTAATCCAATATCTATATCATTTTTGGGAGAAAAATTGATAATATCATCATAGCTATTAAAGTCACTTATGGATAATTCCCATCAAATACTTGTTTTTATGCCACTAAATAATTGATATTTTTTACTCTCATGTTTGATAATAATTATTGAAGTGTACCTTGAAATTATTTTAAAATTTACATCATTTGAACCAATGGATTCATCATCCTTTTCTTGTGTTCAAATAATTCCATATGCATATTTTTTCTATGAATACGAATAATTTGAAAATTGAGTTCTTCAACTCGTCTCATTCTTTGGACTCAATTACTTATCTATTACACGTATTATTGATATTATTGCACAATTTATTATCTTTAACTTCCAAATTAATATATTTATAAGATGACATTATCATGGTCAAAACACTATTGAACTACAAATGTCTTTTCAGTGGTTCTGGTCTATTGTTTTGAAACAGTTAGATTAGAAGACCCAATGGAAGTTGGTGGACGCTGCCTCATCATGTAGTCAACCAAATGTTTCTCCCTCCTACTCATCTTTGTATATCTTTCATGATTAATTTCATAAGAAATCAGTATGATCATAAAAAATTATTTGTTATTCTAGATCTTGTATCATTTGGATTATAGGGAGGACAATTATTGCATTACCATCGCATTCAATATCAACATGGTCCTTTTGTTTCCCATCTGTTAACTAAAACCATGAAGCATAGTGTGAGAAAAAAAATCATAATGGTAAACCCGCATAATAATGAATAAAATTTAATTTTAGGAAACTTTAGGTTTTACCCTTTGTTATTCATGGTCATTTCTAAAATATTAGGATTATAAGCTATATTTAAACTTATCCTTAGGATTCTTACTAAGGCATTCTCATCCACATATCAAATGGTTAACTATACATTTCTGTTGATACCCAATATAATGACCCATAAAATAAATACATGGATATCACATAAAATTTATATTATATTCACCAAATAATATAATAAATCCATTGGTCGAACTTATATGTATAGTGTCTATAGAACTCGGGAATCCAAATCATCTAGTTCATAGAACATCTACATCATCTCCAGCTTATTTCTTACCAACTAGACTTCATTTTGACTTGTCATACATAATATCTATCTTCAAGACCTGGGGAAAATAATCATATGAAATGGTTATATAAAATTCTCAGAAAGGGTAAACAAGGGAAATAACAATCATATCATTATCATAGTACATATGAATATAACATTTGAATGTCTTATCCAGCATATGAATGATCATGATATCATGTCATGCAATAAAATTTTATAATAATAAATTGTCAATTTCAAAAAACTATTGAATTATGAATTATGTTTTTTGTTATAAAGATAATATAAAAAGTCATTTCATATTGGTCGAGAATCATTTCCAAGGCCATCATAGTGGAAATATTCAATTACTGAATCAGGATTACTTTTTGTTCCATCCTTATATTAACAAACAAGATTTACCTGTTGTTCCATTCATGACTATCTCGAGAGATATAATTCTTTACCCAATACATTTTAGTTTGTTATAGGTCACACCCATCTTATAATTAAATCATTCCAATGTTATCCACAAAACATAAATCATTCATTATAGCATAACCCACGGAATATAATGTGTTTCTTAAACACCAATACATCATAATATTATCCATGTAAAACAATTGGATTTCATAAATATAATTCCATATTAAAAAATTAAGATATTATTATTTATATGAGTAAAAACATAACCTCATTTAAATAATGTCAACTTAAATGGAAATTGGATTTGATAAAACACTTGAAATTAATTCATGGGGAAAATATCCTTTCTTCTTCAAATACACTTTTTTTCTCAAACTACAATGAAATTTTAAATAGAATGAATTTAATTGAAAAAAATCATGAAAAATTTTAAACTAATATTCATTTAAAAAAGATATCTTGAAGCCATAAAAATCCATTCAGTCGTTATATATTAAGAAAAATTCTTCTCATAATTTTTTATGAAAATTTAAAAGGTACATTGTACCAAAAACGTAAAAAATATTCCTTCCATATTATTTAATATAAATTCACCAATGGGTAAAATTTACATTAATAAATTGTAGACTAATTGAAATAATATTCCATATTTACCAAACATGGATGTTGATGATAAATATAACCTAGTAAATACTTACACATAAACAATTTCATATATTAATGAGGTTGTGAAATTATCACATATCTTATATCTAATATCCTTAGAATGTATCCAAAAATCGAATATATTAATTTAAATGATGTTATTGAACTATTATAGAATAATTTTCATTTGTATTATATCATATATGATCACATTATCATACTTTTGTTAGTAATATTTCCTTATCACTCATTATTTGGATATTAACTGATTTATGTTCATATGCATTTTTTGTCGAATATGATCATGTACCACTTCTTAGGTTATTGTTATGACATTTACATAATTATATCAGTATAATATATATAATATTTATTCATTCCATTTATTTATATAATCATTTTTTAATGATGATCAGGTACAAGGAATCACATCACATTATGGAGACCGTAGGTCGTACATATGCACGAGTGACAATATCATTCCCAATATTGATGAATAGTATCGACGTTGATGGTGTATATTATTAAAAAATAAGAATCATGTTATAATAATAATAATTTAGTAAATATTTCTTTCATTATATCCATAAAAGTAATCTGGTGGTGAAAACTAGATTACATCACAATGTGGAGATGGTAAGCCGTACATATTCTAGCCTGGTGATTTCATTTATTGATGGATGGATAATAGGTGGAATGTGTTTTTTTATTGTAATAATATATTAGTATATTAGTGATACTGATGTTATTATTTTTTACAGAAACAACTAATGAAAATAAAGTATAATAAGAACGATGTTTGAAAGAATTGGTTGAAGAGATGACCTATTCCTTGACGTGTTTCTTCTAAATCTCTTCTTAAAGTACTAGAGTTGGTCTTTGAATATGACCAATACCTATAGAACATATTTTGGGTATTTTAGAAGTAAAAAATGGAAGATTATGGACTAAATTTAAGGACCAAGGTGCACTGAATTGGTGATGGACGATGGTCCCTTTTAAAATTGTTGTAAGGGGTAATTTTGGAAACTCCATAAATAATAATTTATATTAATATAAAACCCTACCGAAATAAAATCTTGAATTCTGTAATTTAGATGATGATATTAAATATGTTTTATATCTCATCTTCCTATATATTTGTGATAAGTATATCTATGAATTTAAAAATTAACTTTTTAATCAACTCATAGTTAATCTATTAAATTTTTTACTTATATAACAAATAATTCAATATGAACAGGGTGAAATATTTACATACTAGTTGTCAAATATACCATATATACATATATTATATCATTTTATTCTATATAATTATTAATATATATTTTTATAAAATGTTTAATGATTTCTAAATAATTTAGTAACCCCATATAATGAAAAATAATCAATTTTATCAATTTTATCACTATTGAATTCTTTTATTTTTGAAAACAATAATATAATAATATAATAATAAACCAAAAATTTTATTATATTCCTAGGAGGTAAATATTATAATGAATATTCTTCCCAAATGTTTTTTATTCAAAATGTTAATTACATTAATATAATTAATAACATTATTTTGATATTTCTATTAATAAAGTAATTACAACAAAAATTTTGTGTAATTATTTAATATAATAATTTTCTAAATAAAATTAAATATAAAATAATATGATGAATAGATTTTAGAATAATACTTTTATTAGAATTTTTATTATAGAAAATACAATATTTAAAATGATATACATCTAAAATTAGTAAAGTGACAACTTTTACATCACTATAAATAAAATTATATAATTGACATAATCCCTTATTTAAAGCTCCAAATTGTACATTACATGACCGTTGTAAGAATATGATAGATACATACTTGAAAAATATGATTTGTTCATGTGTTTTTATCATTTATGTATTATTATTTTAAAAAAACAATATTATTTATTTTTAATCAATAAAATAATTTCTGCATCATTAATGTATAAGATATTAAGGTAATCATTTAATTCATAAAAATTGAAAAAAAATTATAATGATGATGAAAAAAATTTATCATTAAAGTTTTCATTTGTAATATATTTTATATTTTGAACAAACATATAAAAATGTTTTTGTTATTAAAATTTGAGGGAGACATGATTAACTGTTCCTTAACTAAAAAAATTAAATGTCTAATCTCATCCAAATATATTCAAATGGATAGAATTTAAACCCAAGGATGATATAGGTCAAGAAAAACTCATCTAATTATATTAATAATAGTAATAGCTTATTTTATAATAGGATTCCTTCAATTAATTACCATGTTTACCCTTTTACTATATTCTTAAAAATTAATGATGTTACTATTCATAATACAGAAAAATGAAATAAATATTTTCCCATAATTTGGACCCACTGATTCCAAATATGGAATCACTTATTAAAAATTAAAAACATAAATGTTTGAATAATTTAATGAAAATTATTCTCATTGTCAGAAAAAATGAACCAGTTTTAACAGTTAAAACATTGCAAAAGATTTACATATTTTTATATCTTAATTCAATATAACATTAGTTTTAATTAAATAAATTATATTTAATGATAATAATATATATAATATTTACACTTTAAAACCATTAAATATTATAATTTAACTATATAAATTATTTCTTTGGGAAAATTTGTTTTCACATCAAATTTAGATTATTTTTACTATTCATCGAAACATTAAAGTTATCAGATAAATATCAAAAATTCATCTAAAGTAAATTTTTATATCCTAATCCTAAAAAACATATTTATGGTTTCATTTAAAAATATTTATACTGTTAAAATGTTTATTTAAATGTGGTTCTCTATTGAATGGCGTAAAATTACACTTTAAAAGAATATATGATCATATAAATCAAATTGGGTTTATTCATAACCTATTACTAATGTATCCATTGGATAAATATCAAAAGTATTTTATTAATTATATAACATATATACCTCATTAATTTTATTACCAAAATTTATTCACTCAAAAATACAAATATCAAATTGATTTATATTTTTTGTAAATATTTGATAGCTAAGGAATTCACAATGAATTTACAGAGGTTACATATACTTATTCCAACTAACCAAATGGAAAGGATATAACGGTTATTTTATACTAGTGAAGTATTTTGGTTCGTTTAAACTCATTATTGCATTAAATGAAAGATAATTAAGAATTAAAATTAACAAAATATTTTATTAAAAAAACTTATTGTTACAGGTTTTACTATACATAAATTGATAATACCATGTACATTATAAATTGGGAACCATTTGATGGTTTTTCGATAGTATCCGTACCCAATAACAAAATATTTACCATAAAATGGCCACACATAATGCTCAAACAACCTTTCTTATTCCCCATCCATGGGGGACATAGCCCATCTCATTTATATATAAATAGAATCTCTCTCTCAAACATCACTACGTTTCCTAGGATCCCTTGAATTAGCAAAAAATGTAGGTGATGTGGAAATTGCGAATACACATAGAAACATATCATCTGACTATACAACCATCAAACATCATCCATTTCATTACCCTCCCTATACTAGTGGTCTCTCATTGAAAACATCACATGAATAAATCGTTTAATGGGACCTACCATGCCATATCATTTTTTGAGTATTAAAATACAATTCCATGACAACATATTTTAACAGTGAAAAATTACAATACTATAGAAAACATGAAGTTAAATTTTCCATGTTTGAACCAACCATATGCATTTTTAAAATAATTGTTTATCATTTTTGTTATGAACAATCCAAATGGGACCCACTTCATGACTCCCCATACCAAGATCCAATTGGAAAGGGGTTGGTGACTAACATAGAGTAAATATATCACTAAAATGCATGGACATAGCTTATGTACATGTACACACAAACATATTGAATCCTGTAATATTTGAAAATAAAAAAAAACAATTAAACAACAATGCATGCATACATCTAAATACCATAACCATAGTAGAATAGGATGTAATAGAGCTAAAAAAATTCCATTTACAATCCCATAAAAACAGTGTCAAAAATGTACATGAAGATGGAAAATCAGGGAATACTGTCAGGATACCATTGGAACACACCAATGTTTTTCCGGTCTAACAATCAACCATCTAGTCTGGGTCCCTCATTGACTTTTTCATAAGGTCAATTTTCTGTAAAAGTCATGAAACATGTTGGAAATGCTCGTCCAAGGTGTGTGTATAAAAACCCCATAAGAGTCCCAAAAACCAAAATGGATCAATAGTAGAATAAGTCATCAATAAATATTTTTATTTCAATGTCACATGTAACAGGAATATCCCGATTTTAAAAAATACTATCTCATGTTTAAGAAAAAATTGTAATCGAAGCAACTGATTCCATCCTGAATGTTCCACAAATCACTCATTAAGGAGAACAGACCCCATGAGTTATATAAACTTAATAATTTCTATCTAAGAGGTATTTCACATCGAATCACACCATTAAAAGTATATTTTGTGATTATAAAGATATATGATACATTGATAAAGATAACAACAATGTCCATGTGGTATACAAATAAGTTAATCTAGTTTATCCTGAGATTATATGATCAACTCCCATATAGTGTTCATAAATATTATATTATGAACACTAACTAGGTTAAGAATATTTTTGATGATCTCACTCTGGGCCTCATCAATGCATTCCAAAAACACTATCTGGGATGTCTTGTTGAATGGATTGAGGTCTTATCTATAAGAGTTGACTCTATACTTACCCTAAGTGAATAGATATAGCGAACACACCATTAACGAATCATACACAATAAATTCAGGAAAATTGTTCCAAAACCATATTTAAAGATTACATGTTGAATAAAATGAGTATACAACATCTCCCTTCGACCCCATGACTTCACCATGTTAACAACCTAGGTTAATTTCTATGTAAAAGTAAATAGCTTGGTGATGCATGTTTAACTGTTATCATGTATGAGTACATGAAATATCTTATGTATGGATGACCTGGACATGTCCGTGTAAAGGTACAGAACATGAAATCTCCCATGTATTCAATCCTTTTTCTGTGTATCCTCAGAGGTACATACCAGGACATAAGATATGGGTTACATGTTTTGTGAAAATACCACACAATTTTTTATAACAAACATTCTCACAAAACATATTCTCCAATCAAAGGGAACCACAATGCTTGTAGATCCTAATTAAATTCTATGTTGGATGAGTCATTTCCTAAACTCCATATTCATTATTCCTCAAACATTCACACCACTTACAATGTTAGAATATAGACTTTATCTCACTCGAAATAACAAATCTAATCTATTCATCCCTCAATGTGTCTACTAACTATAATATGGCCTTCAAAACCATTTGGGAAATTCCCAACATAGGTTCCACTCATCGTTCGCATTCCCCACATGAATCAGGTGTCCCCAATTCGGTCTGATTTTCACACCAATACCATTACTTCATGGTCCATGAACCATATTGGGATTGAGTATACAATGTGGTATCATTAAACCACACTATTAGAATGAAATTATAGATTACTAATTATTATTATCAAACCACAACCAATAAATAACACCCACGATGAATGAATAATAGGAAGGAAAATTGCACATAAAAAAAATCCTGAGAAAAAATAACTCAAATTATGTACATATTGACCGCAAATAATTATAATTAGAATTAATAACGATGATATGATAATTAATCATGAATAAATTTTCCAGATCCATGAAAGAATATATCATATCTTGCAATATGAAATATCATCATATCAATATATTAGTTTTTTTATCATAGTTAATCATATCAATGATATATAAAATATAAATTTATAAAATAAAAACATGAAAACTCATTTCATGTCAATTTCAAATGAATAATAGAGAATTAATGTTATCATTATGGAGATCCTTTGATTCCTCTACGCATTGGTCATCTAACTTAGATCTGGTCATTTTCATCTAATTAAATATACTTTAATTCTATCAAATGGATCTATAATGATTTTTCGGGTGATTCTATTAACCCCACAATTTCTCCATAATTATGACTATAAATAAGAAGAATTCGGTTTTCATATCAATGGCTAAATTAAATAATTTATATTTTTTTATATTATTTATCTTATTCTAATGATGATTTTTCCAAAACATCCCCTCATTGAGAAATTTATTTACATGCCATGGGTAAAAATAATGATATAAAAACTATAATTCCAATAATTGTTATGATCAGGGTCCCTATTTAGCTGTTACTTATATTTTTAGGAAAACATGATTCTTGTTCTATTAAATTTATGAAATATATTTAAAATATTAATTCTATGAACAATGTTCTTAAAAATCACAACGTATCTTAGAGTGTGTTATTAAATATAATTCATACAATATAAATACATAATATATGGAAATATGATTCATTTAATCCTCCCATGTGGATTTACATCCCAAAAAAATAGGGTGCTAAATAATGGAAGTGGGGTACTGAGAGCTTATCTAAGACTCTCTCTCCCATGTGATCACTTAAAGATCATTCTATTACCACTGAACACTCACTAGCAGAATCAATCACCAATGAAGGATCTTCTAATATTATCTTCAATTTCTACTGGTTACTCAATAAAGGTATCTCTATCCTCAAGTTCCATATCACCCAAGCCAATTACATGTAATGCGTCATGCACATACATCATCTTCTATGAAATATATATGATGTTGTTAACCTAATCTAACATCGACGGTAGAGAAAAGAGGTAAACCTCCTCACCAAAATCTATTGAATATATTGAATGGTTCAATGAATCTCAGATATTTTGTTCCACCCTAAATAAATATCCATAATCCAGATCATGGTTAAAACCATAGGGAAACTGGTTGAACCTCCTCAAACTAAAAATTCCTCCATCGTATGACTACATAAGAATAATAATTTCTATGTGTATTCATCGTCTCCCCATGGATGATTTGAAACATATTTATTGTGGGTCATATCAACTCTCAGACTCTATGTTCTAAATAACCTTGGTATGTCATGAAATGTAGTGACTACAGTGTCAACAGTACTATGACACAAATTATGGAATACAGATGGGGGAATTGTAGATAATTTTTTTTCAAAATTATAACATTGGGAAGTGATCATCCCAAATATGGAAAATGTCCAACATGAAATCCATGATAATTTCCCCTAACACATGTATGGTTTGCTCTGTCATATCATCCATCTATGGGATAAATGAAATACACAAGTGTAATTGAGTACCAAATTCCTCATATAATCCATTTAAAAAAATAAAAAGTTAATATTACATTATGTACACAAATTATCATCGAGGTAACTCCAAGGATTCATATTTTCTCCTATATATAGAGGCATTGAAATCATTTTTTTACTCTTCTCACATATAGCCATGATGTGGGATGAGTTAGTTATTTATCCTATGATCACTTGGATAGATTTATGTCCTATAGAAGTATGTTGTAATACCATCTTGATGTCCAGGGATAAACCATCCCACATATACTATCAATGCATAACATGTTGACATAATCCCACAAAAATATGGTTCTTATCCATAACTTATAGAAAACTATGGATCAAGAGACAGTCTATGCAGCTCTATTATTCATTCCTTGCAACCAAAATTAAATTAGAGATATTGGGACATGATTTAGAAATGTTGATGCCCCAGAAAATGAAATTTATGAAAATATATTAAATCCTACTCCCACAACATCATTGGTACCGTCGTGAATCATACAAAAATGAAATGGTCCCAAACATCATAAAATCCATCAAGAGCATGTTTAGACGATATCAGAGTACATAGGGAGACAATGTCAATATAGGCATGTTGTGAAACCCTTAATCACTATAAAAATTGATGGTTAATAGCCATCAATGAGAGATAATATGTTCTATCTCAATTCACAAAGGACAAATGCAATGAACACATATATTATGACTCATTATTTATCAACATTGTAAAATATATCTTGATGATAAAATCTGCTACAACATTATATTATATACAGGTATAAATAGTTTTATTGTTTTTATACTAGATGAAACTAGCTATCATATCTATCTCAAGATATGACCCTTCTGAGAGATGATACACAAGACACCGTTGAGGTGAGAATAGATGATAAACCACTTACCCATTTGGTAGTGTCTCCCCATATACAATGAAAATAAAACCACATATTACTCGAAATCATGGGTTATGTATTCATGGTAATGTTGTCTCAACTAACGTAAATCATATGAAAAACCACCATCATATTCATCAAAAAAACCAAGCCTAGTTCTAGATGTATCACATAACAATAATTATTGTACATCATTCTCAAACAATATCAATATAAGGAACCAACATTATAACATTACATAATATTGAATTAAATGAATAATTCACACTGATGATCATTTCTGGTATAGTGTTTTAGTGAATTAGGTCATAACGATTACATAACAACTTGAATATTACTTGTAGACATTACTACCTAGTATCAATTTTTTCATAAAATAAAAAATCTTAAAAAGAAACATGTATACTTCCATATTTTAGATAGAATGACTTTTCCTTGATCTCATCCTTGACCATATTCATCTTTAAGTCGTGTGGAAAACATTTCAAAAACATGGGATGAGAATAAAATGCTCAGTAAGGGTTATAAAATAAGGTATGAAAATATTAGCTCATCAATAAATACAATTCAATGAAACTATATTTTTCAATCATAACATACCTTACAAAATCATACAATTTATGAATAACACACAGAAATCATAAATCAAAAAGATTACTTATGGAATCCATATCATACTAACATTTCAGCTATCACAGCTACATAGGGATTTATACATGGAATACCCATCATTGTATATTACCTAATCTCTTAGGAGAAAATCATTTTTAACACCGCCATGTTACACAATGTATTTGAGAGATATCTCAGGCTCACCCTCCCTTGATTTATCACGGAACCACACATATATGTAAAAAAATGCCCAATAACCATTAAATAATTATATGACGCATAAAAAGTATAATGGAAATATGACATTTCCACATTCCAATTTAACAAATCAAGATATTGAAATAAACAATGCTTTATCAAATCATTTTCAAACCAATTTAAAAATAGATTTTTGAATAAAAGTGTCCAATATAAAATTGAATATTTTAAATGAATTATCATTTGAAAACATTAATTTCAATATAAGGAAATCCTAAAACCCATTTTGAAAACATGGACTTTAATGATAAATATTTAGAATAATAATTATTTAAAACATTTAAGAGGATATTTTTGTTAAAGAGTATTCTAACAAGAAGAGAGACGCTCGAAATAATATAGATGAGGAATAAAACTTATTCAGAACTTTATAATATCATGATCATAAAAATAATCATGATATAATATGTTAAAGGATATTATATACACTATATAAGAGTGAATTGGTGCATAACAACAATGAAGTCTCAATGGAAATCTAAATTGAGATTAAATCACTTATAAAGATGGTATCCTTAAATTAAGGACAAATAAATCACATAATTATGTGTGAAAAATATAAATATACACAATAAAAGTGGATATTAAGTGTAAAACAGTCAAAGGACATTCACAAATATTCATAGGACTAAATATTCAAGTACATGATGAACCCAAAGAATTGAAATTGGGTTAAAATGATCCCTTGTAAAAATTCGACAGCATAACGACATCACATTAAAATTCATAAATTGAGTTGATGAGATAAAAAGGGTATGTAATCACTTGGACATAATTTTTAAATCAATAAGTATATAGTAGAACATATCCCAATATAATACAATGTAAATTAACGATATAACAAAATTAATTCTTTTAAAATGAGGAGGGTGAAAGGTTCCCTTACTGATTTGGTATCTTACAAAACATATGCCACATGATAGAAATATCATAAAATTAAGATATAAATACTCATAAATGAAATTATATTACACAAAGAGTACAATAATGGGAAGTATATACATCACTCAAAATGAAATAATGACATATATAGAATGAATCTCATAGGAATTAATAGCGAGAAAAAAAATTACATCATTGTAATCAACTGAGTCGTATGAACAAAAGCTAATAACCAAGAAATGAGCCACATGATACCATGAATATAATGAAAATAATTATTATATATATTAAATGGCAGTACAGAATACACCACATGCAATGAATAAGTGGCGAACAATGGAAATCTCACAGAATTAAAAGTGAGAAAAGAAAATCCCTTACCTCGTGTCCGACTTGACTCGTTTGTTCCTTGATCATCCTGAATAATAAACTAAAGTTAATTTCTACATTCTTAAGAACCATTTTCAAGTTTATTATTCCTTCTATACCACTTATTTCCATGTTATAAACATTTTGTAATCATTAATGTTAATAATGTTCGTTTTGTCGATATTTGGTACTTGAGTCAAAAATGGACTTCTTATAATTACAAGTTGTTCACATAGTAAAAATTAAATTATATCAAGAAATATATTCATGTGTTATATATCATATATATCATATATATGTAGTATATAAATGTATTTATAATAGTACATTACTTTTTAATGTAAGAAATGAAATGCACCGTTTATGGAGACGGTAAGCCGTAAGTACGCATGAACGCTACTATCATTTATATTTATTATTTTATTGGAATTAAAACATAATTATACATAGTAAAATTATAATTCGAGTATAATATCATATATAATACCATTAAGTCCATCCATTATACATCCCACATATGGCATTAACGAGTCATATCACTTTGAGGGGGCGTTAGTCCACCATTCCTCAAATAAAATTATCGCGTTTACCCATAATGGAAGCCTTAAAGGTAGGATATAAATGAAAAATACAGAAGATAAAAAGAAAATATAAAAATAATATACATCATATATAAATAAATTACCATCTTAATGGCCACCATGAGAGGCGACAGAAGATAATCAAACAATCATCGTTTTGTGAGGCGTTAGTTTTCCACCCACATAAACAATATATTCATTACCCATTAGATAGAGGTTTGAGTAAGTGTAGTTAAAATAATTATAATTACAACATCCTAGTATATTTAGGATACTAATTTTGTTATAACAGAATGTAATAAAAAGATTTTAGGGGTTGGAGAAGTAAAATAAAATACAATAAGTTTAGTGGAACTATTACCTTTAATTTGGGTAACTTCCTCTGGTTTAAACCAAAATTACTTCTTGAAGTGCCTTTTGCCTAATGTTATGATTATAGGAGGAGGAGAAGTATGTATGATGTTTAATTGGGAAGAGTTTGGATGATCCTAAAGGCATGAGATGTGATTGGAATTGTTTATAAGTGAGGGCTTTTTATATGGGGGAGGAGGGGCTATTTAGTAAAGTGTGAGAATATTATTTTATTATATAATGAAATTCGTTTTATAAATGTCCAAAATAATTATAGTGGAAAATAAGATGACTCATGGTCGAAATAAATACAGAAAATAATAATTGGACATGTTTGGGATGTTATTTTAATATTTATAATCTTATTTATTTAAATGATTTATTAGTGAGGTAAACACTACATCATTATTGTGTCATAAATAATTTAATTTATTCGATATATAAAAATAATAAAAAATACAATGATGTAAGAAATATTTTTAGATTTATAGTGAATAATTATAGTCAAAAATATTAATTATAAAACAACATATAAAATATAAAATACTAAAAGATTTTTGTTTATGTCATTTTGGGCATTACATTAAATTAATTAATCTAATGTGTAATTATCATTCATTAGTGGCTCCATGGAGTCCTAAAATTGACCCAAGGATGCCCATGGTCGGCCATTACTCATCCAATAAGGATAAAACAAGTGTTAAGGTAATGTTTAATTATTACAATATTCATTTTACCTTGAATTACACTATTTACATTAAACCGTGGTAAATAAAATCAAAATATACTATCTAGAAAAATATTATTTTCAACTTATTGAACCACATTTTACTTACTAATAACAACCATGTATGTAAGATTTTCGAAATTCAATTCACAGAAGTGGTAAATTTTAATTTAAATGAAAAAGTCAGTTTTTTTAACTACTACTAAGTGGTTTCACTATTCATCAAAAATTGATGTTTTTCAGAAAAATACCAAAAAATCAGCCTATGATATACTTGATATTCAGAATTCAAAAATGATTTCTATTTTGAAAAATTTATAACATAGAAGTGCAATTAATTAATTTAAAATTAATTCACATTGCTAAAACAAATAGTGTGTTTTAAAGAAACAATAACTATCAATAGAATAAAATTGTTTATGTCGAATTTCAAAGTGAAATTAATTTAAATGACCCAAATTGGATTAAATTGTAAAAATATATTCTAATTAAACTTTATTACCAATTAAAAAGATAATCTATCCATTTAAATAAATTAGATTAAAATGTAGTTTTGAATTAATATACAATATTTTCACTAATCATAAAAAATTAACATTATCGGAAAAATTTCAAAATGTTACACAAAGTAAATTTTGATGTCCCCGTTCTAATTATGGATTTTATTTGGTCAAATAGAATTTATAAAAATGAAAAAAACTATATTTGAAGATGGTACTTCATCATAAGGGGGTAAATTGACATTCTACTGAATATTATAGTATTAATGCTTAAAATTAGATCGATTAATATTTTAAGCCCCTAAATTTTATTGGATAATTGTAGTAACATTTCACAAACATATATAATCATATGTTACATAGTTTTATTCATTCAAGCCAATACAATCGCTAGTCATTAACTACCATTCCTAATAATAATATTATATTTTTATTGTACAACATAAGATTTCAAAGAAACCTGTGGTTGTGTATCTAGTATACCATAAAACATAACATCCCCTTTAATATAAAATTAATATTTAATTCAAAAATATTAATAAATATGAAAAGTGTATTATTCCATATTTATCTGGGATGTTACATCCTTCCCCCCTTTGGGAATTTTATCCTCTCAATTTTAAAACTGGGCTTGGAAACTTCAGTAAATATCCCACATCGGAAAAGTGTCAGTAAAACTATCACATTAAAATAATGAAAGAAAATTACAATGGTCACCCGAGATAACCCATACTTGGATTCCATGTATGAAAACATGGATATGGAAGAGAGAACAAACAGTCATGTTCTGATGGAGAGAGATAGAAAACATGATAAAAGGAAAGTTTACCACCGGAAAATCACATACATATGATGTGTTAAATGGTGTTTAATTATCCAGTAGGAAACGTATACCAACAATGTTTTTGTTTTAAATTTATTTTCCTAATTTGGAGGAATTCGTTTAGTACATAGAATTATAACATAAGGAAATATACTTACCTTTAATTAGAGTTTCATCCTTTAATAAGTTTCTACTAAAAACTAATATTTTATCCAAACAAAGAGCATTAAAATATACATGGTCACACCAAATGCACAAGAATCATCTTCTTGAGAATAAAATAATCCACAAAATAAAAACTATATATTTCCCTTGTCTTTAGACATCAACTAAAACGAAAATAGTTAGTGTGAGATCAGAAAATACCCAAAAGGTTAATATTTTACAAAAATAAAAACTACTCTTAATCTCCAAAATTTGTAAAACAGTACCCAAAGTTCAACCAAGACCATTCAATAAAAAACGATCCATAAAATTATTCAAAACTAATCCAATCTAAGATTGAAATGAAAATCTCATAAGCAGTTAATTACATAGTATTCCAAGATAAATCTTATCATTTATCACCAAATAACATCAGTTACTCATAAAATCTCATATTAAAAAGAAATTACCCAAATCACATATTCTCCATGATAGGTTAGTCAGATTTATAAATAATCTTAATCATCATATGTCCACAATAAAAATGTAGATTATTTCATACTAATATTTTAACCATTATTCCATAATAGAAATACTATAGTATTATATATTCCTTAGGAATATAGTGTTTCCTCAAAAGAGAGAACGTCTTCCACAACAACCATTATCACTTAATCACAAAATCATTTTTTATACTATGTATATCCATTTGATGAAACATAAGTTCCAAATATCAACTTATTCCTGTTCCATAAAAACGTTTTACTAAAATAATAAGTCATACTAACCACGGACTACCACTAGGATAGTGGTAGGTGATACACCCTTTTCGTCCTTTATTTGTGGGTTCAATTCCTGCAGCATTAACAAATGCGACGGGTTGTCACCCATCCTATGGGTTGTCCTAATTATAAAACTCAAAATTAACCCTAACATATTTTAACATCAATAGTTTCTTTATACCTTTAATTTTCATCAATATTCACTATGATCTCAACATCTTAATTATTGAAGTATTATTTCACCACCATATGTTAAAATAAAATGATCCCCAAAATGAATAACATCATACCATGATCATGGTGTCTATTTGGTTTCATCATCATCTTTTTCACGTCGGTAGAAGGTCCATGTATTGTAACAATGATTTAGAGATCCTTAAAATTCATTTTCATCCTCCATCCAAATATACCTTGTACAACATGGATCATATGGGTGTTCACAGAAAAAGAGTTTTGGAAAATATTCATGTATGACATATAATTTCAAAAAAAATGATAAAACATGATTTCTATAAAATAGTCAGACCGAATGTGAGTTGAAACATTCAATTAATGGTCCTTATAAAATACCATAGGTATGTTCTGAGAAACTATATTGTAAAAGACAATATTTATAGGTTGTTCAAGGGTCTGCTTCTTCAACACCTTTTTATAAATCATAATATGCTTCAAAATCTCTTGATATTGTAAAATATTTAAAAAAAATGCCTTGATAATATTTACCTTTTCTTAAAAATATGAGAATATTATGAAAATAGGATTTGTCTAAATAAAACCCATGATCCACAATGATAACGAGGTATAGTGGAGTTGTTTGATATTGCAAACAACTAATTTCAAGTGAGTTGATTGCTAGAAAAAGTTTCACAATCATCTGAACATGACGTTTCTATAATTATTGCAAGCTTCTCATTAGGAAGAGATAGGAATGTCGTTTGAGATTCTCTTCCTTCCATTTGTAACTGACATTCCTTAATCGAAAAATGTTATAAAACATGGATTTAACTGAAATTATATACATTGGGACTAACCATGTGTTTAAAGAAAACTCATAATCCCTAAATATGTATAAACCAACCTCTGATAGCAACTATAAGGACCTGACCTTATAACATTACATTATGTTGAATTAAATAATTAATTCACTTTGAGGATCTTTTCAGGTTTAGAGTTTTAAATAATTAGACCATAACTATTACATAACGAGTTGAATATTACAAGTAGACACTACTACTCAGTATCCATTTTTTTTATAAAATAAAAACTCTTAAAAAGAAACATGTCTAGTTCCATATTTTAGATAGCATGAATTTTCCATGATCCCATCCATGACCCTGTTCATCTTTATGTCCTTTGGAAAACATTACAAAAACATGGGATGAGAATTAAAAGCTTAGTAAGGTTTATAAAATAAAAAAGGAAAACATTAGACCATCAATAAATACAGATCAATAAAACTATATTTTTCAATCATAACATACCTTACTAAATCATATGATTTATGAATAACACACACAAATCATAAATCATAAAGGATACTTATGGAATGCATATCAAACATACATTGTATTCATCAAAGCTACATAGGGAGTTACACATGGAATACCCATCACGGTATATTCACTAAATCTATTAGGAGAAATATCACGTTTACCTCCGTCACGTTACCCAATGCATTGGAGAGCTATCTCGAGCTCACCCCCTAGCAATATCAAGGAACCACCAGTATATGTTAAAAAATTCCCAATAACCATAACATAATCATAACACATATCACATGTATAAAGGAAATATAACATTTCCATATTACATTATATCAAATCAAGATATTGAAATAAACAATGCTTTATTAAATCATTTTCAAAACCATTTAAAAATATATTTTTGAATCATTGTGTCCCATACCACATTGAATCTTTTAAATGAATTTTCATTTAAAAACATTAATGTTGTAACGTCCCCGAGAAGGTATCCACTAAACTGGTGCTCCGAGCTGGGTGGTTACATGACCTTAAGCGTGCCTCCACGTACGCCAAAGGCTACCGACTAGCAGCGGGGGTCTAGGTGGTCAAGTGGGGAGACTATACACCCATTTTATCAGAGTAAGCCACAAAAGAAATATACCAATAAGAAAAACATAAACTAATAAAGAAGGAACATGTATAACAACCATTTCCAAAAATAAATATGTCATGTTCTACTACAAGTGAAAAATTGAACAAAAACAAAAAATAAGGGCAACGACCAAAATCCACAAAACAGCCTCGACTCCAAGTCCAGATCCTCCACCAAGTGCTACCCATCTTCACTGAACTATATAGCAAGGACCCCTACCCATCTCCTGACCTGTAAACATGAAGTCTTCTCGGGTACCCAACAGCGGCCCGAATAGGGTGTGAGTACAATTTTGTAGGCCACCACCAACGGTGTCTACAAAATATCCAGTATAAATTGGTAGTTCATGCAAAAGGAATATGAATGATAATTTCTAAGTAATTAATTAAGGTGGATTTAACAAGTTCAGGACCAAATCCATTTCCACTTCCATTACCATTCATTTCACACCACTTATTTACACTTACCATTTCATCACACATCCATGGGTTAATCACATACATTGTGTTACATGGTTCTAAGGGAAACAATCACCTACAAGAGGGTAAACAGATTTTTATCCTATATCAGTAGGACTAACCCCCTTACAGCTACCATATCCTCACTTTGAAGCCTCAGTCCCGGTGGATGCAACCATTAGGAGAATAGACCCTCAGTCCCCATTTCTAACCAATGCATTTAGGGTGGAGTTTAGAACCTCAGTCTTAGCTCAACCCATGGGCTTAGATCCTCATGTCATACCCCACTCTACGAAGCCATGTGCACAAAATTATATATATATTTATAACCATCAACCATCCAAACCATTTCCCTTTGGAAAAAACTATTCCCAACACCCCACAAGGAAATCCATATCATGACTTAACCCATTAACACATTACCATTTCACATCATTTAACCATTCACCCAGTTCCCATGTGTTATGCCTAACTCACTAAGCATTTAACACTAGACCCATAACCTATCCATTATTGTCTTTAATCAGTATACACATTAACCAATATAACACGTTCATCATTTACATGATTCAACCATTCATGCCACCATGTTTATCAAGGTATCTACAATTCACTACAACAAGGTCACTTGTTTAAAAATAATCCCTAAACCTGGGAAAAGCCTGCACATCCCATGGATGGCCCAAAATTAGGTCATGTGAATCCAAAAACATCCCAAGGGGATCATGAGGGTTCCCATTAGCCATTTTAAACATCATTATTACCAAACATTCCATGGTTATTCAAAACATAACCAAGTGGAAACAAGAACACACCTAAACATGCCGAAATCCCCAAATAACTATGGGATATCACATGTAAACCACCTACCTCGAAACCGTGGTTGAAAACACTCTCAATCGAGTCCTTAGACCTCGATCCGACCAACCTTTGAAGCTTCAACCGAATAACTCACCAAAAAATAGGGTTTTAGAGTTTTGGAACAAGAAGCAGAGAAGATACAAACCCTAAACCAAAAAGAGAATCCAGGATGGGATTAGACGTACCCGGAGCTTCGATCCATAACCAAATCCGATCTAAACAGCCAAGAATCGAAGGATAACCACCATTGGGAAGCTTGGGTCGGCCATGTTCATCACTAGGGTTTAGAGGGGATGAATGGAGAAAATCCCGAGTTGGGGTTTAAAATCCCGGAGTGGAAAACATGTAATTTTTCCCAACTTTAAGAGGTCGTAGGGTTTGGGCCACATGGTTTGACAAACTATTCACAAACCATGTGCATGCCACTTTCTGAAGGAGGAGCGGTCGCACCGTTTTCCTAGCCAGGTCGCACGGTATACCTAGGCAGTGCGCAAGCTGTGTGCCCTGCCTTGTCTTGCCCTGATTTGCATTCTTTCATTCCCCGAGCCCCCAGAACACCCCCAAGGCATATCATACTTTCAGAAGACATCCCATGAAACCCAAAATAAGGGATTTAACCAAAACATAATGAAAACATACCTTTCCAGAATCCAGGATCTTACAACCTCCCAAACTTATACTGGCTCGTCCTCGAGCTGAGTTTCCAAGCCTCATCGACCCACCGAAGAGAAGAGTTCAGGCCACTGAGCCCACATATCCAATTCTCGCTCCCATGTTTCTTTCTTAACCTACCCATGCTTCCATAGTACTCACACTAATAGCACAACCTTACCACGCAAGACCTTTACACTACGATCCACCACACGCACCAGATGCCCGTCAAAGGATATATCAGCCCCTAGATCTACATCCTCAACATCAATCATGTGAGATGGGTTAGGGTGATACCATCAAAGCTGTGACACATGAATCACATTGTGCATCCCACCATAATGTTGTGGAAGAGCCACTCGGTAAGACACTGGTCTGATCATCTCCACAATCTCAAAAGGTCCCATATACCTGGGTGCCAACTTACCCTTCTTTCGAATCCGACGGTGACCCAACCTTGGAGACTCCTGAAAAACACTTTATCATTCTCCCCAAACTCAAGAGATCTATGCGTACGATCTCCATACGACTTCTGCCTACTCTGTGCTGTAGCCATCCTATTCCTAATCAACTTACCTCTCTATAAAGTCTCATGTACGAGACTTGGCCCCAACAACTCAGATTCACCGGCCTCTAGCAAAATCAACAGAGATATACACGACCTCACATAAAGTGCCTTAAATGGTTCCATCTAAATCGTAGCCTGAAAAATTTTGTTGTAGAAAAACTCAACTCGCGATAGGTGACTCTCCCAAGAATCACCATGGTCCAAGAAACATGCTCTTAACATGTACTCCAACACTTGGATTGCACGCTCCGACTGCCCGTCCATCTACAGGTGGAAAGTCATACTAAAATACACCTGCGTACCGTGTGCCATATGTAACCATTTCCAGCAACGCAATGTAAAACGTGGATCATGGTCTGAAACTATGGTCTGCGTCATCCCATGCATCTGCACTATTTTTTGAACATACAGCTCACCCAACTGGTCGACTGTAAAGGTCTCTTGAGTTGGTAAGAAATTGTCCACATTTGTTAACTGATCCACAGCCACCCAGATTGCATCATTCTTCTACGACGTCCTCATAAGACACACGACAAAAACCATCGTTACAGCATCCCACTTCCATTCTGAAATGGGCAATGGATGAAACAGAACACATGCGCATTGATGCTCGGCATTCACCTGTTAATAGGTAAGGCACCGTACCACAAAGCCCGCAACATCCTTCTTCATTCCAGGCCACCAGAACTGCCTTCAGAGATCACAGTACATCTTGGACAAACTAGGATGAACTGCCCACTTTGATGAATGGAACTCTCGCATAAACTCTTCTTGCACACACTTTGGCACAACCTCACGATCACGAACACGAACAACATCATCCCACCCCAACGGCCCATCTAGAAGGTAGCTCCCTACCATTCTGATTTTCCTTCATGGTCAAACACTCAGGATCATCAAGCTAACATTCCTTAACTCATCTAAAAAGCATTGAATCCATCATTAAGGAAGCAGGAGTGACCCGACCATTCTCCTCCTGCACCTCCAAGTGCATCTTTGCAAACAAATCCATCACATACCACTCGGTGCTGGACTCCTGAACCACCTGATTCTGAACCTTCCTACTCAGATCCTCAACAACAAAATTTATCTTTCCTAGCCTATACACCAACTCAAAGTCAATAGACATGAGATATTAAATGCATATTCACTGCCGAAGATTCAGATCCCGCTATAAGAAGATGTACTTTAAACACTTATGGTCAGTAAACACGGTAAACAGTTCTCCCAACAGATAGTGCCTCCACCACTTCAGGGCATAAAATACTGCAGCCAACTCCAGATCATGAGTGGGATAGCCCCTCTCATGTGGAGTCAACCTCCTTGACCCATAATCCAAAACCCGCTCATCCTGCATCAACAAAACTCCAAGTCCAATTCCAGATGCATCACAAAACACGATGTACTTCTTACCTAGTTCAGGTAAGATCAAGATTGGTGTGGTCATCAACTACTTCTTCAACTCTTGAAAGGAATTCTCACAGGCCTCAGACCACTCAAACCTGATTACATTCTTGGTTAAGCCTGAGAGTGGTGATGCCAAGGGAGAGAAATCATGAATGAACCTTCGGTAATATCCGGCCAAACCCAGAAAACAAGAAAAATCAGAAACACTCTTGGGCTGCTCCCAAGATACAACTGCATGAACATTCTCTGGATCCACTAACACACCTACCTCCGAGATGATGTGACCCAGAAAATGAACCTCACCTATCCAAAATTGACACAATGAAAGCATGGCATATAGCCGACACTCTCATAGCGTACCCAAGATGATGTCATGATATTGGGCATGATTGTCATGATTTTTCGAGTACACTAAGATATCATAAACAAAGACAACCTCAAACTGTTATAGATAGGGATGAAAGATCCTGTTAATAAAATCCATAAACACTATCGGTGCATTGGTTAAGCCAAAAGGCATCACCAAAAACTCAAACAACTCGTACTGACTTCGGAAATCTTTCTATGGTATGTTAGAAGACCTCACCCTCAACTGGTGATACCCTTGTAAAGACCTGAAAAATTCAAGGAAATTTTTTCTTAATTTTCTTGGGAATTTTACAAGAACGCAGTTTATGATTGTACCTGATTCTGAGGCCCTGTGTTCCCATAATAATTTTCGAATGTTTAGCTCGGGTACGTTCAGTGAACGAACGCGTGGGTTTTTCTAACTTTGAAACCGGTGCTCGGAATCGAATTCTGAGGGCACCGATGGAATCACAGAGCCAGTATTTGCTTATAAACACCTTTTCTGGAGTTGCGTTTTCTCGGGTGTGGTTTTTATATTTTGGTGTTAAGTTAAGAAATAAAATAAAAGTGCTGCAACCAGTTTTTATTTTATTTTTCTTAACTTATGTTAAGTGGATGATGTGGGACCCACAATATCCTACCAACTTTGTAGGATATTTGTGTGGTGGGGCCTAAATGAGCCCCACCGTTTCTTTTCTTCTTAAGTAACGCACCCACACCCCCCCTTTTATAATGAAGTCAACTCATGCGTTTAATCTGGATATTAAACGCCTTATTAATTGGGCGGTTTTAAACTCCTCAATTAATTGTTCGTTTCATTTCTTTTTAGAATTTCAAAGAGTTGGTTTGAGTGTTGATAAAATAATACAACACTTATTTTATTTTAGTTGGAACTTGTTTCTTGGAGAGTATTTGGGTGAAAGGCCTTCTTCTTCGACGAAGAACACTAAGAATGCGAAGAACGTGAAGAACGCACTGATCTCTAACGAAGAACGCTAAATCCTCGGAGATCGACTGCGCGATGCCGTGTTCCATGACGCTTCTTCCGCGATGCTTCTTCCGCGATGCTTCTTCTGTGACGCTTCTTCCACGACGCTTCTCTGCGACGCGACGATCCTACCTCCTCGAGGCCTTATTCCGCGAGAGTTATTTCTGCGACGAATCCTCGCTCATCGAATTCGACGAGGTTGGGATTTATTTTAATTGTTGTTCTTGAATTCTTCTGTTTCCGTTCTTCTTTTCTATAGGATCCACCTGTTACCGCAATAATGGGTGGGGGTCGGACTGCACAAACATGACCGGCCCTACTCTCCCTTTTTGTTGTTTGATATTGTTGCGGCATGAGCAAGGAAAGACGGTGCCGAAGCACCGTACAGAAATTATTAAAGAAAGGGGGAGAAGCGCAGCGCCGTCGTGCCGCACCGTTGAAGATGAACCAAAGACGTGGTGCTGTCGCGCTGTGCTGTTGAAGTGGAAGCAAAGACGCGGCGCCGTCGTGCCGCATCGGAGAACCACAAAATCACCGCGGCCAGAGCGGGTCCGGGACGGAGTAGGTGGACCGGCGGCCGGTTTTAGGCCGCCGGCGTCAGAACAGAGGGACCGACCCTTGCCGGTCCCATGTCGGCAGTAGCCGGTCCGGCCAGAGCGGGCCGCCCGGTCAGGGGAAAACCGGGGATTCGTATCCCCCGGTCGACCAGTTGGTGCGGCCCCCCACATGGAGGCTACAGATTCTCAATGCGGGGGGCAGCGCCTCCCCCCCCCCCCATTCACCGCTCGGCCGTTACGGTAGAGCCGCTGGGCTGCTGGCGGCGCCAGCGCGCCGAGCCGGGCTGCCCAGGCCGGGCCGGGATGCCCAGGAGGGGCCGGGACTCCCATGCCGGATTCGGACCCGGTTCGGGTTGACCTGGTTCTGGCCGACCCTAGGGGTATCGGGCCGGGTCGGACCAGGCCCGAACCCCCTAATACCAAACCTTTTTCGGTCTGTTGCACATAACATGGGTTACAGACCTCCGATCGATGCACCGTTAGTTGCATAGAGATCCTTGGACCGAGACGGTCGTTTCGGTATAGTACACTCAAAGTTTCAGTGTACTTTGGGTTCGGCCGGGTTGGTTCGTACACGAAACCAACCGGGCCCTCGGAGCGAAAATGCTCATAACTTGATCTTAGGACGTCTGATTGACGTGTCGTCGACTTTGTTGGATTCCTCTTAGTGAGACGGACCTTTTGGCTTACTCCACTCGAGTATTGGACACAGTTGGAGTACGGTCGGGTTGGGTTTGACTTAAAACCCAACCGGACCCTAGGGACGAAAAAGCCGATAACTCTCAGACCGGGCGTCTGATTGACACACTGTCTGTGACTTTGAGTTCCTCTTGAAGATACGGAACTTTTGGATACATCAACTCTGGACTATGTGTCATTTGATATATCAGCCCCTCGGCTCGTTGAGCGGACCCTCCCGAAAGAGCATTATGTGTGCGGAAACCCTAGAGCTGGCTGTAAATGCGACGACCACTACGACTGTACAGAAATCCCCCGTGGATTCGATGGCGATGACTATAGCACTCAGCGATCCTATGTGGATCAGTGCTACTGATCCTGTGTGGGTCAGCGCTCAGTGGTCCTGTGTGGGCCAGCACCTACAGATCATTTGTGGGTCTGATCCTGTGTGGATCATTGCCGGGGTTAGTTACCTATCGATCTTGTGTGGGTCAGATCCTGTGTGGGTCATTGCGGGGGTTAGTTACCTATCGATCCTTTGTGGGTCATTGCGGAGGTTAGTACATATTGATCTTGTGTGGGTCCAATGGCTTAGATGAATCAGTGGTAATATCTGATCATCTCTATCGTCATACGAAGAAGTATACCTGTGTGAGTTGAATCTTAACTTGATTTCCTATGTGGATTGTGCTGTTCTATCCTGTGTGGATGTGATCGAACTTTGGGTTGGACGTTGGAGCGAACTGGAATTGATGAATTAGTTATATTTATAGGCATATACCTAAGTAGTGTTGGATGTTACTTCGTGATTGTATCTTTCCTTTTTGGATTATCCATTGTGGATTCTGGGAGACCTTCGGGGGTCTCGGAGTCCCTACTGAGTAGCTTATACTCACCCCTGCATGGGCTATGCCCGCACTACGTTGTGTTGGTTGCAGACGACGGACAGCGCTAATCGTGGTTGAGTCACAAGGAGCAGGTCGGTACCCAGAGGTGGACCACTGGGTGGGACATACTCAGAGCGGACGGCTGGACCCGAGGAGCTGTGGAGGCTATTTGTACCCACCCTTTAGGTGGGACTTCCAGTTCGCTGCGGCTTTACATTTCAGTTGTTGTACTTCCCTTTTTCAGTTGTACTTTACTTTCAGTTTGGGTTTGTATTCTGGACCAATTACTTTTCTGCACTTACTGTTGTACCCGGTTTTTAATTAGTGTTTACTTCTGCTTTCTTTCTTTGTGGTGTTTGTTTACGTTACAAAGGCAATGCGTTCCATTTTTACTGGGAATTATGCCTTGGTTCTAGTCACCAACCCCTGGCCAATGGAAGGCGGGCTTGGGGTAGTCACGACATGGGCCCCGAGGACGGGTGGTGACAAATTGGTATCAGAGGAGTTCGGTTTTACTGCAGAACATTGGAATCTGGTCTTTCTTCTATGTGAAGCAATAGTGTTAAGGTTATTGAGTGTGGTTATTAGTCTAGGGAGTCCAGTGTTGGTGCGGCGGCCGACGTATCAGTACACCAGGACCCTGAATTCTGATTTCCGACTTAATACACAAAAACATTGATTGAATGTGTGTTTCAAGTTTTCTTTGTGATTATTCTGTGTCAGCTCCCCAGGTATACTATTCTGACTGTGGCGCACCTGTCTCTTTTTAGAATGGCCCCACAATGATAGCTAGCTAGGGTTCCGAGCATTGTGCGTGACGATAGCCCACCGAGCGACGAGGCCTCGGTATAGGGCCTTTTGACAGCAGAGGCACCAGCGGTACCTCTACCCGCCGATCCACCGATGCTACCAGCCCCAACCACTGATGATGCACGTCGCCTTAGTGCACTACATGTGTTTCAGCTCCAGCGACTACCCAGGTTCCATGGGGAGACTGACCCTCAGGCAGCCGAGGATTGGCTGGAGGTAGTTGTGCGAGTTTTTAGGTTAGTGAGGACACCAGCATGCCTCATGGTGATCCTCCCAGTGAGTCGACTACACGCGACATCAGGAAGATGGTGGAGCTTGATGGTCCAGGTGCACGATGAGGCATCTCTCCTCTGGACGGACATTGAGAGCCTCTTCCGCTCGGAGTTCATCCCATCCACCCTCTGTGTGTTGTGCATTTAGGAGCTTCTACAGCTGTGGCAGGGTAGCTTGACGGTCAACCAGTACTCATCGAGATTTACCGATCTCTCACACTACTCGACACACATGGTACTGGACCCATTCATTTAGGCTCGGACCTTTGAGCAGGAATTGAGGCATGAGATCAGGGCATCGCTGATCTCCCTCAGCATTCCGACTCAGGAAGGGGTACTGGAGTGATCCCTTTTGACTGAGATCTTCCTTGCTGAGCCTTCATCAGCAGCGAGACCTACCGTAGGGCGGCACGTAGCAGTGTCTTCTATAGCAGGCAATCGACGGATGACTCATGGGTCCAGGTAGACCAGACCCTCAGGCAGACGACCTCAGGACACTGGCTCAGCAGTGCGCGTCACACAGCGCGGAGCCAGTCTTTCGAGAGGTAGACAATTCTACGCATGCGGCGGGCAGGGCCACATGGCTCGTGACTGCCCGACCCGCAGTACTGAGGAGTAGCAGACGATTGAGGGACCACTAAGGAAGAGGAAGAGGGTCGACCATGGCGGTCCGCATGGAGTAGGTGGACGAGGCAGAGGAGTTTCCCGAGCAGCAGGTGGTGGGCGACGCTTTGAGGCTCTACCACCACCACCAGGAGGTCCACCCTGACCACAGGGAGCTGGGAGGCAGAGACAGGCACAGCTCCAGGCAGTGAAGGCCTACGACCATGGCGTGCCTGAGATGATTCTAGGTACTATCGGTGTCTATACCACCCTTACTGAATTTCCTATAGACACAGGAATGAGTCATTTTTTCATAGTCGCTGCCCTTGTTCGAAGTTCTGAGATTCTGACAGAGTTGTTGGCTCGATCCTTACGGCTAGAGACTCTTACAGGAGCAGACTCGAAGATTAGGCACTGGTGCCGGTAGTGCGAGCTTAATCTAGGAGGTGAGAGCTTTGGCCGGGATCTTCTTATAGAAGCGTCGAGGCCTTACGACGTCATCTTGGGCATGGATTGGTTATCTACAGTCCATGCTCAGATTGACTGTATTTGGTTCAAGGTGCGATGTGTATGCACCGACGGGAGCAGGGTCACCATCACCGGCGAGAAGGGAGCCTTCAAAGCACAGGATGGACTCTGGCAGAAGAGAGTACAACCCATTACTCATCAGTTGTCTGGCCTCATCGTTGGAGCAGTTGACGTGCGGAGTCCTAGTTTTCCTGCAGTGGTGGATCAGTATGCAGACGTTTTCCCTAACAACGTTCCAGGACTACCACCTCTCAGAGAGGTAGACTTTTATATTGTTCTGTACCCCAGGATAGCTCCGATATCCACCCAATCATATAGGATGGCTCCTGCCGATCTTCAAGAGCTACGGGTACAGTTGGAGGACTTGCAGGGCAAGGGATTCATCCGACCGAGTGTTTCACCCAGGGCTTCCCCAATATTTTTCACCAAGAATGCGGATGAGAGCATGCAAATTTGTGTCCACTATCGTCGCATGAACCAGGTGATAATGAGGAACAAGTATCCTCTACCGAGGATTCATGACCTCTTTGATCAGCTCAAGGGAGCAAAGTGGTTCTTGAAGATAGACCTCAGGTCAGGCTATCATCTGCTCAGAGTTCAGGACGATGACATGCAGAAGACGGCCTTCAGATGTCGGTATGGCCACTATGAGTTCTTGGATATGACATTCGGTGTAACAAATGCTCCAGCAGTGTTCATGGGCCTCATGAACAGGACATTTCAGCCATACCTCGATCAATTTGTCTTGGTCTTCATCGATGACATTTTGATATACTCGACCACTGAGGAGGAGCACGCCTACCACTTGCGGGTTGTACATGACACACTCTGAGAGAACCAGATTTATGGAAATCTCTTTTAGTGTAAGTTCTGGATACGTGAGTTCCACCTATTGGGACATGTTGTCTCGGAGGTTGGAGTTGCGCTGGATCCTACGAAGATCGAGGCAGTGCTAGCTTGGGAGCCACACAGAAGCATGACAGAGGTGCAGAGTTTCTTGGGACTAGCTGGGTACTACCAGAGATTTGTGCCAGACTTCTCCAGAGTTGCGACACCACTCTAAGCTTTGAAAAAGAATGGTAAAACCTTTGTGTGGTCAGACAGATGTCAGCAGAGCTTCCAGAAGCTGAGACAGAGATTGACCAGTGCCCCTATCTTGAGGCTACCTGAGGAGGGAGTTGGGTACATTGTTTACTGCGATGCATCAGGGACTAGACTCGGATGTGTCCTGATGCATGAGAGGGCCGTGATCACCTATGGATCACGTCAGTTGAGGCAGCATGAGCAGAACTACGCTACCCATGACCTAGAGTTAGCAGCAGTGGTCTTCTCTTTGAAGATGTCGCGACACTATCTGATGGGCGAGCACTTTACAGTCTATTCTGACCATCAGAGTCTGAGGTACATCTTCTCTCAGAAGGACCTGAACCTGAGAAAACGGCGATGGCTCGAGTTCCTCCGGGACTATTACTTTGATATTGTCTATACTCCTGGGAAGGGGAACGTAGTAGACGATGCTCTCAGCAGGAGGACGGGCATTCAGCTACTTGGGGAGGCGACATAGTAGCTAGCCGCTTTGAAGATATCCTTCATGGATAGAGATGGAGCAGCCTTTCTTCAATCACTCACAGTCACTCCTCCACTGCTGTTGTGGGATAGAGAGTAACAACGTGGGGATGCCGAATGTGAGATGCGGCGTGCGCAGATATCCTCCAGACATGCACCTGATGGTTTCTTATTTGGAGGAGACCACGACGTCCTTTTCATAGGACATACCTTCATACCAGTTTCTTTACGAGAGGAGGTTCTGAGAGAGTTTCACACATCCCCTTTAGCGGTACATCCTGGAGTGGCGAAGATGTACCAGGATCTCAGAAAACAACACTGTTTGCCGGGCATGATGAAGGTTGTGGCAGAGTTCGTTTCTCGATGCCTCATCCGCCAGCAGGTGAAGGCAGATCACCACGTACCAGCTAGCTTGGTACATCCCTTGGAGGTCCCGGAGTGGAAGTGGGACGGCATATCTATGGACTTCATGAATGGACTTCCATGAAATTCCAGAGGTCACGACTCCATTTGGGTGATTGTCGACCGACTCACCATGACGGCTCACTTCTTAACCAACAGAGAGCAGGGCTCAGTGGAGAGCATGGGATGTCTCTACATTCAGGAGATTGTACAGCTTCATTGTGTGACATTATCTATCATCTCCAATCAAGATGCTCGCATTACTTCCCAGCTTTGGAAGGGGTTGCTGGAGGCATTCGGGACGCAGCTACATCTGAACACCGCCTTTCACCCTCAGACCGATGGTCAGACAGAGAGGACCATACAGACTCTCGAGGACATGCTCCGCGCACGTTTCCTCAACGTTGGTCGCAGTTTGGAGGACCACCTACCCTTGGTGGAGTTCACGTACAACAATATCTACCACTCCACCATCGGGATGGCACCATACGAAGCATTGTACGACCGACCATACAGATCACCGTAGTGCTGGACAGACCCTGGGGATTCAGCACTTGTGGGACTGGAGATGGTCCAGGCCACGACAGAGAAGGTCCAGATCATCCAGGAGTGGATGAGGAAAGCTCAGAGTTGGCAGAAGTCTTATGATGAAAGGAGGTGGATGCCACTAGAGTTCGAGGATGGTGACCCAGTCTTCTTGCAGGTCTCACCTCGACATGGATTACGGAGATTTGGCCGATGCGGCAAGTTATCTCCATGCTTCATCTGACCGTTCCAGGTCCTCAGCAGGATTGGCGAGGTGGCTTATCGCCTGGCTCTACCACCTCAGTTGCACCGAGTGCATGATGTCTTCCACGTATCCCAGCTGAGGGGATACGTGCACGACTTGACACATATCGTTGACCATGGGGAACTGGACGTTGATGATGGGGCGACTTTTGTGGAGGTCCCGGTGGAGATCGATAATCGACAAGAGCGGGTCCTACGTGGACAGTTGATTCCTCTAGTGCGCATTAGATGGCAGCACGAGATCCTCCAGGAGAGCACATGGGAGTGGGAGGCTCAGATTCGTGCTCAGTACCCACATTTGTTTCCCTAGTTTTTGATTTATCTTTACGAGGACGTAAATACCTGAGGTGGGAGTGATGTAAAGACCCAAAATATTCAAGGAAATTTTTTCTTAATTTTCTTGGGAATTTTAAAAGAATGCAGTTTTTGAAGGAACCTAATTCCGAGGCCCGGTGTGACCGGAATCATTTTCCGAAGTTTAGCTTGGGTATGTTCAGTGAACGAATGAGCGGGTTTTTCTAACTTTTGAACCGGTGGTCGAAATCGAATTCTGAGGGCACCGATGGAATCACAGCGCCGGTAATTGCTTATAAACACCTTTACGGGAGTTGCATTTTCTTGGGTGTGGTTTTTATTTTTTGGGGTTAAGTTAACAAATAAAATAAAAGTGGTGCAACCGGTTTTTATTTTATTTTTCTTAACATATGTTAAGTGGATGATGTGGGACCCACAATATCCTACCCACATGGTAGGATATTTATGAGGTGGGACCCAGATGAGCCCCACCGTTTCATTTCTTATTTAGTAACGCACCCGCACCCCCCCTTTTAATGAAGTCAACTCTTGCATTTAATCTGGATATTAAACGCCTCATTAATTGGGCAGTTTTTAACTCCTCAATTAATTGTTCGTTTCTTTTCCTTTCGAATTTCAAAGAGTTGGTTTGAGTGTTAATAAAATAAGACAACACTTATTTGGGTTGGAACTTGTTGCGTGGAGAGGATTTGGGAGAAAATCATTCTTCTTAGACGAAAAATGCGAAGAACGCGATGAACTTGAAGAGCGCACTGATCTCCGACGAAGAACGCCAAATCCACGGAGATCGACTACGTGACGTCGTGTTCGGCAACATTTCTTCTGCGATGCATCTTCTGTGACGCTTCTCCATGACCCGACAATCCTCCCTCTGCGACGCCTTCTTCCGCGACGATTATTTCCATAACGAATCCTTGCTCATCGAATTCAATGAGGTATGGATTTATTTTAATTGTTGATCATAAATTCTTTCACTTCCTTTCTTCTTTTCTATTGGATCCTCCTTTTACCGCAATAACGGGAGGGGTCGGACCGCAAGAACACGACCGACCCTCCACTCCCTTTTGGTTGTTTGATATTGTTGCGGCAAGAGCATGACAACGCGGTGCCGAAGCACCGTGCAGAAATTATTTAAGAAAGAGGGAGAAGCACAGCGCCGTCACACCGTGCCATTGAAGATGAACCAAAGACGTGGCGTCGTCGCGCATTTCCGTTGAAGACGAACCAAAGATGTGGTGTCGTCGCACCGCGCCAGAGAACCAAAAAAGAACCCCGTCCAGAGCGGGGCCGCGGCGGAGGGACGCGGCGCCATCGCGCCATGCCGAACAGACAAAGGCCATGGCCGGTTCTGGGCCGCGGTGGAGTAGGGGGACTGGCGGTGGGTTCCGTGCCGCTGGCGTCGGAACAGAGGGACTGGCCCTTGCCGGTTCCGTGGCGGCCGCAACCGCCAGACAGAGCGGGCTTGCCGGTCAAGGGAAAACCGGGGGTTCTTAACCCCCGGTCGCCCAGCAGGTGCAGCCCCCCCACACGGGGTCCACGGGTTCTCAACGCGGGGGGCAGTTCCCCCCCTTTACCGCTCGGTCGTTACGGCCGAGCCGCCTGTCCACTGGCCGCGCGGGTGCGCCGGGCCGGGCCGCACCTAGGCCGGGCCAGGCCACGCCCGGCACGGACCGGGCCGCGCCAGTGGGGCCGGGCCACACCCAAGTGGGCCGGACCTGGACCCGGTTCGGGTCTACCCAGTTCGGGCCGAACCTGGGGGTATCGGGCCGGGTCGGATCAGGGCCGAACCCCCTAATACCAAACCGTTTTTGGTCTGTTTCCCATACCTTGGGCTACAAACCTCCGATCGACACACTGTCAGTTGCATAGTGATCCTTGGATTGAGATGGTCATTTTCGTATAGTACACTCAGGGTTTCGGAGTACATTGGGTTTGGCAAGGTTGGTTCGTACACGAAACCAACTGGGCCCTTGGAGCGGAAACACTCATAACTTGAGCTCCGAACGTCCGATTGACGTGCCATCGACTTTGTTGGATTCCTCTTAGTGAGACAGACCTTTTGGATTACTCCACTCGAGGTTTGGACGTAGTTTGAGTATGGTCGGGTTGGTTTTGACTTAAAAACCAACCGGTCCCCTGGGACGAAAAAGCCAATAACTCTCAGACCGGGTGTCCGATTGACGCGTCGTCTGTGACGTTGTGTTCCTGTTGACGATACAGATCTTTTTGATACATCAACTCCAAACTATGTGTCAGTTGATGTATCAGCACCTCAGCTCGTGGAGCAGTCCCTCCCGAACGAGCTTATTGTGTGCGAAAACCCTAGAGCTGGCTGCGAATGCGACGACGACGACAACGACTGTACAGAAATCCTCCGTGGATTTGACGACGACGACTAAAGAACTCAATGATCCTACGTGGATCAGTGCTACCGATCTTGAGTGGGTTAGCGCTCAGCGGTCCTGTTTGGGCCAGTGCCTACAGATCCTGTGTGGGTCTGATCTTGTGTGGGTCATTATGGGGGTTAGTTACCTATCGATCCTGTGTGGGTCAGATCCAGTGTGGGTCATTTTGGGGGTTAGTTACCTATCGATCCTTTGTGGGTCAATGCGGGGGTTAGTACGTATCGATCCTGTGTGGGTCTGACGGCTTAGATGAATCAGTGGAAATATCTAATCATCTCTATCATAATACAAAGAAGTATACCTGTGTGAGTTAAATCTTGACTTGGTTTACTATGTGGATTGTGTTGTGCTATACTTTGTGGATGTGATCAAACGTGGGCTCGGACGTTGGAGCGAACTAGAATTGATGACTTATGTATATGTATGGGCATATACCTATGTAATGTCGAATGTTAATTCGTGATTGTATATTTCCTTTGTGGATTCTGGAAGACCTTCGGGAGTCTCAGGGTCCCTACTGCTTATAATCACCTCTTAATGGGCTATGCTCACACTACGTTGTGTTGGTTGCAGATGACGGACAAAGCTGATCATGGTTGAGGCACGAGGAGCAGGTCGGTACCTAGAGGCGGACCACTGGGCGGGACGTACTCGAAGCGGACAGCTGGACCCGAGGAGCTGTGGAGGCTATCTGTACCCACCATTCAGGTGGGACTTCTAGTGGACGGCTCGACGCTGTGGCTTTACTTTTTAGTTATTGTACTTCCCATTATTAGTTGTACTTTACTTTCAGTTTGGGTTTGTATTCTGGCCCACTTACTTTTCCGCACTTACTGTTGTACCCAGTTTTTACTTAGTGTTTACTTCTGCTTTCTTTCTCTGTGGTGTTTATTTACTTTACAAATGAAATGCCTTCCCTTTTTACTGAGAATTACGCCTTGGTGCTAGTCGCTAGCCCCTGGCCTATGGAAGGCGGGCTAGGGGTAGTCACGACACGGGCCCCGAGGAAGGTTCGTGACAACCCTGACCTTAGATCAGTCATAGAAAACACTGATGCAACCCTCAAATGATCAAACATGGCATCAATTCTAGGAAAAGGGTACTGATTTTTCACCGTCATCGGATTCAACTCCTGATAGTCAACACACATCATAAACGACCCATCGTCCTTCTTTGCAATATGCATGTGATATCCTCAAGGAGACGTACTAGGACGGATAAAACCCTTAGACTCAAACTCCTCATGTTGAACCTTTAGTCACTGGAGTACTGCCGGTGCCATTCGGTATGGTGGAATAGAAACTGGATCTGCTCCCGGCAGTATCTCAATTGTGACCTCAACATCCCACTTAGGGGTAACCCTGAGAAGTCCTTAAGAAACACGTCATGAAAACGATCCACCACAAGAGAAAATTAGATTGTTCCACTCTTTCATTATCATCAATCATAAGATATGACACTTGAGCCGTGAGTCCACTCATCTGTTGACAAAACAGCCCTGCACGCCCGACTCGAACATCCTATTCACCACGGTGGACATAAGCGTCACCCTTGAGCGACCTGAACGATACTCTGTGACGATAACAATCAAGGCATGCCCGATACAACCCCAACCTATTCATTCCCAAGATTAGGTAAAACTCTTACATCTTGACAACGAACAAATCCCACTGAAAATGATACCCACCAACTTCCAAGGCCCATCCCCTGCACTGCTTGATATCTTCAACCCACACCCCCAACAGTGTGTCAATAGACATAACTCCACACACCCTCTCCATAGGTAAACCCAGCGCTACAACAAGTTGAGCAGAGATAAATGATTTTTTGGCGCCAATGTAAAACAAGGCACTAGGAAAAATAGAAGCTACAAGGATCGTACCTCGAATAGTCGAAGTTCCAGCTTCGCCACCACCAGGTGCAAACTGAACTTCTTGAAGCTAACCTTACCCTCTTCCCTAGGATTCTGCCTGAGTACTCTATGCTACACTTCCCTGCTAGCATGAGCGTTCTTTCCCTGGAGTTCCATGTCCACCACCCCTCATAGTATGGCCCGTGGAGCTCCAACTACCTGCCTAATACGGGGAAACAGATCCCCTTTCAATACCTGGTACCTACTTTTCATCATCATGTTCACCCACCTTCCGAGGGTTCCTACATAACCTCTACACATTCCCCATACTACCGCACAAACGACACTAAATTGGAGGTCGAGGACACTAACCACGCATATGCCCCGGCCTACAGGACTGATAACAGAACACATGGTTCCGACTTTGAGAGGCTGACCCTCTCTTCTGACCACCTTGATGGAAAATTTCCAAACAGCGATTCTGACCATAGGAAGACTTACCACTTGTTCACCCAGCAGGCACGACAAGACCTCCACCTGGAGCTACCTTCAGGTTCCCATCACAGATTAGTTCCTGATCCGTCACCTCTATAAACCACTTCAAGAGGAAGATATTTACTTGAGACCTAATCTCATGTCTCATCCCATAATAGAAATGATTTGTTCTCACTGCCTCATCCCCTGCTAACACTGGGACAATGCTTCTTAAATCTGTGAAGCAACTAGCATAGTCCATCACCGATAGTGATCCCTAAATAAGGCTCATAAAATATTCAGCATGCTCCTGCCTCAATGTCTCTGGGTAGAAATTCTCAAGAATCTCCTCCTAGAAAACATCACACGACACCTCCTCAGCCTACTCTGTCTGATCATAAATGTACCACCTATGGCTTGACTAGCCTTGAAGCATATAAACGGCCAGATTTACTCACTTTTCAATAGGGGTCTCCAGAAGATCTAGTATCATCTAGATTGACTCTAACCAGAACACCGCTGTCTCTGGCCCACCCTCTCTTGTAATGGTCAGAGGGTGTTGCAGCTTGAACTACCTGGTCTGTTCAACCGTACTCGGTGTAACCCACTTGGGGTCTCGACCCATCTTCTACATAAGGCGAGTCATGTTCTCCTGGAACTGGTATTCTCTACCATCATGGATCGCCACATTATCATTCTCCTCTACAGGATGAGTGTTCTCAGCAATATCCTCCCATTGACCAACTAGTAACCGACATCGTGGTGGCATTTCTCTACAATGTCGAGCATGTGATTTAGAACGCATACCATAAAACTTTCCTGACTCCATCACAATGGACTCCATACAATCCACAACCACCCACTTTTCATACACTAACCCAACAACATTTTCCAATTTGTTTCAAAACCTATTATTCCATTAATCTTCGGTTACCCACTTGTTTTATTGCATTCTTATCATTATTTCGTGGTTTCATGAAATGCATAATGCACCCTACCTTCCTGACTAACACACCTACCTCGTGCATGTGCATAACACAATGCATGTCACCTATCTCCATAGGTGACTACAATGATGCATGAACGAAAATCATCGTGCCGTTAAGGACACGGACCAAATGTCATAAAACAGTCACATCAAACCACATGTGCATCACCCAATGGTGAAATATCATCAACTGTAACAACACACATCCAAGAAAAACAATTCCCACCCAGGGTGACTTGGGATTCCCCCGTATTTGGTATAGCTACTCATAAGCACGAGATCATTACCAAGGCCCGACACTTCTTAACCCATGGCTACAAATCAAAAAAAACATGTCCTTAGAGAAGGAGAATAAAGACCTCCTCTAAGACCACTTTGCAACATCCCTGGCACAGACGCCACTAAACCAGTTCTCTAAGATGGGTGGATACATGTCCTTAAACGCGCCTCCCCATACACCAAAGGCTGCCAACTAGCAGCGGGGGTCTATGTTGTCAAGTGGGGAGACTATACCCCATTTTTATAAAAGTAAGCCACAAAATAAATAAACAAATAGTGGATACATAATCCAATAAACAAGGAACATGTATACCAACTATTTTCAACAATAAATATGTCATGTTCTACTTCAAGTGAAAAAGTGAACAAAAGCTCAAAATAATGGCAACAACCAAAATTTTCAAAATGGCCCCAACTCCAAGTCTGGATCCTCCACCATGTGTTACCCATGTCCACTCAACTATCTACAAGGACCCTTTCCCTTATACTGACCTAGAACCATGAAGTTTGTTCAGGTACCCAATGGCGGCCTGAGCAGGGTGTGTGTACAACATAGTAGGCCACCACCAACGGTGTCTACAAAATATCTAGTATAAACAGGTAGTGCATGAAAAAGGAATATTAATGTTAATTTCCATGTAATTAATTATGGTTCCATTAACAAGTTCAGAACCGAAGTCATTACAACTTCTATTACCATTCATTTCACACCACTTATCATCACATATAATTTCATCACATTTCTATGGGTTAATCAAATACATTATGTTACATGGGTCTATGGACAACAATCACCTACAAGAGGGTAAACACATCGTTATCCTATCTCACTAAGACTAACACCCTCATAGAAACCATATCCTCACCTTGAAGCCTCAGTTTGTGTGGATGAAACCGTTTGGAGAATAGACCCTCAGTCCCATTTCCTAACCCGTGCATTTAGGGTGGAGTTTAGAACCTTATTCTTAGCTCAACACGTGGGTGTAGATCGTCAAGTCTTAACCCACTCTACGAAGCCATGTGCACATTCTTATATATATATATATATGTAACCATCAACCATCCAAACCATTTCCCTTCGGAAAACACTATTCAAAACACCCCACATGGGAATCCACAACATGCCTTAAACCATTAACAAATTACCATTTCACATCATTTAACCATTCACCCAATTCCCATGTGTTATGCCTAACTCACTATGTATTTAGCACTAAACCCATAACCCATCCATTATTTTCTTTAATCAGTTTACAAATTAACCTATTTAAACCATTCATCATTTCCATGATTCAACCATTCATTCCTACATGTTTATCAAGGGCTCTACAATTCACTACAACAAGGTCACTTGTTTAATAACAATCCCTTACCCCGAGAAAAGTTGACAAAGCCCATGGATGGCCCTAAATTATGTCAAGTCCTTCCAAACACATCCCACAGGGATCATGAGGGTTCCCATTAGCCATTTTAAAAATCATTATTTCCAAACATTCTATGGTTATTCAAAACACAACCAAGTGGAAACAAGAACACAACTATACATGCCCAAATCCCCAAATAACTATGGGATATCACTTCTAGACCACCTACCTCAAAACCGCGGTTGAACACACTCTCAATCGAGTCCTTAGACCTCGATTCAACTAACCTTTATAGCTTCAACCTAAAACTCAACCAAAAGTTAGGGTTTTAGATCTTCGAAATGAGAGGGAGAGAAGATACAAACACTAAACCAAAAAGAGAAACAAGGATGGGATTAGCCTTACCCGGAGCTTCAATCCACAACCAATGGTGCTATAAATGGCCCAGAATCAATGGAGAACCACCCATAGGAAGATTGGGTTGGAAAATTTTGTCACTAGGGTTGAGAGTGAATGAATGGTGGAAAATACTGAGTTGGGGTTTAAAAGCCCGGAGTGGAAAACATGTAATTTTTCCCAACATGAAGAGGCCACGCGGTTTGGGCCGCACGGTTTGACAAATCGTGCACAAACTGTGTGCAAGCCACTATCTGGAAGAGGAGGGGTCACATGGTTTTTTTGGGTAGGCTACACGGTTTACCAAGTCCATGTGGAAGTCTTGTGCCCATCCATGTCCTGCCCAGATTTCCCTTCATTCATGCCCCGAGCCCCCGGAACACCCCCAAGGCCTCTCATACTTTCAAAAGACTTCCCATGAAGCCAGAAACAAGGGATTCAACAAAAATATAATGAAAACATACCTTCCCAAAAACTGGGATCTTAAAAAAGTCCATATAAATCAATCCTACAACCAATTTTGAAAACAAGGACATTAATGATAAATATTTTGAATAACAAAAGTTTAAAACATTTAAAACGATATTTTAGTTAAATAGATTCTTAACAAAAAGAGAGATGCTTTAATAAATATAACCGAGGAATAACATTTATTCAGTACTTTATATTATCATGAGAATAAAATGATTCATGATATAATATGTCAAAGGACATTATATAGACTATATAAGTGTGAATTGGTGCATTAAAACAATGAAGTCTCAAAGGAAATGTAAATTGAGATGAAATCCCTTATAAATATGGTATCATTAAATTAAAGATAAATCAATCAAATAATTTTCTGTCACAAATATAAATACACTCAATATAAGTGGATATCATTTTTAAAACAATCATAGGACATTCACACATATTAATAGGACAACATATTCAAGAAGTACGAGTTGAACCCAAAGAATTGAAATTGGGTTAAAAAGTTCCCTTATAAAAATTCGATAGACTAATGGCGTCACATTAAATTTCAGAAAATGAGATGATGAGATAAAAAGGGTATCTCATAACATGGACATAAATTTTAAATCAATAAGTATATTATAGATCATATCCCAACATAATAAGATGTAAATTAGAAGACATAACAAAAAGAAATCTTTTAAAAAGAGGAGGTGAAAGGTTCCCTTATCGATTTGGTAACTTACAAAACATATACCACATGAAAGAAGGATCATAAAAATAAGATATAAATACTCATATATTAATTTATATTACACAATTTGTACAATAATGTGGAGTATATACACCACACAAAATGAAATAGTGGCAAATATAGCATGAATCGCATGGGAATAAAAAGTGATATGAAACCCTTTACCGGTTTCTAATCAGCTGTGTCATATGACCAAAAGTTAATAACCACCAAATGAATCACAGAATACCATGAATATAATGATAATCATGATAATATTTATCAAATTGATGTACACAATACACCACATGCAATGAAAAAGTGGAGAACAATGGAAATCTCACCGAATTAAAGGTGAGATTACAAAATCCCTTACCTCGGGTCCGACATGACTCATTTGTTCCTCGTTCATCCTGAATAATAAACTAAAGATGATTTATAATTTCTTAACAACAATTTTCAAGTTTATTATACTTTTTATATCACTTATTACCATGTTGTAAGCTTTGTGTAATCTTTTATGTTAACAACGTCCGTTTTATCGATATTTGGTACTTGAGTCAAGAATGGACTTCTTATAATTACAAGTTGTTCACATAGTCAAACTTTCATTATATCCAGAATGATATTCATGATTTATATATCATATATATAATATATATTTATTACATAAATGTATTTATAATATTAAATAACATTTGGAGGTAAGAAATGACCTGAACCGTTCATGGAGACGGTTAGCTGTATGTATGCATGAATGCTACTTTAATTTATATTTCTTATTTAAATAGAATTAAAACATAATGATACATAGATATATTATAATTCCAGAATAATATCTTGTATAATATCACAAAATCCATCCTTTATACATCCCACATATGGAATTAATGAGTCATATCACCTAGAGGGGGCGGTAGTCCGCACTTCTCAAATGAAATTATCACGTTTACACGTAATGGAAACCATAGAGGTAGGAAAAAAATGTACAATACAGAAGAATAGAGAAAATTTAAACATAATATATATAATATATAAATAAATTTACATCTTAATGGAAACCATGAGTGGCGGTAGAAGCTAATTGAACAATCATCGTTTCGTGAGGCGTTTGTTTTCCATCCACAGAAACAATATGTTCTTCACCCAATAGACGGAGGTGTGTGTAAGTGTAGTTAAAATCCATCTCAAAAAAACATCCTAGTATATTTTGGATACTGTTGTTGTTATAAAATAAAAGGAAAAAAAGAGTTTAGGGTTTATATAAGTAAAATAAAATAAATAAAGTTAAGTGGAACTGTTACATTTAATTTAGGTAACTTCATTTGGTTGGAACCCAAAGGACTTTATGAAGTTCTTTATTCCTAAAGTAAGGATTATATTATGAGGTCAGGGATGTAGTGAGCTTAATTGGGCAGTGTTTGGACTATCCAAATGGCTCTATAGGTATGTGGAAATAGATATAAGTGAGGACTTTTTATAAGGGGGAGGTGGGGCTCTTTAGGAAAGTGTGATAATATTATTTTATTATATAATGATATTTAGTTTCTAAAGTTCCAAAAATAATTAGAGTAGTATATTAGATGACTCATGGTCGAAATAAATTCATCCAATAAAAATTTGACATGTTTTTTATTTTATTTTAATATTTATATTCTTATTTATTTAAATGATTTATTAATGATGCAAACACTGCGTCATTATTGTGTCATATATAATTTAATTTATGCGAAATATAATAATTATAAAACAGAAACCATGATTTATGAAATCTTTTTATCTTCCTAATTAATTTTTGTTGTCAAATATATTACTTATATAACACCATATAAAATTTAATTTACTAAAAGATTTTTTTATGTTAATTTTGCCTTTTCATTAAATCAATTAATCTAATGTGTCATTATCATTCATAAGTGGATCCATAGAGTCTCAAATTAGACCCAAGGATTCTCATGGTCGTCCATTACTCATCCAATAAGGTTATGAAAAGTGTTAAGGTAATTTTGAATTCTTAAAATATTCTTTTTACCTTGAATTACACTATTTACCTTTAACCACGGTAAATAAAAGTCAATAGTTACTATTTACCAAAATATTATTTCCATCTTATTGAACCACATTATACTTACTAATAACAACAATTTATCTCTTATTTTCTAAATTCAATTCATAGAAGTGGTAAAATTTCATTTAAATTAAAAAGCCAGTTTTTTTAACTACTACTAAGTGGTTTCACTATTCCTCAAAATTTGATTTTTTTCAAAAAATACCAAAAATTCAGATTAAGCTTTATTTGATATTACAAATTCAAAAATAATGTCTATTTTTCTAAATTAAAATAGTAGAAGTGGAATTTATTAATTTAAAATTAATTCACGTTGTTAAAACAAATAGCGTGTTTTTAAAAATAATTATTATCAAAAGATTAACACTTGTTTATATTCACTTTCAAAGTGAAATTAATATCAACCACCAAATTTTGGATTAAATGGAAAAAATATATTATAATTACACTTTAAAACCAATTATAAAGATAATATATCCATATAAATAAATTAGTTTAAACACTGTTTTGAATTGAAATACAATATTTTCACTATTCATAAAAAATGAACTTAATCGGAAAAATTCAAAAAATTTACACAAAGTAAATTTTGATGTAACCATTATAAATATGGATTTTATTTGGTCCAATAGAATGTATAAAAATGATCGAATCTGGATTTAATGAGGGTTTTCCATCAAAAGGCGGTAAATCAACCATTTACTGAATATTACAGTATTCATGCTTAAAATTAGATTCATTCATATATTAAGCCCATAACTTTTATTGGATAATTGTAAAAACATTTAACAAACATATATAATCATATTTTAGTTATTTCTATTCATTCCCACCAATACAATGGCTTGGCATTAACTACCATTTAAAATAATAATATTTTATTATTAGTGTGCAACATAATTTTTCAATGAAACCCATGGTTGCGTATCAGGTACGCCATCGAACATAACGTCCCCTTTATTGAAAAATTAATATTTAATTCAAAAATATTAACAAATATTAAAATATTATTATTCAATATTTATTTGTGACGTTACAATCAATATGGCAGTGCTCCTCAATCAATACCAATTCTCCTAAGAAGACTATTAGAACTTCTTTGTCCATAAAAAGGATCCCTCTTTCAGGTCAAATTTTTATGGGTGTCTATATTGTTTAGAGATAACGTATGAATAAATATCAATAGCCTTCCATCCCAAAGATTCTCCACACCTTATTCACGCTCTTAAGTGGATCCCATTTTAACACTACATCAACCATGGATTGGTCCACTTCCCCTCAATCTATTGAGATAATAATTTCTATAATGTGGACTTCCATTATACAAAACATAAAATTAGATTGATTTAATTAGTTTTTCTTCTCTTAGTGTATTTCAAAATCTAACCATAAGTGTCTCACATTCCCCACCATGGACACTATGTAAAATAGAATGTCATCAATGAAGACCACCACATTCTGATCTATGAAAGGATGAATTATCTATTTTAGGGGGCCATTAACAATGCATGGGATTTCATCTATATGTTGTGAATAATTAGGTACACATATTGAATATAGAGATATTTGAATATTTTCTTTGGTATATGTTTATCCCGTACTCAAAACTACTGAAAGCCTGACCCGAGGTCAACCTTTGGGGACTATCCTTCTTCTCTCAACTGATCAAATAGTAAATCATTCCTCGGTGGTGGAAAATGTTTCTTAATGGTCACTGAGTTCAAGCATTGGTATTCCACATTAAACTGATGATGTCATCTGACTTCATGAAAAAAAGGCTCTTCCCAAGGTGAAACACCGGATCAAGCAATGTTCATCCTTCATAAGTCCTTCAATAGCACCCTCATTTTTTGAAAGACAACATGATCCATAAGATATGTTAATAAAATTTTCAGTTCATTCCCAAGGTATATATCAATAAATATTTCATTATATATGAGTTCAGGTAAGCGGGGAATGTATGAATGAAATATTTCCTCATCCACCCCACAATAATAGGGAACTTAAATATCATAACATCAACTTCACAAAAGGTCATGTTATCAAACTCATGAGTAATTGTAGCGCCCCCAATGCATTTTTCTATCATGTGTTTAATTAGTTTCTTTTTCTCCCATAAAGAAATACCTAGTCCCATCACTGTGGAAACACCACATACTCCTCCTCAAAAATGAAATCTATTCATGAACTATATATAATTAGTTGACACCATTAATAACTTAATAATTCCTCATCGCTTATATAAGGAGATACCAACTTAAACTCTCACATATAAGAGCCAGGTCCAACTATCATCATAAGTGTGTAATCACTGAGTCATCTGAAATAGATATTGTCCCAAATAGGGGCAGAACCATGGGCTCCACCAGCAACGCTTTGTATCAAAACAAATAGTTTGAAAAACATTAATGACTATTCCCTATGTATATTAGTACTGATTCTATGGTTTAAATGGAACATGTAATACCTAAATTCATTCTCAAAGGGTATGGGTTGTAATCCATGATAACCTACTTCTTCCCCCTCCAACATCCTCCAGCTGCATGAGCCTATTATGGACTACATGTCAGTGGTGGTGTTAAGAAGTGAATGCTTCAAGAACCTCTGGATTCTCCCCCATCTCCTATAACGCATCTACAACCCTATGGACTAGTCTTTAAGAGCAGTAACCTCAATATACACAGACTATCCATTTCCTCTCTCTTCTTTGTGTCTGTTTCAACAGTTTCGTTTAGTATATATCATTCCATAAAATTGGAACCCCCGCATATCTTTGGGAATATTAGAATAATTATATGATACATAAACCGCATTCCATATTTCATGATACCTTATATGGAATCATATCACACCTCTAAGTCCCAAAGACTAAAGTCCGCTCTATGATTCCATGGTCTCTATATTTTTTGGCCACTACTAGATAACATTAGTTGTGGCTCCTCACCCCAAAAAATATTAGCATAAAAATATCACTCTATCATTCTGTTTATGTTAGGGATTCATAAAGTTAATAAATGTATTAGATATCCCTATATAGTTCTTGTTTTAGTTTTCATGCACAAAAGAAGTGATACCAAGATATATCCATCACTTTACTTGAAGGGTTGGTAAAACTCAAGGAATTAATAGGTTCTATAATTATTTAATTATAAATATGTAGAAGATCATGTATTTTAATATCTATCCACATATAAAGAGAGGAATAATATCTCAATGGGAACTCAAAATATGACCTTGCTATATTTTCCCTCATAATATGGCTAGTTCACCGACCCCACCACTGTCCTACAAATACAAGATGATGGATTGACACTTTGAATACTATATGTTATTATGGAGTCCAAACCATATGGAAATGTCACTTAAAATAAATTCAAATAGTATACTAATTAGGAATGACCTGTACATGTCCTTGTATAAGTACAAGACATGAAAACTCCAATGCAATCTATCCCATGTCTATGTATCCTCTGAGGTGCACACCATAAGATTAGAGATAGGTTACACTCTATGTAAAAATTCAACAAAATTAATGATAATGAACATACTCACAAAACATATTCTCCAATAAAAGTTTTCAACAATGATGGTAGATTTTAATTAAATTCCATGTTTGATGAGTCATTTCCTAAATCCCTAATTCATTATTACTCATACTTTCACACCACATTCACCATAGATTGAAGACTTAATCTCACCAGAAATACAAATCTAAAATTTTATTTCTTCAATGTGTCTACTAACTATAATATAGCCTTCAAAACCATTTGGGAAATGCCCAACATAGGATCCATTCATCGTTCACATTCCACAAAAGAATTAGGGTTCCTCAATTTGGTTTGCTTTTCACACCACTACCACAATTTCATGATCCAGGAACCATATTGGGTTTGAAAATAAAATACTCTATCAATAAACCACATAATTAGAATGAAATGATATATTACTAATTAAAATTGTCAAACCATAGACAATAAAGAACACCCTCGATGAATGAATAATAAGAAAAGAAGAACCAAAATGAAATATATGGAAAAAGGAACTCGGATGAAGTACATATGGTCCTTGAATCATTATCATTAGTATGAAAACCGATGATATGGAAATTATTCATGAATAAATTTTCTATATTTGTGAATGAATCTATCAAATCCTTTAATATACAAGATCTTCATATAAATATATTAGTTTTTTTATCCTAGTACCTCTTATAAACGATATATAAAATATAAATACAGCAAAATAAAAACATAAAATCTCATTTCATGTCAATTTATGATGAAGAATAGAGAATTACTGTTATCATTTTAGAGATCCATTGATTCCTCTGGAAATTGGTCAATGATCATAGATCTGGTCATTTTCATGTAATTAAATATCATTTAATTCTATCAAATGGATCTCTAATGAATTTTTCAGTGGTGCTCCTAATCCCAAAAAATTTCCATAAAAAATGATTTTAAATAAAAAGAATTAGGTTTTCTTATTAATGATTAAATTAAATAATTTCATTTAATTATTTTATTTATTTTAGTCCCATAATGATTTTTCCAAAAATTCCATGCACAAAGAAATGTATGTGCATGCCATGGGTAAAAATAATGATCTAAAAACAATGATTCCAATATTTTTTTTGATCAGTGTCCCTGTTTAGATGTTACTAATATTTTTAGGATAACAAAATTCATGTTCTATAAGATATATTAAATATATTTAAAATATATTATTCTGGGAAAAGTGTTCCTCAAATTCACAATCTATCTTTGAGTGTGTTATTAAAAATAATTCATACAATATCCAAACATAATATATTGAAAATATGATTCATTTCATCCTCCCATGGGGATTTACATCCCAAAAAAAAGGGTTCTAAACAATGGTAGGTGGGTATTTTGATCTTATCTGAGCATCTCACTCCTAGGTGATCTCCTGAAGATCCTTCTATTCACAATGAAAACTCACTAGTGGAATCAGTCACAAACAAAGGATCTCTTCATCTTATATTCAATTTCTACTAGGTACTCAATAAAGGCATCTCATTCCTCATGTTCCATATCACCTAATCCCATAACATGTGATGGGTCAAAAACATACTTCTCCATCTATGAAAAAAAGATGATTTTGGTTGCCTAATCTAACTGTGATGGTAGAGAAAAGAGGTAAACCTACTCACAAAATCAAAAAAATATAATGAAAGGTTCTATGAATCTCAATGATTTCTTCCCACCCTATATAAAAATCCATAATCCACATAGAAGTTAAATCCATAGGGAAACTTTTTCTAACCTCTTTAAACTACAATGTCCTCTATTGAATGTCGATATAAGAATAATAATGGCTATGTGTAGTCATCGTCTCCTCATGGATGAGTTGAAACTTATTTATTGTGGATCACAACCGCTCTTGGACCCTATGTTTTAAATCAACTGGGATTACCCAAAAATGTAGTGACTATAGTGTCACCCATACAATGCCACAAATTATGAAATACAGAAGGGGTAATTGTAGATGATTTTGTCTAAAAAATTTAATAATGGAAAGTGATCATCCCAAATATGGAAAAAGACCACCATGAAATACTAGATAATTTCCCTTGAGATATGTATGGTCGGCACTGTCAAATCATCAATCTATGGGATACATGAAACAATCAAGTGTAATTGTGTCCCAAATTCCTCCTATAATCTATTTAACAACTAAAATGTAAATATTACATCATTTAAAAAAATTATCATCGATGGATCTTCATGGAGTCATATTGTCTCCTATATGTAGAGGCATTCAAATAATATTTCTATACTCATCTCCCATATAGCCATGATGTGGGCTGAGTTAGTTATTCATTCTATGATCTCCTGGATAGAATTATGTCCCCTAGAAGTATGTGGTTATATCATTATGATGTCTATGGATAAACCATCCCACTTATACTATTAATCCTTAAAATTTTGAGGTAAACACACTAAAACCTGGTTTATATCCATTACATATAGATAACTATGGATCAAGAGACAATCTATGTAACTCTATTATTCATTCCAGGAAACCAAAATGGAATCAGATTTTTTGGGACATAATTACCAAAATTGGATGTCCCAAAGAATGATATTTATGAAAATATATTAAATCCTCCTCCCACATCATCATTGGTACCATCTTGCATCCAAAAAAATGAAATGGTCCCAAAAAACTTAAAATCCATCAAGAGCATATATAGAGGATATCTGAGTATATAGGGAGTCAACTTCAGTATCAAGATACAATGAAAACATTACTCACTGTAAAAGTGGATGGTTGACACCCATCAATGATAGGTAATGTGTTCTATCTCCATTCAAAAAGGTCAAATGAAATGACCCCATATATTATCACTCGTTATTCATCAACATTGTAAAACATATCTTGTTGAGATAACATACTACCACATTATATTATATAGGGGTTTAAACATTTTCAATGTTATAATACTAGAGGACACTAGCTATCGCATCTATCAAAAGTTATGACCCTTCTGAAAGATGATACACAAGACACCATTGTGGTGTGAATATATGGTAAACCACTCACCCATTTGGTAGTGTCTCCCCATATTTAATGAGAATAATACAACATATAACTCAAAATCAATGGTTACGTATTCTTGTTCATGTGTTCTCAACTAATGTAAATCATAAGAAAACCCACCTTCCTCTTCATAAAAACACAACCATTCCCTGTTCCTGATGTATCACATAAAAATACTTAATTTACATCATTCTCAACCAATATCAATATGAGAGTGCTCTAAAATCTATACCATTCCTTTTGAAAAGACTACTAGAACCTCTATGTCCATAAAAAAGGACCCCTCTTTCATGTCAAAGTTTTCATGGGTGTTAATATTGTATAGGGATAAGGTATGGATAAATATTAATTTCATTCCAAGCCAAATATTCTCCACACCTTATTCACGCTCTTAGGTGGATCACATTGTAACACTACATCAACCATGGATGGGTCCACATCCCCAAAATCAACAGAGATAAATTTTCCTAGAATTTGGACCTCTTATATACAAAACTAACACTTATAATGATTTACTTAATGTTGGTTCGCTTAGATTATTTTGAAATCCAACCTTAAGTGTCTCTAATTCAAAACCATGAAGACTATGTAAAATTGAATATCATCAGTAATGAATACAACAATACGGTCTATGAAAGGATGAACTATCTTGTTTATGGGTCTTTTTAACAATGAAAGTGATTTCATCTAGACGTTCGAAATCATTAGTTAAACAATGTGACTATAGAGATATATGAATATTTTCATTGGTATATTCACATCCCATACTCACAAATATTGAAAGCCTTACCCAAATTAATCCTTTGGGAACTATCCTTCCTCTGTCAATTTACCAAATTTTTAATCAATACTAGATGGTGGAAAATGTTTCTTAATGGTCACTAGGTTCAAGCATTGCTACTCAACATTAAACTAGAGATGTCATCTGACTTCATGGAAAAAATGGTTCTGCCCAAGGTGAAACACTGGTTCAAGAAATGACCTTCATTTATAAGTCTTTCTATAGCACCTTCAGTTTGTGAATGACTACTTGATCCATTAGATATGTTATCACAATTATTAGTTCCATCACAAGGTATATATCAAGAAATAAGTCTTTATACATGAGTTCAAATAAGGATGGAATGTCTGATTAAAACACATACTAATACTCCACATAAAAAAGGGAACACAAATATCGTAACATTAACATAAACAAAGGTCATGATATCAAACTCATGAGTTATGGTAGCTCCCTCCAATGCATTTTTATATCATGTTTTTCTTCAGTTTCTATTTCTCTCGTAAATACAAATCTAGTCCCATCACTCTGAGAACACCACATACTCCTCCTCAAATTTTCAATCTATTAATGAACTATATATAATTAGTTAAATACATTGATAACATAATAATTCCTCATCATTGATATTAGGAGACACCAATAAGAACTCTCACATCTAAGAGTCATGTCAAACTATCATCACTAGTGTGTAATCACGGAGTGATCTGAAATAGAAATCTTATCGAATAGTTGTAGAAACATGGGATCCACCAAAATATTTATGTAGCGAAAGAAATAGTTTGAAATAAAGTTATAACTATTACTTATATATATTTTTACGGATTCTATCATATTAATGAAACAAGTAATTCCACAAATCATTCTCAAAGGGTACGGGTTCTAATCCTCGATCACCCACTTCTTTCCCCTCCCACATCCTCCAGCTCCATGATCCTATTGTGGACTACATGTGGGTGGTGGTGTTAAGAAGTCAATGTTTCAACCACCTCTAGATTCTCTCCCATATCCTTTACCACATCTAACACCCTATGTAATATCCATCCCCATCTGTAACCTCTATATACACAGACTATCCATTGCCTCTATGTCTTCCATGTTGCTGGTCGAACAGTACTGTTTAATATATATCCATCCACAAAATTAGAAACCCCACATATAATTGGGTCTACTTGAACCATTATATGAGATCTAAAAATATTTCCCTATTACATGGTACGTCTTATGGAATCATATCACACCTCGAGGTCCCTTAGACTAATGTCCGCTACATGATGGCAAGGTCTCTATCTTGTTAGGCCACTACATGATAGCAATAACTATGACTCCTAACCCAAAACAATATCATCAAAATATCACTCTATCATGCAGTTTAAATTAGGGAATAATACAGGTAATAAATTGATTTGATCTCCAGACATAGTTCTTGATTGATGGTTCATGCACTAAAGAAGTGATCTTAAAATATATCCATCATTATCCTTGAGAGGTTGGTAAAACTTGAGGAATTCATAGCTTCTATAATTATTCCATTATAAATATGTAGATATCCTCGCATATTAATTTCTATCCACATATCTAGAGTTGTATAATCTCTCAACGGGAAATCAAACTCTGATCATGGTACAGTTACCTCGTCATATGGCTAGGACACCCACCCCACCACTCTCCTACTAATCCATGAAGAAAGATTGCGACATAAACTACTATCTATTATTATGGAATTCAAACCATATGGAAATGTTACTTCAATAATAAATCAAATATTCCTCTATTTATGTATGACATAGACATGTCTCTGTAGAGGTACACCACATAAAAACTCCCATGTACTCCATCCCATGTCTGTGTATCCTCTGAGGTATATACCGGGCCATCAGATATGGGTTACACAATGTGTGAAAATGCCACACAATTTTGGATTATGAACATACTCACAAAACATATTTTCGAATCAAAGGGAACCACAATGCTTGTAGATCCGAATTAAATTCTATGTTGGACGTGTCATTTCTTATATCCCTTGTTCTTTATTCATCATAAATTCACACCACATTGTCCTTAGATTATAGACATGATCTCACGTGAAATAACAAATCTAATTTTTTCATTCCTCAATGTGTCTACTAAATGTAATATAGAATTCAAAGCCATTTGGTTAATTCCCAACATAGGTTCTGTTCATCATTCGCATTCCCCACATGAATCAGGTGTCCCCAATTCAGTCTAATTTTCACACCACTACCATAATTTCATGACCCATGAACCATATTGGGTTTAATATAAAATAATGTATCATTAAACCACATAATTAGAATAAAATTATTTATTACTAATTATTAAGGTCCATCCACAGCCAATAAAGGACACCCACAATGAATGAATAATATTACGAAAAAAGAACAAAAACAATCTTGAAAAAAAGGAACATGGATGATGTACATCTTGACCTCGAATCGTTATCATTATTATGAATAATTAACATATGACAATTATTCAAGAATTAGTTTTCTAGATTCATGAATGAATCTATAAAATCCTACAATATACAAGATTTTCATATCAATATATTAGTTTTTTATCCTAGTTCATCATATAAATGATATATAAAATACAAATACAGAAAATAAAAACATAAAAACTCATTTCATGCCAATTGCCGAGGAAGAACAAAGCATTACTATTATCATTTGGGAGATCCTTTGATTCCTCTATGCATTGGTCATCGATCATAGATCTAGTCATTTACATTTAATTAAATATGTTATAATTCTATAAAATGGATCTCTAATGTTTTTTTGGGTGATGGTCTTAACCGTGCAATTTTTTCATAAAAAATATTATAAATAAAATGAATTATGTTTTCTTCTCAATGGTTAAATTAAATAATTTATTTTACTTATTTTATTTTTTTATTCTCATAATGATTTTTCAAAAAATTCCCCTCACGGAGAAATGTATTTACATGATATTGGTAAAAAAATAGTTTAAAAAATGAATCAAACGATTTTTTTATTACGGTACCTATTTATATGTTACAAATAATATTAGGAAAACAAAATTCTTGTTCTATTAAATATATTAAATATATTTGAAATATTTATTCTGGGAACAAAGTTCTTCAAAATCACAATATATCTTCAAGTGTGTTATTAATAATAATTCATACAAATCCAAACATAATATATGTAAAATATGATTTATTTCATCCACCTTTGGAGATTTACATCCAAAAAAATAGGAGGCTAAAAAAAGTTAGGTGGGTACTGAGAGATTATCTGAGCCCCTCGTTCCCCGGTGATCCCCTGAAAATCCTTCTATTCCCACTGAACTCTCACTAGTGGAATTAGTCCCCAATGAAGGATCTTCTCATCTTATCTTAAAGTTCTACCGGGTACTCAATAAAGGTATCACTATCCTCAAGGTCAATATCACCCATGCCAATAACATGTGATGGGTCATGCACAAACTTCATCATCTATGAAATTTAGATTTTGTTGTTTACCTAATCAAACTGTGATGGTAGAGAAAAGAGGAACACGTCCTCACCAAATCAATTCAATATATTGATAGGTTAAATGAATCTAAAATATTTCATTCCACCATAGATAAATATCCATAATCCACATCAAGGTTAAAATCATAGGGCAGTTGTTCTACCTCCTCTGACTAAAAAGTCCTCCATCTTATGTCCACATAATAATAATAATGGGTCTGTGTAGTCATCATATCCTCATGGATGATTTGAAACTTATTTATTTTTTATCTCAGAAACTCTTGGAACCTAGGTTTTGAATCACCTGGGTTAGTCCAGAAATGCATTGACTATAGTGTCACCCATTCAATGCAACAAATTATAGAAAATAGAAGGGGGAATTATAGATGATTTTGTTAAAAAAATTGAACAATGGAAAGTGATCATCCCAAATATGGAAAAAGTATAACATTAAATCCTATATAATTTCCTCCAAGACATGTATGGTCTGCACTATAATATCATCAATTTATGGGATTAATGCAATACTCAAGTGTAATTGAGTCCCAAATTCATCCTATAATCCATTTTACAACTATCATGTGAATCTTACATCAATTACATAAATGATCATAGAGGGAAATCCATGGAGTCATATTGTATCCTATATGTAGAGGCATTCAAATCATTTTTCTGTACTCTTCTCCCATATGGCCATGATGTGGGCTGAGATAGTTATTCATTCTAAGATCACCTGGATAGAATAATGCCCCCTAGATGTATGTGTTAATACCATCAGGATGTCCATGGACAAACCATCCCACTAATACAATTAAACCATAACATGTTGAAAAAAACCCACTAAAACATAGTTCATATCCATTACTTACTGATAACTATGGATCAATAGAAAATCTATGAAACTCTATTATTCATTCCAGGCAACCAAAATGGAATCAGAGATATTTGGAAATCATTTCCAAAACCAAATGTCCCACAAAATGATATTTAAGAAAATATATTAAATCCGCCTCCCACAAAATCATTGGTACCGTCATGCATAAAAAAATGAAATGGTCCCAAACATCATAAAATCCATCAAGATCAAGTATAGAGGATATCTAAGTACATAGAGAGCCAATGTCAGTATCAGCATGTTGTAAAATCGTTACTCACTATAAAAGTTGATGGTTAATAGCCATCCGTGAGAGGTAATATTTTCTATATCCGTTCACAAATGTCGAATTGAATGACCCCATATATTATGAATAATTATTCATTAACATTTTAAAATATATATTGTTGGATAATCTACTACATAATTCTATTGTATTGGGGTATAAACAGTTTTAATGTTATAATACTCGAGGACACTAGCTATCATATCTGTCTCATGTTACGACCCTTCTTAGAGATGATACATAAGACACCATTGAGGTGAGAATAGATGATAAACTAATCAACCATTTGGTAGTGTCTCCCCATATATAATGAAAATAATAACACATATAACTTGAAATCATGGGTTACATATTCTTGTTCATGTGGTCTTAACTAACATAAATCATAAGAAAAACCACCATATTCTTCGTCAAAACACTGCCAAGCCAAGTTCCTGATGTATCACATAACAATATGTATTGTACATCATTCTCACCCAATATCAATATGGGAGTCCTCCTCAATCTTTACCATTACACCTGAAAATCCAACTAGAACCACTATGTCCATAAAAAGGATCCCTCTTTCAGGTCAATGTTTTCATGGGTGTCGATATAGTATATAGATAAGGTGTGAATTAATATTAATAGCCTTCCAACCCAAAGATACTGCACACATTATTCATTCTCTTAGGTGGATCCCATTTAAACACTACATCAACCATGGATGGGTCCACATCCACTCAATCTACTAAGATAATATTTCCTAGAAAGTGGACCTCATATATACAAAACTAACACATAGAGTGATTTACATAATGTTGGTTCTCTAAAAGTATTTCAAAATCTGAACATAAGTGTGTCACATTACCCACCTTAGAAACTATGTAAAATAGAAAATAATCAATGAAGACTACCACAATCTAGTATATAAAATGATTAAATACTTGTTTATGGGTCCCATTAAAAATACAAGGGTTTTCATCTAGACTTTGGGAATCATTAGGTACACTTAGTGACTATAGAGATATATGAATTTGTTCTTTTGTATATTCTCTTCTTGTACTCACAAATACTAAAATCCTAACATGAGGTCAACATTTAAAAACTATCCTACCTATCTCGATTGATCAAATAGTTAATCAATCCTTGATGGTGTAAATTGTTTCATAATGGTCACCAGGTTCAAGAATTGTTACTCCAAATTAAACTGAAGATGTCATCTAGCTTCGTGGAAAAAAAGGTTCTTCGCAAGGTGAAACACTAGTTCAAGAATTTCCTTTCCCTTATATGTCCTTCAATATAACCCTCAGTTTGTGAAATACTGCTTGATCCATCAGATATGTTGTAACAATTATCAGTTTAATCACAAGGTATATATAATGAAATAAGTCTTTATATATTTTTTCAGGTTATCATGGAATGTTGGAATAAAATATTTCCTCAAACATTAAACCATAATAGGGAACTTATATATCAGAACATCAACTTCAAAAAAGGTCATGCTATGAAACCATGAGTATTTGAAGCTCCCTCCAATTCTTTTTTCTATCCTGTATTTCTTCAGTGTCCATTTCTCCCATAAAGAAAAACCTAGTCCCATCATTTTGGAAACACCACATACTCCTCCACAAATAGTCAATCTATTCGTGAAATATATATAATTTTTTTACACCATTGATAACATAATAATTCCTCATCACTGATATAAGGAGATACCAACTAAAAATCTCATATCTAAGAGTCATGTCAAACTATAATCACAAGTGTGCAATCATTGAGTCATCCTAAATAGAAATATTCCCGAATAGGTGTAGAACAATGGGATCCAGATGAATCTCTATGTATCGAAACAAAACGTTTGATATAAAGTAACAACTATTACCTATATATATTTTTCCTACTTATTTGGTAAAAATGAAACATGTAATACCTAAAATCATTCTAAGAGGGTATGTGTTATAGTCCTAGATAACCTATGGATTCCCCCTCAAACATCCTCCATCTCCATGAGCCAATTGTGGACTACATGTGGGTGTTGGTGTTATGAAGTCAATGTTTCAACCACCTCTGGCTTCTCTCCCATCTCCTCTACCGCATCTACCACCCTATGGACTAGTTGTCCCTAGCTGTAACCTCTATATACATAGAATATCAATTGCCACTATGTCTTCCATGTGTCTGGTCAAACAGTCCCATTTAGTATATATCAATCAATAAAATTAGAACACCCACATATCTTTGGTCCAACTAGAACCATTATATGAGATGTAAACAACATTCCCTATTTAATGGTACCTCTTATGGAATAATATCACACCTCCAATCCCCTGAGACTAACTTCCATTCAATGATGCCAATGTCTCTATCTTTTTGGGCCACTACTGGAGAGAAATAAATGTGGTTCCTCAACCCAAAACAAATTAGCCTCAAAAAATCACTCTATCATGTTGTATATGTTAGGGGTTCATAGATGTAATAAATGGATTATATATCCCTAAATAGTTCTCTTTTGACGGTTCGTGCACTAAATAAGTGATCTCAAAATATATACATCATTTTCCTTGCGGGGTTGGTAAAAATCAAGGAATTCATAGATTCGGTAATGATTCCATTATATATATGTTGAATATATTGGATTTTAATATCAATCCACAAATCTAGAGAGTAATAATCTCTCAATGGGAACAAAAACTCTGATTGTGCAATTGTTTCCTCATCATATGGCTAGGTTACCAACCCCACCACTATCCTACTAATCCATGAAGAAGGATTGCCACTTGGACTACTTTATGTTATTATGGAGTCCAGACCATATAGAAATGTTATTTCAAAAAAATCTTCTACTTATGGGTCGGGAATGACTCAGATCATGAAGGGTCTCTCTCTCTAAATCACATGGTGTGTTCTAAGATAGCCCACGTCATCCACTGGTGTGGCAGTTACAAAATGATACTCTAAAAGATGTTTAATATTTATTTTAACACCTAGAGCTAAAATATATACAAATAGTCCCTATATCATCTATATATCACTAATGAGATCATCCTTATGATACTATTTCCATCTGTTAGATGGAAAAGGTCACTTAAGAATATTGAATGTGGGAAATTTGTACCATGATTAATGATTATATCTGGAGATCTAAATCAGGAGTTATATAGAATCCATAAAAAATTCCTATATAATGGTTGTAAAATTGTTTTCCCTACAACCAATGTTTTCTTGTATAATTTTTAAAATAAAGTGATCGGATTCATGGTTTATAGATACGTTAGGAACTGCACAAGAACTACTATCCTAGTCCTGAAATCAAAACGCTATAAAAATAACACATTTCTCCCAAAATGAACTAATAGAAATCATTACAAAGATATAACCAGCCTTTTTGATATAACAAATATTAATCTAGACTATGATTTCAGAAGGAAGGTTTCCCAAAGAACATGTCTTGCAAAACACATTAACAATTTGCATATTACTAATGTCATCCATCTGAGAGGTAGTTCTTAGTATATCCCTACAATACAATCATTTAATGTAATTTTGAATGGATAATATACATTGATGAGTATAACACACAAGGCCATGGGGTAGTCTTAAATATAAACATTAATTTACCTTCAAATTAAAGGGTTTGCATCCCATATAGTGTTGTTCATGATAATTCTAATAAATCCACCTAGTAGAAGAAGATGATATAGGATATCGCTCTATTTCTAAGGGAATGACTTAAAAAACCCTATCAAAGATCCACTACTAAAGGTATCATTGTCCTATGTGTATAGGTGATTAGATACTAACAGATTGGGAAGGAATATTGAAATCTCACCCTTAATGAAACATTCCCATGATACAGAGGATATGGGATCCAAGTCAACATTTAGGGGGTAAAAAATGGGTTGTAAGAGTACATGTCATGTCCATTCATCCCAGGGACATTAATTTGTAAATTTCCCATGTATGTGTCAATCTTGAAGTACAGAGTAGTTTGATAATTTTCATGTACCAGTAGACAGCTTTGACGGTGGATACCATATCTGGATATGTCCTTATAGAGGTATAAGAAATTTCCATTCCCATGTACGCCATCCTATGTTATTTTACACTCCAATGTAAATGTTAAACTATTAGGGAGGGATCACAGACCATGGGATAGAGCTAAATTTTGTTTGCTCCTTAACATTATATCAATCCATAGTCACTACTACAAGTTCCCCACATAACATGTATCTCTAAATAACACACTGTGTTGATCGATAATTTTCTAAAAACCCTAGTTCTTCTTTATGTGTATTCTCACATTGGCACCTCCTCAGATTTCATATTCATTCTCACTAAAAACCACTGATCAAATCCTATAAGGCCTAGTTGTAGCCACTGACTAGAATCTATATGTTGAATCAATTTAGAGTATTCCCATTTTATGTTCCCATCGCCATTTTCCTGCCCCACATGAATTGGGACGTCCACAATAATGTCAGATCCACACACCACTACCACCATCACATGATCCATACCCCATACAGTGTTTGGATCTATGATATCATATCACAACATAAGATTTTTTTTGAAAAGACCAATTCCTAGGTGTTTGTGATAAAACAGTTTCCAATAGAGAACACCCATGAGGAACAATAAATAATAATATTAATGTATATGATATAATCTTGATTAATGCCACATAGTATATCATTGTTTCAAACTCAATTAATTTCCATTAGAATAATTAATGAATAGTGTAAAATTAATGGAAAATAAAATATTCCAATCCTTCAACAAACTAACCCTTCCCACAATATTCATAATTCTAAGATCATTCACTCAGTTGATTGATCATCATTTGTCATATAAATGAATTTTGTGAAATAAATCCAGTATAAAAAATACATACATCAAATAAAATTGATATAGAATAAATAATAGAGATAAACCATGATCATTGGTGAGATCCTTTGACTGTTTTCGACTATTTTTGTCGATCCATGATCGTATCTTCATCTGCAAATGGAATCTCCTTCAAATTATCTTCTATGATGCTCCAAAAATTTTAAGGGTTTTGTTGCTAACCCTAAAAAATCTCATAGTTGTGATTGTAGTGAAATATTTAATTAGGTTTCTTCAAAAATGGTAACATAATATTATATTATTTTATTATTTTACTTATTTTACAGTAGTGATGTTTTTTCCACAAGTAACCCAAAAATATAGATGTATGGTCATGACTAGGGTAGAATCCATTCTCTGAACACGTTGGTGCCAACAAATTTCTTCTCAGGGCCCTCATTTAGATGATATTTTACATTTAAATAAAACTAATCTTTCATGATATTAAATATATTTAATATTAAAAAAACATTTATTCTGTGAACATTTGGGCTTATAGTCATAAGCTTTCATAGTTCCTGGTTTCAATAATAATCCACATATTATCAACAACAAATATGATGAAAACCCGAGTCATTAAAATTTAGAAATCCATATTTTTGTTATCAATGACTCTAATAATACATATATACTTTTTACATGTAGAAAAAAATATACCATTATATATATATATACCCCTTTACCATGTTTACATATTCACCCACCCATATTTGATTATGTAAACAGAATGTATATATATATGGATATGTTAGTAAGTAATTTTTTTTACAAAAATGAAGAGTTATAGAATCCATTTTAATTTTATTTTGAAACCAAACAAGAAATTAGGACTTTATAAAAACCACGTGAATGAAAAAAAACATTAAGATACATTCTATACTACCACAATTAAAAAATTTATGTAAGAAAAAATACCACTGAAGGAACTTTCGATTACAAAAATGTCAAAAAAAACACACATTAGTGAAGGAAAATCATGGTTATTTATTCGGAAAATTATCATTATCAATGGGAAAATCATTCCAACAAACATAAAAATTGAAAATGAAAAATTTTTCTGAAAATATTATGACCCCCTCCCCGAAATACCATGAATCTATTGTTGTTGTAGAATTAAAGGCATAAATATGTTTAATATAGAATCCCATTTTTCCATGATATAAATTTTTCACTAAATTCTACGATAAACACCATAACACTAATAGCACACAAGATCTAGAGGTTTTGTAGCACCCCTGAGTTGACTTATGTAGCCATTGTTTATTCCTTTTTATGTATTTAAAGGTCATGGGATGAGTTAAGAAAAGGTTGGGAGAGGTAAGAATGGTTTTGGATAGTTCTGGAGGCATTTCTTAGGGAGCACTAATTGAGCACGGTTAGAGGAAACTATGCAGGTTCTCCAGGAAAATGTGCAGGGGGAGGCAGTAGGCTTTACACCACCTGTGCACGGTTTTCCAAACCGTGCGAGGAAACTATGCATACCCTTGATCTCAAGGAAGCAATTTGTGCACGGTTAGCACACGGTTTCCCAAACCAAGCAGGCAAATCGTGCGTCCACATAAAAGTAGGGTTTTTAAATCTGGGTACGCTTAGGCTTGCCTTTTTCCTCTCCAAATTCTCCCCCACACGAGCCTCACTCGGGATTTTGGGATCTCAGGCACTACTGGAAATACAACATTTCCCAATGGTTTTGATCCATTGGGAAAGGTTGAAGAACTGATGGTATATGTTATACCAATGGTTCTGCAAACCATAGGGAAGTAATCCATTGGGAAAGGTTTTCCCAATGGTTTACTGTGAACCGTTGGGATAGGGTGGGGAAAGCCTAACCTATCCCAACGGTTGTGCCCAACTGTTGGGATAGTGTTTCCCAACGGTTTGGCATGAACCATTGGGAAATCCCAAGGATTCGTCTCTTTACCAACAGTTCATTGAACTATTGGGAATGGACTTTTACCACCGGTTCAATGAACCATTGGTAACAAAATGAACCAAGATGCTCTGCTAATGGTTTTGAACTGTTGGCAGAGCCTATGCTGTGCAAATTGCACAGCAGCCTGAAATTTTCACAACAGGTCTGCAATTTGCACAGCAGGCCACATTTTGTGACCTCCCATTTTCAATCCAATTATTGTACCTGCAATAAACTAACACATACATATACAATTATTGTAATTTCAATAACCAACTAACACATACATATAGAGAACAAATTCATACACATTTAACATATAATGCTGGAACTATACACACCCATAATTAAATTAGAATTCATAACGTAATTATAAAAATACATAATTCATTTAGAAATCAATTTAAATGTAGATGAAAATTATATGTGGAATCCGGAAGTCAATTCATAATTTGATATGTTTTTTGTATACCATATATTTTTATCGGAAATGATGTCCATTTTAAACCAAATACATACACCTGGATTGCTACCGGCCACACCACACCTCAGATTGAGGTGGGGTTGACTCGTACACATCACATATGACCCATAGATCGTTGTGCTAAAGTATCGACACAATCCGAATGTGTTTGGTCGGTTTTCCGTATGCTAGTTGGTGTTTTTCAATTAAAATGACGTCCCTTTGAATCAAAAGGCAGACACTTTGAGTGGTTCCAGCCACACCGCGTCTCGGATTGAGGCATGGTTGATTCATACACGTCACATATGACCAATGGATCGTTCTCCTAAAGTTTAAATGGAAACCGAATGCGTTTGGTTGGCTTTCCGTATGAACTTAAAATTTTGTCCATTTTAAACAAAAGAGAGCCTCTTAGAGGGATTTCGGTCACACCGTGCCTCCATTTAAGGTGGGGTTGACTCGTGCGCATCAAATATGACCCATGGATCGTTGTGCTAAAGTATCGACACAATCGGAATGCGTTTGGTCGATTTTCTATATGTAAGTTGATGTTTTTCACTTAAAATGACATCCTTTTGAAACAAAAGACAGACACTCTGAATGCGTTTGGTCAGTTTTCTGTATGCCAGTTGATGTTTTTCAATTAAAATGACATCCTTTTGAAACAAAAGGAAGACACTTTGAGTGGTGTCGGCCACACCGCGTCTCAAAGTGAGGGGGGGTTGATTCATACACATCACATATTCCCCTAAAGATTCAACAGAAACTGAATGCGTTTGGTCAGTTTTCTGTATGTACTTAAAATTTTGTCCATTTTAAACAAAAGAGAGACACTTAGAGAGATTCTGGCCACACTGTGCCTCCAATTAAGGCGGGGTTGACTCGTACAAGTCACATATGACCCATGGATCGTTGTGCTAACGTATCGATACAATCCGAATGCGTTTGGTCGGTTTTCCATATGGCAGTTGATGTTTTTCACTTAAAATGGCCTCCTTTTGAAAAAAAAGACAGACACTTTGAGTGGTGGCGGCCACACCACGCCTCGGATTGAGGCGGGGTCGACTCGTACACGTCACATATGTCTCTTGGATCATTTTTCTAATGTATCGACACAATCCGAATGCGTTTGGTCGGTTTTCTGTATGCCATTTGATGTTTTTCAATAAAAATGACGTCCTTTGGAAATAGAAGACAGACACTTTGGGTGGTGCCGGCCACACTGCATCTCAGATTGAGGAGGGGTTGATTTTTACACGTCCCATATGACCCATGAATCGTTCTCAAAATGTTTCAACAAAAACTGAATGCGTTTGGTTGGTTTTCTATATGTACTTAAAATGTTGTCCATTTTAAACAAAAGACAGACACTTTGAGTGGTGTCGGACACACCACGCCTCATATTATTGTGGGTTTGACTTGTACATGTCACATATTACCCATTAATTGTTGTGCTAAAGTATCGACATGATCCGAATGTGTTTGGTCGGTTTTCCATGTGCCAGTTGATGTTTTTCAATTAAAATGACGGCCTTTTGAAACAAAAGGCAGACACTTTGAGTGGTGTCGGCCACACTGTGTCTTAGATTGAGGCGGGGTTGATTAGTACACGTCACATATGACCCATTTATCATTATCCTATTTCTTCAACAGAAATCGAATGCGTCTGGTCGGTTTTCCGTATGTACTTAAAATGTTGTCCATTTTAAACAAAATAGAGCCACTTAGAGTGATTCTGGCCACAGTGTGCCTCCAATAAAGGTGGGGTTGACTCTTACATGTCACATATGACCCATGGATCGTTGTTCTAAATTATAGACACAATCCGAATGCGTTTGGTCGGCTTTCCGTATGCCAATTGATGTTTTTCACTTAAAATGATGTCCTTTTGAAACAAAAGACAGACACTTTGAGTGGTGGCGGCCACACCGCTCCTCGGGTTGAGGCGGGGTTGACTCTAACACGTCACATATGACCCATGGATTGTTTTGGTAATGTATAGACCCAATCAGAATGTGTTTGGTTTGTTGTTCGTATGTCAGTTAATGTTTTTCAATTAAAATGGCATCCTTTTGAAACAAAAGGCAGACACTATGAGTGGTTCCAGCCACACCGCATCTCAGATTAAGGCAGGGTTGATTCATACATGTCAAATTTGACCCATGAATCGTTCTCCTAATGTTTCAATGGAAACCGAATGCGTTTGGTTGGTTTTCCATATGTACTTAAAATGTTGTCCATTTTAAACAAAATTGATCCACATAGAGTGATTTCGTCCACACCGTGCCTCAGATTATGGCGGGGTTTACTTGTACACATCACATATGACCCATGGATGGTTTTGCTAAAGTATCGACTCAATAAGAAGGCATTTGGTCACATTTCCGTATGCCAGTTGATATTTTTCACTTAAAATGACGTCCTTTTGAAACAAAAGACATGCACTTTGAGTGGTCGCGGCCACACCGCACCTCATATTGAGGCAGGGTTGACTCGTACACCTCACATATGACCCATGGATCGTTTTACTAAAGTATTGACACAATCCGAATGAGTTTGGTTCGTAATCCGTATTCCAGTTGATGTTTTTAATTAAAATGATGTCCTTTTGAATCAAAATGTAGACACATTGAGTGGTGTCGGCCACACCATGCCTCGTATTGAGGCGGTGTTGACTCATACACGTCACATATGACCCATAGATCGTTGTGTTAATGTATCGACCCAATCCGAATGCGTTTGGTCGGTTTTCTGTATGCATGTTGATGTTTTTTCAATTAAAATGACGTCCTTTTGAATCAAAAGGTAGACACTTTGAGTGGTTCCGGCCACACCGTGTCTCAAATTGAGGAGGCGATGATTCGTACACGTCACATATGACCCATGAATCGTTCTCCTAAAGTTTCTATAGAAACCAAATGTGTTTGGTTGGTTTTCTGTATGTACTTAAAATATTGTCCATTTTAAACAAAAGAGAGTCACTTAGAGTGATTCTGGCCACACCGTGCCTCCTATTAAGGCGGGGATGACTCATACATGTCACATATGACCCATGGATTGTCGTGCTAAAATATAGACACAATCCGAATGCGTTTGGTCCGTTTTCCATTTGGCAGTTGATGTTTTTCACTTAAAATGACGTCCTTTTGAAACAAAAGACAGACACATTTAGTGGTGGCGGCCACACCACGCCTCGGATTGAGGCGAGGATGACTCGTACATGTCACATATGACCAATGGATCGTTTTTCTAATGTATAGACACAATCCGAATGTGTTTGGTCAGTTTTCCGTATTCCAGTTGATGTTTTCAGTTAAAATGACGTCCTTTTGAAACAAAAGAAAGAATCATTGAGTGGTGCCGGCCCCACCACATCTCAGATTGTGGCAGGGTTGATTCGTACATGTCATATATGACCCATGAATCATTCTCCTAATGTTTCAACAGAACCCAATTGCGTTTGGTCGGTTTTATGTATGTACTCAAAATGTTGTCCATTTTAAACAAAAGAGAGCCATTTAGAGTGATTCCGGCCACACTGTGCATTAGATTAAGGCGGTGATGACTCTTAAACATCACATATGACCAATGGATGGTTCTTCTAATGTATCTATACAATCTGAATGTGTTTCGTCGCTTTTTCATTTGTCAGTTGATATTTTTCACTTAAAATGACGTCCTTTTGAAACAAGACTGACACTTTGAGTGGTGGGGGCCACACAGTGCCTCAGATTGAGGCGGAGTTGACTCGTACACATCACATATGACCCATGGATCATTGTGCAAATGTATCAACACAATCCAAATGCATTTGGTCGGTTTTCCATATGCCAGTTGATGTTTTTCAATTAAAATGACGTCCTTTTGAAACAAAAGGTATAAACTTTGAGTGGTGGCGGACACACCGCGCCTCATATTGCGAATGGGTTGACTCATACACGTCAAATATGACCCATGGATTGTTGTGATAATGTATGGACCCAATCCGAATGCGTTTGGTCTGTTTTCCGTATGCCAGTTGATGTTTTTCAATTAAAATGGCATCCTTTTGAAACAAAAGGTAGACACTTTGAGTGGTGCCGGCCACACCGTGTCTCAAATTGAGGCGAGGTTCAATCGTAAACATTACATATGACCCATGAATGTTTCTCCTAATGGTTCAATGGAAACCGAATGCGTTTGATCAGTTTTCAATATGTACTTAAAATGTTGTCCATTTTAAACAAAAGAGAGACACTTGGAGTGATTTTGGACACACCATGCCTCCGATTAAGGTGGGGTTGACTCGTACACATCACATATGACCCATGGATCGTTGTTCTAAAGTATCTACACAATCTGAATTTGTTTGGTCGGTTTTCCGCATGGCAGTTGATGTTTTTCACTTAAAATGACATCCTTTTGAAACAAAAGACAGTCACTTTGTGTGGTGGCGGCCACACCGCGGCAAAGATTGAGGCAGGGTTGACACATACACGTCACATATGACCCATGGATTGTTCTGTTAAAGTATCGACACAATCCGAATGGGTTTGGTCAGTTTTCTGTATTCCAGTTGATGTTTTTCAATTAAAATGACATCCTTTTGATACAAACGGAAGACACTTTGAGTTGTGCCGGCCACAACGCATCTCAGATTGAGGCGGGGTTGATTCTTACATGTCACATATGACCCATGAATTGTTGTCCTAAAGATTCAATGGAATCCAAATGTGTGTTGTTCGGTTTTCCGTATGTACTTAAAATGTTGTCCATTTTAAACAAAAGATATCCATTTAGAGTGATTTCGGCCACATCATGCCTCAGATTAAGGTGGGGTTGACTTGTACACGTCACATATGACCCATGGATTGTTGTGCTAAAATATCGACACAATACGAATGTGTTTGGTCACTTTTCCATATGCCAGTTGATATTTTTCGCTTAAAATGACGTCCCTTTGAAACAAAAGGCAGATACATTGAGTGGTGGCGGCCACACCGCGCCTCAGATTGAGGCAGGGTTGACTCGTACACGTCAAATATGTCCCATGGATCGTTGTGATAAAGTATCGACACAATCCGAATGCGTTTGGTCAGTTTTCCATATTCTAGTTGATGTTTTTCAATTAAAATGATGTTCTTTTGAAACAAAAGGCATACACTTTGAGTGGTGGCGGCCACACCGCGCCTCGAATTGAGGCGAGGTTGACCCGTACATGTCACATATGAACCGTGGATCGTTTTTCTAATGTATCGACACAATCCGAATGCGTTTGGTCGGTTTTCCGTATGCCAGTTGATGTTTTCAACTAAAATGACGTCCTTTTTAAACAAAAGGCAAACACTTTGAGTGGTGCTGGCCAGACCACGTCTCAAATTGAGGCATGGTTGATTTGTATACATCACATATTCCCCTAAAGTTTCAACATAAACTGAATTTGTTTGGTCGGTTTTCCATATGTACTTAAAATGTTGTCCATTTTAAACAAAAGAGAGCCACTTAGAGTGGTTTTGGCCACACCATGCCACCGATTAAGGCGGGGTTGACTCGTACACTTCACATATGACCCATGGATCGTTGAGCTAAAGTATCGACACAATTCGAATGCGTTTGGTCGGTTTTCGGTATGGAAGTTGATGTTTTTCACTTAAAATTATGTCCTTTTGAAACAAAAGACAGACACTTTGAGTGGTGGCGGCCACACCACGCCTCGGATTGAGGCGGTGATGACTCGTACACGTCACATATGACCCATGGATTGTTGAACTAATGTATCGACACAATAAGAATGCGTTTTATTGGTTTCCGTATGCCAATTGATGTTCTTCAATTAAAATGACGTCCTTTTGAAGTAGAAGACAGACACTTTGAGTGGTGCCAGCAAAACCACGTCTAAAATTGCGGTGAGGTTGATTTCTACACGTCACATATGACCCATGAATCGATCTCCGAATGTTTCAACAAAAACCGAATGTGTTTGTTCAGTTTTCCGTATGTACTTAAAATGTTGTCCATTTTAAATAAAAGACAGACACTTGGAGTGGTGGTGGCCACACCGCACCTCAGATTAAGGTGGGGTTGACTCGTACACGTCCCATATGACCCATGGATTGTTGTTCTAATGTATCGACACAATCTGAATGCGTTTGGCCAGTTTTCCATATGCTATTTGATGTTTTTCAATTACAATGACGTCCTTTTGAAACAAAAGGCAGACACTTTGAGTGGTTCCGGCCACACCACATCTCAGATTGAGGGGGGTTGATTTTTACATGTCACATATTACCCAGGAATCATTCTCCTAATGTTTCAACAGAAATCGAATGTGTTTGTTCATCTTTCCGTATGTACTTAAAATGTTGTCCATTTTAAGAAAAAGAGTGCAACATAGAGTGATTCCGGCCACACTGTGCCTCAGATTAAGACGGGGTTGACTCGTACACGTCAGATATGACCCATGAATCGTTGTGCTAAAGTATCGACACAATCCGAATGTGTTTGATTGGTTTTTCGTATACAACATGATGTTTTTCACATAAAATGACGTCCTTTTGAAACAAAAGACAGACACTTTGAGTGGTGATGGCCACACCATGCCTCAGATTGAGGTGTGGTTCACTCTACACGTCACATATGACCCATGGATCGTTGTGCTAATGTATCGACACAATCCAAATGCATTTGGTCGGTTTTTTGTATGACAGTTGATGTTATTCAATTAAAATGATGTCATTTTGAAACAAAAGGCAGACACTTTGGGTGGTGGAGGCCACAACATGCCTCGGATTGAGGCGGGGTTGATTCATACAAGTCACATATGACCCATGGATCGTTCTCCTAATGTTCCAATGGATGCCGAATGCGTTTGGTCGGTTTTCCGTATGTACATAAAATGTTGTCCATTTTATTAGAATCCTCACTTGTCTATTAGTGGAATGGTATTTACATAGAATCTTTTGGACATTTATATAAAAAAAATTATATCATTATTAGTATGGATTAGATTTTAGTTTATCGTGCTATGAAACATTTCAGAGCTAACAATGTCATGAGAAATGAATACATCTATTTTATAACAAACCATGAATCTATGATATTTATTAGATTTGTTAATGTCATTTACATTGATTATCATGATTAAAATAAATAAAATATATATAATAGATTTTCGAGTATTAAATGAAATCAAGGAGGGTGGATGGGCTGTCCGGCGGGGATTTCCGATGGGTGTCTGGGGGGCTATCCGAGGACCAAGGAGGAGGGTGGGGGCGCTGTGCAGGGGGCTGTCCGGGGGGGGGGGGGGGTGTTCGGGGGGTGTCTGGGGTCCAAGGAGGAGGGTGGGGGGGCTGTCAGGGGAGCTGTCAGGGGGGCTGTTCGGGGGGTTGTCCGGGGTCTAGGGAGGAGGGTGGCGGGGCTGTCCGGGGGCTGTTTGGGGGGCTGTCCGGGGTCCAAGGAAGAGGGTGGGGGGGGGGGGGGTTGTCCGGGGGGCTGTCCGGGGGGCTATCCGGGTGGTTTTCCGGGGTCCAGGGAGGAGGTTGGGGGGGGGGGGGGGGCTGTCCGGCGGGGTGTTCGGGGGGTTGTCCATGGTCCAAGGAGGAGGGTGGGGTGGCTGTCTTGGACGGCTGTCTGTGGGGCTATCTGTGGGGTTGTCCGGGGTCCTGGGAGGAGGGTGGGGGGTTGTCTTAGGGTTGTTCGGGGGGATGTCTCGGCGCTGTCCGGGGGTGTTTGGGGGGTTGTCTGGGGTCCAAGGAAGAGGGTGGGGGGCTGTCCAGGGGGCTATCTGGGGGGCTGTCCGGGGGGTTTTCCAGGGTCTAGGAAGGAGGGTGGGGGGGGGGGGGGCTGTCCGGGGGGTGTTCGGGGGGGGGGGGGGGGGTTGTATGGGGTTCAACACATATGGTTATTCGGTAGAAAGAGTGCGAGTCATATTAATTACTCGAAATCCACAATCATCAATAAATGTGCCATGTGTCGTCATTGAATCAAACCAATGGCATTTCATCATTGTGACTCATCCATGAGAGTAATAATCCAATATTATTATTTTCTCAATGGTTCCATAATATCCCACATTTTCAAATCGCGGTCTACTATCTGATGCACTGGCATAAAAATATGTTGTGGTTGTAACCATAACACCATCATGTTGTGTTATCATGTTCTTTTCTCGTTCAGTGACAATAAATATGTACCCATTGATAACAATTGATTTACAGTCACGAACCACCGTATTAGAACCAAAATCCAAAACTCTTATTTCCTCAGAGATAGAGTCAGCAGACAAATTCAATACCTGCAATATAAATGACTGTTAAACTTAATTAAATATTGAAATAATTAATTTAAACAATAATATTTTTACCTTCAATTTTAACAAAGAAGAAAACTCTTTGCTATGAAAAGTCTTTATACTTCTCAAAGATAAAGAACAATGCTTCCTATTTATCATTGTTTTATATTCTCTGTGGATAAAAAATGTTAACATTTTAACAAATATATAATTAAGATATACATAATCAATTTAGTTACCTGATATAGTCAGTGAACAAATCACAGTTGAACAAAACTGTGCGATGTGCCATCTCCCGCTCTTCAAGGATTAATGTCTTCAATGTATATGATCCAGGAATTCCTTATGTTTGAGGAAATGATGGAAAATTGGGTTCAATTTGATCATACTATTCTTATTCATTTCTCATTGGTATGTTCAATCTTGTAGTAAGATCAGACAAATACATCGAGCAGAAATCCATACATTCTTGAGCAAGGTAACTGTTCACGATAGAACCTTCGGGATGATTTATGTTTCGGAAATAAGACTTCAATGTGAACATATTTCATTCAGTTGGATACATCAAATGAATAGAAACATTTCCTTCTAGAAGTATTTCAGTGGGACTATGGACAGTCAGATGCAGCATGCATGTGAAAAATGATGGAGGAAATATTTTCTCCAACTCACACAAAATAAATGGGGCATCTGTCAACATTTTCTGCAAGAATGACTTGGACAGCATCATATCACAAAGATCTCTAAACAAATGGCATAACCGAATAACATCCACCCTTAAATTATTGGAAAAAAGATGACGGATTGCTATTGGAAGCAACTCATGCAGTAGAACGTGATAATCATGATTCTTCAAAGATTTTATCTTCAAATCTCTTCTGTTTACCCATTTAGATATGTTTCTTGAATAGCCATCAGGAACTCTAATTGTCTCTAATAATTCCAGAAATTGTTTTTTCCATAGGTGTCATCACATAAGAAGAACATGTAATTTTCCATTTTTTCACTAATACACTCATGGTAAAGTTTTGGTCTAATGCCCCAATCCACCACGTCACGACGAGATCGTAAATCATCTTTTGGCTTCCCCTTGACATTTAGAAGAACTGAAAGCAACATTTAGCATATATTCTTTTCAATATGCATTAAGTCTAAGCAATGACGTAACAAATTGTTTGACCAATATGACAAATAAAAAAAGATACTCCTCTTCCTCAAATTGTAACAGGTTTCAGTGGAAACATTCTTTCTCTTTCCAGATTTCATTTGACCCTTCCCGAACAAAAACCTGAAATCTTTCAATTCATTAATCACATCAGTTCCACACATACACTATGGTGGATCATTAGTCTCTATGGTATTATCAAATCTTCAACAATTCAATTTATATGGATGATCCTTTGTCAAGATTCGTCGATGTCCCAAAAAACTGAAACTACAAAGATGTTTCAGTCTTCTGGATCGTGTATTCTTCATACCAGCTGGACATGACAGTTTTCCCTTAGTTCTCCATCCAGAAATCATTTCATAAGCTGGAAAATCATTGATCGTCCACATAAGTGCAACATGAAACTGAAATATGTCTTTCGAACATGCATCATATGTGCACACACCCACATCCCAAAGAAGTTTCAACTTTTTTATTAAAGGTTCAATGTGTACATCAATATCAATGTCGAGATAAGAAGGACCAGATATGAGTATACTCATGAATGTGAGAGGTTTCTTCATACACAACCATATGGGAAGATTATAAATGTGTATAAAAACTGGCCATGTGCTATGAGAAGTAATCATTTGCCCAAACGGATTAAAACCGCGGCATGAAAGACCCAACCTCACATTACGCATGTCAGCATCAAAATTAGAATGTCAAGCATTAAATCACTGCCATGTATATCCATCTGAACGATGAACCAACTCATCATTAGACTTCTTTCTCTCGGTATCATGCCATCTCATTTTTATTGATATGTCATCAGACATAAAAAGATTCTTGAGTCTGGGGATCAATGGAAAGTGCCACATTACTTTCTGTGGAACGCGGGATGGTGTTCCATCAGATTTTGACTTCCAGCGGGATGTGTCACATTTTATACAATCATTTCTTTCAGTGGTTTCCTCCCTGAATAAACTACAATCTTTCGGGCAAGCATGAATTTTTTTTCTTGAAAATCCAAGTTCCTCAACTAACTTCCATTACATATAGTGGGTTGAGGGAATATCTACATCATCTGGAAGTAAATCCTTCAAGAGGGTTAGAATGTAATCGATTGCTGTATTAGAAATCACATACATTGTTTTCCCAAGAAACAATCGGATTAAAAATTCCAGCTTTTTCATTTTATCACATTGTCGATATACTGGAGTCATGGCAGCATCATTCAATTTTTTCACCGTATCAATATCATCATTTTCACTAGATGCATCAGCTATCCTCATATCGAAGTCTTCTTGAGTCGAAATACATTCTTTTTCATTATGACGAGTAAACGAAAACTGATAATCTAACAAATTCTAAATTCCAGTCCTTTCATTTCGATCATCACCAATTTGTGATTTCATTTTCTCCCCATTGTGATACCACACAATGTAGTTTACTTGAAAAACATTTTTTGTTATGTGGTAGATGGCTTCTTCATGGCTCAACCAAGGTATACCAACACAGTTGGAACATGGGCAGTGTATGCGACCACAATCTGAAGCATTGTGAAATGAAAAATCTATAATGCTCTCCAAATTGTTTGGAAAATTGCCTGAGATCTGATCATTTTCATACATCCAACTTTTGTCCATTCTGTTAAAAGAATTTATATAAGTCATTTTGTCATTAAAAATTCAATATGATTGAACTATAATAGAAAATACATTTATGTAAATGATAAAGGATGAAAATAATCAAGGTATCAACTACACATGTGAAAAAAACATACTACTGTGTTATTGAAAAAATGTAAAACCAACAAGAACATAATGTGTTATCACATCACATCATGCCTCTTCCCATAACCATATTAGTAGGGTATCATGAACATGAATAACATCAACCTTGTGCCGTCATCTTACCCTACATGACCCCAACCACATGCCATATCTTATTATATCCTTATCACATCTCACCTCACCTGAAAACACTAGGGAAATCATAGTACATCTCACTTGAAGACACATGGACAATCACATCACATATTCCCTAAAAACACATGGTCAATCACTTATGAAGGAGTGATATGAAAGACATGGTAGCTATCAAACCATATAACAACCATCATAGATATTAGAAAAAATAACCATAACTCAAAACCTCTTATCATTGGTAAGTTTATCCAACTCTGGTTGGAAATGTGTAAAAATTACATAAAATACATGATATATAGATAACACAAAATACCCAACCTATTTGTTCACATTAACTACATAATCAAACACTTCACTACTACAATACAACACATAAACCATCACAACCACTTTCACCACTATATGCAACACACCACACCACCCCCTCACAAGATGCATAACATTTCCCACTTTCATTTATAAGCCTCATCATTCAAACTTATATTGTCCATTAATTTAATGTTAAATTAAATAAATCCATTTACCACAAATAAATTTCTATTCCATCTCATTTATTCACTATCTTGTTTTTTACAGCATAATTTATTCCATAGATAACCATGGAACTAATAAAACCACCACACAACAACTCACCATCCCACAATAACCATTTTCGCCATGTTACATCGGCCAACCATCTCACCAAAATAAGCACATATCACAAAAAATATAGTGCACATCACAAAACCACCATAAAACAAAAACCACCTCACCACATCATACACCACAACCTCATTACACAACACCACCACATGGCACAACACCACCACACATCATCACTATCACAAAACTTCACATGTCACATCCATGCCCACTAACCATCACATTACAACCCCACATATCACAAAGCTCAACTCGTCACTTCAATCACTATACAACAGCCTACAACATACAATGAAACACAAAAAAACCTCTCATAGAAGTAACATACCCCAAATTCCACAAAAAAACTCTCAAAGAAGCAACATACCCCTACTTTGGGACTTTAGTGTCTTTGTAGATGCTGTGTACCCAGATACAGGTAAAGGTAAGGCATCAAATTGCTAGTGGTTCTTGGTGATGCGTGTGTTGGGTTGGGGGATCCTGGATCTTGGAACTTGGTGTGGAGCTGTGGTGGTGTCATGGCTCATTATGTTTTGTTGTTTTGTCTTCCGCATAGTACTCTGATAACATGTTGGATTTTATTGGGTTTTTAGTTGTATTGTGGAACAAAATGGTTGTTTTTTGGGAATACATGTTTAAATGATTTATTGACATTCATCATATAGTGGTTATTAGTGATGGATTGGTTTTTTTGTCTTAAGGGAAAATCGTTCCCAAATATATTCCTGAAGTCGTCGGTATTCATTTCCAGCCTTTGGCGCCTTCAAAACGTTGCTTAAGGCCATGTAACCCTCACCGCCTCCACAATCCAATGAGTTAAAGGCAGGGTGTTACATTTATCATCATGGGAAAATTAGTATGATATATAAAATATACATAAGAAACAAGTAAAATTTCAAAATTATACTTCATTAGCCATATCATACTCTCATGATTCATTTATTACTTTTAATAACCAGAAGATATACATTGACTAAATGGGAGCGCTAAAATCCTGATAAAAGGATGAATAAGGGACATGATCCAATAGAACATGTGAGATAATAATGAACCTAATCATACAAAATAAATAGTATCACCATCATATTAAAGGTGAAATCTTTTGATAAATTCTTGAAAGGGTTTATATTAATAATAATGAAACATCATAACATATTATTCATATACCATATATAGTTGTGAAGAATTATAACATTATGTAGTCTCACAAGATATGTGCATACATAAAAACATCACCACTCAAAACAATGATATCAACACCTTCGCACATAACATATATTATGAAATTTAGATATATGAAAATACCCATTTTAGTAGTGGGATATAAAATTCTAGGAATACCCTTCACCTCATAAATTAAAATATATATTGCATTCCATATAGAATGTATAATAATCGTAGTCATGAAATAATGATATGGAAATAAATATGCTTTTTAAAATATCCCAGATATTATGATTCATGAAATAAACATTAAGAATCAAAAATTAATTATTGATATCTTACTTGTGAATAATTTTTTATTTTCATCTTCAAAAAAATGAAACTACTCTGGATGACTCAATATTTTTTTTTGAACGTGCAGCCTTTTAAAAATTATTATAAATTTAATAGAAAACATTATAAAACTGTAAAAACATGTGTAAAAATAATATAAAATAGAAATAATATTGAATTTTTTTTAATTTTTATACTATTGTAACATTCATTGAAGAGTTAATTTTAAATTAAAGATAACCCAAAAGATAGAGTTCTTGTCTGAAAAACTTGTTACATTAAATAGCGGGTTATTTATTTGAATTTGAAACTCCTAAATAACAAAAATATGATTATTAAATAAATGTTAATGTAGTTATTTATTTCCATTGTTCTCTATTAATCAATTATAATCAATCGAATATATTTATTAACTACCATGGTTGTCATGAAATAATTTTAATATAACTTTTTTCTAAAAAATTACTACATTTTCATTGATTTTGATATTTTCCATCAAGTTCATCTATAAATTAATAGATTTAATTTCATAATCATAAATAAATTAATATAAACATTTATATTTATTAATATATTTATTATGACCACTTATAAGGTTTTTGAGAAGTAAGGAATTTTCATTGTCCATGTTGGTACTTAAGAAAATGATAATGGAACATTTTTTGAAGAGGATTTAGGGGAAATATGAAATAAAATTACATAGTGAATGTGTTAATTTATGTAGTACAACATAATATGTAAACTTTTATCATAATATATAATTAGTAATAAAATATTTGAGTTTTTATGATCTAGTTAAATTGAGGATTATACAAGGAAAGCATGAAGAAGCATTGTTTTAAACTTACCCTATTCTCAGTGTTGCATATATTTTATATTGTTAAACTCTTATAATGATTGGATATGTCTCCCTATATAATTTATCAACTTCTAATAAAATTATTAATAGAGATAATTAGGGTATATGTTTGAATTTATATATTTTATTTAATGTGGTTTCCATAGGAGGGAGAGTGGTTTTATATAATTGAGGATATGAACATTTTTAGAATAAAATATAGAATAAAATAACATACCAATGGTAAATATTTTAATAGTGATATTTTATACATAATGAACCATATATAAATATAACAGAATGGTCTTTTTTATTAAATACATATAATTTTAGGAAAATTATTTTTTTATACATTTTATTTTATTTTTAAATATTAGAAATATTCTTTTACTAAATTATAATATATTATTTACTTAAACTAATCATTATAAATACTATTTCTTCTAAACTTTACTATTTGGAGGTCAAATAATTATTCCTATGGTAAGGTTACAATTCAAAATGGTCATGTCATTATTCAAATGAACACATTACCGTATATAAATACAATATCATTTCTAAATTCATTAATTACCTCAATGAGAATATGGGTTCTAGATTTTAATTTTAATTTTAATTTTATTTATATATTATTAGTTTTTTAATTTGTTGTTTCATTTCTATAGTTTTGGTCTTACTGGTGATTATTATTGTAGTTGAAATTTATTTCATTGTTCATATTCAAATTTTCATAATTTATAATATATATATAACTTTTTTTGAATATAAGTATGATTTTATATGGACTAACTCAAAAATTTTAATTAATTAATTAATTTGTTATAATTTTTATTAAATTGTTTATGTGAATAAACGATTTTTAATATAATATAATACATAGTTATTATAAAAACTATTATAATTTGAAATGATTGGGTCGATAAATTCTTCCACAAATTATAAATTTCATAGTAGAAATTTAACTCATATTCTTGATTGATAAGTGAAAATAGTGCTTCTTTTTCATTTTTTCTCTCCAACTCCCAAGTCCCATTTTCATACATGTGGTATCACCACATTTCATTGATAAGTTCAGTTTTCTTTCTATATAGAACAATATATATGTGCTCCGTGGTCTTCACTAACTACTCCTCATAGGAGTGGTTATTATCCACTTTCACCTCCTCTAAATTCATTAAATGTGAGGTATCAGTTATGTACATCATTTGGAGAGATAAATGGAACACATAATAAACATCAACCAAATATTGTATAAGTGAATAAAAATAAGCCAATTATCATATACAGTTATGTATATAGAATGGAAAATGTACATATGACTAATCGTCCATTCATTATTAAATTATATTACTGTCTTAGATAGTGATATTTGAAGGTAGGTATTCTCTCAAACTTTATACATTATCTCTCTTGTATGGATTCTGTCATAACACATATTAAAACTCCAAAAATACATTATTTTATTTCATATGTGTTATAAAGTATATGTCACCAGGATCATAATATCTTTTCCAATATTATTTTTCCTCTAATGGCGTCCAAAAAAATATTATTTCTACATCAATTACTATAGAGTGCTTCAAAAATAACCATTTTATGACACAAATGTAATATTTTATTGAATGATAACTCATATAATGGGAGATATTGGTCTCATATATCATTAAAACTAATTGAGAAGCATCTTAACATTTACTTGCGTTCATAAATAGAACTCCTAGATATTCTATTGGTTTGGAGGTGATACACCATACTAATATACAATTCAATTTTCATCGTTTTTGGTTGACTTATCAAAAAAATCGATGTGATACCCACACAATGATTTGATTTGGCCAAAAATGGTACCACATGTATCCTTTGCACTCGTTTTACATTTATCTTATCATGTTTATTAAGAGAGACAATTTTGTAAAAAATGATGAAGTAGGATGTCATGGTGAGTTGGTCCACCAAAACCTATTTTAAATTGCTTACATTGGATTTATATTGAATACTAGAGAAAAATCCCACAATGATGTTTTCACATTTCTACATAGTTATATGTTATGGATTCGTCATATCCAGTGACATTTCTCATTCATAATTGATAGGACGACAATCAAAGAACCTACAAATGTATTCTAAAATAGTTTACATCATGTTTTCCAACCAGATGAGATTGTAATGATCACATTAAATCTTGGTAATTTTAGGATTGGATGATAAGGATGAGCAATGTGAACCATCTAATATATCCCCTTTTTTCCAGTGATGAACGAACTTAATGTATAAAATAAAATCAAAAGACACCATATCAATTTTTTTGGAATTTGTTAAGTTTCTATGGACTTATTTCTCTCATCCTAATTTGTTGGAAAAACAACAAGTTGATGATAAAATATTATTAATAGTGATATTAAATTAATAATTTATTCTGAATGATCATTAGTTTTTTTGAGTCGTAGGCTATAAGTTATTCATTACCCCTTAGTAGAAAACAAAATCATTATTGTAAAGTATCATCATTTATCACCAGAAATCTTCCACATATTACATTTATATGTATTAGTCCAGTGATTATCCTATTCTTGAGCCAAATAAATCTGACCACAAATTATTCCTTCCATAAATAAATTACCCCTTTTTACATTATACTATATAGAATTATACAACATCATTATAATTTTTGAAAAAATGTATGTTCCACCATGATAATATATTGAAATAATTAATTTATATGAAACTAGTTTGAATTTGAAATTCCTTATTTTCCATTGTCTTCGAAGGATCCATTAAAATTACTTCACCATTGATCATGTTCCCCTTAATAATAACATGATAAATCCAAAATACTCTCTTACTAAACATCGAGTTCAATTCCTTATTTTTATGTTTCACCCGAACAATCATTTTTATCTCATCTTGGTCCTACATTTCAGACAATAAATGATAATATCATTTATAAAAATTACTAAAAAATTCAGGAAGTCTCTACACACTCTATTCATAAAATATATGTTGATTGTAAGGTAAATAGTATGTCTAAATAGAATCACTATGGAATCCTAATATCCATTCCAAGTATGGAAGGCTCTGATTTTAATATCTTCCTTCAACACTATCCGTTAATGATTTAATGCATGTAGATTCACCATTGAGAAATATATATATTATTTTAGTTGATAGAAAAAATAATTAATACTTTAAATGTGATACATATTCTTTATGATTACATTTTTTTCTAATTGTGATCTATACACACTTGTACTGATCAATCCATTTTCATTACAAAGAATAATGGAACACCACAAGGTAATGCACTAGGTCATATGATCCCTTAGTCCAAGTTCTATAGGCACTTCTTCTTTAACCACACAAATATGATCTAGTACATACAATATATACATATTTATATAATATTTGTTTTGTGTATTAGATTTATTAAGAAATCATCCACAATAACTTCTTGTAATTTCATCTAATACTCCATGAAATACATTAGTAACTTCCATAAAAATATGAATGTTACAACCCAATGATTAGTCAATGAAATTACCTTCTTATAATTATATCTTATAAGAAAAAAATATTACACATATAAGAAAAATTAAATCCTTATAAAAGAAAAATTAGTGAAACAAATATTATCATTAGAAGCTAAGGAGCATATACCGATGAAATAGTATCTTCAACATTGGAATAGTAATGTGACCCCTATGAATAGTAAACTGATCAAATGAATATTAACCTAATTATTTAAAATATAAATAATATTTTTTTATCTTATAAGTGGAAATATTATATATTTATATAATAGTATCAGAATGTAAAAATATTAAAAATTAGTAAATAAGTGTTGGAATTTTTGTAAGTCATGTATATTTTATTACGATTTTTTAATTAATTAAATAGTATAAATGAAAATTTATTTTTATAAAATATATTCAAAACTAATTATTTTGGTGACTTATGATTATAAGATAATTTAATGAGACATTAATTTATTTTGAAATTTGTTTAAACATTACTTTTAATTTTAAAATTTTTATTTTTCATGTAAAACTTTATTTGTTAAAATATTAAATTTCTAAAATTTAGAAAATTATTTTAATAAAATGGTGTTAATTTTTGAATTCTAAAAATCTAAAAATGGTTTTTGTGGATATTTACTATTTTTTAATATACTTGAATTTAGTTTAATATTAAAATATGTTAATTTAGGACAAATGCTAAATAAATGAATTTATGCACCATGCTCTCGACAAGGATAATGTAAATGGAAATTGGTTCGAACTCACATGTTACCATTAAAATGTTTTGTCAAAATAATAAATATTGTTCTTATTCTAGAGAAAACATGATAAACTATTAATTAAAATAAAGGGAAACTCCTCTTTTCATCCCCTATAAGTACCACTTCTCTTTACCTCCTCTCATCACACATCTCATTCATTGTCCTCAGTACAAAGGAAACGTCCCGAATCCGGAGCCCCTCAACTAGTGCCCCTTGCCCAGTTCACCACATGACCTCGAGAGCATTTCCCCAAATTCCAGATGCTACCGACTAGAAGCGAGGGCCTTAGTAAGTTATTGGGGAAACTATTCCTTCATGTGGTAAGGTATACAAGGTATAGGAAATAACAGTCAATAGCATATGTAGTAAACAACATACAACAACTGTGACTAAACAGCCGAAGCAATGTATAAAAAAATAATGATGCAGCATGGTACATGTATCTATAGAAAGCAGCGAACTCAACAACGTGCTGAAATACAACTGGGAATAAATAACTAAAAGTAAGCAACAACTCCAGCATCATCGCATGCCTATGCTCGGTCCTATGCTCTCCAGATCCAACTAGAAATCATGTACCTGAAGTAGAAGTTCCACAATCCCTATCCACACCTGCAGCCATATAACTTGTTTTGGCTGAAAAGTAGGACCCAAACAGGGTGTGAGACCAATCCCAGTTGGCAATCACCCCAAGATCTTTTCCCTACTATCAGTAAGAAATATCACAAATGTAAAGGAAATAAATACAGCAGAGAAATTGGAGTACTCTAATGTAAACAATCCTACCAATGTCCATTCACATTTATTTATTAATTTAATTCACTCTTATAATTATCAACCAAGGAATCTTGAGAACAGTTCTACATTCTCAAGGCATAGGAAGTAACATAACAGGTATCTCAGGAGACTACCTAAACAACAACCGGTAAAAAATTCAAGCTTGTTCTTTGGATATGTGTACTCGTCACAACCAACAAAACAATATTCATAGTGAATCTATGGGTGTCTCACATTGTAGGACCCCTCTATTCAACTAAAAATAAAAAGGCACGTACAGTCTAGGAAGTTCTCACCGTCAATTCCCCTGCGGTCTTGCAACGATAGCTATAGAATCTCTGAGGAAGAACTTATGTCTAATTCTCACAATAGTCTCGATAAGTAACTAAGGGCACTCTAAGGAATCACAAATTCCCATTCCCGTAGGTCTTGTGAACGATACTAATTTATAATAGAGTCTCTAGGGAAGCCCTTAATCATCAATTCCCTCTTTAGTCTACCACACCAGGTTCCCACATCCCTGAGTAGTGCATTTGTGCATAATCGATTATTAGCATCCCAATGTAAGCTCAAAAAACTACATGGGTAATAGCTAAAATTCATCAAAAGCATATAAACAACAGGAAATACATGCAATAAACTATGTAAAGGAATGAAAACAATGCAACAAGGTCCACCTCACAGGAAACCTAATCCAAATGGTGATAAATAGCTAGAAAATTGGAAACACCCATGGGGCGATCCTTAAACATGCTGTCAAGAAATTATTAATCATCTAATAACCTCAAGAATACAGTAAATCTAAGGTAGATAATAATACATGATCAAAACCCTAACAAGAGATACCCGAAACATGGGAATCCAGAACATTTGCACCAAAAACTCAAAGACATTAAATGTAGGGAAACAATCCATAAAACTTGATCCTAGAAGATCGATATACTTGAACCTCAGCATATGAATCAGCCTAGAATGGATAAGATATGGAAAAAAATCTAAAACATTCAACCTCAAAAAACACTCACAAGAGAAGGAATCAGGTAACATGGCCAAAGAAGTACCAAGAACACACCACTTCGATTCTATCGCAACCGACGATGTTCGATTCAGATAACTAGTGATGGATCGGTGGATCAGTGAAGATTTTGTCTTCTCAGATGCTCTGAATGTAATTAGGTGTAGAAGAATATTAAAATTAGTTTAAGAAGTGACCCCAGTCAAATTAATGAAATAAATAGAAAAACACATGGCGTGTACTTCATGAATACATGGCATTTACTTTCCCTTTCCGTACACTACATTAAGTGGCCTCCACATCACCGCGACACATTGTGTGTGTGGCATGGACATGGACAACACAAGGCCTCGTGCGATAGAAAATTACACAGTGTGAACTCCAAAAGTACATGGCGTGTACTTAGAAAATTTCCAAATTTCATTCTTTTTCTCAAAAATGACCAGAAACAGAAAAACATACCTAAAACGAAGATCTTGGTTCTTACAAACTTCCCCCCTTAAATAAATTTGTCCTTGAATTTCCCTAACATGGTTGAGAATAAGAAACCTCGAACAACTCTGGCCACTATGATCGCATATCAGCCTCCCTCTCCCGGGTCTCATCTTATACACAACTGTGATGCCATAGCACCCATACCAGAGGAACAGACCGGTCACAAAGTATCTATTCACTACCATCAACAATCCTAATAAGATGCCTCTCGAATGATGCATCCTAATCTATCTCAACCTCCTTGGGTTGAATTACATGATATGAGTGTTAGAAATAGCAATGAAGCTGAGAAACATGGAAGACGTCGTGCATAGCCTAGTACCTATGAGGAAAATAAAACCTATAAGATAGCAGCCTCACTATCTCTGGAACCTCAAATGGCCCGGTGTATATCGGTGAATTCTTACCCTGTCTCCTGATCCTATTTTTTCCCAAATCCTAGGTAACATGTAGGAAAACCTTATCCCCAACCATAAACTCTAATGGTCATCTCCACTGATCAGCATATGATTTCTTCCGAGACTGTGTAGTAGCCATCATTTTTCGAATCAACTCCACCTGCTCTGTGGTCTACTGAACAAGACAAGGTCCCATCATAGCTGCCTCTACTGCCTCCCGCCGACACAAGGGTGATCGGCACGACCTACCGTACAAATCATCGTAAGGTTCCATCTAAATTGTTTCTTGAAAACAATTATTATAAGAAAAATCCACTAGAGGTAAATGTCTCTCCCATGAACCTCCAAAATCAAGGACACATGCTTGTATAATGTCCTTTAGCACCTGAATCGTGCGATCTAACTGGCCATCTGTCTTGGGATGGTAAGCTATACTCAAAAGTAATTGTGTACCCAAAGCCCACTGTAGCCCTTTCCAGAAATGCGACGTGAATCAGGCGTCCCTATCTGAAATGATAGTACTCAGAACCCCATCAAAGCGTACAATCTCGAGGATGTACAACCATCCAAGCTCATCAATACCGACGGTCTCCTTAATCGGAAAGAAGTGAGAAACCTTCGTAAGCCTGTAAATGAAAACCCATACCGCATTATTATCTTGAGGATATCTCAATAACCCTGTCACAAAGTGCATCGTGACATCATTCCACATACACTCGAGAATGGATAGCTATTGTAAAAGCCCTGCTGGTCGCTAGTGCTCTTCCTTCACTTGATGACAGGTAGAAAATCTCATGACAAAACAAGAATCATCTCTCTTCATACCTAGCCACCAATACTGGCGGTGTAGATCATGATACATCTTGGTGAAGCCAGGATGAACTGCACAAACTGAGGAATGAATGTCTCGCATCAGCTCCTCGCGTATATCTACTGGCACCCATATGTGTCCCTCGAAACGAAAGATCTCATCCCTACCTTTGCTCCATCAATGAAGAGGGTCCTCTCCTGACACGCTTTCCTGTAGGACGTGGCCTTCAAAAACTGATAACTACCCCATTCGAACTCAGTCAAGATGAATAGAGGTAACAACTATAGAATATATGAATGTCTTCCCCTATCTATCGTGCACCTCCAAATGCATCTCAGAGAACAGAGCCATAAGCTGCCACTCACTACTGGCCTCTTGAACTGCCTGTACCTGAGTCCTCCTAGTCAGTGCATCATCCACTGCATTTCCTTTCCCAGGCATATTGGCAATATCAAAATCGAAAGACTACAGGTACTCAACTAACCTCTTCTGTCTCAGATTCAAGTGACGTTGCATTAAGATATACTTGATTCTCCTGTGGTCTGTATATACCACAAAATGCTATACTAGAAGATAATTCCTCCAACAACTCAAATCATGAACAACTACAACCAACTCAAGGTCGTGCGTAGGACAGTTCCTCTCATGTGGCCTCAACTGCCGAGATCCGTACGCAACAACATGATCCTCCTGCACAAGCACCACTTTGAGCCCGATGCAATATGCATGAAAAAAAACTATATAACTCTTGCCTAGCTCTGGAAAAACTAGTATCAGTGTTGAAGTCATTCTTCCCTTCATCTCTTTATAGGCTGAATCACAGGCTTCTGACCAAACATACTTCACCACCTTCTTAGTCAATCCCATCAACAGCGCTTCTAATTATGAGATGTTCTGTATTAACCACCTGTAGTAATCAACCTTCCCTAAGAAACACCGTGCCTCGAAGAAGTTCTTCAGCTGATCCCATGTGACTACTACTCTCACCGTCTATGGGTCTACTGATACTCTTGTCTCTGAGATTAAATGACCTAGAATGTGAATCTCATCCATCCAAATGTGGAATTTTTAGAGCTTATCATATAACTGATGATCTATTAGTGTACACAAAATGATATCAAGATGGGTAGCATGGTTATGTTGAGTCTAAGGGTACACAAAGATATCTTCCATGAAAACCACCACGAATAAATCCAAGTAAGGATAAAAAGCTCTTATCGTTAGCGACATGAAAACTACTGGCACGTTCATGAGACCAAACGACATTACCAAATACTCATATAGACCATACCTTCTTCAGAATGCTATAAGAGGTATATTAGACAGTGTGACATGTAACTGATGGTAGCCAGATCTCCAGTCTATAATCGAGAACACTATGGCTCCTCGAAGCTGATCAAAGAGATCATCTATCCGTGGCAATGGATATCGGTTCTTGACCTTCAACTGGACCAGCTTTCAATAATCCACAGAAAGAATAAGGATCCCATCTTCCTTCATCGCAAACAGGATAGGTGAACCCCAAGCAGAAGTACTGGGTCAGATGAAACCCCTCGTCTACAACTCCTCCAACAGCTTCTTGAGCACCTACAACTCATGTGTAGCCAACCTATAAGGGGGAATGGACACCGGTGCTGCTCCTGGAACATGATCAATAGTGCAGTCTACCTGTCGCTCCGAGGGAAAACCTGAAATGTCTTCTGGAAAGACATCTGGAATGCGATCAACCAATGGAAAAACATTTACTTGAGAAGCCTCATGGTCATCCCATTATAAGCTAGAAATCTGGGTCATAACACCGCCCAACCCATGATTCACTGGTCTAGCTCTGCTCACCTGGACATCCCATTAGCCCTTGTGAAGAAAAGATCCACCCACTAGTGATGTGAAACTCAACCTACGGAGATAGCAATCAAAAAAGGCCTTGAAGGGAACTAACCAGTCCATCCCGAGAATGAAATCATAGACTTCCATCTCCAAAACATAGAGACTCCATGAAAATTTACACCCACCAATATCAAGGGGGATGTCTAATCACTGATTCACAATAGCAGGTCTAATTACCAAGGGAGTTTCTAGCATCATCATATCCTTATAAGTATAAACACTAAGTCTATGGCTTCCCACAGTATGCACAGAAATAAATCTATGAGAAGATCTTGTGTAGAAAAGTGCAGAGGATAAAACTGAGGCTACTAAAATCATATCTCGAACTGTAGAAGCTCCAGGATCATGCTCCTCATGGATCTTCTCTACATAAAATGTATTTCCCATACCACGGCCCTACGTAGCAGCCTAAGATCCATGTACTAATCCTCCCTGAGCCCGACCACTACATTCACGACCTCTAACCTGGCCTGAACGACCTAAAGAACTCCATCCCCCAGTCTGCTGCGGAACTGGTAATCCTTCTCCTGTACACAGAGTCGAAAATGATCCTCCTTCACTACCTTCTTGTAGAAGAACATTGCAGAAGCATTGCAGATGACCCATCTTGCCACAAGATCAACACTCTACTTGGTCCCTCGGGCACTTGGGATTCTTATACCGACTTCTTCCACACTGATAACACACTACATGGTTTCTAGGGGAAGATCCTGTTTACAAGAAGGAATACCTCGCTTCCTAGAGTCACCTCATATAGACTCTCAATGGAACTTCGTACTCTCTGTCTGGAGAGAATCAACCCTGGGTGCTAAAATGACCTGGTCCACAGATCCAGCCTCCCTCAGGATTCTTTCTGTAAGAAGAACCTGGTTGACTATCAGAGTGATAAAAGTCAACGGGAAGACGTTAACCTATGACCTTATATCTGGTTGGAGGTCGTCCTCAAACTTCCTTTCCAAAAAAATATCGTCATTCCCTAGGATGGGAGTGAAACGCTGTAACACTTTAAAGTGGGTGGAATACTCCATAACTATGAGAGTAACCTACTGAAGGTTCATGAACTCTATGGCTTTGTCAGCCCTCAGTGTCACCGGGTATAAGTTGTCGTAGAACCTATGCTGAAACTCCTCTAAGATGGACAAAATGGCTTCTATCAATGACTTCGTAGCTCGTGGTTCGCCACCCCCTTTGAACGTGGGAGGGTGCTGCTACTGAAAAACCCGTGTCAGCTCCACTATAGACGGGGAAGGATGCTGAGCTCCCTAGAAGGTCTGCACGAATCTCATGAAACCCTCTCTGAACTAAGGATCAACATCTGTGTCTTGAATCACTACAGATTCCATGTCTGGAACGATAGGGAGAACTACAAGTTGTCCCTAATCTGCCATATCTGGCGTACGATCACTACAAGGTTCCTGAAATTCAACAGGAGGACGTCTTGGTGCCATATCTCTAAAAGGTCAAAATCACACATTCATTAACGATGAATATATATAAAACTTAGTAGAGAAAAATGGAATAGGAGAGAAAAACATTAAAAATTGGGAAAACCTGACAACACGACGTGTTGTACTACTACAGAACATTTTTCTTAAAAGTTTACCCCGGGCGCATACCTTGTTCATACATGGCTGTGTAGACCACCCGGCTACACGGCGTGTTCTTAATCTACATGGCGTATACTAAACCTTTTCCTCCCTGCTCGTTCAATCATTCATGGCATGGAACACAGACTGTCCTAGCAAGAAACTACACGACGTGCTTCTCTAATACATGACGTGTCCTTAAGATCTCTACCATGTCCGCGTCATTAGTCACACGGACTGGTACATGGACCACTACTACACGACGTGTTAAAAGAAACACAGTGTGTACGTGACATGCCTTACCTAGCCTATGTTGTTAGTGACACGGCCTAACACATGATCGAAACTAGATGGCGTGTTCCATACAGACACAGCGTGTACGCGGAAGGATAACACCAACTGGTGTTGTTGGCTACACGGACGGGTACATGGTCAACTATACACAGTGTGTTTCCAAGTTACACGACATGCACTTAAAGGAAAAAGCCTTCCCGTGTTGTTCGTGACACGACCTAGTACCTATTCCAGACTACACGGTGTGCTAAGATGGTACACGATGTGTTCCTACAGGAAACATTACATCCCCGTGTCTCTACCCAACATAGTCAGAAACGTGGCTAAAAACTACACAGCTTGTATGCATAAAGTACACGCCGTTTATTCTGGGCTTTTCTAGATAGTAGCCTCAGACCTGCACCGATGCCTAGAAAAAACAGAAAACATGTGTTAAGGTGCCAAATTCCGATCCGTGGGGGCCCATACTCCCCTCGAATCAATGATTGACATCATAACCATGGATATAACATGTAAAAAGTATAACAACTCACGATCCACCAAATTCTGATCCTCGAGGGCCCACAACACCTCTAAGACCAATGTTTGTCGTCCATTATAAAGAAGCTCTAAACAAATGATAACCTATAAACATAGAAGGTATTCTTTCACAGTAGCTATCATAATAACGTGCTTCTTTTATCAAATGTTCTATAACATCATCATGAAAATTATAATGCAATCTAGATGGAATGGAAAAAGGCATGACATGTGATTTTCTAGCAAGTGCCTATATTATGCATGAGATGGAATATCCTCATCTCATCGGGTTGAAACAATGTTTAACCACAATCATATAAATAGTAATAGCACAAAACTATTGTACCACTGAACAGGGAAGTCAATTAAACTCTAACATGCGCAAAAACTCTAAAATTGCAATAATCGAGGTAATTTATATTTTTCCCTGTACACAGGTTCTAGAATGCCCGGGCACAAATATTTACTATTTACCTATTCCATCCTATCCCTATCTAATGTCGCTAAATATTAAGTCAATAGAAAAGGAATGAAAATCCTATGAAACAACTTTGTAACAACCCGAATCTAGAGCCCCTCAACTGGAGCGCCATGCCCGGTTTTCCACATGACCTCAAGCGCATTTCCCCAAACGCCAGAGGCTGCCGACTAGTAGCGAGGGACTTGGAATGTTATTAGAGAAACTATGCCATCATTTGGTATAATATAAAAGGTACATGAAATAACAGTCAATAAAAGAAGCAATAAAAAACATATAATAAGAGAAACTAAACATCGAAAACAATGTATAACAAAATCATGATGCATCATTGTACATGTATCTATGGAATGCAGCAAAAAAATAACGTGTTGAAATACAACTGAGAACAAATCACTAAAAGTAAACAACAACTCTAGCATCATCGCAAGCCTAAGCTCAGTCATATGCTCTCCAGACCCAACCAACAATCATATACCAGATATAGAGAGGCCACAATCTCTATCCACACCTTTAACCATATAACCTGTTTGGGATGAAAAGCAGTACCCAAATAGGTTGTGAAACTAATCCCAGTAGGCAATAACCAAAAGATCTGTGCCCTACTGTCAGTGAGAAATATCACAAAAGTAAAGGAAATAAATGCAGCAGAGAAACATGAGAACTCATAAGTAAACAATCTTACCAATATCCATTCACATTTATTTATTAATTTAATTCACTCATCAAATTATCAACCAAGGAATCTATCAAATAGTTCTACATTCTCAAGGCATAACAAGTAACACGACATGTGTAACAACCGAGACTTTTGTGAGAAATATTTTGTCTTTATATAAATCATCGAAGCAAGATTTCACTACAAACAACACTAGGTTGGATTTCTTTACATGTAATTGCGACCTTCCTCGTTAGCTTGCGTCGTACGCAATACCGAGTTTCACTAAACAATGATATGCTATTAAAATATTATTAAAACTAGTCGTTATGAATAGTATTACCCAATTTTTGAAATTTTGTGAATTTTATTTTTCAAAATGGACTTCATTTTTGGATTTGGAATATCGAAATTAGCCTAGGGTGAAATTTTGGTATTTTTCTGAAAACATTCAATTTTTGATGAATAGTGAAAACACTAGGTTACTATTTAAAAACAGTCTTTTTTATTTAAATAATTATTTATTTTATTTAAATTTATTTTAGGTAAAAATTGATACATAATACCTATATAAGTTCAGTGCAATTCTTTGGAGTCATTTTATAATAATTTTAGATATATAAAATATTTATTGAACTTTTCACCGTCTTTTACCCCACCTCCTAGGAGAATTTCCAAATTCACCTAAAACATAATTTTACCGCTTCTGTGAGTGGAATTTCTAAAATCTAAGAGATGCGGTTAATATCAAGGACTAAAATATGGTTCAACGAGATGAAAATAATTTTTTGGGAATAGTAACTTTTTACTTTTTTTACCACGGTTAAAAGTAAATAGAGTAATTATGGGTAAAAATGATATTATTATTACCCTAACACATGTCCTAATTCTATTGGTTAAGTGTAATTCGACCAAAAACAACCTTAGGAATATAATATGACCGTTTAGGCCCACATGGATTAGATTAAGACATTTAATATTAATTTATTTAAAGAGGGGTTAAAATAGTTAAAATCAAAGTTCAATAAGTAAATAATTTTTAACATAGGGTTATACATTAGATAAATTAGACTATAAATATTCATTATAATGATATATAATGTTACAACAAAATAGTATTTTATTTTTAAATTTTAGACATTAAATAATTTAATTTATGTTTGACACAATGATGGTGCGTTAATTATCTTATTAATAAAATATTGACATAATTGTTGTTATAAATACCCAAATAAATGTAATTTGAGACTTTTTATGGATTCCTATAATTTTCTACGTTAATATGACATGTTAGTATTGCTTTATTTTACTTATTTTGAATTAATCATTCTATTATTATTTTCACAAAAATCAATTCCCAAATAGTGTCAAAATTGACATAAAATAGTTTTTAAAACAAATATTATATTATTAATTGTTATTTTATTCCTAAAAATATAAGGTTCTGCCAAATGACTTATATAAGGTTATATATATTAATAATAAAGAACTTGGGGTTCTTGTGTCTTTTTATAGTAAGATTATTAACCTTATAGTGTAAGAAAACAAGAAGACACGGTAATAGTTAAATTATCTAACTTAAAGTTAAATCTAAATGATAAGGATAAAATAGAAACCTAAACATGTATAAATTCTATCAGATGATATTATTTCGACCCATCCCCACCTTATATTTGAAATAAATCAATTTGGAGCTGTTAAAAACTGAATATGATTTTATAATAAAATAATATTTTTAGTTTTTCCCAAGGTGCCCCTCTCCTCCATTATAAAAGGGCACCTCATCCGTCTCTTCCTCACACCACATTGAGCCTTCATGCTCGGCCAACCCCTACCAAATTCTCTTCTCCACTTCCCAGGAAACATACTAGAGGTCCTGGTATTCTTCAAAGACCACTTTTAGTGCCCTAAGAGGAGGTCTCAAAAAGGCGCTTCAAAGAAGTGGTAATGTCCATTACCGATTCTTTCAACTTTATTTCTTCTTCCACTTATTATTCTTTAGTTGTTTCATTATGAAGTAATAACATCAGTATCACTCATATACTGATATGTTATTATAAGTATTAAACAACCCTATTTCACTATCTAACCATCCTACGGAAAATGAAATCACCGCGCGTGCGTACATACGGAATATCGTCTCCACGCCGTGGTGTAATCTATTTTCCACCACCATCTTACTTGGATGGGTATATTGGTGTAAATAATAATTATAATTGATTATTTTAAAATGATATTTATTCGGAAATAGTATACATAAACTCCAATACAATTCCACGGTCATGGGAACAATATCATCGCTCGTGCATACGTACGGAATACCGTCTCCACGATGTGATGTGACTCGTTCTACATGATATTCATTGCATAATGATTATATAAATGAATTTAATGAATGAATATGATATATATTACACTAATACAATTATGGAAATGAGTTATCTATAACCTAAAAATAATAATAATAATTTATTCAACAAAACTCACATAACAACAAAAAGCAATAAACACCCGAATAACAAGTAGCAATGAAATATTACTAATAAGAAGCTAAGAATATGACCATATATGAAATCATAAAAACAAGTATGATTCTGGAATAAGTCAATGACATTATTTAAATCATTATATAGGAGGTTCAGACACATACAATGAAAATCAGACTTAAGGTAAGGGAAAATCTCACAATCTCATTTTTTATCCGAGATTGTTTATACTTCAGAATTTACTGGGGAATATTTATGATCAAAATACATGTTTCCTCAATATGTAATATTATTTATATCCTCATTCAATTTTTTAAATCCAATTTTACCCTTCGGGGAGTTTTTAGTTAAATATATGAATGGAATCTTTTGTTGTTTTTCGTCTGAGGTACTTTTTGACTTTTCAAACATAAGTACGAGATGAATTTTTTTTAACTTATACAGCATGAATGGATTTTTAAAACATTATATGCAAGAATATTCCTTTACATGTTTTCAAGTTTATTTTTAATCAACTTAATTTAGTTTAAAATTGTATGACATGTTAAGAAAAGAAAATGTTTTTGAAGTAGAAAGGATATTTTCTTCAAGAATGGAGTTCAAGTGTTTTATCAAAATTATTTTCTATCTAAGATAATATATGGTTCTGTTTATATCCCTATTATTACATTGATTTGATTATGTTGTGATGGAATTATTTTTATGAATTACATTATCTTATATGAATTGTTTTATGATGTCACGATGTTTAAGAATCCCATTTTTATTACATGGGTTATGCAATGATGTATGATTTATGATATTGTGTCTCACATAAGAATGGTATAATTATGAGATGGTTGGGACCTATATCTCCCTAAAATTCATTGGGTAATGATTTATATCTCATGAGATAGACGTGGCTGGAACAGCAGGTTAATCCGATTTAGTGAAACAGGACTGAAACGAGGAGTGAACTCGGTTCAGAAATGGACTTTTTCCACTAGGATAGTCTTGGCAATGATTATTGACTACTAAGAAATGATTCTATATGATTATGTGTGTATTCCACAAACTTTAATGTTTTATGTTATGATTATTGGGATTAAATTTCACTACTATGATTTATCCCATGTTATGAAATTATGATCTCTTTTGCAGGTTAAGATTTCCAAAATGTTATGTTCTTCTGAATATTATGTGATTGATGTTTCTTTTGATTACCCTTACTGAGCATTTGAGCTCACCCTTTTGTATGTTTTCATTCCTGAGGTCAGGAAGAAGGTTATTAAGTAAGATATTCCAAAAGGGACTCTAGATATGTTGAAATAAATGGGAGACAACGTAGATGATTTTATGAACCAATTGTTTATGTTTCCCATTTTTTAAAGACACTATACCTATACGGTCCTTTCATGGTTTTCTTATATGTTGTAATAAGTGTTCTTTAATTTTTAAGTATTAACAATGTATGTAATGTATGGGTCGTTATAATTGGTATCATAGGAAAGGTATAGTCAACCTTTGGAATCTAGGATGTGAAAGCCTTAGTAAGAAACCCATTGATATGTCTAAGCATAAAACACAATCTTAGTGTTTTAGAAATGGCCATGAAAAACCTATGATAAGACCTTAAGTGTGAAATTTTATTCTTTTTTATGTGGTTTTCCTATTATAAATAGTGTTCCTCACACTATTCTTCTTGGTTTTAGTCAATGGATGGAACTCGAAGGAACTGTGTTAATGCAGAATGCAATGGGAAATGCAATGATTGTCCTCCGGAGAAACCAAACGTTATGGGAGATGAAATGAAAAATCATGTAGCCATGCTCACACAACTTTCTCAAGCTATGAATCATGCAAGACTTCCAATGGAGAAAAGGAAGGAGAAAAATTTTATTGAATCCTTCATGAGGAAGCATCCACCATCATTCAGCGGGTCTTCTGATCCATTAGTCGCTGAACAATGGATCAGTACCCCTGAAAAGATATTTTCAGTATTTCAATGTTCTGAACATGATAACGTCATCTTAGTAGTATATCATTTGGAAAGTGATGCTGATCAATGGTGGAATCAAATTAAGAATATAAGGCAAAGTAATGAAATTGAGTCCATGGAATGGGACAAGTTCAAGAACTTATTTTTCAATAAGTACTTCCCTCCTATTCTTCGAACAAAGATGGATAAGGAGTTCATTGAACTGAAGAAAAAGTATGATGAATCTATTGGTACCTATGAAGAAATTTTTACAAGACTTGCAAGGTACGCTTTCGGAATTATTATCCCTCCTGAGAGTAAGATTGATGGATTCTATAGTGGCTTAAAACCAAGTCATCGAAGGGCGCTAGCCATAAGGGACATCAATAGCTAGGAGGAAATTGTTCGATGTGCTCTCAAGGTTGATATGGAGATTGGTGTAACCCATTAGTCGCATGGGTTTGATAAGAATAGGAAAATGGAATTCAAAGGGAAATCTAAAGACCACACTAAAAAGAAGACGAGTTTTCCCTTATTCACAAAGTGTGGAAAGAAACATCGAGGAAATTGTCTTAAGGGGACAATAAAATGTTATTAGTATGGAAAAGAAGGTCATCAGGCAATTTAATGTCAAAATAATGGGAAGAAGATGTCTAATAATGAAAAAAAGGAAGGGATACACAGAATAAACCTACTACACTTCAATTTTTCTAGTGCATGGAAATGGGGAATTATTCCAATCAATGCCCTAATCCAAGTGTTGTTGATGATGATCAACATCAACAAACTGTTAAGGATAAAGAAAAAGTAAAGTCGCATGAAATTTCTATCAGTGATGTGGAGTATGATAACGAAGTGTTGAAAGGTACACTTACCATCCACTCTAAAGTAGCAATTGTTTTATTTGATTTTGGATCCACCCACTCTTCTATTTCTAAATAATTTTCTAAGGGTATCTCCGTATTACCTCAACAATTAGATATTGAGTTAGCTGTGACAACCCCTAATGGCACAATAGTCGCATCAAAAGTTTACAAATATTCACCGATTGATGTTTGTGGGAAAGTTCTTCCTACAAATCTTGTGATCCTTCCTATAGTGTAATTTGATGTGATTCTTGGCATGGGTTGGCTTTCTTTATATGGAGATCAAATCAATTTCCAAAGAAGGGAAGTCACATTTCATATTCCAGATCAATCTATGATCGTCTATCGATGCTAGGATGAACATAACATTCCAGTGGAAATTTCATCCATATTATGGGTCTTGATTACAGTAAATGATGGTTATTTATCTCAAATGTTTGAAGAGAAACTAAAGATTGAGTATATTCCCATTTTACAGGAGTTTGATGATGTCTTTCTAGAGGAATTTCTGAGTCTTCCACCAAATTGTGATGTTGAGTTTTCAATAGAACTCGTACCAGGTGCTTTACCTATTTCAAAGACACATTATAGAATTGACCCAATTGTGTTGCAGGAATTGAAGAACAAAATCCAATAGAATCTTGATAAGGGATTCATACACCCTAGTGTGTCCTCTTGGGGAGCACCTGTTCTGTTTGTTAATAAGAAATATAGATCAATGAGACTCTGCATTGATTATCGAAAACCTAACAAGGTCACTATCAAGAACAAATATCCTCTCCCACGCATTGATCTTTGTTCAGGGTATCATAAATTAAGGGTAAAAAAGAAGGATATACCAAAAAAGGCTTTCCGTACATGGTATGGACACTATGAATTTATAGTGATTCCATTTGGTCTTACTAATTCCCCTTCCATCTTCATGGATATGATGAATAGAGTCTTTAGAGACTATCATGATCAGTTTGTGGTAGTCTTTATTGATGATATTCTTGTATATTCAAAGAGCAAGGAAGAACATGAAGATCATTTGAGAATTATATTGAAGACCCTGAGAAAGGAGAAGCTTTATGCTAAATTTACCAAGTGTGAATTTTGGATTCAAAAAGTTGCATTTTTGGGTCACATAATCTCAAAAGTGGGGATATCTGTGGATCCAGCAAAAATAGAGGTTATCGAAAGATGGTCGAGACCAAAAACAATAACCGAGATCCGTTTTTTTCTTGGTTTGGATGGATATTATTGACGTTTTGTGAATGATTTTTCACGATTACCTAATCCACTCACCATGTTGACTCAGAATGGAGTTATGTTTGTTTGGATGGAGGAATGTGAAGAGAATCTCAAGGAGTTGAAAAGAAGGTTATCCAGTGCACCTGTGCTCACACTGCCTTGTAGTAAAGAATGGTTTGTGATCTACAGTGATGAATCTAGGAAGGGGTTGGGGTGTGTTCTTATGCATAATGATATGGTGATATCTTATGCCTCACGACAGTTGAAAATATATGAGCAAAATTACCCAACTCATGATTTGGAGTTAGCTGTGGTAATATTTGCATTAAAGATTTGGAGGAATTGTCTTTATGGAGAAAGGTGTGATATTTATACTGATCATAAAAGATTAAAGTATATTTTCACACAAAAGGAGCTGAATATGTTCCAAAGAAGATGGTTGGAGCTGATTAAGGATTACGACTGCCTAATTCATTACCACCTTTGGAAAGAAAACAAGGTGGTAGATGGATTAAGTTGACAAGACCATGCTAGTTTATCCATGATGAGGATCACAAAAGATCCAATATTTATGGATTTACAAGGGATGGATCTTGGAATTATAATGGAAGGGTAAAGTCTTATCTTTGTCAAATGAATGTTCAACCATCTATACATGTGAAGATTAAAGAGGCACAGAAAGAATATGTAGAGTTACAAAAGAAGGAGAGAAATGTTCCTGAATTCAACCTTGATTGTGATGGGATAATAAAGTTCAGGAATCAGGTTTGTGTTCCTCCCATCCCTGAATTAAAGAAGGAGCTACTAGATGAGGCTCATAGTTCTTCATTATCTATTTTTCCTGGAAGCATAAAGATGTATAGGGACCTGAAAGAGTACTTCAAGTGGGATGGCATTAAAAGAGATGTTGCTCAATATGTCTCTCGATGCTTGGATTGTCTGCAATTTAAAGCTGAGAGACAGAAGTCTAAGGGGCTGTTATAACCATTACCCATACCTGAATGGAAATGGGAAAACATCACTATGGAATTTGTCACCAGACTTCTTAAAACTTCCAAAGGCAATAATGCTATTTGGGTCATAGTTGATCATCTTACATAGTCTGTACACTTCATTGCTATTAGAGAGGATTTATCTCTGGATCAGCATTCCAGGATATATGTGAAGGAAGTTGTAAGATTTCATGGAGTACCACTTTCTATTATATCTCATCGGGATCTGAGGTTTACCTCGAAGTTCTGGCGAAGTCTTCAGCATAAGATGGATACATAATTGAGTTTCAGCACTACTTATCATCCTCAGACAGATGGTCATTCTGAGAGGACAATTCAAACTCTAGAAGATATGTTGAGAGCTTGCTCTATGGATTTCAAAGGTGGTTGGGATCAACACCTACCTTTGGTGGAATTTCATATAATAATAGATTTCACTCCAGTATTTAGATGGCTCCTTATGAAGCACTCTATGGAATGAAATGTAGGACTCCAACTTGCTGGGATGATGTTGGGGAAAGAAAGAAATTAGGACCTAATCTTGTTGATGAGATGGAAAAAATGTCAGATCTATTCAACAACACATTAAATCTTCTCAGAGTCGACAAAAACGTTATGCTGACAACCGAAGAAAAGTCCTAGAGTTTGAAGTTGGTGATAATGTGTTTTTACAAATATCTCCTTGGAAGAGAGTAATGAGATTTGGGAAGAAGGGAATGTTGAGCCCAAGATATATTGGTCCTTTCAAAATACTGGATCGTGTTGGGAAGGTAGATTACTGATTGGCGCTTCCACCAAATCTCTCTCAAGTTCACGATGTGTTCCATGATTCTCTCTTGAGAAAGTACATGCCTGATCCATCACATGTAGTCAACTTAGAAGTTGTACTGTTAGAACAAGATCTTTCTTATGAAGAACAGCCGATAGAGATTCTCGATCGTAGTGAAAAAGTCCAACAGAACAAGACCACTCGCTTGGTGAAAGTTTTATGGAGGAACGACCAATTAGAAGAAGCTACATTGGATCTTGAGGATATGATGAGGGAGAGGTATCATCATCTGTTTGTTATAAAGTGATGAATTTTGTTGGCGAAATTCATTTTAAGGGCGGTAGAATGTAACACCCGAGACTTTTATGAGAAATATTTTTTTTTATATAAATCATCAATGGAATCTTTTACCACACACAACACTATATTGTCTTTCTTTACACGCAATCACGACCTTCCTTGATACCTTGAGTCGTATGCAATACCGAGTTTCACTACACATCGATATACCATTAAAATATTTTTAAAACTAACCGTTATGAATAGTAATACCCACTTTTTGAAAGTTTGTAAATTTTAATTTTCAAAATGGAATTAATTTTTGGATTTGGAATATCAAAATTATCCTATGGTGAAATTTTGGTATTTTTCTGAAAACATTCAATTTTTGATTAATAGTGAAAACTCTGTGTTACTATTTAAAAACTGACTTTTTATTTAAATAATTATTTATTTTATTTAAATTTATTTTAGGTCAAAATTGGTACATAATGCTTATATAAGTTCAATGCAATTCATTGGAGTCATTTTATAAAAATTCTAGATATATAAAAATTTTATTGAACTTTTCACAGTCTTTTACCCACCTCATAGGAGAATTTCCAAATTCACGTAAAACTTAATTTTACCGCTTCTATGAGTGGAATTTAAAAAATCCGAGAGACATGGTTAATATCAAGGACTAAAATGTGGTTCAATGAGATGAATATAATTTTTGATGAATAATAACTTTATACTTTTTTTACCACGGTTAAAAGTAAATAGGGTAATTAAGGGTAAAAATGATTTTATTATTACCCTATCACATGTCCTATTTCTATTGGATAAGAGTAATTCGACCAAAAACAACCTTAGGAATAAAGTATGACCATTTAGGCCCACATGGATACGATTAAGACATTTAATATAAATTTATTTAAAGAAGGGTTAAAATAATTAAAATCAATGTTTAATAAGTAAATCATTTTTAATATAGGGTTATACATACGATAAATTCGAATATATATATTCATTAGAAATCTAAAAACATTTCCTACAAAATGGTATTTTATTTGTAATTTTTGGACATTAAATAATTTAATTTATGTATGACACACTGATGATGCAGTAATTATAATATTAATGAAATATTGACATAATTGATGTTATAAATACCCAAATAAATGTCATTTGAGACTTTTTATGAATTACTAGAATTTTCTATGTTAATATGACATGTTAGTATTGATTTAATTAACTTTTTATGAACTCATATTTCTGTTATTATTTTCACAAAAATCAATTACCAAATAGTTTTAAAATTGTCATAAAATAGTTTTTAAAACAAATATTATATTATTAATTGATATTGTATTCTAAAAAATCTAAGGATCGGAAAAATGACTTAGATAAGGTTATATATATTCATAATAAACAGTGTGGGGTTCTTTTGGCTTGTTATAGTAAGTTTATTAACCTTATATTTTATGAAAACAAGAAGACACGGTAAAAGTTAAACTATCTAACATAAAGTTAAATCTAAATGATAAGGTTAAAATAGAAACCTAAACTTGTCTAAAATATATTGGATGAGAGGATTTCGACACATCCCCACCATAGCTTTGAAATAAATCAATTTTGAGCTATTAAAAACTGAATATGACTTTATAATAATTTTTTTTTGTTTTTACAAAGGTGCCCCTCTCCTCCCTTATAAAAGGGACCTCCTCCCTCTCTTCCTCAAACAACTTTGAGCCTTCAAGCTCGTACAACCCCTGAAAATTTATCTTCTCCACTTCCCTAGAAACATCCTAGAGGACCTGGTCTTTTCAATGACAAATTTAAGTGCCCTAAGAGGAGGTCACAAAGAGGCGCTTCAAAGAAGAGGTAATGTCTGTTACCGATTTTTTCAACTTTATTTCTTCTTCCACTTCTTCTTATTTAGTTGTTTCATTATGAAGTGACAAAATATGTATCACTAATATACGGATATTTTATTATAAGTATGAAACAACCCTATTTAACTATCTATCCATCCTACGAAAAACCAAATCACCGTGCATGCATACGTACAGAATACCGTCTTAACGCCGTGGTCTAATATATTTTCCACCACCACCTTACATGGATGGGTATAATGGTGTAAATAATAACTATATATGATTATTGTAAAGTGATATTGATTCATAAATAGTATACATACACTCTAATACAATCCCACGATCATGGTAATGATATCATCGCTCGTGCGTACGTACGGAATATCGTCTCCACGATGTGATGCGACTAGTTCTGCATGATCTTCATTGATAAATGATTATATAAATGAATTGAATGAATTAATATGATATATATTACAATAATAAAATTTGGTAAATGAGTTTTCTATAACCTAAAAAATAATAATAATAATTTATTCGACAAAACACAGATAAGAGCAAAAATTAATAAACACCCGAATAACAAGTATCAATGAAATATTACTAATAAGAAGCTAAGAATATGACCATATATGATATCATAAAAATAAGTATGATTCTGGAATAATTAAATAACATTATTTAAATCATTATACAGGTGGTTCGAACACTTATAAAGAATATCAGACATTAGCTAAGGGAAAATCTCGCAATCTCAATTTTTAACCGAGATTGTTTATATTTCAGAATTTACTGGGGAAAATTTATCATCCACGTACATGTTTCCTCAATATGTAATATTATTTATATCCTAATACAATTTTTTATATCAAATTTTAACCTTCGGTGAGTTTTTAGTAAATTATATGAAAGGAATCTTTTTTCATTTTTCATACGAGGTACTTTTTGACTTTTCCGACATAAGTACGAGAAAAATGTTTTTTTATCTTATATGACATGAATGGATTTTTAAAAAATTATTTCCAAGAATATTCCATTAGAATTTTTCATGTTTATTTTTAATCAACTTCTTTTAGTTTAATATTGTATGACATGTTAAGAAAGGAAAATGTTTTTGAAGTAGAAAGGATATTTTCCTCAAGAATGGAGTTCAAGTGTTTTATCAAAATTATTTTCCATCTAAGATAATATAGAGTTCTATTTCTATCCATATTATTATGTTGATTTGATTATGTTGTGATGGAATTATTTTTATGAATTCCTTTATCTTATATGAATTGATTTATGATGTCACGATGTTTAAGAACCCCATTTTTATTAAATGGGTTATGCAGTGATGTATGATTTATGATTTTGTGGAACACATAAGAATGGTATCATTATGAGATGGGTGGGAACTATATCTCCCTCCAATGCATTGGGTATTGATTTATATCTCATGACATAGACATGGCAGGAATGACAGGTTGACCCGGTTCAGTGAAACAGGACTGAAACGAGGAGTGAACTCGGTTCAGAAATAGACTTTTCCCGCTAAGATAGTCTTGGAAATGAGTCTTGAATACTAAGAAATGATTCTCTATGATTATGAGTGTATGACACAATGTTTCATGTTTTAAGTTATGATTATTGGGATTGCATTTCCCTACAATGATTTATCCCATGTTATGAAATTATGATCTCTTTTGCAGGTTATGATTTCCAAAATGTTATGTTCTTATGAATATGATGTGATTGACATTTCATTAGATTACCCTTAATGAGCATTTGAGCTCACCCTTTTGTATTTTTTCTTTCCCAGGTCTGGAAGAAGGTTATTAGGTATGATATGCCAAAAGGGACTCTACATATGATGAAATAAATGGGAGAAAATGTAGATGAATTTATGAACTAGTTGTTTATGTTTCCCAGTTTTTAAAGACAATATACCTATACGGTCCTTTCATGGTTTTGTTATATGTTGTAATAAGTTTACTTAACATTTTAAGTATTAACAATGTATGTAAAGTATGGGTCGTTATAACAGGTATCTCAATAGACTACCTAAACAGCAAGCAGTACAAAATTCGAGCTTGTTCATTGGAATGGTGGACTCATCACAACCAACCAAAAAATATTCATAGTGACTCTCTGGGTGGATCACACTGGAAGACCCCTATAGTCAAGTAATCATACAAAGGCACAGACACTCTGGGAAGCTCTCACCGTCAATTCCCCTACGGTCATGAAATGATAGCTATAGACACTCAGAAGAAGCACTTACATCAAATTCCCCCTTATAGCTTCAATACGTAACTATGTAAACTCTAAGGAAGCAAAAAGTCCCATACTCGTAGGTCCAGCAAACGATACAAATTTATAACACACTCTTTAGGGAATCCCTTAATCATCAATTCCATCTTTAGTCTACTACACCAGGTTCCCACAGCCCTAAGTAGTGTAGTCGTGGGTAAGTGACTGTTAACAGCCCAATGTAAGCTCAAAAAACTACTTGGATAATACCTACAATGTATCAAAAGCATAAAAATAGCAAGAAATACATGCAATCTACTATGTCAAGGAAAGTAAACAATGGAAAAAGGTCTGCCTCACAGGCAACCTAAGCCAAACGGCGATAAACAGCCAGAACAAGGGAAACACCCATGGGGTGATCCTTAAACATGATATCAAGAAATTATTAATAATATAATAAACTCAATCATACAAGAAATCTAATTAAGATAATAATATAAGATCAAAACCATAACCCGAGATACCGGAAACATGGGAATCCAGAACTTTTTCACCAAAAACTCAAAGACATTCAACGTAGAGAAACAAACCACCTACCTCAATCCTAGGAGGTCGATATACTTGAACCTCGGCCTATGAATCATCCTATAATGGAGAAGATATGAAAAAACATCTAAAACGTTCAACCTCAGACAACTCTCACAAGAGAAGGAATCCGGAAACGTGGTCAAAGAAGAACCAAAACTCACCATTCCAATTCTATTGCAACCGATGGCATTCTATTCGGATAATCAGTGACGGATCAATGGCTTGGAGAGGATTCGGCCTCCTCGGACACTCATTATGTAATTAGGTGGAGAAGTATATGAAAATCAGTTTAAGACGTGACCCCGGACTGATTAATGAAATAAAAAGAAAAGTACATGGCATGTACTTCATGAGTACACTGCGTGTACTTTCCCTTTCCATACACTGCATTAGGCGGCCTCCACATCCCCGCTACTCACCGTGTGTGTGCCCCGGACATGGCTAGAACATGGCCTCACACGGATGAAAAGTACACGACATGTACTTATAAAGTACACGCCGTGTACATAGAAAATTTCCAAATATCCTTCTTTTTCTCAAAATTGACCAGAAATGGAAAAACATAACTGAAAAAAAGACCTGGGTTCTTACACCAAATTCTACTCAAATCTCTCCTGAATCCCATATCCCATGTCCAAAATCTCTTGGTCTCTATGAATTACCAAATTCTCTCTCCCTAGTTATGCTCACTTGAAATATATATTTTAGAGAAAATTTCATATTTTCTTTTCATTTATTTTCATTCTAGTTCCATTATTTCATTTTCATTCTTCACCTTATTTCAACCAAATGTTATGATAACTAAAATAACTTATTTTTAAAGAATGTGGTGTCTTGGGCATATAATCAGAGCACAATTATAATAAAAATAAGGCTACATGAATCTAAAATAAATTGTCATATTTCAATCTTTCACATAAAGGTGGAGTAAATCGTTAGGTAGATTATCCAACAATGTAATATTCTTATTTACTATATTGGAAAGGCCATATGAAACCATATTCTATTCTTGGTAAGTATGAGTGGTAATATTGTTTTTTTCATGGAGAAAAAAGAGAGAATCCATCCAAAATGTAGTAGCTAACCAAGCTAGATGAATCACACCATTTCAAATTCCTTTCACTATGGTTTTCTAATCTCCTAAATTATATATGGTGTTCTAACCCTGGTGCACAGTGATTGAAATAGCATGAATCAAACTCGTCAATTTAGCCACCAAATATGAGGAAATACCATAACATATAATGAATCACCCAAGGATCTGATCAAGACGACCCATGAAGATGGATCCACATCCCATAGGGTTAGAATTTACTTTTGAAACACTATCCACCTTAACTTTGATCCAACTAGAGAACGGTGGTAGCAAGAAAACATGTAATGTGCATCATGGTTAGAAAAAATACCATCAACTCATACTCACTACAGAATCATAAGGTATTTCTATATATTGTTGAATAATACCTTCTGAATCAAATTAGATTCATAAATAGCAGAGAGGATCCGCATCAGACTTGAATTAATGTTGAGTGTGAAATTATAGTGAGTAATCGCATTTCTATCATATTAGATCACATGATGAAGCTGTGAAACTGCATCAAGAAATATGTTCATGATTTTTTGGGGGTTATCCATATCAACACAATGGTTATATGAGCGCTGAAAAAAGTCAAGAGTTTGCCATCTTCAATCAAAATTTTCAAAAATATATTTCCAAATCATAGCGTCATTGGTACACAATTAAAATAAATGGATTGAATATTCACTATGTTGTGTAAATAGACAAAATTTTTATCATGTGTGGATTCCAAAAGATTTAAGACAAGAATTAATGGGGATCCTATTGTAATCTATTCACTAAATAAGTGTAATTCTTGAATGCATTATCAATAACATATCAATGATTTTAATCCAGCAAAAAGAATTTCTAGAGTTATGAAAATGGTGGTTATAATATGTTTTTGAATCTACGATACCATTGTGTGAAGTCTCCCATATAATAAAATCATATGTATTACAAAAAGGATAGTTTCTAATGATATGCATAACATTATTAGGGAGATTATATAGATGAGAGTTAATAACATGACTGATTGTATTATTAATACCATTAAGTGATTTTTTAGTAGGGATCATAGAAATTATAGGAGAACTATTCTATTTGTACAACTAGAAGTTCATGGAGGAGTTCCTTAAAACAAACCATCTAGTGCAAGTCATAATATTGACATATGCTTTTGCAATTCAAGGCCAGATGAAAGTGTTCAGAATGCTCTGACCTCCTTTATTCAACTTATCAAGAAAACTAATTTTTAAGAATGTAATATAAGTAGAGTCTCTATTGATCAAGTTCCATGTATGTTTGTCTTGAAGGACCTCAATAAAAAGATTAAATTTTTTTTATATTGAGGCAACCCTTATCGAACGGTTTGCAATAAGTAAACAATGTTATAGTCACTAATTTCCAAACTAGAGTGTTCCAGAGAAAAAAACATTTTTGGTGGAAACATTAATATTATTAATGTGATTGGAAAGACATATATAAAAAATTATAGAGTAGACTATTTTGGAAATAATTAAAGACATGACAAGGAAGATTCTACCAACCATAGATAGATTTTTTCTTTTCCATGAGGATATCTGATTAAGGACTTGATCAACATTGTTGATGAAATAGATATATTTGGGTGTGCCCCCAAAATATTGTTACAACAAGGTAATTGAAATGAAAATCACCTTATTGAATGCCTAATTCATTGATAATAATGTGTTTTCGATTAGTTGGAAAATTTATCCCAAAGAAGATTGAGGATTTCATCTAGCTAATGACCAGACCTGAGACCTCCTCAAAGTTAGAGAGATAAATTTTGATAATTGAAATGTTTCTTTTATCACATTGTCAAAAAAGAATGATTTCATCTATATATAGATGATTTGTGGGGTAATTCACATTTATGGAAGCACGGATGGGTTTTTGTATACATTTATCCAAAAGTCGAGTGAGAAATATACATAAATAGTCTCCCATAATGGAAAAATGTATGGTAGAAAGGGGATCACCATGTATAACAACATTGGTGCATTTAAAGTAGCCTCTCAAAGCACCATTGACCTAAATAGATATATAGGCTGAGTTGAATATGAATTATAATTTAGTTATAAATGATTTATTGTAGATAAATCCTTGGATCAATTTAACGATGGAATTTTAGTCTATGGTATCAAAATAATTTCTTATTTCATGACTTATGAAAACATTATCCCCTGTATTTTCATTTTTTGACATGTTCGTGCATTCATTGGAATGTAAAATGCAGACCAAAATGGATCTCCCATTGAAGAAACCGAATTGATTAAAAATGAAAATTTTGTCAATTATGGTAGTAAGCCATTATGAATGATGTTTAGTGATGATTACATATAGAGTTTTAATAATATCTATGGGTTTGAAAAGATGAATATTTGAGTCATTATAATCCTTTGGGATCAAAAAGTGGAATTTATCATTCTACCCATGGGGTAGATAGCACCTAGAAAATAAGTACTTGGTAAGATTAAAAAAAACTCTTGAAGGACATCCCAATACTGTTGGTAAAAGCCTTATTAAATTCATCAGGACCCGAGGAACTATCAGGATTCATCGTAAAAATAGTGTACTTGTTTTCATGATAAAGATGAATTCTTAATATAGAAGAGTTGTCTACCTCATTGACAAAAACTGGAATAAAAACGTGTATGATATCAGTATTGATGACAGTGCCATTAAACATGAATTCAAAATAGGAGACAACATGTTTAGCAATATATTATTCATTATCCAAAAGGTTGTCTCCATATTTGAGAAACGTTAATGGTTTGGATGTTTTCATAGTATTTAAAGAGAGTTTTAGAATGGGGTGTTTCTATCAAGATTAGGTAACCATTTTATTTTGAAACCTTGTTTTCAAATGTTATCCTTAATAGTGACAAGTGAGTTGAGTTTCAAAAAAATGTTAACTTCATAATTTTGATAAGTAGTGAAATTAGGGATGGTGTTGTCCTTCTGATGTTGATGAAGTTCATTCTCGAGAATCATTATTTCATTTTCAATTATGTTAGCTTTCGAGATGCACCATCATTTATGATTTTTTATAACATATTAAATTTAAAAGGAAAAGTAGAGGCATCATTGTAATAAGCCATAGAGAAATAAATTTTTTTAATGAGATTACATCATTCTGGGTTCGAGAACCAATCATTTTTTAATCTAAATATTATAGGATTTTTCAATGATTTGGAAGAAAAAGTGAAAAAATAGGATGATGGTTAGACTGAATCCTGGGGAGAGTGGTGATGAAAATGGTCCCACATTTATCTAAAGGATTATCATTTGTGAACACTATGTTTTATTTGATGGATACCACTCTATTATAATGACTTCTGTACCAAGTGTATTTCATACCAGTGAGATTAATTTCAATATGGTTTCCATCCCTAATTGTAGTTTTAAACTATCTCATAGAGATAGCTGAGTGGGAAAAACAAGTATTCTAACATGAATGAAGGATAGAATTAATGTCCCCAATAATAAACAAGGGGTTATGTATATTTGGATCTAGATAGGAGAGGTCAATCTTGATAGGCGTCGTATCCTAATATCTGTTCTATTCATAATGTGTACTATCTAGAGTAAAATAATGGGTAAATATTTTCTTAGAGAAAAATAAAATGTTAACATTTTTTAAATATGGTTCCTTGAAAAATACAAAGAGTTTCAACAATGATGCTATTTTTACTCGCAACTAAATAAGTATATCCAAACTTACCAAGAAGAAGTAAATTAGAAGAGTTGTTTATTTTTGGTCGACCAATGGAAACAATCAAAGGACGATCAATGTTCATCATTCTTTTCAAGACAAAAAATGTTTCAGGTTTAGAAATACCCTAAAAAATCAAGAAAAGGATCGTTATTTATACCAACGATTGGAGTTAGAAATCCCTTTTTTATCACCCTCTATTTCCTTTCATCTAGACAATCTTATGAAATTTTCGGAAGTGTTTATGCTAGAGTTTTTGTTATTCTTCATCTTTATAGAATTATAAGGAATAACATTAGTACCAACATTCAAGGATGCTTTCAAAGGATCATACATATCATCAATAATCGTTGTGACCACAGAGATACTAATCAAATAATTACAAAGATCCTAATTATGAAAAACATTTACATTTTTAAAATTGGTGGAAAAAATAGTTACATCCATATTTTAGGTACCAAATACAGTGGACATGTCAATTGAAAAAGGAGTTGAATTCCCTGATTTTTGTACGTGATGTAAGTTTTGTTCGTCTTTCTCTATTCCATGAAGGGGTTCGGTTTCATTTGGCCCAGCTGTAGACATAGTGTTGTGTTCCACATCATCAACCAAGGGACCATGTCCTATGATGTTTACATGTTGAGTGTCACCACCCAAACTGAAAGAAGGACAATTAGGCTATCTGAAAGCATCGTTGTCAACATGCTTACCATTTGAACTGTCAAGGGTGATAGTAGTTGTAAAAACCCTACAATTGGTTCATTCGATATATTCATAAAAATATGAAAATAAGAAATACATGATATATAATTGGAACTATTAATAGTTGACTTATATGTCTCGTTTTTAGCAGAAACAAGATCTTGTGGAGGTTGTAAATTACCTATCACAAGATCTTCTAATTATTCATGGAGATCAAGATCATTTATGGTTTGATACACCACCTCTAAATGTTTGGGATTCCATGAACTATGTGGTTTACAATCTTGTTTCTGAAAGGTAATACCTATATAAACAATAACAAGCCCTATGATGTGAGGGGGTCTCAATCATGATCTGGAATTAAAATATCAGGCTCAGATTGGGACATCGTGGTGATATCCATGAAAATAACATCAATCTATTCAATTATACTTTGATTTTAATTTTATTTTCATGGTGTTCCACAAAATTATCCAATGGTTTTCTTAAATAATCCCCTATGGTATTGATTGTTTGGATTGGAAAATTAATTTTTCATTATTCATCCTAGTGGTTTCAGGATTTTCAAAGGTATGCTCCTTATCCTTTTTTCTTCCTATTAGCCTTCTTCCATTTAGTGGACTTTGTATGGGAAACTTTTTATGAACCACTCCAATGTTTAGAATTGAATTACCTATGATTTTTTAATCATCAATGAATAGAGGATTTATCTCATTCTATACCTTCACTTTGGTCATATAAGAATTAGCATTAAAAGATATATATTTCCATAGTTTAGATTCCATATTCACGTCAACAATAACTCTAGGAAAACGGAATTTCCCCATTTAGGGTAATGTACACAATATTCTGAGGAGTTACAATACATGATGATATATCATTTATCATTTTCATGATCCAGGTAAATAATTTGAGGTTATGAAATCTATCCAAAATATGTTCCATACAGTACCTATGAGTTTTCGTGTTAAAGGAAATATCCCAATCTAGAAGATGTAATAGGTTATGTTTCAGTACTATTTTACCTAAATTCAAAACCCAATCTAAATCATCCAAAGAGGTAAACATGATATGAAAATTACCTTTTCCTAGAGAGATGAGTTTCTAATTTTTAAATCCTCAACAATAAAAATTATGGGGTATGAGATCTAAATCTGACAAGGGTTATCACCACAGTTATCACCTTTAAGTAAGAAATATGCCCCATAATTCAAAACATGCACATTTGGGTCTACTACTGAAGTGATTTGGGATCAGACTTAGCATAAAATGCTCCTTCCTATAGTTTTTTGAACAATTTAGTCTTTAAAAAACGATGATTTTGGAAGATCTGAGCCTTTCAGAGCCTCAAAGAATGAAATCCCCTTAGATTTGACATTAGGTTCTTGGTTGGGAAAAATGACTACAAGATATATTTATTCATTCATTTTTAGAGAGATATAGTCAAAATAGAACTCTTATTCAAGATATATAGATTCCATATCTCAATCAATTTATAAAGGTGATATCCAAATATCTTTGATGTCCTACAGATTAGGGTTTTCATTTTGAGGGTTCACTTAGTAGTTCGAAGCACCGTTCCTCATCCCGCTTCTCCTCCATGAAAAAAATCCTATGTATAATAACTTAAATGAACTATAATTATTTATGATAATTGAATAATTTTTCATAATATATTATTTCACACAATTTTCTAATAGAAATGAAAATAGTATCCGAGACGTATTAATTTATCACATTCAAGGATAAGAGGTTTTAAATTTCTATTAAAATCATAATTTATGGTAATGAAACAATTTTTATGGTTTAACCAGTCTATAGTAGATATATTATGTCTAATATAAGGTTTTGGAATAATCTGTACATTAGATATTAATTTATAAAGAAAAATGTGTTCAATGTAATAAAAAACTGCCAATTAACCAAAATTGATAACATTAGTGATTTAGATAATGATTCATCTTCAGTACAAAAAAATGAATTTTATCACCATGGAAACATCAGGATGTTCAATAATAACTTACAACATCAATTCTAGACATACATTTTCATCTTAAATGTTTATCATTACATTTATATAAGAAAACCACTAATGAAAACCAAGGAAACAAATGCTACCAAATAATGAAATTGATCATATTAACCCATCAAAAAAGTATTAAATTAACTTCATAAGTCTATAATAAAACAATTACTTGATGAATAGTTTTAGTAAATACTAAATAATGAATTTATTTTTGTTTTCTAGAACATTAAGATCATGTGGAGAAAACCATTGGATTAAGGTAAGGGATTCCACCCGATCCTCCATTTTTTCATCTGGTTTCTTTATCATTCATTTTACCTAATTGATGTTATATATTTTTTATTTTACTCTTTTAAAAGCTACATACATGATATAAACTCATTTATCAAGGCCTATTCAACAATTTAATTCAGGAATATACATGTTTCTAAATTGTTCAATCCAAAACACTTACAGTTAAGAAAACCCATTAAAGATAACTTCTCAGATTCTTACCCAATTTCAAGTGCACTCTAATTATTTTTATTCTGTCATTATATTAATATAACCACTTTTTATTATGAAAGCATTCTTAATTCACTTATGGATTAATATTAATTATCATTCTCTTTTATAAATGATCTTTGATATTTTATTTAAACCTTAAAAAATTCATTTAAATCTAAACATTCATAAATTGTATTTTTGGAATGTTATCAATAAAATTTGACAACAATTATCATGATATATGCCTTTCCACCCTATGAGTTCCTTGAATGATCTAATTAGTTTCATTTATAAAAACTTATATGATACACCCATTTATTATTCTTATGACAATTATATGATATGCAATTCATCCCATGTGTATACATTATGTTTATATGTGATTAATTATATATGATTCCTTATGTGGGAAGAATATTCATTAACATTTTATGATGGGTATTCCCATATATAACTCTAATTCATTCGGTATATTTTAGTCTCATGGGATGTTTTGTGCAATGGTCTTGGCTGTTAGCCTTTACTCTTGCTACCATGTGTAGTGGTCTTGGTGGTTAAACATGAATCATGCTCTTCTATGTTAAACAGGTTTGGAAAAGTGAAAAAAGTCATTTTTTCTGTTTCTGACACATTACTATGACTCCATGTTTATTTGATCCCATGTTTATTTTTTATGATTCTATATGTTCCTTGAATTTTTATATAACTTTATCAAGCCATGTAACATGTAATTTTTATTAATTCTTATGTTTAATCCCTTTTTTGGATTTTGAGATCGAACCTTTGTTCATGTTATTTCTTGGGTAATCTATATAGATTTAGGAGGATTGTGGATGTTAGGAATTCATTATGATGATTAAATGATGAAATTTTATATTTAGTACCATGTTTTTAGGTTTATGTTCCTATTATTACAAGACACTAGACAATATGATCATTGGTTTAAAATATGATTCATTTTCATGATTAAAATCATGTAATAATATGTTTAAAAGGATAGGGTGGTTATATTTGGTATTAGAGCACAATTTAGTTATTTTTAGAGATCAGAAATATAGAACATTAGTATAATCCTCAGGGATGAGACTATGTATAAGAAAAAATCCCTATATTTTGGTAAGTATACGGTAAGTGGTTATTCAATAAAATTCATCCTTGTCTGGATAAAAAACTAGATGTGGCTTGGGCATATATTTACCAGGTTATAAAACACGAAAACACTTCTTTGTTCTAGTCTCGAATAGAAAGTTGTGCATAACAATAGGAAATTATGCACTTTTGGTTTGACACTCCTGGGGAATATGCTTTGTTAAATTCATAATAATAGAATGAACCATTATTAATTGAATAAAATTAATCCCAAAAAATATATTTTAAGAAATCGTTCATGGATAACATAGATTGAAACCAAAGGAATCACAATTTACGATATTCATTTCATTAATATTTTTTCCTTTCATGTTTAATGTTTTCTTTTTTATTAATATTTATTATAGATTCATGTCCTATAATTATATGTTCATTGTCTTTGTAATTGGATATTAATAGAAGACGGTGTTCCAAAAATCAAAAAGACAGGTAATTCTAAGATTTCCTTAATTATATTCAAGATATTATTGGAACAGTTTATCAAAAATGTATGAAAATAATTGATCATCTACCTCATGTTATATATTATAAAATGAGTCATGCGAAATTCCTCCCTCCTCCGAGGAAGGAAATATTTTCCATTGAATTAACCATGTGGTAATTTCCTCCCCTATTTAGGGGATCTTATGATCCCCTCATCACAGAATTGAGGATTAACACCAATAAAAATATATTCTTTATCATCCAGTGCTCAGAAGAAGAGAAATTCATTCAAGTGGCCTATCATTTTGATATGGATGATGATCAGTGTTAGACATTAATGATGAATATAATGACATTGAATGAAATTTATTCTATAGATTGGGAGGAATTCAAGAAAATGTTTTTCAATAAATATTTTCCATGAACCATCCCTCTCAAGTTAGAAAGAGAGTTTTGTGGAGTTAAGAAGTAGAAAGATGAGTTCATTTGGGTGTGTGAATCAAACATCACAAGGCTTATATAATACACCTTTGGCATTTTCATGAATAAAAAAATAAAGGTGGTTTGATTCTATAGGGAACTAAATCCATGTCTATGAAATGTTTTTGGAATTTTGGGACATCAACCATTAAGATGAGATTTTCCATTGTTCTCTCAAGGATGAATTAGAGATCACAGACTCTCAATGGTCCCATGTTTCTTGTGAAAAAAAGCTGAAATTGGTGTATACTATTGGTGGTTCATCAAATAAATCCCATGATTTAAATAATATCTAACATCCCACATGCCAAAATCATGGGATGATGAATTCTATGAACTATATAAAGGGAAGCATGCATTTCCACAAATTTTAATGAATGTGACATTATTCTACTAACATCTTGAGGGATATAATGAATCCCATTAATTTGTAATAATAGTGTGTGGTTTAGATCATCACACATCCTATAGTGAATTAATAAAAATGGAAGGAACATGGGAATTATGTGAACAATTATGCTAGGCAAAGGGTTTTTTTGATGAAATTAACAACCTCTATGGAAATAAGGGAGGTAATATTCTCTCACAACTACTGATGTAGAGTTAAGCGATGATGTCATGACAGTTGTGCTATTTTTTCTTTAAAAAATAGAGAATGAACAATTTTATTCTTTTTCTGTAAATTCATTCATATCATTCATGTTTAATATAACAATTCAAACACCACCACAAAATTTTGAGGTTAATTTATGCATGATAATAGAAAATGGTGAAATTATAGAATCCATGGTTTATAAATCCACCCAGTAAATTTATTGGGGACTAAAACTCCAAATAAAAAATGAAAAACATCCATTGGAAATGTATTATGCTATTTTGATCATGGATTGGTTAGCTTTATAAAAATACCACATTAATTTTCGGGAAGTGGAGATAACACTTCATATCGAAGAATATCCTCCAATATTTTACATTTGATTTGAGGAATATGAATCTCATTCATAATCATCATATCATGTACTGATAATGTTTCTCTTTGGGAATTAATGTCTTTCTCAAAAAATTGAGATAAAGGATATGATACTTCTCGATGATATTAAAATCATGACTGATTAGACTGATGTATTTCCTCATGAATTTTTTGATCTTACACCTAATCATGTGGCTGAGTTCCCAATTGAATATATTTTTGGATCCCTACCAATAATAGAGACACATTATATAATGTCCATCATTGTAATTGAAGAGATAAAGGAGAAGTTCCAATAGAATCTAGAAATAGGTTTTATATGCCCAAGTGTGTCACCTTATCGGGTGAATGCCCTCATTTCCATGAAGAATAATGGATCAATGTGCCTCTGCATTATGATATTGAAATAAATAAAATCATGATAAATAACATATATCCCCTTACTCAGATAGATGAATTTTTCAATAAATTACCTGGGTCCAATTCTTTATCTATGATGGAACTTCGGTCGATATATCACCAATTTAAGGTGAGGAAGGATGATATAACTTAAACTACCATTCTAAGGGCGTATGGAAACTATGAGTTCATAGTGACTTTATTAAGATTCAGTAATTCTCAATAAATATTCAGGGATTCAATTAATAGCATCTATAGTGATTACCTCGACAGATATATTATAGTATTTATCAAGGATATTATGATATAGTCCATGATCAAGGAGGAACATGAGAAGAATTTAAATAATATGCTGATGAATTTTCAAAGGGATAAAACTTATGCAATGTATACTAAATATGAGTTCTATATGGGGGATATTTCATTCATGGGTAATGTTATCACTTGAAAAAGAATATATATGGACCCTTCTATGTCAAAGGTTATTAAAGAGTGGCCTCATCCAATGTCTATAACGGAGATTTGCAGATTTTTGTGTCTAGATAGGTATTATTGACTATATTTGAAGAACATATAATGATTTTCGAACCCAATGACAATGTTGACATGGAAGGGAGCAAAGTTCTTCTGGACACAAGAATGTGAGGATTGATTGGGCTTATCACTACACCAAGTACTCAGACTCCTGATAAGTAGAGAACTCTTTGCAGTGTACAATTATGCATTAAATTTTTTTTTAGGTTGTGTGTTGATGAAAAATGATAATTTGATAGCCTACCCCTCAAGGTATCTGGAAATCAATGAAAAAACAATCCCATTCATTATTTGGATTTGGTGGCTAAAATATTTTCATTGAAAATCTAGTGGAATTAACATTATTTGGAGAAGTGTGAGATATATACTAGTCACAATAGACTAGAATATATATTCACGCAAAAATAGATCAATATTCACCATAGAATTTATTAAGATCTCATAATGTATTATTACCTTTCAATCCACTACCATTCTACTAAGGAAGAAAAGGTGGATAATTATATATATAGGAATGATCATGCATCTTAATCAATGATGCGAATTGAAAAGTATCCAATCATATTAGATTTTCAGATTGTGGTCATAGGAATCAATAACTAAGGAACATAATCAATTAATTCTCAAATGATTTCTCAACCATCCCTCATAGAGATAATAAAATATTCCCAAAGAAATGATGTAGAAATTCAAAAAATGGTGGAAGCTTTTTAAAATGGTAAATCCTCTATGTTCATGATTGATAAGGATGGATCATAATATTTGTGTCATGATTAAGTGTATCATCTGATCTATTTATAAAGAAGGAATATTTAAATGTCATACATATATCAATATTGTCAATTATCCCAGGGGAAAAAATGTGGTATTAGGATCTTTGGGAGATTAATCAGTCAAAAATATGAAAAATGAGATTTCTGTGTATACCTCAATGTTCCTGGTGCATCCTCAAATGAGGGATGAAAAGAAAAAGTATACGCAGATGATGGAACCACTACCAATAACATCATGGACTTGGGAGAACATATCCGTGGACTTTTTCATTGGAATTCTGAGAACATGTAGAGGAAACATGCTATATGAGTCATTGTGGACCATCATACCAAGATAGCTCACATTATCACAATTTTAGAGGATATCTCATTAAATCAACATTAAAAGATATATATCAAAAAAGTGTTATGGCTACATGGAGTACCTCTATCTATCTAATCTAATATAGATCAATGATTTACCTCAATGTTCTGGAAAAGTCTCTAGCACACTCAAAGTGATGAACTGAACTTTAGTACAACCTATCTTCATAAAACGGATGGAAAATCAGTCTGAAATATTCATACAATGATATATTTGTTGAGAAAATGTTATATTTACCTTAATGGAGGGTGAGAACAACATCTTCCATGAGTTGAATTCTCTTACATCAATAGATTACACCCTAGAATCAAAATGATGCCTTATGAATCGCTTTTTGGGAAAAGGTGTAGAACACTATCTTTTGAGGATGAAGTCGGTGATCATAAACTACTAGAACATTGTAAGAAACCGGTTCTTATTCCTGAGGTACAAGTTTCTTTTTTTCCTTTTTTCATATGTTTTGTAGAGAAAATAAAAAAATGGGGAAAATCCCAAAATTTGTGGGTACACATCGGGTAATTTTACACAAGCCATGTACTTTGTCAGTGTGGGATGAGTACACGAGGCGTATAGGCCTGTCAGTGATGAAAGGTTTAAAAACTGAATACACACCCTGTACTAGGTATTTACATTCCATGTAATCAGTTGACAAGTGAATAGTAAGGTGGTAGAGGCAGTGTCCAGCGGAGCAACCGTACACACATTGTAATCAGAAATACACGTTGTGTACTCATGTCGATAGATGAACAGTGCCGCGGTGGAACAAATTTGCCATAGGAACAGTTTAAAAATGAAAATCACTCACTGTGTACTTGATATTACACACCGTGTAGTTTGTTTTTTCGCAAAAAAATGGGTTGTAGACTCCTCATTTGGTAGAGGAGGCTTTGATTTCGTTTTGGAGCTCAGGAGGACAGAAGAAACTTGGAGGATCACCTGATTGTGCACCAATAATTTGATTCCGCTTCCGTCAATCATTTTGGGACCGTACGGGTAAGCCCTCCCATCTCCTTGTGCTCTTCTTACCAATTATTTCCTGAGGGAATGTTATTTGAGTTTTAGTGAGTGAATGTTTATCCCAGATCTATGTTGTTCTGCGATGATTAGGGTGACATCCTTCATGTATACTGATCAGAGACAATAAAAGTAGGTGGTCTTGTATTTATTTCCAACTATTGAGTTGAATTTTGTGTACCGATGTGATATGAACCCATTTATGGGGTGTCGTATGGATGTGGAATCTGTAGAAAGTAATCTAAAATTGCATAGATAATCTTTTGATTAGTTAAAACTGTTGTTTTGGATCACTGCATGGATCTAGGACCACCCCGGGGGTGCGTTAATCTATTTAGCCATTTGGATAGGATACCTGTGGGTATACTATAAATTTTAGCATGCTTTGAATTTCCTTAAGAGGAATTTTATATAATTTCTTACTTATGAGTTGGGCTCAGCTTGGTTACTTGTATAGCCTGACAGCAATGTTTTGTTTAGCCTACAGGAAACATTTCTCATGTATGCGGGCTATAGTTTATGTGCCTGTGGGTAGTAGTTTCTGTGCCTGTGGGTGACAAATTGTATGCCTTTGAGAAATATTCATTATGTGTGTGGGCAGACACTTGTGGGTTTCGCTTTTGATTACCCGAGGATAAGGATTGTATGTATGATGAAAGTGTTATCCTAAATATTCACCTTGGTGATTTTCATATGTTACACATGCCATGATAAAGCACAGGCTTGGAATGGTTAAATGAATATTAAAATTGATATATAACTTGTAGAGTAAGTTACATTTGAGTATGTCTTTGTTTGTTGTATTTACTACTGCACACTACTGTTGCACATTTTCACTGATATTTTGGAATGAGCCTTTGGAGGTTTCCTATTGGGATTTATTTCTCACACCCTATTTGGGTCATCTCTTTGGCCGAAATAGATTAAATTTCTATAGGTTTCGACATGTGAAAGGGTCCCTCTATAGGTACATGATTGTAGCAGAGAAGTAGGAGAGCATGGGACTGAGCATAGGCTTGTGATGTTGCAGTGTTCTGTTTAGTCTACTTTGTTTTGTTTGGCTATCCAATGTACATTGAGTTGTATTGTATTGTATTGCAGTTTATCCTGTTCTGGATGTTTTCATAGAATTCGTGACATGCTGCATCTTTATATATATTACTGCAGGTTATATTTTACTTCAGTTGTCCATTTCAGTTTTATATTGTTTACTACTTCCACTGTAGAATGTTATTTATCTTTTCCGGGGAACTACACTTTGACAAATGAGGGCATAGTTTCCCCACTATCAGACCTTGGCCCTTGCTACTAGTCAGCAGCCTCTGGCGTTTGGGGAAATGCGATTGAGGTCATGTGACCAACCAGGTTCGGGGCACCCGTTAAGTGGCACCCAGATTCGGGATGTTACAAATTGGTATCAGAGGAGTGTTTTACTTTGACTTATTGTATGGATACTTAGTTAGGGATATGATAGAAATGGTAGTTGGTAATAAGCTATGCCCAGGAGTAGGTAACCCGTGTACAAGGAAAATCCATTCAACCTCGTTTATTGCAATTTTTCTGATTTTTAAAATTTGACGGTTGACTTGATTTTCACTGTTTGGTGACGCCCTTGTAGTGATCTATTTGTATTTTATACTTGATTCTATTTAGTTGCAACCCGATTAGATGGGAGTATGCCATCTCATGCATCATTCAGGTACATGCTAGAAATCACATTTCAAGCATAGTTTCCAAGCCAAGTAGGTGCATTATAAATTGCATGTTGTTGTAATAGTTGTTGTGATAGAAGAGAATGTTGTTGTGATAGTTGCACTGATAAATACCTACTATTTGATAGGGTATTGTTGTGTGATATTTTTATAAAATGAAGGCCAAACATTGGTTTTTTGGGAGTATGGGCCCTTAATAACCAGAATTTGGTGGATCATTGACGAGTTTACTTTTTTATAACATGTGTAGGATGCCAAGCTTTGATTCACGAAGAGTATGGGGCCCCATAGATTGAATTTTGGAAGTTAGGTGTTTGTTTCAACGTTTTTGGGATTTAGAGTAGTTTCCGAGGCTTATTGTCTGGAAAACCCAGGATACACGCTGTGTAGTTCCTTGGACACACGCCGTGTGTTCTTATGTTCGGGAATAAATGAAAACATTTTATGTACATGCCATGCAGCCTCAGAACACGCCCTGTAGTCTCTTCTAGTGTCATAGACCGTGTGGGTGGGGACACGGGGTTGGGAAGGGCTTAAGGAAACACGCCGTGTACCGGTTAGACAAACCTTGTAGTGTGGACATGGTGTTCTCCCATGTAACTAACAACACACACAATGGAAACACTAATAAATACACACCATGTCTAATTTCAACACGCCGTGTAGTCTTACCCAGGTACCCGGCCATGTCACGAACAACACGGGTTAGTGTTATCTTTCCTAGTATATTTCTTGTCCGACTGGAACACGCAGTGTAGTGTCAGCCATGTAGCCGGCTGTGTAGCGAGCAACACTGGTCGGTCTGGGGCTTTTTTGAACACGCCATGTCATTTTGAAACATACCGTGTAGTGTGACCTAGGCACAAAGGTCATGTCACGAACAACACATGTCGGTGAAATCTTGTCGAGTACACGCTGTGTTTCTATTTGGCACGCCATGTAGTCTTGTTTTTTGAGAGTCATGTTCCTTTGTCATTTAGAAGGACTCATGCAAGGAAGGAAGATTCAAGTACATGAAGTGTATTCAGACGACACGCCGTGCGTTTGGGCTGTTAGATGACCAGTTTTAGCTAGAATACATGCCAATGTGGAAGGCCAATGAGAACATGTTGTGTAGTATTTATACACTCTGTGTAGTCAAGTTTTATAAATCCTGAATGCTTTATTTCTCATGTTCCCTTCTTGGCCTCCTCGTTTTCGTTCATTCATAATGTTGATCTAAGTTGTGTGTTTAACTTTTTAGTGTCATGCCGCCGAGACAACCACATGTTGTTCTCGAAGAGAGAATTAACAATTTTACTCCTAAGATAGTGGGCCATGGGTTACAAGAGGATCATCCAAAAGAGCCAGATGTGGCACCAGCCATAATATCGAACCTAGACAATGATATGTAGTTCTGTGAAGGATTAATGCGGTTCATGCAGACCTTTAAGGGAGCACCACCGACTGCCACATCTATGGCAGAGCTTACTCGTATATTCCAGTAGCAGCAGCTGCCAATGTTTTCAGGGAATGGTGGACCACAGGCTGCAGATTCATGGTTGGGTTCTATACAGAACATCTTTGAGCATCTAGAGATGCCTCTAGTGTGGAGGGTCAATATCGCTATATACATGCTGCATGATTCCCCCAAGAGATGGTGGGATGTTACCACCCAGACCGATAATCAACGTGACATGGCATGAGATGATTTTAAGGTTTCCTTCTAAGACATCTTCTTCTCGGAGATACTGAGGGATGATCGAGCTCGAGTGTTCATGAAGTTGCAGCGTGGTGCAATGTCAGTGATGGATTATTCTGCTCGTTTCACCAAGCATTAGAGTTTTCACCAGTTCTGGTGGGTGACGATACGTTGAGGGCGAGAAGATTTGAGGATGGTCTTTGATATGACATCTGAGAGCTGGTGAATGTTTTCAGGTTTAATATAGTGCGTTCTATTGTGAACTAGGCCCTGATAACCTAGTAGATCCTGTGGGATGCTAGTGGTGTGGTCCAGGGCGGTTCGAAATTTTTTTTGTACTATTTCTACCAGTAAGAGGAAGTGGTAGATATACTTACAACACGGTGGTAGTACTAGCCAAAAGAATTCATCAGGTGGCCAGGTCATGTGCTACTAGTGTGGAAAAGTGGCGAACAAGAGACCGCAGTGTCCATATGACCCAGTAGAGATCCTAGTTTGTGGTAGGATGGGTAATTTCTAGCGTTTTTGTATCGATTTTCCACCAGTGGCTAGTGAGAGGGGTTTTATGCACACTCTGTACGCGGGAGCAGGACTAGTAGCTTCGTACCAGTCATGAAACTGGAATACATCTGGGCATGCAGGATGAGATGGCGGTCCTGGCCATGGTAGCTAGACAACATGATCTCAGAGGCAGTAGGGCGGGTCAACTCAGGGTAGGAAGGCATCGTAGGGCCGCGAGACTAGGCATGAATCTGCAGTGCAACAGACCCAACGAGAGCAGGATCTCAAAACTTCTATTGTCAGAGTTACTATCCTAGTAGATTCTGTATTTTCATCAGTACTTTTTGATATAGGTGTTACACATATTTTCATATATGTACCCGTTGTGGAGTGTCTTGGGCCTTGTGTTTCTTCTTCTTCTAATTTTATGAGATAAGACACTCCATTGGGAACTCGAACAGCTGGTGTGCGTCAGTGCAAGTAGTTCCCCCTATAGGTTAGTGTGTGTCACTTTCTGTGGGACCTCAATGTCTTGACGATGAAGAGATATGATGTCATTCTTGGGATGGACTGGTTGGAACCCTTTCGAGCCATTGTAGATTGCAATCATCGTAGGGTTAGTTTCACATCACCAGAGGGGAGAGAGTTTCTAAATGAGGGTGAATGCAATGTCCAGGTGAGATGAGCTAGACCTGAGCATCGTGGGTGAGGTGGAGTGGCAACCCAGATTGTGAGAATATATTTGGATGATCAGGGGACTTGCCATAAGGATTTCCCTCCTCTTGTTGATCGTTTCAGGGATGTCTTCCTAGATGACATTTAAGGTCTTCCTTCAGAATGGGATTCAGATTTCTCTATTGAGCTTGTTCCAGGAGCGACACGGGTGTCCATTACTCCACATAGGATGGCTACACCTGAGATGCAAGATCTCAAGAGTTAGTGAGAGGAGTTATAGGAGAAGGGTTTTATCTGACCCAGTACTTCTCCTTGGGATTCGCGGGTCCTCTTTGTGAAGAAGGCTGACGGTATCCTCAGACTCTGTGTGGATTATGGGAAGCTGATCTAGGTGAAGGTCAAGAAATGATATCCCTAAAAAGGAATGATGATATTTTTGATAAACATCAAGGATCATGAGTATTCTCAAATATTTAATTGAGATAAATATATCATCATTTACGTATTAGACCATCAGATATACCGCTTACCACTTTCAGAGCAGATATGGTCTCTATGAGTACATGGATATGCCGTTCAGACTCACGAACGTGCCAGTAGTTTTAATGGCTCTGATTAATCGTGTGTTCCATCCTTATTTGGATTCATTTGTGGTAGTATCCATGGAAAATATCTTGGTGTAATCTCACACTCGACACGACCATTCCACCCATCGTGAGATCGTAATTAGTACACTGAGAGAGCATCGACTATATGCTATGCTCTCAAAGTGCCACATTTGGATGGACCAGATACACATCCTGGGTCATATTATCTTAGTGGAAGGAGTTGCGCTAGACCCAGAGAAGGTGAGAGCATTAGTTTCCTGGGAGAAACCTAAGAATTAGTTTGATATACGAAGTTACATGGTAATGGATGGTTACGAAAAGTGTTTTATACAGGTCTTCACCTGCATTGCAGTGCCATTAATGGGTTTGAATAAGAAGGGTGTGAAGTTCAATTGGTCAGAAGCTTGTGAGATAGCCTTTCAGGAGTTGAAGGGGAGGATGACATCAGCACTAGTCCTGATACTTCCAGATCAAAGGAAGAGATATATAGTTTACTGTGATGAATCACGTATTGGGCTGGGAGCAGTGTTGATACAGGGCGATCGGGTAGTTGCGTACGGGTCTCGACAGTTGAGGCTGCTTGAGAGGAATTACATGACACATGACCTTGAGTTGGAAAATGTTGTTTAGGTGTTATGCTTTTGGAGATATAATATCTCAGGATAACATTTAGTTGTGTTTACGGACCACAAAAGTCTCATGTATATATTTACCAAGCATGAAATGAATTTGAGACAGCGAAGGTGGGTTAAATACCTTCCGTTTTTTGACATAGAGCTTGCCAATACACTAGGTTTGGGTAACATAGTTACTGATGCACTGAGTAGGAAGACTCAAATACAGGCAGTTCCGAAGGCAAGTGGTGAGTCACAGCTTATAGATTTGTTTTCTCTGAGATGCATTTGGAGGTGCATGATAGTCAGGGTCAAACTTATCTTTCTTCCTTAGTTGTGACTTCTACCCTCATGGAAAGAGTGATGATGATGCAGCTATCAGATTCAGAAATCCAAGTTCTATGGGAGTTAGTGGAAAGTGGGGACCCTCCTCCTAGATGGACGATATGCGATGATGAGGTACTGTGTTTCCATGGACGAGTATGGGTTCGAGGGGATATACACGATGAGCAGATGTGGGAGTTTCTTCCTTCATCTTGGGAAGTACATCCCAGGGTTAACAAAATGTACCATGACATGAGACGTTATTACTGGTCGTCGGATATGAAGACTGAGGTAGCTGTTTTTGTAACGAGATGGTCCACCTCTTAACTGGTGATGGTGAAGCAACAGAGTCCAGCTAGACTATGACAAAATTTCTCAATTTCAGAGTGGAAATGGGATTATTTCTCAATGGACATCGTGATCGGGTTGTTGAGGTCACCTCGAGGCAGTGATGACGTGTGGGTTGTGGTGGCTAGACTTACAAAGGTAGCTCACTTTTTGACAATCAAGGAGACCTTCGATGTTAACGATCTTGCGAAGATGTATATCCTAGAGGTTTTACATATTCATGGGGTCCCTCGTTCTATCATTTCAGATAGGGATTCCCATTTTACATATCCTTTCTGGATGTGTTTTCAGGGGCACTGGGTACACAAGTGCTTCTGAGCACCGATTACCACCCTCATACTGACATCCAGTCAGAGCATATGATACAGGTGATAGAGGACTTGCTGCGTGAATGCATCGTAGACATTGGAGGATCTTGGGAGAAGCATATAACCGTAGTCGAGTTTTCCTATAATTATATTTTTCAAGAAACTATTGAGATGGAAACATACAAGGCTTTATATGGTTGGCCATGCTGATCAAATTTATGCTATATGGAGTTAGGTGAGACAACATTACTAGGTCCATGTCTCGTGCATGAGACTTATGAGCAGGTACAGTTGATATAGAAGTAGATGGCTACTACACAGTCTCATCAAAAATCTTATGCTGATCACTACAGAAGACCCTTAATGTTCATGGATGGGGATCATTTTTTCTTGCGTGTTTCACCGAGGGCGGGACAAAGGTGAATTAGGAGACAAGATAAAATTTCACTGAGGTATGTCAGGCCATTTGTGATTCTGGAGAGAGTAGGCCCCTTTTACTATTGGTAGAAGTTACCAAAGAGGTATCGGGCCATGCACAACATCTTACATGTATCTCAGTTGCGCAGTTATCACTCAGACCCATCTCATGTTTTTCAGCCCGTAGAGGTTGAGCTACAGGTCGATGCATCCTTTGAGTATCATCTGATTCATACTATTGAATGGATCATGAAGGTTCTCCGAGGCCGGTTAGTTCCTCTTGTATGGCTGCTATGGAGGCATGGCCGAGTGTAGGATGAAACCTGAGAGTGGGAGAATGGCGTACGTGCTCAGTGGCTGGAGATGTTCAAGAATTTATCTTTTCCACACATGGAACGGAAATTCGGGGAATAATTGATTTAAGGGGGGATGTTTAAAAGAACCCAATTCTTATTCTTGAGGTACTGGTTTCTTATATTCCTTTTTTCTTACGTCTTTTTGAGAAAATAAGGAAAATGGTTAAAATCCCTAAACTTGTGGGTACATGCCAATTACATTTCCACATGTCGTGTACTTCGGCCGTGTGGGATCAATACACAGGGCATGTAGGAATGTCGGCGATGAATTGTGTAAAAATCGACTACACGTTGGGTATTAGGTATTTACAGGCCCTGTAATCAGTTGGTAGGTGACCAGTAAGGTGGTAAAGTTAGCCGCTAGCGGAGTGACCATACACACCGTGTAATCTGAAATACACGTCGTTTACTCATGTCGATGGATGAACAGTGCCGCGGTGGAACGAAGTCGCCCAAGGAACAGTTTAAAAATGAAAATTAAATGTCATGTACTTGAGAGTATACACCGGGTAGTTTTTTTCGCTTAAAACGGGAAGTAGCCTCCTTATTTATAAGAGGAGGCATTGAGTTCATTTTGGAGCTTGAGAGGGTGGCCAAAACTTATGGGTCACCCGATCAAGCACTAGGTATCTGATTCCACCTCCATCAATCACATTGAGACCGTACTAGTAAGGCCCCCCTCTCCTTATGTTGTTCATACCAATCCTTTCTTGAGGGAATGTTAGTTGTGTTTGATTGAGTGATCATTTTTCCCAGATCTATGTCATTAATGGACGATTCGGGAGGCATCGCTTACGTATAAAGATCAGAGACAATCAAAGTAGGTGGTCTGGTGTTTATTTCGAACTGTTGAGTTGAATTTTGTGTACCATTGTGCTACGAACCCATGTTTGGGGTGTCGTATGGCAATGGAAGTTTCTCAATGTTATCCAGAATTTCATTGATAAACTTTTGATAAGTAAAAACTGCTGTTTGGGACAACATCATTAATATAGGACCACCCCGGGGGTCCGTTCCTCTGTTTATCCATTTAGCCAGGATACCAATGCGTACACCATGAATTTCAGAAAGCTTTTAATTTCCTTGAACGGAATTGTATATAATTTCTTTCTTATGTTTTGGGCTTGTCCCGGGTACGTGTATAGCCTGAGGGCAATGTTTCTTTTAGCCGATGGGAAACCTTTCTCATGTCTATGGCCAGTAGTTTCTGTGCCCGTGGGCGGTAGTTTCTCTTCCTTTGAGCGTCACCTCATACACCTGTGGGCAATAATTGTTTTTCTTGTGAGCAGACACATGTTTGACTCGATTATGATTACATGAGGGTAAGGATTGTATGTATGAGGACAATGTTATCATGAGTATTGACCATGGTGATTTTCATATGATACACCTTCCATGTTGAAGAACATGGTTGGAAAGGATAAATGAATATTAAAATGGAAATATAACCGCCAGAGTTTGTTACTTTTGAGTACGGCTTAGTTTATTGCATTTACTATAGCACATTATTGTTTCACAGTTTCACTGAAAGTTGGGCACGTGCCTTTAGTGGTTGCCTATTGGGATTTATTTATCACAACCTGTTTGGGTCATGTCGTCGACCCAAACTGATTATATTTTTGAAGGTGTCAAATGAGGCAAGGTTCCCTATATATGTACAAGATTGTAGCAGAGGAGTAGGAGAGCATGGGTCCATGCTTAGGCTTGCAATGCTATTTCATTATGTTTACTCTTCTTTGTTTTTTTTGGCTGTACCTTGTACTTTGAGATGTATTTTATTGTATTGTAGTGTATTCAGTTCAGGCTATTTTCATAGATTTACTGACATGATGCATCATTATATATATGATTGTGGTTTCTCTTTTACTTCAGTTTTCCATTTCAGTTTTATAATGTTTACTACTTCCGCTGTTGTTGTTATTTATCTTTTCCACTGCACTACACTTTGGAAAATTAGGGCATAGTTTCCCCACTATTATACCTGGGCCCCCGCTTCTAGTCGGTTGCCTCTGGAATTTGTGGAAATGATCTTGAGGTTATGTGACTAACCGGGTTTGGGGCACCCATTGAGTGGTACACGAATCCGAGATGTTACAAACATAAAATTGTTGAATAAATTGTGGATAAGGTCAAAACAAATCTGAAACATATCAAGTAATCCCAATGTTGACAGAATAATTATACAGAAAATCATTGACGAGAACATGAGATGATAGTTGGAGACATGGTATTCCTCTTCATATCTCTATGGAATATGTTCATGAGGTTTTTGATGAATGGAATGCTATGTCCCAGGTACATCTGTCCCTTCAATATTCATGATCATGTCAGAACTGTGACCTATCAACTAAAACATCCCAGTACCATGTCTAAATTACTTGATGAAATCAATGTATCTCTCTTAAAGAAGTATATTCAAGATCCATCAAATGTACGGTATTCAGTGGTGGTAAAATCAGAGACTGATATTGTTTACGAGGAGCATCTAGTTATTATCATTGATTATTGAGATAATGTTATACACAACAAAACTACTCACCCTTTCATGGTACTATAGATGGATCATATGTACGAATAGGTAAAATTTGATGTCATGGAGGTAATGAAGTAAAATTACCCACACATGTTTACAACATAGAATGTAAAACGAAATTTGAAGGTGAAATATCATATGTGGGTAAGTATGTAACGAACCAATGTTTTATCAATGAAATTGTATTCTTATAATTATGTCTTAATGTATAATCATATAAATTAAATATACAACACAATACAAACCTTATAAATGAATAATGAGTGAACCAAAAGTTATCTCAATAAGTTATGTAATGTATACTGATTAAATAATAATTTGACATTTTGAACAGTAATGTGACCCTTGTGAATAGTAAAATCTAAAATTGAATAGTAAACACCCTAATGAAAGTATAAATAAAATTTATCCACATTAAAATTTAAAATATGATAGAATTATATCATATTATAAAAACGTTAATATTTTTAAAATTATAAAAAATGTGTTGGTATTTCTTTAAATATTGAATATTTAATTAAAATTTTATAATTAATTTAATAATTTAAAGGAAAATTTATTTTCCTAAAATATATTCATAAATAAGTATTTTCATGACTTATGATTATATGAATGTTTTAAGAAACAATATTTATTTTTTTAAAGTGCTGCAATTTCGTTCTTCGCTCGACAACAACATCACAGAGAAGCCAAATTATCGGTTATATGTCATACACAAATTAAAAGCACTACACTTGTTGGATTTTAGGAAAGTCAAACCGAGGGAACAAATGGAAGAAAAAAAATTATTTTCCTCCAAAGAAGCTCAGGAGGAAGTAGTAAAAGTGACCATCAGGACATTAGTCCCTAGGGAGGCCCGATTTTCCCACGTGGTTGCAAAAGAAGAGGAAATACCTAAATCGTTTGCTCCCACTCCAGAGAAAATAATTTCCATCAAGTTTGCATCATAAATTCCTAGACCCTTGAAGAGTATTAAAGGCTTGAGAAGGAATTGAAACCATGGCAGCTTCCTCCATATTTGAGAATTGTGAATGATTTTATAAGTGGGAATGATGATACCAGCACTGCAAAGATCCAAGTCCCATTGACCAAAATGCAGTTGATGAGGAGATTAAAGGTTCCACTTCTGAAGATGAAGAGAATAATAGAGACGTCAAACTAATGGAACATGAGTAAGGAGACTTGTTCTTGGGTGGTTCAAAATATTCCCATCCTCTTCAACCAAGGTAAATTAGAACTTGTTTTAGTGAAAAACAATGCGCCATCAATTATTTTCTTCCATGAATGGGTTCAGACAAGGGAAATGTAATTTTAAATAATATTTGATAATATTGATGTTTGATGCATTCCTATATCATGTAAATTTTTTCAATAAACTGCAGTTGGAGGGGATTTTGTTAATAGACTATTTATATTATCACCTGATAAAAAAATGTGGTAGAAAACGAAATTTAATTTTAAATTTGATATTTCTCAAATAAATAATTATTTTAATGAAAAATTAAATTTATCTATTTTAGATTATTATTATTTTTAAACGGAGTTTATTTTTTATTTCTAAACATTGAATATGGTTTGGGTAAATGTTTTAAATATTTTTAAAATACAAGAATGTGTTGCAATGTTAAAATATGATAATTTACGATAAAAACTTAAAAATGTATTTTTGAATCATGCATGTGTGATGGATTATAACGCCCCATGCTTGATGAACTTGAATAATACTATATTTTGGTGCTCTACCCTCTTTTCTCTTATTTTAAGACGTTTTATTTACAATGCAAGTAAATAAATTCAAATCAAGTGCTTAGTAAACAAAAGGAATAGAGAAGGTCTCGTATTTATTATAATATTACATTATGAAAAATAAAGCCCTACAATGAAATGATAGATCACAACTAACCTAAAATACACACCATAAACCCTATTATGATTACTAGGAGACCGCTCAAAACAACAAGAACCCCAATTAGACGATAGGGGTCCTTAGCACCTGCCATAACAAACATAAAAATGGCTAGGGCCACTACGACCACACTAAGCATCAAAGGTATGACGCGTACCATCTTCTTCTCCTTCAATCACCTTGAGTGTAAGACACCCAGAAACCAGGTTTTATATGGCATCAATATTACCGTTACCTTGAGTAACCGTTAGAAAAAACCCAATGGCTATAGTTATAGTCGTTTGTGAGATAAAGCTTAATTCGAGAACAACTAAGGTACTTGAAGATGTGTTAAAAATTATTAAATATATTTACTAATAATTGATAAGCGTTGTATTTTATATATGTAATTTATATATATATAGTTTTGGTGTTTATCATCATAAAATTTGATTAATTTAATTTTTTATAAAATTCTTAATAAAACTAATACTATTATAAATATAAAATTTAATTATATGAAATTATTTATAGGAATACGTTATGGAAACGGATGAAAAAAAAGAAATATGTGGGATTTGTACACTTTCAAAAAATGATATATATATATATATATACACACACACACACATATATATATATTATAATTATTTTTAGCTTTTTATTAAGTTATTAATAATATGTATTTAACGATTTAAAAAATTAGTTTATGATTTGATTTATAATTTAGTGTTAAGAAAAAATAATTCTACATATTTATGTTTTTATCAAAACAAATAAATCTTATAAATTTTTTGTTTTAATTTTCACATTCTACGTATATAGAAGTAAACTTATTAATAATCAACACATTTTATTTTGGTTCAAATTAATCTGAATGTTATCTAATAAATCAAAATTATATTCTGATTTATGAAATTTTTAATATGTATTTTATTATAAATGTATATACTTATATATAATAGGTTTCGTTTTTTAATATATACAAAATATATATGTTTATTTATAAGTTTAAATTAATATTTTTGTGTCTTGTCATAAATGTTAAAACATGATTTTATAAATTATTGAATAAATAAGACCAACATCTGACCTTGTATTAATGGTATAATAATGGTAATAATATAATAATAATATTAACAATATTAAAATACATTACTTTTTAAAAAATTAGAGGGGAATCCCGTTGGGGAGGGGTAGCGCCGACCTGGGGAAAGAAAAACAAGAAATAAAAGGAAAATATAATAAAATTAAAATAATGAAACCCCCATGCGGGGGGTTTGAGATCCGGTTTTTTAGGTGGGGTGTTCACGCATGAAGCACATCTTCATGCAGGTCCAACGCCGGGATCTCGAGCAGGTTCAGGAGGTGCTCAGGTTGGAGTCACACCACAAGAGAGGGGTCGCGCTCCAGGTTCAGGTCGCGGGAGTCCGGCTTCCTGTGATCGAACATCGTTGTTGGGTGGCTGCAGTTGATGTCGCCGCAGCTACGGGTTGAGCAGGTCTGCAAGGTCGCGCTAAGCCTGGTGGAGGTGGTGTCGCGAGAGAGGCATGCGATCCAGAGCCGAGTTGTCATTTTCCCACATGTTCCTTCATCTTCTTCTCCCCGCTGCACACCAATAACCTATTCTCCCATTTTCTTTGCCTAGGCCAACAATAGACCCATCCTTGTTATTGTTTTTCAATGATGTTGGCACCGAAAATTCATTTCATAGCCTCAGATCCCATCCTTCCTACATTAAAAATATTTGTAATTACAATTTATTTAAAACACCGGGGCATTTGAAGAACCCCTGGTTATTGACATTCCTTCAGCAATCCTCCGCATGCCCTTCAGATAATTTAGAGCATATCCCGAGCCTTCTTCCTCCTCTGTTTAAAGTAATGGGTCTTTTCTTTTTGTTGTTATTATAAAAAACTGAATATACAGTTTTGTATATAAAAAGATATATATATCTATAAAAATATATTTATGTTCATTTCAAATCCAAACTGTTTCATGATTTCAAATATCGACGTTTGCATTCAAGAGTTTATAATGTTGTACGTGTTGTTTTCCTTGCTATTTTGTTCACTTCCTATGGAAACCCGTATATATATGTATATAAGTATGGTTACAGGATATATATGTAATTATATACACGTATGTTTTCAGATTTTATCCAAATCATCAAGGGATTTAGTTTCCTTTTTGTTCTAATTTATGTAACCCCGTATACACATATGTATATATATGTTGTAGATACGATTTTAAGTATATATATATATACACGCACTTTTCTGAAAGAAGACATCATGTTGTGTTGATATTCTACAAAACTTTTTATAGAAACATGTGTATACGGTTTGAATATATAAATATATATATATATATATATATATAAAATATATGTAAATGGGTGTTTAAGTATTTTTGTATATATTTCCAATTCCAAATTTTTTTTATAATGTTTCCAAATATTTCACTATTGTATGCTTTGAATTATATATGTATAAAAGTTTCCACTTTTGACATGATGGTCCTTTATGTAAAATTTTTATATTTTTATATAACTACGTACTTGTATATATATATATATATATATATCTATGTATTTCAATACAAATCATTTATGATTTTTGAGAGATGATTTCCAATCTTTAAATAATACTTTAGATGCAAATCAGGTTTTGGGTTTAAGTTTAATTCTGTTATAGTATTAAACAATAGTTTTTATACAATTAAGTACATACAGTTACATAAATAATAAAGCTTATATGGTTTTGGGTTTTCAATCAAATAAATAATCAATGGTTGGAAGATTTTAGATTTTAAGGAATTTAATGGACATTGATTAATTTATGAAAACCTCGATATACATTTTGTGTATATATGATTATGTTTAAATGTATTTATAATTTCGAAAACATATTTACAAGTATAATTATTAGGACTTAGTTGATGTTTTGACACGTGTATGGTTTTATTGTTTTCCAAGCCTATATGTGTTTTAGAATATACCAATGAATTTGCTTAATTAGCGAAGTTATGCTAACATGTACCCTCGATTTAACTGATATTCAAAAAAAGGAATGTGCCTCAGCCCATTTAAAATTATAGGAATAAGAATTTATTGGTTTATGTCTTCAGTAACCATTCTTTATTTAATGATAATCCTGCTGCAGTGATTATTAGTGGTTAATCTAGTTATGGTTAAATTGCATGTTTCAAAATCATTTATATCACAATAATTAAGGTCAACTATTTTCTTTAGGTGTATCATTTTAATCTATGCATGTCATGACCTAATTTTATGCATCCATTGTATATAGTCCTTTTCAGATGTATTTAAATAAAGGCCAAACAACCAGAACTTTATCAGCATATTTTAAATATAACTCATATGACCCGTCAGATGTTTTTCCTTATGAATTAATTTGTTTGTGCATCACTGATATATAACACATTGTATTATGCATGTACCTTTTGTCATCATGAAATTATTTCCTTAGCAGTTTCCATATATTAGCTTGTGTGTTATACCTAGAATAATGTTCACCAATTTATTAATTATTGAATCTAATAACCCGTTATTTTCAGTGGTATGGGACACCCCAAAAAACATCACTTTAAAGTTGAGTATACAAAGAGGTATGTGACTCCTTGGATACCTAGCCCCTAGGAGTTATGAGAAATGTATTGGACTGTTGGGTAGTGGTCTGGTTAAAGGAAAGTACTCCAGGTTGGGGACTGGTTAATGTATGCACTCTAGGTTGGGGACTAGTAAAAGTAAGCCCTCATGGTTGGGGACGGGTTTATGTAATCCCTCCAGGTTAGGGACTGGTAAAATTAAGCCCCCCCGGGTTAGAGACTGGTAAAAGTAAGATCCATGATGCATCAAATGATCTCATGAGGTAGTTTATGTGGGTCTCTACCCTTATTTCATGGAACGAGGCCCTTGACACATAGACATGAGTCTAGAATTGTGCGTTTTTTCACTATGTTAGAATATAAGTGACCAACCATGGGATATTTCGGCTAGTAGGATATCCCTGGTTCAGAGCCATATTGTATGCACAGAATGAATAAATGTAATGACATAATATGTTGCAGTATATTTGGAATTAATACAATTATCAATAGCTTTATGTAATTACATATGAAAAAGTATGGATATGGCCAACATGATATGTGCACCAGTTATGTTCAATGATACATTACTTTAGCTTATGTCATGTGCACCCAGAACCGCCTTGATAGTAGTAATCTTTAACCTACATATTGTTAATGGTCATGTTCTATACAAACATTTATTTCTCCCAAATTGGAACTGCGTACTCTGATCATGATTAGATGTTATGTTATTTGTTTCCTTCAATGCAAGATATTTAGTTTTCCAATGTATAAGTTTAATTTTCAAATGTATTATTTATTTGCAGAAAAGAAATATTATTTTCAATTTGTTTTGAAAACCCCTTACTTGGCATACTTTTATCACCCTACATTTTTGTTTTAAAAATTTTCAGGAGTGAGTTTTTACTAAAGAAGTTTTTCAGAAGCAGCTAGTTTCCCAGAACCTGAACCTCACGAGCCTATGTATTAAGGGGACATGATGTATTATTTGTGAATGTTATTAATGAAATTTTGGTACATCATGTCTTATAAGGCACCCAGAGATCAGGTGGCCTTACAGATGGTATCAAAGGGAGGACCAGATAACTCTGGAAAACCAGATATTTTAAAAATATGACTGAGATCCACTAAGTAATTATATTGTAAATTTCATATGGCTTGTCAATAAAACATCTCGTCTCTACCTGATGAGTTAGTAGAGGATATATTAATCAGAACATGTAGGGTGGATTATCCATCTTTCCTCCACCTGTGAGGGTCTTGTCAATTCCTGATTAACATGTTGAACTGTCTTGAGATCATTCGTTCATGACGGGGGAATTATCATGTTTTTCATCTCATCTCCAATGCTCAACTCTCCAGCTATAGGCGAAGGGGGAGATACTACAAAGGCCTTTTCAGTATTTTACTCTGGCACAAAACGTTTCTACCAGGGCATGCTTCCTTATAGCTACCCTAGATGGGCAACTCAGTGCATCCTATATGTTCCAAATGATAAACCTTATTATATTCAATCGCATCATCCCCCTTGAATATCTCAAGCGTGATGTAACCTAGTGGGTCTTCAGGGAATTTTTCCATGAAGACATTTCCGAGATTTTCACTGCATGAGCCTCCCTATGGAGGACGGTGTGTAGAAGACATGAGTCGGAGTTCAAGACTTATTGCTTAAGGTGTATCTGGGCTAGTGAAACGGAGGAACTATGTACCAACTTGGGTATTCCATTAACCGATCCAAATATCCCTTTTTGGTAATGTTGTTCGATTGGGGGTTTTCTTTTTATGAGTCGAATTTTGAGGATGCAATTATGTTAAAGGGGGAATAATGTAATTCACAAGCATGATAAACTTGAATAATACTATATTTTGGTGCTCCACCCTATTTTACCTTGTTTTAAGACATTTTACATATAATACAAGTAAATGAATTCAAATCAAGGGCTTAGTAAACAAAAGGATTAGAGAAGGACTTGTATTTATTAAAATATTACATTATAACAGATATAGCCTTACAATGAAATGAGCAATCACAACTAACCTAAAATAACCACCAACAACCCTGCTATGATTACTTGGAGACCGCTCAAAACAACAAGAACCCCAGTAGATGACAGGGGTCCTTAGAATCCACCATAACAAACATAAAAATGGCCAGGGCCACTGCGACCACACTAAGCATCAAAGGTATGACATGTACCATCTTCATATCCTACAATCGCCTTGATTTTAAGACAACCCGAAACCAGGTTTTAAATGGAATCAATATGACCATTACCTTGAGTAACCGTTGGAAAAACCCAACGGCTAGAATTATAGTTGTTAGCCAGATAAAGATTAATTTGTGAACAACTATGGTACATGACGACATGCTAAAAATTATTAAATATATTTAGTAATAATTGATAAGAGATGTATTTTATATATGTAATTGTTATATATATATAGTTTTGGTTTTTATCATCATAAAATTTGATTAGTTTAATTTTTTATAAAATTATTAATAAAACTAATACTGTTATAAATTTATAATTTTATTATATGACATTATTTAGAGGAATACATTATGCAAACGAATAAAAAAAAGAAATATGTGGGTTTCATACACTTTTAAAAAATGATATATATATATATATATACATATATATATAAATAAATTATATTTATTGTTATCTATTTATAAAATTATTAATAATATGTATTTAACCATTTATAAAATTTGTTAATGGTTTTCTTTACAATTTAGTTTTAAGTAGAAATAATACTACATATTTATGTTTTTATCATAATAGATAAATCTAATAAAATTGTTGTTTTAATTTTGACATTCTACGTATATAGAAATACACTTATTAATAATAAACACATTTTCCTTTGGTTCAAATTAATCCGAATGTTATCTAATAAATCAAAATTATATTATGATTTATGAAATTAAAAATATGTATTTTTTTATAAATTTATATACTTATATATATTAGGTTTCATGTTTTTTAAATATAAAAAACATATATGTTTATTTATAAGAGTAAATGAAGATATATTTTTTATCTTGTCATAAATGTTAAACCCTACATTTTTACAGTATTGATTAAATAAAACCAATCGTTGACCTTGTATTAATGGTATAATAATGGTAATAATATAATAATAATAATAATAACAATATTAAAATACATTAGTTTTTTAAAAAAAATCAGAGGGGAATCCCATGGGGGAGGGGTAGTGCTGACCTGGGGAAAGAAAAAAAAGAAGAAAAAGGAATATATAATAAAATTAAAATAATCAAACCCCCATTCATGGGTTTGACATCTGATTTTTTAAGAGGGGTGTTCACACATGATGTGCGGATTCATACAGGTCTAGCGCCGGGATCTCGATTAGGTTCATGAGGCGCTCAGGTCAGAGTCACACCGCAGGAGAGGCGTCACGCTACTAGTTTAGGTCGCGGGAGTCCGGCTTCCTGTGTTCGAACGTCGCAGTTGGGTGGCTTCAGGTGATGTCACCGTCACTACGGGTTGAGAAGGTCGTAAGGTCGTGCCAAGCCTGGTGGAGGTGGTGTCGCGTGTGAGGCATGCAAGCCGGAGCTGAGGGTTCATTTTCCCACGTGTTCCTTTATCTTCTTCTCCCCTCCACACACCAATAACCTATTATCCCATTTTCTTTGCGTAGGCCAACAGTGGACCCATCCTCGTTCTGGTTTTTACACGAAGATGGCACCGACCATTCATTTCATAGCCTCATATCCCATACGTCCTACATTAAAAATCTTTTTAATAACAGTTTATTTAAACCACTGGGGCATTTTAATAACCCCTTGTTCTTGACACTCCTTCAGCAATCCTCCGCAAGTCCTTCAGATAATTTCCAGCATCTCCCGAGCCTTCTTCCTCCTTTGTTCAAAGTAAGGGGTATTTTATTGTTGTTGTTATTTTACAAAACTGATTATACAATTTTTTTATATAAATAGATATATATATATATATATATGTATATATTTATGTTCATTTAAAATCCAAACTATTTCATGATTTCAAATATCGACATTTTCATTCAAGAGTTTATAATATTTTAAGAGTTGTTTTCCTTGCTATTCTCTTCTCTTCCTATGAAAACCCGTATATATATGTATATAAGTATGGTTACAGAATATATATGAAATTATATATATGTTTGTTTTCAGATTTTATTAAGATCTTCAAGGCATTAGTTTCCTTTATGTGCTAATATATCATGTTGTGTTGACATTTTACAAAAAAAATTATATCCACATTCGTATACAGTTTGCATATATAAATATATTTATTTATATACAATATGTGTAAATTGCTGTTTAAGTATTTATGTATATATTTCGATTTCCAAATTTTATTTCTACCATTTCCAAATATTTCAACATTGTATGCTGTGAATTATATATGTATAAATGCTTCCACTTTTGACATGAAGGTCCTTCATGTAAACATTGTATATTTATATATAACTACATACTTGTATATATATATAAATATATGTATTTAAATAAAAATAAATTATGTTTTTTGAGAGATTATTGCCTATCTTTAAATAATACTTTAGATTCCAATCAAGTTTCAGGTTTAAGTTTAATTATGTCATAGTATTAAACCATAGTTTTTATACAATTAAGTACATACATGTACATAAATAATAAACCCTATATGTTTTTGGGTTCTCAATCAAATAAATAATCAATGGTTGGAAGATTTTAGATTTTAGGGAATTTAATGGAAATTGATTAATTTATGAAAACCCCTATATAAACTTTGTGTTTATATGATTATGTTTAAATATATTTATAACTTCAAAAACCTATTTACAAGTATAATTATTAGGACTTAGTTGATGTTTTGACACGTGTATGGTTTTAATGTTTTCCAAGCCTATTTGTGTTTTAGAATATACTAATGAACTTTTCTAATTAGAGATGTTATGATAACATGTACGCTCGATTTAATTTATATTTTAAAAAAATGAATGTGCTTCGGCCCGTTTAAAAGTATATGACTAAGAATTGATGGGTTTATGTCTTCATTAACCATTCTTTATTTAATGATAATCCTCCTATAGTGATTATTAGTGGTTAATCTAGTTATAGTAAAATTTCAAGTTTAAAAATCATGTTTATCACAATAATTAATGTCAAGTATTTTCTTTAGGTGTATCATTTTAATCTATGCATGTCATAGCCTAATCTGATGCATCCATTTTAAATAGTCCTTTTCACATGTATTTAAATAATTTATAAACCACTTTCACTTTATCAGAATATTTGAAAGATAACACATATGAACCCTTGGAAGGTTTTCCTTATGAATTAATTGGTGTGTGCGTCATGGATATATAACACATTGTATTATGCATGTACCTCATGTCATCAAGAAAGTATTTCCTTAGTAGTTTCCATATATTAGATTGTGTGATACACCTAGAATGATGTTCACCAATTTATTAATTAATGAATCTAATAAACCGTTATTTGTAGTGGTATGGGATACCCCAAATAACATCACTTTGAAGTTGAGTATCCAAAAAGGTATGTGACACCTTGGACACCTAGCCCCTAGGAAATATGAGAAACTTACTACACTGTTGGGTTGTGGTCTCGTTAAAATAAAGCCCTCCAGGTTGAGGACTGGTTAATGTAAGCCCTTCAGGTTGGGGACTGGTTAAAGTAAGCCCTCCAGGTTGGGTACTGGTTAAAGAAATCCCTCCAGGTTAGGAATGGGTAAAAGTAAACCCTCTGGGATGGAGACCAGTAAAAGTATGCTCCACGATGCATCGAAAGATCTCATGAGACAGTTTATGTGGGTATCTACCCATAAGTCATGGAAGGAGGCCTTTGACACATATACTTTAGTCCAGAATTGTGCGTTTCCTCACTTTGTTTATATATAAGTGACCAACCATAGGATATTCTGTCTAGTAGGATATCCCTGGTTCAGATCCTTATTGTATGCACTGAAGGAAAAAATGGAATGACATAATATGTGGTAGTAGATTTGGACTTGATCCAATTATCAACAGTATTATTTTATTACATGTGAAAAAGTATGGATATGGACAACTTGATAAGTGCACTAGTTATGTTCAATGATACAACACTTTAGCTTATGTCTTGTCCCCTCAGTACCGCCTTGCTAGTAGTAATCTTTACCCTGCATATTGTTAATGGTCATGTTCTATAAAAACATTTATTTCTCCCATATTGGAACTGCATACTCTGATCATGATTATATGTTATGTTATTAGTTTCCTTCAAGGAAAGATATTTATTTTTCCAATGTATAAGTTTTATTTTCAAGTGTACTATTTCTTTTCATTAAAGAAATATTATTTTCAAGTTGTTTTTAAAACCCCTAACTGGGAATACATTGCTCACCCTACGTTTTTGTTTTAAAAATTTTCAGGTGTGTGTTTTTACTAAAGATGTTTTTCAGAAGCAGCTGGTTTCCAAGAAACTGAACCTCCCGAGACTCTGTATTAAGTTGACATGATGTATTATTTGTGAATGTTTGTAATGAAATTTTGGTACAACATGTCTCATAAGGAACCCGTGGATCGGGGGTCCTTACGTGGATGATGTTTATGGAAATTAGTTTGAACTAACATCCTATTTTTTGGTCCCAAAAATTAATAATATATATATTATTAAAAAATAATAATAAACTAATGATTAAAATAATGGGACTCCCCTTCTTTCTAGCACTATAAATACCAATCGTCTTTACCTATTCTTCTCCAAACTCCCAAAACATGTTCCCATTCCAAATTATAGTCCAATATATTCTGAATAACCTCTCCCATATCCATAATCTATTGGTCTCTTTAATAGACAAATTCTATCCCCTAAAGAGTCTGTCAAGGAAGATTTGGTCAAGAGGTAAATTCTACTTTTCTTTTTATTTATTTTCATTCAAGTTCCAATCATTATTTTTCATTGTTCAACACCTTTCATTCAAAATTATGATATCTTTAGTACTTAACGTGTACTGTCATGTTTTTATGATAATGATATAATTTATCATTAAATCTCTGTTCAACTAATTTTTTACTAGAAATTAAAACACAATCTGAGAAGTGTTAATTAATCACATTTAGGGATGTCGGGTTTTCAATTTATATTATCGTATTCAATTATGATCATGAAAAAATTTTGGTGGATGAAACCGAAAATAAAATATGTAATATTCTAAATTTTAGTTTTTGTAATCTTTTTTAAACATTGAATTAATTTATAATGCAAAAAGAGTTCTATGAGATCAAAAACTGACAATTAACCTTAATGGTTATCATTAATGTTTTATATAATGATTCATCTAAACTCAAAATTACCAAATGAATATTATAACATTTTAATCTTCTATATATTCACTAATAACATAAATATTCAATTATATAAAACCATTATTATATTATAGGTTTATCATTACATGTATATTATTAAACCAATCATGATAGAAAAGGAAACAAACACTCATAAACTTTGAAATTGAAACTCTTAACCTATAAAAAGTTCATGAATAAACATAATAAGGTTATAATAAAACAATTTAATAAATAATAGGTTCTGGAAATTTATATTAATGAATTATTTTTATCATACAGGACATTAATTTCATTTGAAAAACACTATCACAATTAAGGTAAGGGATTATACCCGATCCTCCATTAATCCGTCGGGTTTCCCCATATTTATATTTATCCAAATTATGTTATATTTTTAATGTTAATATTATAAATGAATTTTTCATGATACAAATTATTTTATCACATAACATTCATTATTATGTTTTGGGGATACATATGTTTTTATGTGGTTCCCTCTTCGATACTTCCTGATAAGAAACCCCATTTAAAGGAACTTCCTAAAATTTTACCCAATATCAAGTGACCTCTATAATATGTTTTATCCCACTATAATTTTTCTAAAATAATTCATTTTATGAAAAAATTAATCATTCAATTGTATTTTAATATAATTTTTTTACCCCTTTCTATTTTATGTGATCTTTAATATTTTCCTTAAACCACACTAAATGGTTTTAAATTTAATGTTTCTTAAATTCTCTTTTTTCCATGTTATCACATAAAATTGACCTCACATATCAGGATATATATACATATTCCAACTTATAAATGTCAATGCATTGTCCAATTACATTACTTTTTAGACACTTTTATGATACATCAATTTTTTATGCTTTATGACATGAATTTGATACCCAATTCTTTCCATGGGTATCCCTAATGTTTAGGTATGATTGATAATGTATGATTCTCTATGCAAAAAGAATATTAATTAACATATTTGGATGGGTGTGCCTAGATTCCACTCCAATTCATTGGGTAATGTATAGTCTCATGAGATTTAACATACTATTGTCTGGGTGGTTATCCTTGACCCATGCTACCATGTGCAATAGTCTTGATGGTTAACCTTGAATTGTTATTCTATATGTAGAACGATCCTTAACACATTCAGGAGTAATGTTTTATGTTTCTTAAACATTACTATGACTATATGGTTATATGATCCCATGATTATGTGTTATTATTCTATATGTTCCAGTTTTTTTATAACACTATGTCATGCCCTCTAACCCATGTGATAATCCTTTATTCCTATGTTTATTCTATTAATTGGCAGTTTTGATCACCCCTATGTTCATGTAGTCCCTAGTTTATCCATTAATGATTCTTGACGACAATGGAATCTAGGATCTATTTATAAAAATTAAATAAATAAATGTTCTATTTAATCCGTTGTATTTAATTTTATGTACATAGTGTTCCAAAACACTAGAATTTATGATGAATAGAATGTAATAGTTTTATTTATCAATCTTAAAATCATGTAATGATATGTGTAAAAATCTAGGATCACTATTAGTAATTTCATCAAGGACTATTATGTTTATTTAATTAACTATTTAGTAAATGTGTGCATATTCATAGGGTATCACCACCAATACCATTGATTTATTTTGTAGAGTAGGTTCGTGATTTTCTTTACATTTTTACTTGAACAGTTGATAGTTTGGAATATGAACATAGATATACATTTAATATAAATATTGTTTGATCTATATAAGGACTACCAATACATTCATACTATATCATCACAATAAAATAATATAAGGATTAAGTTATTCAATTGATAAATATTCCCACATACATTAATAAGATAAGTGTCCATTACTTAGGTTCATATGATATCACCACTAGCATTTATTGGAATTTCTACATCATGGATTAAATTATTTAATTAAATAGTTATTGAAAACATACATGATATAAAGGAAGGTCTAGAAAAAGAGTGAAATAAACCATTTTCTATTCTATATTTAATATCAATTTTTATTTGTATAGTTTTTTTCATGTGACTCCTTAGTTTTGGTTGTGGTATATTCCTTCACAAGTACCTTCATCCTTTGTATTTTTCAACAAATATTACCCTCAATGGATAGTTTCATATAGAAATGGAATTCAGTGCACCATTTCCTTCTATAGATGTTTAATTCCTCATGGGGTGCTTCATTTGGATGATCTCTAAATTTATCCATCATGTTGGTCAGATTCTTCATGCCTCCTTGACATTCCTGATATTATGGACTTCGCTCCCGTAATTCAATTATATTCCCATCCCATGGAGGTGGTTCCCATTATGGTTATTACCATATTATTAAAAAGTGTGTTGTTGGATCTTGTTTGCACCATTATTTTTTGACCCACAATTTAGAAATTCAATTCATCAATTATTTTCTATATAATTAATGGAATATTCACCAAACAAAATTTATACTCTTATAGAACATCAATTTATTTCATAGAAAATAAAATATTCTCCGATATCAAGAATCATCAGAATGTTTGGTTTTAAAAAATGATAGTTTCACAATATATTTATTTAATTGTTTAAAACATACATTGAGTTTTATCTTGAATAACATGTGATATATTACTTATATACCATGAGATATTCACCTTTTTTTCTTTATTATTTATATTAATCTCTCCAAATATGTTTGAAGGGTTCTTGAGATATAACTATTAACATATAAATTCATATTGTATTAATATTAAATTCATTCTACTTCATCCTGAGATGTAGGGTTCTTTAGAAACTACAACCATTGCTCCACTTCTCTATCTATATGAAAAATGAAAAATGTCACATTCCCCATCTTGTAAAAATGGATATTAGAGAAATTATCTATTTATTTATCCACTATTCAATGAAAAGTGTTTTGAAAGACCCCAAAAGTATAGGATTTCTTTTGCTAGAAAAATTATTTGATAGCCCAATCCCACTTTATTGGAGAAGGCAGTCATTCTACAAGGTTTATGTTACTGTTCATTTCATCAATAAATTGGTTATTAATCCCCATGATGTTTTGAACTCCACCTCATATGACATTGGGGTTGTGTTAGGAAAGAACATTGCACTATCTCTCCTCTAAGTTGTTGACCTTGTTTCTCCTGTCACCCAAAATTTTCTTAAATAAATAAGGGTTGAACGAAACCTCGGTCATCAATGCATGGAAAAAATATTTGTTTATAAAAAATAAATATAATGATACATATTATGAGATATTTATGACTAAAATTATTCCAAAACAAATGTTCTAGCATATTTTACTATTCCTAGACATATTTTTATTTGTTTCTCTATCATTTTATAATCATAATTTCGAAATTAAATAACATTTTATCTGATATAAATTATAGAGACCCTGATTTGAACAACATGACTTTTACCTAACATTTAAAATTAAAAAAAATTAAAGTGATACAACCTAGGATCTGAAGGTTTACTAAACTGGAAAAAATAGGCTCATCCAAAAATTGTAAATTAAAAGGTAAAAAATAATTATAGTATAGTTTTTTAACTTATAATAGATCATATAATATACTAATTACATATAGTCACCTGAGTGTATATATCAAATTAAGGAGTTCAACAATATTCCATTTTGGATAGGAATAAGGGAACTGAATCAATAGAACATGGGTGAGAGAAATCCAAATCATCATATCATAATCATAGTATACTGATCATTATCATTAGGGACGTATTTGATAAATTCAGGGAATATGGAATATCAATTAAAATTAAATATAATATCATAGTTTCCAAATTCTACACATATTTTTCAACAATTCTAGTATCATGATTATGCCTAATATATATTCATAATTCATAAAATTATTATTATAAACAAACATAGAGTTAAGATAGTGGGTTATAAAAATTATTTCATGAGATATATCACATTAAGAAATGCATGATAGGTCCATATAATTCGGGGACCCCTAATCAAATAATAAATTCAAATATAACATTCATGATATACATAACGTATAATGATTGTATTTTTGAAATGAACCTATGAATGGAATGGGTTTCATTAATCAGTTCACAATTTATACACCTTGAAAATAAAACTAGTATTATGTAATTAATATTAAATCTAATATTATTTCATAAAATTTAATTTAATTTTACGAAAGGATAAAAATATTAATATCTGTTAATAGATTTTTTGGAAAATGAAGTCTTTTTGAAAAATCATTATAAATGATTGGGATTTTTTTGGAAGTGTAGAAATATTTATCTCCTCATAAGAAAAGAGAAATAATATTTAATCTAAATATTTTATATATTATTAGAATATTGAAACTTAAATCAAGGTTAAATATAATATAACACAAAAGAAAGAGTTCGGGTTTGAGAAACCCGTTACATTAAATCCTATTTTATTTTTTCAGTTTTCTTCTTTATGAATAGTAAATATATATTAATTAAAATAATGAAACACAATTAAATTATTTTAATTTAATTCAATATCTATAAATAAAAATCAGTGGATTGTGTTTTTATAATTCCCTTTGTTAAAAAGAAAACATTTTGAAAACATGTTTTCAATTAAAATATCTTATTTTAGTTTGATATTTATATTCATCATGAAGGTCATTTATAGAATTGTAGAATAAAAATATGAATATTGAAATTCATATATATATATATCATAAATAATTTAATATAACTAAAAATAAGGATTGTTGTAATAAAAGAATTTGGAATTTCCTTATTGGCGGCTAACAAACCGTTGACGAGATATTGACCATGGAGGAGGTGTGGGGATTATGAAAAGAAATTACATTTTAGGTATTATTATTTTCGTAGGATAATATTATCAATATAAATTTTACATGATAGTTAATTTTTTTAGAGTATTTGATTTTTGGAGTGACCGATAAACCGTAGAAAAGAAGAAGATAACAAAAATAAGAGTAGATGAAGATATACCATCTTCTATGTTTTTCTTCTCTTATAATTCCCTAAAATATATTGATTATTAGAGTTTATTTACAATATAAATTAAAAATGTAATATTATATTCTTAATAGATATTAGATGATTAGATATTTTGAATAAAAATTTTGTTGTCATCTTTTTCCATGTGGAGGGAGATGGTTTATTGATCCTCATTTAGATAGATATTTTCAGATTAAAATATTGAATAAAATACTACATCCAAGGTAAATCATGTAACAATTATTTTTTGACATAATTAATCGTATTTAAATAAAAAATATGGTTTTGAGAATTTATACTTCTTCGTAATATGAATTTAATTTTATAATAACAATCAATGTGGAAAATGAAAAAATTAATTTATGATGAAATATTATTTACTTTTGATTTTTGAATGTAATTTTGAGAATTGAAAACATTTTTATTTTATATTAATCATTGAGATGTCAAATTAATTATTTTTGTTAGGGATTCCACTTCTGAAAAATATTATTTCACAATTACATCGTGAATGATGTATGTTTTTTTACATTGGTTGAGAAAAAACTAAATTTTTTCTAATCACGTATAGATTAAAGTATTACATAAAATTTTAAAAAATACCCAATAGATAATTTAAATTTGATGAATATAATAATGAATCATTGTTATCAAAATAATTTTTAATCATTGTATATTTTAATTATTAATAAAAAATTATTTTTTCATGAAATACCATAAAATGAAAATAAATAATAATGTGCATATATATTTTCATTGAAATTTTGATGATGATATTTAGTTTATAGAATTACTAAATTTATATTTAGATAAAATAATCTTTATATTTATTATTAATATAAACAATTTATATTTTTAATTCAAATTAAAAGTTCAATGGTTATGTTAATTTTCCCAATGGTTTTGTTATTATTCTAAGGGTCACATTGTCTCTTATAAATACCATATCACTCATCCATAATGTATTCAAATCCAATCCTATCGATTATCTATATGGTAATTTTTAAAATAACAACGACTTTACTAATATTTTTTATATTTTATATAGTTTTGGTCATGGGGGAGTTAATTCTAATAGATTTAATAGTGATAAATTATCACAATTGCATTTTCATAATTTAATATTTCTATCCCATTATTATGATTTCGATTATCATTGTATTTTTTCAGCTATTTTAAATATTTTTAGTAATGAAATAATTTTCTCTTTGTTTCCATGTATTCCCTATGATTATTATACATGTAAAATGTTAGAAAATAGTTATTTATTCATGAAACAATTATAATGTAAAATGTATGGGTCCTTATGTGCAGCCTTTGTGTAAAAATAAATTAATCACATCCATTATATCATGAGACACTGTCTTGTCTCAACTGAGTATGAGGAAGCCCAAAATATGAGGTAAAATAATATTATAAACAAAAAATATTAAAATTATACCATTAGAATAACCAATGGTTCGTCCAACCTCCCTCTGCAGTGAGTGAGTGATAAATGAAGAAGAAGAGAGTCAGATAGGAGAGGGAAATTATATATGAGATAAAGGGCCCTTGACTTAATCATTTCATAATGATGATTTACATTAATAATTCACATTGGGGATTTTTCAGGTTTAGAGCTTTAGATATTTAGTTTATAACATATTCATACAACTTGAATATTACAAGTCGAAACTTTTACTCAAAATCCATTTTTTCCATAAAACAAAAACTCTTTAAAAATAGTGATTATTTGTTCAATAATTTAAACAACATTACTTTTTATTAATATCATCCTTGACCCTATTCATATTAATGTCATGTGAAAAACATTTCAAAACATGGGATGAGAATGAAATCCCATTAAGGGATTCAAAAAAAAAGGAAAACGGTTAGTTTTTTAAAACAACATGTTAACAATGAATACTATATCATAAGTAATAATTTTCATCTTTTTAGGTAGTAAATAATATTCACAGAATAAAACCTGCTTTCACACGCTTTTTTATCCAAAATATTACCATAAAACCCATTGAAATCACACATAACATATTAACTATGAACTCGGTACATAGTCATACATTAATGGAATAACCATATGGTCGACTTCAACAAATCATTCGTACAAATGGAATAACCATACATCTGACTACCATACCCAATGAATTGGAGGTTATAAAATAACCACCAATCCTTGGTTTATCGCAGAACCACCTGGGATTTGGTTTATCTTGTATCCACCTGTCGAATATCCAAGTACCAATACATAATCATCATATATAAACTATTGAAATAACAACATTTCATTCATAATAAAATCATTTGTAATCAAAATAAATAATTTCAAGACATTGAAATAGTAAATACATTTTCAAAACCATTTTAAACACCAAAATATGTAAAATGGGTATATGTTATTTAATTTCCATTTAAAAACATCACAGATTGTTATGGAAGCCAAATATCAAATAATGCTTAAGGCGAAGAAAAGGTCGTTGTCAATATGTACATTGAAAAGAAACATTCCCATTGTTATTTAGTAAAACACTATGTAGAAAAATATTCCCTTTGAATGAAAATAAAATCCAACGGGTTTTATACACCGTATAAAATCAATTCATGCATAAATCAAAATATTCCTCAATAAAAGGAGATTGAGACAGAGTCCCTTACCTCAGGTCTGAATTTACTCGTTTGTTCTCTAATGTCATGAATAATAAACATAAGTTATTTACTAATTTATTAAAAAAATTCATGTTTAAAATTTTTTATATATCACCAATAACCTTGGTATAACAATTAGTTAATTATTTCTGTTCATATCGGCCATTTTGTCGATGTTCAGAACTTGAGTATAAATGATCTTATTATAATTATAAATTTTCCATGTGTTCAGAAATCAATTATCTTCAAAATGATATTCAATATTTATATATCATATATATATAATATATCTAGTATATTTGGTTTTTTAATATTCCATATCATATGAATATAATAAATGAAATGCACAGTTCATTGAGATGGTAAGCCATACGTACGCTAGAATGCTACTTTCATTTATTTTTTATATTTAATGGATTGAAAAATAAATAAAAATATGTATATTATAATTTTACTATAATATATATGTCATATATGTTACAAATGAACATTATCTATATCGTTCATATGTTTTATGTATTAAACGAATGAGTCATATCACTTTGAGGGGAAGGTAGTCTGCACTTCCTCAAATTAAATTAACATATGTATACAACATAAAATGCAATAATTTATGTTCTAAAATAGAATTAATGAAGCATAGAAATAAAATAAATATCATAAATATCATATATAATTATAGTTACGTAATAATCTCCACCATAAGAGGTTGTAGTAGAAGATAGAACAATCATCATTTTGTGAGGCAATAATTCACTCTCCATAGAAATAGTATGTTCCATACCCATTAGACGGTGGTGTGTGTAAGGGTAGTTCGAATCCTTATAATAAAAACAAACTAGTATATTTAGGATTATGGTTTTTTATGTATACAAATAATAAGTAGAGCATATGGATTGGAGAAGGAAAAATAATTAAATGAGGCATAAGAGAAGAAATTACCTCAAATCAGTAACTTCTTTTTATTTGAGCCAAATGGATTTCTAAAATTGCCTTATGTATGGGAGAAGGATACTAGGAGGAATATATGGATTTTGGTGTTTTATTGAAGTAGATATTAGATGTTACAAGTTTCATGAGATGTGTGATTAATGGGTTAGAGGAGGTGTCCTTTTATAAGGGGGGAGGGGCATTTTAAGAAATTTGAATGTTTTTTTATTATTAATTGATTTTCAAATTATAGTAACACCAATGTGATATATATTGATGATAATATGAGTATTGGTATAAATCCTCTCATCCATTGTGATTTATACATGTTTAGGTCATAAAAGTAACATTATCTTTTAGCATTAACCCTTTGTTAAATAAATTAACTCTTACCATGTTTTCTTGTATTTTCATATTATATGGTTATTATAAAAAATATAAAATTCCAAGTGACACAAAATGGATCATTAATGTCATTTTTTGAATCATATATGTTAGTTGGATGAATCATATATTTTTAGGACTATTATATCCTTTAATAAAATGTTTATTTATTTAAAAACCCATCTATGTAAATTTTTATACTATTCATGTCATGAAATTATAAAAATCCATAAAAAATTGATTCATTCGAAAAAAAGTCAGTAACTAAAATATAAAAATTTATAATCTTCCATAACACTCATGTATTTCATAAAATATTTCCAAAAATAAATTATTATAATTTTTATAATATCATTTACTAAAAACATTCATTAATGAGGTAATCACTACATCATCATTGTGTCATAAATAAATTTATTAATTTGAATATTAAAAAATTCTGAATAATATACCATGATGTATGAAATATATTATAAATTGTAATTACTATTTATAGTCAAATATATCACTTATATTCCCACAAATAAAAATTGTTTTTGTAAAATATACATGTTCATGTTTTATTTTCCTTAACATTTAATTAAAAGCAATAAAAGGTTATTTTTGCAGAAAAGTGGCTACATGGGGTCCAAAAATTGACCTAAAGATTCCAATTGTTGCACATATCTAATCCAATATTGTTTGGAAATGTGTTAGAGTAATTTGATATTATTTTTTTACCATTAATTTTTAGATTTACCCTTTAACCATGGTAAATAAAACATTTACAAATGCTACTATTCATAATGTCTAAAAATAAAAGCAACTTATTTACACAATTTAGACCTATTAATTCCAAATATGGAATCGGTTTTTCCAAATTCAAAACAAATACGTTTCTAAAATTAATTTAAAATTAATTCCTGTTGTCAAAACCAAAAAGCATGTTTAAGAAGTAAATACTACCAAAAGTTGGACAAATGTTTATGTCCAATTTTAAAGTGAAATGATATCTGATGACCAACATTGGATAAAATGATAAAAAATTAATCTAATTTTACTTTAAAACCAATTCAAAGGAAAATATAATAAAATTAATAAATTAGACGAATTGAAAATTTTGACTTAAAATGCTGTATTTTTCACTATTCCTAAAAAATGATCTTTATGATGAAAAATAGCAAAAATTTATCCAATGTAAATTTTAATTTCAATAATTCTAAATATGATGTTTATTTTTTCAAATGGAACATGTAAAAGTGTCAAAAAATATATTTAAAAAGGGTCTCCATCAAAAAGAGGTAAATAGACCTTTAAAAAAATATTAGATTATTTCATGCCTAAAATAGGATTCATTATTAATTTTAGACACTAAAATTTATTTGATAACTCTAAAGACATTTAATAAGCATGTATAATCATAATATGGTTATTTCTTTTCATTCCTTCTAATTCAACGGCTAGTCGTTAACTACCATTTAAAATAATAATATTAGATTATTATTTTTCAATATTACTCAGCCTTGTATGAAACATGAGATTTATGATAAACCCAATGTAGAATTTTGGGTTGTCCATTGAAAATATAATCCCCTTTAATGTAAAATTAATATTTAATTCACAAATATTAATAAACATGGGAATGTCAAATTTGTTAATTACGTAGGATGTTACATCCTTCACCCCTTTTGGACATTGCACCCTCACAATTTTATTTACATATCAAATAAGTGGGGGTATTTAACTAACATAACATTTTCATATTCCCATGTTGCCTCTTAAACGATATGATTCATGCACAAAACCTTTACCTAATTAATTACCTTATTCCACAACACTGGCTCTCTTTAATCATGAATCTGGACTGGTAGTTCCTCATAAGAAATATTCTCTTCCTACTAAGCTAAATCTGGAGTCATAACATGAGTTGGGTTCATAATAAACATTCTAAATAGTGAAACCTGAAAAACATTTTGTACATTGGATAAACACATAGGTATATCTACTCTATAGGCAACTGATCCTACATTCACTAAGATTTTATAGGGTCCAATGGATTGTAGACTCAACATCCCTTTTTTACTAGAACACATCACACATTACCATGGTGAAACGTTTAGATAGTCATGATCACTTAACTCAAAAGAAAGTTCTTTTCATTTGTTGTACATGTATCTTTTCTACCTACTTTGAGCTGCCTGTATGAGTTTTTGTATAAACTAAACTTTCTCTGACATATTTTCTATCAATTATGGTCCAATCAATTTCCATTCAACTACTTAATTACAAAAATATGGAGTTTGAAAATGCTTCCCATATAATGTCTCATATGAATCCATATTTATACTATAATGTAAAATTTTATTATAATAAAATTCATCCAAAGAAATATGTTGGTCCCAAATTCCCTGGTAATCCATTGAACAAGAACATATCATTTTTTCCAATCTCTAAATTAAACATTCAGACTGCCAATCAGATTGAGGATGAGAAGATATACTAAAATTTAATTCAATTCCCAATGACTTATGAAGGCTTTTAATAAATATAGATATAAAACTAAGATCACGATCAGATACAAATAGTGAGGAGAACTCCATTAATCTTGTCTATATTTATAACATAAAACTGATAAAGTTGTTCTAGAGATAGAGTATCTCTAAATGGAAGGAAATGAGAAGAGTTAGCCAATTGATCAACAATTACAAAGATTTCATTATTAACTTGATATGTCTTTGGTAATACAAAAACAAAGTCCATGGATAATTTTTTTTATTTCGACTCTGGCACTGGTAAAGGCAGGAGCATCATTTTTGGTAACTTTTTCTCTGTTTTAACCAGTTGACCTGTCAAACACTTCACTATAAAGACATAAATATATCTTTTTATTAAAAACCACTATTAATACCCTTGGTGATCAATATACATTTTAGTACATCCAGGATAAATAGAAAATAGAGAACAATGAGCTCCATATAACAACTCTTTCTTCAATTGTGAATCACAAGGAATAAATAATCTCTTCCCAAATATCAAAATACAAACCTTATCAAAGAAAAATTTAGGAAACATACCCTTCTGAACCAACTCTACCATTTTATGATGATCACTGTCTTCATGTTGTGGTTCTATAATTCTATCTGATAGATATGATTTCACTAACACCTGAAACAAAAAAGGGAAATTTCTTACACCAAAAACCTTTTTTCCAAAGTTAATCGCATCGTTAATCAAAGAATTTTTACCAAAAAAACACGGTTAATGTAGCATTACTTTATCAACTCAAATCATCATCAAAATTATTTTATTTTATTGTATGGTAATGAATGTTGAAATTAGATACCTTGATTAAATCCATCCATCTCCTCTATCTCGTGTTCTATTCTATTTTGGAGAATATATACTCCAAAATTTTATGGTCAGTATATATTTCACATTTTACTCCATACAGATGATGCCTTTAAATTGTGATAGAAAAAACAACATCGTCTAATTTCAAATCATATATAGGGTAACCTAACATATTAGGATTCAACTGACATGAAGAATAATAAATTACATGATCATTCTGCATTAGGATACAACAAACTACTTTCAACAAATAATCGTTGTAGATAACAAATTCAACATCTTTGGAAGGTAATTCCAAAACTGGTTCATTCACCACTATTATTTTCAATTCTTTAATGAAATATTTACATTATTTGGTCCATATGAACTTAACAAATTTTATAGTTAACTTATTTCGTGGGCTAGGTAACTGCCTAAAATTCTCAAAAAACCTTCTGTAATAGACTTAAAAACAACGACAAATTATGAATCTTTGTTTTATTTGTGGTTGATGGAAATTCTTCAATACTTTTTTTTAATAAGGATCTATAATTATGCCATTTTTTGAAACAATATAACCAAGGAATGATATTTTTTGCAAACCAAAACTCACACTTGTTGAATGCCCCTTAAATTTCTTTTCAATTATGTTTTTCAAGACAACTAATAAATGAAATTCATGTTCCAATATACCATTAGAATATACCAAAATCTCATCATTACACACAACCACAAACTTATCAAAGGACTTATAGAAAATTATAATCCTTAGATCCATGAATACAATAGGTGAGATAACTAACCCAAAAGAAATAAAAACAAATTTATAAAGGTCATATATAGTATGAAACACATTTTTCATAACATCTGATTTCATTACATTCAAATGATAGTATGCCGACCTCAAGTAAATTTTCGAAAAATACAGAGCTCCCTTGAGCACATCAAATAAAAAATTAATATGAGGTAAGGGATACTTGTTATTAATAGTGAAATTATTCCTAGATCCATAATAAATGAAAATTCTCATTAAACCATCTTTGTTTTTAACAATCATGACTGGAGAACCACACAGTAATGTGCAAGGTTGAATGAATCCTTTATCTAACAACTAAAAAAAATGTTTCATTAATATTAAAAGTTTAATTTTTTCCATTCGATAATGTGGTTTTGAAATTGGATTATCATCAAGAAAGTATAAATTAGTATATTCAACTTCCTAATCCTATATAATACTTGGAAACTCATGAGGGAAAACCTCAAGATACTCATTTACCACTATCACATCATTAATATGAACAGTTCCATTGTTTTCAAAAATATGTACAAGGTATCATTATGTTCCATATTTCATTAGTTTATCTACATTATGATATGTTGTCATAGATAAGATTCATTCTTGTACACATACTAAAAGTATTTCTAAAAAGAAACCACATTTTCTCTGCATTCAATATTAGCATTGTAAACAAAAATCCAATACCATTACAAAATAACATCAATGTATTCTAGAGGAAAAAATGCTTCCACGTAAATTACTTCCACAAATAAAGATAGGAATATTCTTATAATTTATTATTTCCTCAAAATTTTTCCTAGGTATTGTTAAGAAATGTTCTAGATTCATTTCTTGAGGGGGAATTCCCAATTTACATGAAATGTTCTCTATAATGAAAGAATATGTTGACCCTGAATCAAACAATACATTGGAATAATATAAAAAATTATACGTAATACCACATTATTTTATAGTCCCATATCAACTATTTTAGTAGTAAAATATTACTCCCTACCCTTCTACTTTTGATCTATCTGGTTTCTTCAATCGTTTGTCAACATTAGACACACATTGGCATAATTACAAAACTCCTTGCAACTAAGGAATCATTACACATTATTTTCATTGCCTTCTTGAATCTCGTCATTATATTTAAGAAAAGTATGACATGTCTTACTACATAGAAAGCAAATTATATATATTGAAAAACATTCTGCAGGACTCTTTTTACCAAACATATCAACAGATGGAAATTTAATTTTCTTACGTCTAGACTTCATTGATGAATTATTTACTTTTTCCTTCAAACATTACTTCTTCATTTTCATGCTCTCTTCAAACATGTGATATTCAAAAAATTAAATTTCTACCTTCTTGGTACATCTAACAAGATTCTCATAACTTTTGAATTTATTAGAGGGTAATGATCTTAGATATTGTGACATCAATGATTTGAAAAATTTATTTTTATTACTATTATGATCTTGGATGAAATTGGGAGCATACCATTACAGTAGTGTTAAATATTCTTCATAAGAAGCCAATGATACATCTTCATGCTTTAATTCCTCAAATTTTTTTCCAACCTATGTCAAAACCCCTTGGGAAAGTATTTATCAAGAAACATACCTTTGAATTTGTTCACACCAAGAGCCTAAATATCCTCACGGTCTCTCATATTTATTACCATCGACCACCATTGATCTACTTCTCCATCAAAATGATAAACATGAAGACAAACCTTTTTATTTTCAGTATAACCCATGACATAGAAAATATTTTTCAATTCATTGATCAACCCTATATCATGAGAATGGTAAAATTATCCTCTGAATGATGGGGGATATTCCCTCAAAAAAATTTCTAATATAGGAATGATCCTTTGGGGTAAATCTGGTTGATCTCGTGCATGTATACCAAATACATTTATAACCTGAGTCAACTTCACCATTACTGAAACAAATTGTTCAGTTCTGAATCCTACCATCTCGGGATGCTGATTTGAATTGTTATTGTTCCCTGAATGCATTCCCAGCACTGCTTCCCGGTTTCATACGTTGTAAACCATTCTAAAAAAAATCTTTTACAAATCAACATGGTAATCTTTAAATTCTATATCATTTAAATTTTACCAAAATTTGAAAATATTTTATGGATATTCTATTAACAAAATTATAACTCTTAATGTTATCTAAACTGACCTCTGATACCAACTATAAGGCCTTGACCTTAAATATTTTTTAATCATGAATTAAGTTAACATTTTTTATTGGAGTTGAATTAATTCTTAGAGATTTAGATATTCAGGCCATAACTTATTCATAAAAACCTGAATATTACAGGTTGACACTTCTACTCACAGTCCATTCTTTTCATAAAACAAAAAAAACATTTAAGTGAGGCATGTTTATTACTAGGATTTTAACAACATTCCTTTTCCATAATCCCATAAATGACCCTATCCATATTTATGGCATGTGAAAAACATTTCAAAACATGGGATGATCATAAAAATCTCATTAAGGAATAAAAAAATTATGAAAATGATTGTTTTTCAAAAACAACATGTAAACGATGAATACTGTATCATAAGTAATTCTTCTCACGTTTATGTAGTATTATGTACTATTAAATGAATAAAATCACATTTATTAACCTTTTTTATCCAAAATATTATAATAAAACCCATCAAAATGAAACATAACATATAAATGGTAATCTTGGGACATAATCATAGTAAAATGGAATAACTATACGGTTGAATTCCACAAATTATCCTTATAAATAGAATAGCCATATGGCCAACTTCTATACCCAATTAACTGGAGGTTATAACATGACAACCAATCCTTTGATTATCATAGAACCACCATAATTTTGTTTTATCACATAACCACCATTCAAATGTCCAAGTACAATTATATAATCATCACACATAAAAGATTACGAATATCATAATCTCAATTGTAAAAATTTCATTTTCAATAAGGAAAATGATTTCTGGATATTGAAATAGTCAATAAACTTTCAAGACCATTTTCAATAAAAAAATATTTAAAAGGGTATATGGTATTTTTTTCCATTTAAAAACATCATGAATTGTTAAGGAATCAAAATATCAAATAATACTTATAGTGCCGGAACGGTCTTTGTCACCGTGAACATTCAAAAGAAACATTGCACTTGTTATTAGGTAAAACGGTACGTAGAAAAGGATTCCATTTGAAATAAATTAAAATTTAAATGGGTTTACACACTGTATCAAATAAATTTGTGTATAAATTAAAATATACCACAATTAAAGAAGATTGAGACAATGTCCCTAACGTCATGTCTGAGTTGACTGGTCCATTCTTTAATTTTCTGAATAATAAAAATATGTCAATTTCATCTTTATGCAGAATATTTTTCAAGATTATTATTATTTTATATCACCTGTTATCTTTCTATAACAATTATTTAATTATTTGAGTCCATATCGGACATTTGGTCAATGTTCGAAACTTGAGTAAAAAATAAACTCGTTATAATTATAAATTGTCCATGATATCCAAATTCCATTATATATAGAATGATAATAATGATTTAGATATCATATATATCATGTATATCTAGTATATATGTATTTATAATAGTTCATCGCATTTCTATATAAAAAACTAAATTCACTATTCATGGAGATGATAAGCCATACATACGCATTAATGATACTTCTGTTTATTTTTCATGTTTAATGGAATGAAAACTAAAAGATACATAGGTATATTATAATTAATTATTAATATATATGTTATATATGTTAAATAATTTTATTAATTCAATTATTTATACATTCCATTTATAGCATGAATAAGTCATATCACTTTGAGGGGGTGGTAGTCCGCACTTCATGAAATGAATTTTTTGTAGTCAAACAATCTAAAAAGCCTAATGTTATGTTATAAAATATAATTAAAGAAGAATAGAGAAAACAAATTCATATATATCATATATAATTACATTAATATCATAATGTAAAAAATAAGTGGTTGTAGGAGAATATAGAATAATCACTGTTCTGTGAGGCAGTATTTCACCGTCCATAGAAACAGTATGTTCTATACCCATTATACATAGGTATGTGCTAGTGTTGTTTGAATCATTTTTATAAAAAAATAATAGAATATTTTGGATAAAAGTGTTGTTATGTAATCAATTAATACCATGAACATAGTGAGTGGAGAAAGAAAAATAATGGAATGGAACATGAGAGAAGAGATTACATCAAATCGAGTAACTTCATAAGATTTGAGCCAAAGGGATTTCATGAATTTATTTATGCCTAAGATAAGTCTTCTTGAAGAAAAATAGGGATGTTGGGAGATTATTGAAGTATATTTTGTATGATCCAAGGGGCATGTTTTGCGAGTAATGGGTTAGAGGTGGGGTCCTTTTATAAAAGGAAAGAGGGACACTTTAATAAAGTTTGAATTTATTAGTTTATAATTAATTTATTTTAGAATTATAATAACACAATAGTGATATATTTCATAGATCATATGAGGATGGGTCGAAAGCCTCTCTTAAAATGGGGTTTATACCATTTTATGTCATAAAATTAACCTTATAATTTAGCTTTAACACATAGTTATATAAATTAACCCTTATAGTGCCTTCTAGTATTTTCATAATACAGGGTTACTATAGTTACAATAAAATTATAGATTACCCGAAACGAGTCATCAATTACATTTTTAACATAATATATCTTAGTTTTATGAATCATATAACTTAATGGATATTATTTCATTTAATAAAATATTAATTGGTTTAAAAATTCATTTATGTCAATTTTGATAATATTCATATCATGAATTTTTAAAAATCCATTACAACTGGATTTATTCAAAAAATAATCCTTAATTAAAATTTAAAAATTCACAATCATCTATAAAATTCATTTATGGCATAATAAGATTCATAATGAATATATTTTAATTTTCATAATAACATTTATTTAAAACATTTATGAATGATGAAATCACTACATCATCATTGTGTCATAAATAAATTTATTTATTTGATATATAAAAATTATAAGTAAAATAACATAATGTATGAATTTTTTTTTATTTTTCTAAATTTAAATATATAGTCAATGTGATCTCTTATATAACCCTATATAAATAAAAGTTGTAAGAGATACATTTTTATGTTATATTTTCCTTAAAATTAAATTAAATGTAATTAAAAGTCATTTTCACACACAAGTGGCTCCATGTGGTCCTGAAATTGACCCAACGATTACCATGGCCGGAGATGTATAATCCAAAAGGTTTACGACATGTGATATGGTAATTTAATATTATATTATACCCTTATTTACTAGATTTACTATTTAAACATGGTAAATAAAATATTTACTGAAGTTACTATTCAAAATGTCTACAAATATCAGATAATTATTTAAACATTTTTGACATCCTGATTCTATATATGGAATATATTTCTCTCAACTCAATACATAGAATTTTATGAAATTAAAATAATATTAATTATCATTTTCCAAACCCAAAATCATGTTATTAATATGTAGAAACATCCAAAATATACACATGTGTTTTTGTTAAATTTCAATGTGAAATTACTTCCAATAACCTACAGTGGATTCAATGATAAAAATATAATCTAATTTTACATTAAAAATAAATAAAAGAAAAATATATCATATAAATAAATTAGATAAAAAGATTTTTTAGACATAAAATGAAGTATTATCCACTATTCATTAAAAATTAATCTTTACCAGAAAAATAACAAAGAAATAAAATAAAATTAAAATTTGAGGTCCCGCTTCTAAATAAAAAGTTTATTTTGTCAAATGGAACATATAAATGTGACAAAAAATATAGTTTAAAAGTGTTCACCGTTAAAAGGTGGTAAAGGGAACTTTTAATGAATATTATAGTATTTCTTTCTTAAAATCTAATTCATTTTTATTTTAAGACTCTACAATTTATTGGATATAAATGAAAACATTTAACAGAAAATTAGAATCATAATATGGTTAGTTTTTTTCATTTCTGCCAATACAATGGCTATGCGTTATCTACTTATTAAAATAATATTATTAAAATATTATTTTTTTAGTATGACTCATCCTTGTATGCAACATGATATTTCAGAGAAACCCATTGGTTCATGTCGGGTACTCCATCGAACATAAAATCACTATTTAAGTAATATAAATATTTAATTCACAAATATTAACAAAAATGAAAATGAAGTATTCTTTAATTACCTAGGATCTTACATGTGACACTCCTACATGACAATGGAGAAGAAATAATTGACATAACGGGAGGGGTATAATGGATTTCATGAACCATAATATCCCCATTATAATAGCTTTAGAATTAATGATTGGATATAAATAATGAAAAAAATTGAGGGATACATTAAATGAGTAAAAATGATCTTTTTAAAATTTAATAATATTGAACATTAGACATTGTATGGTCACAAGATTTTACATTCCATGCACAATCCATGTGAATATACTAGTGGTTTTACGCTCACCACTTGTGAAACAGCCATAATTAGGGAAACCTTGTGCCACCTATATGGTTGGTTATAATGAAATTACAAACGTTCTCACAAGGGTTTCACCCTATTTCAACTAATCATGTTCTAAACATGATCATAAAGATAAAAATACAAATTTTTATGATTTAGAAGGAATATTCACCAAAAAAGAAAAAAACATGGGAAAAATTAATTATATAATAAAAAAACTAATAATTTAATTTGGAGTTATTATAATCCTCACCACTATTACACTTTCTACAATCATAATGTAAAAAATATTTATTTGATAAAAAGAAAAGAAAACATTGACTATTAACCAATAGAAAACCCTATTAAACTAAATATAATGAACCAATGCTCACTTTCCATTTAAAACATAAAAATCTAAATATACTTAAATGAAAAGTGTGTGAATCGATATATTTTATCATTAATTTATTTATATATAAATTCAATATTTTTTAAAATAATTACTAATAATAAATTAATTTAATTAAATTAATACATTACATATTAAATAAAACGTTAACTAGTAATCTAATACTTATTCTTGGTAAGAGATGATAATAATTCAATTTAGGGTTAAAACCATTGTTTTTTTTAAAAATTTTGTTCTATCTCTTTTTGTTCACTTAGTGAAATAGATGTTTTCCATTTATAATATATTTAATGCAATGGTAATAAATTTTTAAATCATCATATAAATATTATATTGTTATTATTATATTTTATTTTTAATAAATATTAATTTTATGTTTAATTAAAAAAATTAATTTATTGAAAATTTCTATATAAAAAAATTAAATTTATATGTCTTTTTAAAAATTTTGTATTGAAGTCAAATTAGTTATATAATTTCATGATAAATCGAATTTGTATCATTCGATAAATTTAATTATGATATTTTCTGTTAAAATATTTTTGACATAAGTTATCTTTTCTCTTTGAAAATCCATTTTATTATCACATGAGGGTTATATATTAATTTATATTCTCAAACATTTATGAATTGAATTTCATAAAATTTATTTCCCATTTGTAATAAATATCATCAACATAAGTTATGTATTAATTGTTATTATTATCATAATAATGATTAAATACATTATTTTTACAATTTAACATGTATAATCTATATTTATATATGTAAATATTAAACATGTGTTTTACAACATTATAACTACTTTATTAAGTTCAAATATGTTTGAAAATAATTATGCCGCTCAAGCATAAATTTGGACAACTGCCTCTATGAAATGATGTAGGAAAATTTTATATTTATTTTTTCCATCGATGGTAATACCAATATATTTAATGATAATATATTTTATACTCTATATAATAATGATTCTATAATTATTAATTTTTATTTAAATTATTTCTTTCCATCCATTGACAAAATTGAATCATTGTGCACACATAAAAACAACCAACCATCTCCATGAATGATGTAATACATTTTTCAATCACTATATTTTTTGGATTACTGTAAATATGTATATAATATCTATATATGCTATTTTACACATTATTTACATTTTTGAGGTGATGGAGTAATGATAAAACTAACTGAATTAAACTACAAAACCAAAATGTTCACAAAAAATGAACCATTTATTTATATGATTAGGTATTTGAATTATTACTTTTTATTAAATGTGAGTGAAAATATTAGTTGGAAATAATATATGGTATGATTCATATGATTAAAATTATATATTTTGTTTATAAAATTTCAATATTTTTTATACAAGAGTTTTAGAAACAAAAAAATGACGTTGAAATTCACGTAAGGGATTCAATCTCAATTGACATTAATTATTAGATATTTCTTGTTGAAAATAAATTAATTTTATTTCTCATTATTACAGGGTGTTTCATGAATAATTCATAATTAATCATATTTTTTTATAATTATTTTATCCATGGGTATTTTATATAAATGTTACCTAGAGGTAAGGGATTTCATTACTTAATATCTTTTTGTTTGGTTATATTACTTCTACATTGTCTTTGATATTATAAAAATAAGTTCATAATGAAAGTTTATTCGATTTTTTCTACATAAACTTTACAGACTTTTATTTACATTTTATACACATAATCCATCCATTGATTCAATGTTATGGTGTCAATAAGATATTTTGTTTCAATTTCTATTCTATTGAGGTATATTTTGTAATATTTCACTATTAATTTTTATTAGGTTTATATGATACCATAATTATATGTTATATAATGAATCTATTTATAATAATCATTTTTATAATCAATTTAATGATACTTATTTATTATGGGTTATGATTCAAAAGATACAAATGAAGTAATGGTATATTTTATAATCTAAGAATTATTTGGTATTGTTTATGATTATGTCTCCATTGGATGAATTTTATGTTTTTATATAATTAAAAAGGTATATTATATTATCATATATTTATTTAATATAATTATACTTTTTTTAATTTCACTCTTTTATGTAATGAATATAAAAAATCAATGTCTATATTTTCCATGTCTATATTTTCCAAAAAAACATGTTAGTGATAATTTTTAGAACTCATAAATGATTGATGAAATATACATGTACCAATGTTCTTTAAAATGGATTAAAAATAAACTCTTTTTAATTCTCCAAACAAGGTATTAAGTCAAATTTCATTCAATGTTGTGAAATGAATGTTAATTTTTATCTTATACTTAATGAACATAATTTATCTCCATTATGATTTATCAGTGGATTTATAATTACTTTTGATATTTCAATTATTCAGTTTAAATGAACTAGTTTTCATAATATTCATGATTTATTTACAAAAGTGATTTTCAATGTAAAATGCATATTTTCATTAAAATTAGTAAATGATATTTTTATAAAATCTTCATTAATCTATGAAAACACCCCATTATCATACACATAATCCAATTTGAATATATTTTAAAGAATCTATAATTATTATTTATCTATATGTTGTATGATATGTTTTGTATGGAAAATTATTAAAATTCCATCTACTAGTTTTTCTATATGAATTTTTATGTTGATTTTGTAATGAAATGTTATTAACCCCTACTGTATAATGAATTAACTTTACATATTAAGTTATTATAGGGGCCCGATATATACTCTTGATTATTTTATAGTTATAATGATATAAACTATTTTTCTGTATTTGGTTGAGGAATTATCTTTTTTGCAATATTTAATCACAGTAGGAATTGATGATTTATTGATAATGTTTGGAATTGTGAATCTCCTCATTATAATATTACTTATTAATGTACATGTGATTATTGTATTAGTTAGGATTTCAATTGAAATGTTTTAAGATCATGTTATCATTTATATAGAATTATGTGTTCATTATTTATTCCTTCCAAATTCTATTACAAGCTCGTGTTACTAATTAAATAGAATCTTTTTTCATAAATTTACCTTCGCATATCAATTTTTCCATATTTAATTAAGATACATTATTTTATATTCATACACTTTATGTGCATTTGAAATCAGTCCATTCTAGTGTTTCATTTCCCATTAAATCTAGAAAGTGTATTTTGATTGATTTAAATGTATATGATAAGGATAATACTGTTGTCATAAATCAAAATATTTTTTACATTTTAAAATTTATAAGGTAATGTCAAGTTAAAATTTAAATATAATTTATAAACACAACAAATCAATTTACTATATTGGGATGTTATCTCTTGTATCTTATTCCAAAATAGTATAGTACCCACTATCTCTTTGATACATGGTTTGTGGTACAAATGGTCAATATCAATTAAAATTTCATAGAAACCATGAAACTAGATTTTTTAAAACATATATCATCTATCATAACTCTTATAATGACTATGAGAATAAATAAAATTATAGGATATCTTACAATAAAATTTACGGTAGTGGTTTTGTGGATCTACTAGAAATAAATCCCTATCTAGATACATTATGTGGAGGATGTTTTTTATCATATGCATTAAGGGGTAATAACAATTAATATAGTTGGATGAGTATATAATGGCTATAATTATGTGGATTTTATAGTGTTACCTTGCAATGTAATAGGTTTGACATATCAATGGAATATGCTTCTATTAGTTCACATTTTAACTCAAATCAATTATTATGAATAATATAAAATAACATATGGGTAAAGATTATATTTCATACTGATATGGTAAGAAATAAAAGTGTATTTCATGGAAAATCCTATGGAATTTAATATTTTCAAAGGAATAGATAGACCATTGGAAATTTTATGTGATGGATGTCTATGAGTGTTAATATTATTTTTTATCAAATTTATTAATATATATCCCTTTGTATCTATTTTGGTTGTAGTTATAATGATATTTGAGGAATAATTCCTATACCTTTTTGGACTTATATTTAATTATATTGATAACAAGAAGGGTTTATCATGTTTTTTATTGGGTAATTATTAATTTTTTCGATTTTTTAAAATATTAATTATTATATTTCATACAATGGATAAATTTTTTTGATGATGGATAATTTAATTATTTAGGATTTTCATTAATTTAGTTTTATTTAATCGACATTATACTAATATATTTTTAGAAAGGGGGAAACCCATGTTTCATGTGTGAACTTATCTCATCTAGAAATCCTGGATGTGTGAACACCCAAATGGTGGTCAAAAAGTGTAAATCAAATACCACAATCCTATGGTATGTCCCTGATAGTATGACATTAATTTTATATAAATAGTTTGATAGATTAAGATTTATTTTTTTAGAAAAATATTTATTAAATTTTTTAATTTTATATAAATTTTATGTGATTAATGATATTTAATGATACATTTTATTAGGTTGAGGTATAATATGCGAAGAATGAAATTATATTTTTTGAGATTCAATATGATGGGTATGATATAACATCAGAGGAGAATTGATTTTTTCATATCGAGGTTATTGAGGTTATTTGGGATATATGGTTATTTATTTAAAATATCCCAATTAAAATTTCTATTTTTAAATTTTATTTAGTAATATATTTTTTATTATTATGAAGATTTATTCATTTTATTTATTATCATATTTTTTTGAAAACAAATTTTAATATATTTATTACAAGGGGAATAACTTTTAATTTTCTTGTGTGATCCAATATATGTTTATTCTTGTGTATCCGGACAAAATTTATTATTCAATAAAAACTAAATATAGAAAAATATGAGATTCTAGTGTAAATTAATGAAAGGATAAACCTCTGCTATTTGAGTACATATATATTTATATGTACCAAGCCTATATTGGAATATAATTTCCCACATCGTGGAATGGTATCCATAAAAGAAACCATATTTCTTTCATTTAGGATAAAACCCCATTCTTTTAACACATAATATAATAATATTTTTCTTGTCATTAAATTTCTATTGATAATTCACAATGTTTTTGTCAATAATCTAAATGAATATCTTACATTATTTTGACATTAAATTTCTCTCCAATGTCAATATGTTCACTTATAACTAATTTTCACCTATTTGGATCCAAAGTTTTGTGTTCTTCTAGAATGATTTCATATTTTCTATTACATAGTTTCAAGATTATTATTTATTAACCCTAATTACGATATGGGATTTCAATAGAGGATAGACCTTTGATGACTAAAATTGAATTTTTAGAGATAAATCTATTTTTAGGGGGATATAATAACAATAAATGGTGTATTAAATTGAATGTTATTTGATTTAATTTGGACATATTGATTAATTCTTCTTAATCACTCAATACGAATATTTGATAATGAACATTGTTTGTTTATTAAATTGAATATTTGATATATGAGTAATGTTTTAGAAATAATGTGATGGGGTTTTCAATGAATTAAAATAAGCCTTGGTTCAACAGTAGGTCTCATACAAAAAAGTATTTTAATCTATAATTAAACTTTTTTTTATTAAAAATATAGTATATCATGAGTGTTGTTTATGGAAGAGGTACCATGATTCTTGGGATCTTGGAATCCAATAATTAATAATTTATTTCATTTAAATTTTCTTTATTTTGATCTATGATAATTTCATGATGATATTATTTTCTAATGCTTTTCTTTATTAGTTTATTAAATAAATGTCACATATTTTTGTTTATTTACATTTCCATATTTATTATTCCATATTCAATTATGATAGGATTTTTATTTATTAAATTTGTGTGTGATCAGTTATTTTTTATTCAATATAGATTATGATCCAAAATGTTTTCACTATGACATTATATATGAATTAATTTTATTATTAGTTTATTTTATTGGTTATTTAAATGGAATGTTTTCACTATGGAATATTTGTTTTATCATGTTCATTATTTTTTTTCATTTACCAATCATTCCTCAAAGTGTACTACGATTAATTGGAAAGGATATTCAAGAAGGAATGATTTTATTCATGAAAAAAAATTAAAATTATTTTTAATTTGGGTATTCAGTTTTAATTAATTATCAAGTATGTATGTAGTTTATAAATACTATGAAACTATTCAGTTCCCTATAATGTGATTCCTTGTATCTTTTTCTAATCCAAACATGTATGACACTAGTTTTAGGTATCCAAGATCATTTTCACTATTTTTTTAATTAGAGGATGTATAGTATAACCCTTTTTAAATAGAGTTATGTAAAACTATATTATCGAACATAACTCCATGATATTCGTTTTTTTATATGTATAGTATAATATCCTACTGGTTCGGTAAGGGAGAGAATATATGGGGTTTCTAGCAATACTCCCCTATCTAGGTATTGTATGTGGATATTATTCTAGCACTGATGTACATACATTTATTTCTCCAAAATGAATTGTTAAGCTTGATCCTATCATATAATGCATGATATTGTTCCTCATTACCAACCTTTTTTGGAACTCCTAGGGGATATTCATCAAATAAATCAAATTTCATGTAATTACCAATATAAAAAAATTTAATATAAAATATAATTTAATAGGCTATAATAATCCCTATTCCAAGGTACGGAATATATGGACATAAAAAATAAGATGTATTTATTTTTAGATATACAAAAATTAAATCTTAATAGCATTTTCCCAATGTTATTATGGTTCTATGAATCCTGACAAAATTAAAAATATTCTCATGGTTATTTACAATAAGAATATGTTTTTCTATAATTCTTATTTATAGAATATGTTCATTAAATTTTATAGAGACATGCTTAGTGGTATTTATATAGTTTTGGTTCAATATGAAAAATAATTTCATTGTAATAATGGTCATATAAGGTTATTAGACCTTGTGGAAAAATTGCAATTTTGAAAAACATTGAAAAACAATTATTTAATGATTAAATTTATTTCATGGACCTCCATTATATTTTATTTGGAATGTTATAGGAATTAAAATATTATTTTTTAAGAAAAAAACAACCTATATATAGGGTGAAAACCCAAAACATCCTGAAAGGTAGATAGTCTTGAATCTATGACCGAATGATGTTAGGGGTTTTGATCCTTTCACTATCCAACAATAATTCATGGTTATATTTTCATTAATTTTTGTTACACTATTTAAAATGTAAATATTTATGAGGAACTAGTTGTATTAGTTTTTAATTATAGATATTAAATTGTTATATTGAATAAAAATTTCTAACTATTTTGGTTTTGAGAAATAGTTATATACATATGGATTGAATTTTTCACAACATAATGGACCTTCTGATCTATTACAATTAAAACTTTATGCTTTATGGATATGAAAATAACTTTTTTGGATATTTATTTCTAGGATGAAATTATTAATTGGAAGTAGATCAAAGAAATATACTATGAAATTGTACTTATAGAAATTATCAATAAATTAATTTTTCATTATATTTTAAAATAGTAAAATAATTCATCATCTTATTAAATAGTATCATGAAATGAAAATAATATTCTATTACATTAGTAACCAATGAATATGATGTTATTTTATATCATCGCGTATTTATGGTTTTGAGGCTCTTCACATTCCATTTATCACTACATTTCTTATGATCAATGAAATAAATTCTTTTCTATAGTTATTGATGATTTTACATCATTTACATATCTTCAAAGTCATACAATGTTCCCTTATATGTAATCCTAGATATGTATTATTCAATATGAACTTTTTACTACTCATTAACACTTCTTAATAAGATATATTATCAACCCCACTCTCAATGTTGTATTTTAATAAATTTATTTTCAAATATGAAACCATTGGTTTTTGATATCAGGTTTAAAAGTAGAGGACAAATTTATTTAATTTGGGGATAATGTAGCACCCCAAAATTAAAAAATAATAATATTGTGATTAATAATGTGAACAAAACATACTATCAAGCATGTAAGGGTATATAAAACTTAGAGATATTATGATATATATTTTTAAATAAAATCAATATCTTCAATTGATTTCATAACATGGAAAAAACGTGTATATATTTTATTACACCTAACAATGAGAATTTTATATAACTTATGATATAATAAATTCCATGATTTTTCAAATAACTATACAGTATTAATATTATTATTTAATTAAATAGTGTTTATCATTTCATTATAGTGGAAAGTATGAATATATTTAAATACAATATGAATATATATAGTTTAATAACATTTATTATTTATCTATGGATTCTTAATAAAATGAGAACAATCTAAAATAAAAGGAATATTTTCTAAAAAATAGTACTTTTCTATATAGAGGACTAGTCATTCTTTTCTCACATAATTTTATATTTATATTTAGAAATATTATAAAATTTATATAAAAATATGAACATAATTTATGAAATTATAATATGGAAAATATATTATTGTGTTTTTTGGAATTTTTCTACGATGTTTACTTTTTTATGAATAATAAAATGTACTGAATTTCAATTGAAAATAGGTTTCTGTTTTACTTATAGATAAGATAATATTTTATTGCCTATTGGTTATGAATAATTTTTTGTTAAATTTTATATCAATTAATATAATTTTTTTCATTTTAATAATTTAACATTCAATTTAGATACAAAAACATTGTAAACATTTTAGCATTTTGACATTAAAACCCATTTTTCCTATTACGTATGTGGGAATAATTTTAAATAAAAATTTAAAATAATAGGAATATAATTAGAAATAATGGATTAAATATTTATAATTATAAAAATATTGACTTTATAATGGGGTTAACATAATATTTTATGAAAATAAATAATGAAATATCAAATATGCATGAATTCTAGTTAAGGCCAAAAAGTAATTATCGGGGGTTAAGAAAATATAAGGGTTAAATTTACCTATGAAATTTACCATAAATTACTTTATATCCATATTTTGATCATTAAAACTCAAGATATACCTAATATTCCTTTTTACCCTTTTCCATAGATAAAAACATGGGATCACTCATTACATGTACATGAATACCAAGTTTGTACCGTCCCCCAGTTATAAAAAGCCACACCTCTCCACCCTTCTCAACAACTTCCAAAAACATTGGTTCATACAATTAAATCTCAAATCGCTTCCCTACACCCCCCATCACCTTATACTACTTTTTTTTATTAAATCCGTCGATTTAAGGATATTTTGAATACACAAATAAAATACTTGAAGAAGAGGTAATGATATTAAAAAAGATTAATATTTTTTTACACCTCTTCCAATTCATATAAAACCATTGTGAAATAATTTCTTAATTAATTGCAATATATTTTAATGTTATTAAAAATTATTTATGACCAAATAACCCTAAAAAATTCTATCAAATGGTCTATGAATATATCTTTAGTGTTTATGGAAAACTACCCCCCTAGGAAAACTGATGACATTTTATGTTCTATTTCCTCCCCTTAAAGTCAGAAATAATGATAGAGATAATATTTACATTAAATATATATTATAGTTTCTATAATATTATTATTCTATATTTACTATATCACACATAACATATTTATTTCCATTAAAGGGAATTTGATAACATAGCTCATGTGTATACTAAACAAATACCATATGAAACAAAGTGATATATTCTTGATTTACATATAATATATTAATTATTGATTAAAAAAATATTAAAAATATACTATTATAATTATTCTATAATTATAATATAAATATATATCATTTACTATTAATTCATCCAGGTGGAAAATAAGATATAAATAACGTTAATGTTTACATATAGCCAACTATCTCTATAAAGGGGGTATTTAATTTCCAATCGTTGAATATGATGGATTACCCTAAAAATAAATACTGAATAAATAAGGATTTTATAGAATTATTTATATTCTAGATATGTTAAATATAAATAGTAATCGAATGAATCAGAACATTCATGAAAAATAACGAGAAAGAAAATAATGAAATTAGCAACTGAAATAATGCAAATAATGAGAGATTATTGACAAATGGGAGAAAAGATATTATTGTAAGATAATATATGATATTATAATTATTAATATGGATATATTATAATTTTAAAAAATTATTAAATCCATTATATTGGATGTTAATGAATGGTCAACCGGAATGTAGAGAAAGGTAATGGATTTCATCACAATTTCATTCAATTTTTCCTTATTTTGATGTTATCCACTAAATTTATTTTATATATCTTATATAAAACCAATTTACTAGTAATATAATGAATATTCAATTATTAAAGATATTTTATTTTACAATTTTACTTATTTTATCGAATGGTTTTTAATTTAAATTCACCTAGGGGTAATCAATTGAATAACCCTATTTTTTATATAGGTTATATTATTAGATAATTATCATAAATATTGAAACATTATGTTCATAATTGTTTTTTAATCTCATTTTGTATTTAAAATTTATTAATTTTTAATTATAATTCATACACATAATCGATTCATTTGATAATTATCACTTAATCATTATGTTCATTTCAAGAGTTAAATTCACATGTTTATTTAAATTAGAATTTTGTACACCTGAATTCCAATTAAAAGAAGTTATTTTTTTATCAAAAATATTATTTAAATTATAATAATTGCATTCATGATTATCTCCAATAATTAGTATCATTTTTATACTTTATGGAACATAAAATTAGTGAGAAATTATTTTAATATAATTTGACATAAGTTGTCACTACGGTTTGATGTCTTTTTCATCTAGAAACATTTTCCCTAAAATTAATTCCAATTTTTTTTTAAAATTAAAATCATTTTTATGAATTATTTTTTACCCATATTATTGAAAAAAAAATCAATGGAATCATATTGATTTTTTCTAATAAACACACAATTATAAGATTTATATAGTGCTAAATGAATGTTATTTTTAATTTGTCTGACATGTATGGATTTATCCACAATAATTTCATTTAATTTTAGAATGAAATATTATATGGATAATAGGTATAGAAATTTTTTTCCATTATTTTAAATGAAAATATATTTTTCTTAAATGAAATAGGAATGGTATTTTCCGCAATAACGTTTTAAAAATTATTTTTTTTATAATTTGTAATAACAAATTATAGAAAAACATTTAGTATTATTTGACATATGTAATTTAATATTGACACCATCCTAATTCCTCCTGTATATGTTTTATTATTTTTTTGATTAATTATTATAATGAAATTTATTTCCATGATTAATTTTTGAATAATTAACTTCTCCTCAAAATATTCACTTTCATATGATCATTGGTCCTTAATTTAACCCTAATAAAATATTTAATTTATCAAGGATATAACTATTACATATACTATATATCATTAATAATTATTAGGTATTACAATGAATATGATTTTATTGGCTGGGAAAATGTTGATAAATCTATATTCATTACTCGGTATAAAAAATCGGTGATTAATAAAATTTGTTATTAATTAATTAGATTATTCAATATATGAGAAATTATTTGGCCCTACATTTATCAGTGTTTTCCAAAATTATATATCCCCACAATACACTGGTAGTTAAAATGAGAAATGTTAAGTTAATATATATTTAAATGTTTTTCTACTTATTTATTAAATACTACTAGGAATGGCCTTGATGGTAGAGTTACCAATAATATTTAGATCATACCATAAAATAATTAATAATTTCATCAATTATGATTTTAGTTATTATTTTCAATTATATTTTAATAATGATGTATTCTCAATATCCATTTCAATTTCTGTTTAATTATTAAATGTGATGAATTTTTAGTTATTTACCATTCTATATTGATTATTTTTTATCCAATTATGAATTCCATTTGACTGATTAAATAGCATTTGAGCTCAATTATTTACCATTATGTATTGATTGTAATATATAAATTTTCACTATAATATTATATTTTGAAGAATTTCATTCTCTTTTTATGGATTAAGTCCCATGTGTGTTCATTTTTTTACATTTAGATTTTGATTATGCTTAAGGCTATATGATTTCATCCAATGTACCTAACAATTACTGAAATTGTTTTCTCACCCTTAACATTCATCTTTTTCATATGATTCCATGATGATTAATATGATTTATATGAAAGGGTATATTTGTGGGAATATTTTTTCTTTAAAGGGAAATGAAAATTATTATGCATTAATTTATTCAATTTTATTTCAATACAAATGTATATATATTGATTACCAAGACTACGAAACTATTCAGTAAATTATGATGTGATTTCTTGTATTTAATTCCATAGTAGTTATGTATGGATCCAGATTCAGGATAATGGTTCATGTTTACTATATCTAATAGAAATTATGTTTGCACATAATCGACATGACATTGTTATTTATTGTGTTTTGTACCTTGAAAAATATTCATCCCACTTTCAACTAATCCAATGCAATACCCCAATATTTAATAGATTATAGTATGAATGATGGGAATGAATGCTTGAGGGTGTCATAGGACCACTACTACATTTATCTGTTATGTTGTTTATGAGTTACATTCCTCCCACCAAATCATGAACCATCCACCCATGATTCGGTGTATCACTTCACTTTCCTTTTTATGCCATATTTGACTTATGCACTCGTCGACAACCCTTGTGGTCTCTTATTATGTGAGATCATGGCTGAATTAACCATATGGGATGACTATGTGTATTTATTCCTTTAGGTTGAGTTGAAATGAGTTTTTGAATATTTTTTTGGTAAACCATTTACTTGTCCAGTTTCCATATCAGACTATAAATAATATGATAAATCAAAAGATATTAATTTAGTTTTCATTTATTCTAAAAAAATATAAATTAATTTAGAATAATATTTGATTAATAAATAGATTAATGAGAACACATTATTAATTAATTATACAATTTAATAAAATTATTTTTAATAAAATGAAGAAACAGAGTATTAAAATTGTCAACATGCGAACCATGCTTTCCCAAAGGCACATATATCATCATAGATTTAAAAAGGATACCTCATACTACAAAATTTTAAATTTTAAAATCAATGAACAATAAAATTATCTATAGGATGAATAAACATTCCACAATATCATATTATAAACTAATCCAAAACATCACCAGAAAAAATGTACTTTATATTTCATTTTTTAATGAGATGGATATTTCCATTCCTAAATTAAATCCTCCAAATATATAGATTTTATACATGAGATCTTGTGATATACCTCACTCTGAATTTCATTATATCATCAATCAAGGTGAAAATTTAATGGACATGGGATTATAAATTATGTACAAATTCAATTATTAAATCAATAAATATGAATTATAATCACTAATATTTATAAAAAAAATTCACTAAAAATCGTGAAGGAATGAAAATTAGGATCAATTAACTATAAGTAATATGGTTGGTAGTGAACTGATGAAAAAATATTTATTGATATCTATAATGGTTAATCAATTTGGTATAATATATGAAAATTAATATAATGAGAAATGAAATTATACTCCTAATAATTTGACAACACTATCTTCTATAATCACAATGAAAATTCGAAGAGCAAATGCAATAATAATTAATTTGTCAAAAATATTTAGTTTTCAATTAAAAATAATTATTAAAAATATTTTAATTTTAACATATAATAAGTATCATATCTGACCACAAACCTGAAATGATAATTTTTTTTTTCAATTTATGGTTTTGTTTTATCCTTAAAAAAATACAATTGTTTTAATATTTATTATTTTTGTGTTTATAGAATAAATACTTTCAATAATATAATGAAAATTTTCCCCTTTGTAAATGAAACTCTAAAATAGTTTTTCTCAATAGGAAATATCATAATTTCCCCTGAAATGTATCTCCCCCCACAGATGAACGTTTATGTTAAACAAATCAACTTGACTAAGGGTAGGAATTTTAAAAAAATAATTTTTTTGGATCATTCTGATAAAAATCCATTCATTTTCTATATGGACTAAAATAAAAATCATTTTAAAATTTGGTTATAGAGGTTAATCGATTAATCAATAATGTCTCTCAATCATCTTAAATGTTAATTTTCACATAACTATATTTGTAATAATCAATAAAAGTTCCAATATGTATCATGATTGATGATCACTAAATAAATTTTTTATATTAAATAAAATTTAGTATTCAGTCGATAAACCTCCAATTAATGAGGAAATCCAATATAGAATCAGGCACTCATGGAATGTATATGACAAATAATATTTCACATGATCTACAGAAATTAAAATCCTAAAAATGATACAGGTAAATTATTATTCTATATGTGACTAAATATAAAAAAATTCATTGAATCCAAATTATTATGCCCAACTATATTCATTTATACCACCATCATACCCATGAAATACCACTATTATTAAAGTCAAATTTTGGAAGCATATGTTTCATAAAAAATCTATTTATGGAGGATCGAATTTATTATACTAATATAATATGGGAAATATTCCTTTACATGGAATTTGATGATGTAATAAATAGTAATGGAAAATTGATAAAAATTTATAATTATATACTCACCAATTACATTGAATATATTTTTCATATTTGTTTTATGATGATTTTTCTTCATGGGTTGACAGAATACATCAAAACTGATATCAATTTCCATTTAATAAACATTAAAAATTAACATATTTGTAAGTCTTGAAATAAATCATAAAATTCATTAACAATTTATCAAAATATATAAAATAAATAAACATGTGTTTCAACACTTAATGCACTTTTATCATTATAATTCCACCCAAGTATGCATCATCAATAAAAAATTAGGAGTATGGTAGATATCAAACCATGTTTTATTGATAAAATTTGTATATTGTTTTTCAACCTATGGGTATCAAATACTTCTCTCATTCTTGATTCTCAGTTTCTCAATTCATTGACGGTTCTCAGTGGTGGATATTTCAAATGACATAATTAGATGTTACTATAATTTCCACAATATTTATTAGTCATATTTTCCTCTTATATTGGTTTTTATCATTCATGTTCAAAAATTACTATTTATATTTTAGAATACATAGACTATTCTTCATCATTTCAAATATTATAGGGAACTTATCCTCAATATATTAGAATAGTTATGTGATATAATTATTTCCCAATATATAAATTATACCCAACATCTTCTTCTTTGACTTATTATATCCTATTCTACACATCAATTTTTTTAGAGGTTCTTCTTGATAATAAAATCTATGATATTTCTTCTCCAATAAATTTTATGTATTATTAAAAATCCAATCATCACCCATATATCCAACCCCCAAATTTTTATCTTTTCAACCTATAGGGAGTATCTCTTTATTTATCTCCTCTTTCAAATCCATAATTCTGTATGTGTCCAAATTAAAAAAATTAAAAAATTATAATTATAAGTGAAACATAACTCAAATTCAACCTCGTGAATATTTTTAATAAAAAATAAACCATTAATTACATCATTAGTGTGGAATTCATCATTGCTTCTATAATTAAATTTCTTAAATTCGTTATCCCAGTTGTATATGAGAACCAATACACTCTTAAAAAAGATTTGGATAATTAGAGTAACTCTTCCTGACATGGTATTGGTTGTAGTACCCATGATTTTATAGGATCCATCCATTAAATCATATTAATTTCCCTCTTATGTTCTTCAATTTATTGATAGGGATTTAATAATTCTATATCAAAATAGATATGAGTGTTATTCATTTATATAAAAAGATTAAAAACAAAAAACACTCATTAAAAAAATATAATAATGGAATAATAAAAGAGACAAATTAAACATAAGATACAACCGAATTTAAGGGATATTGGTTATTATTATAATAATGAAATTTAAGAACATATTACCTATAAATGTTGTGAGGAAATGACTTATCTGAAAGATTTTATTAAATCCTTTGTCCAAATAAATGTAACAATTTTTATGGACCAAAATGACAGTACATAATAGAATATATAATTTTGGTATTGATTATTTGATATAATTTATAAATTGGTTATGCAAGTCAGTAGTTTCTAAATTTTATTATTTACTAAAATAAAATTATATAAATTCTCTTATGTTGTGAATGTAATCACTCAAAAACAAAACAATATGAATTGATGTGTGTTGATGTCAAATGATGGTTATTTATACATTAAAACATATAAATCATGTCATACCAGAAAAAAATTAACTTTTTTAAGACATTGAATATTATCTTTCCTAGCCTCTATGAATCTACTTGATAATACAATGATAGATAATACCTCTATCATGGTATGACTAAAACAATCATAGCTATAATATTTTTAGTCTGCAAAATAATGGCATTGTAAACTCAACTATCTCTCTCTCCCTATAAACTCTCCATAATCACATCAGACTGCCTATATTAATTACTGTTACTTACTATATGTAATTATGAGTGAACATAAGAATATTTTAAATTAAATGAAATATAATATGAGGAAATTATAATAATGAATGATTCAAAACATTAATATACTCATCCTCATTGATCAAATCTTCCATTACATCAATACCTAGATACTCATATCAAATCTCTGAATCATATAAAAATATATTTAGACTAGTAAAATTGGGATTATAAAATCCTGAAAAAAATGAAAATTTTAAATCCTTACATGAATTTATGAAATAATAGACCTAGGGTAACCTCTATTACATTATGAAAATATTTGGGGAAATGAATTTTATTCTATGTATAGTTTATATATGAAGATGATCCATATCCTTCAACTCATTCATTGGTTTTCATATTCAAATACTCTTCTATATCTGGGTCCCCCTCCTCCAAGGTAGTGTGTATGTACTACCAGATAAAATAACCTATATTTTTATTGAAATACAATTATCCTCACATATATATTTTCAAACATATTATATCATTTATATATATATATATATTTGTTCCTATTAGAATCTGATAGCTTTGAATTTTTGAAAAATTCTGGTGAAATTTAATGTCATAAATCAATCATACATCTAATTAAAATTATATCATTATGTTGTAATAGAAGATGGTATTGCGAAAGTATGCATAAAATTATATCATGAAATAAATATTCATTTTCAATAAATTAATATATTCTTGTCTGATATCATTGTTCTTAGAATCGTATAAGCCTTATAAATATATGTTCATACCCGTTTAATCGTCATATAATTTACCCTAAATCTCTCCTAAAATGCATTTATTAAGATGAAACATTTGGTGGTTCCAATGATGTAACGATAAAAACTGAATGTCTAGGATTATTCATTAAGGAAAAATATCCCAGACTTCTAAACCCCTCATTAAATTGTATGTGTTTATATAGAATAAAATTTAAAAAAACTGAAAAATAATTAATAATTCATTCTGTGGATCTTTTATTTCGAGCAATTCCATGAGATAGTCAGGAACCTATGAAATACATTTCATTAATTGTAATGACTCGACCCTAGTTTCCTAGATCTAGTGCCTTATTAAATTTCATTTTCTAGATTACATGAAATTTGTATCCTATAGAATTAATAGATTAGTATATTTTGATATAGGATTCATACATAATTTCATCATTACAACTTGAAATTTAATACAACATATACGTTATATAGAGAAAATACACAACCCTAAGGTTATCCCAATGGGTCATTAATAATAAACATCTTCATGATTGGAGAAAATGAAATTTAATAATAACCACATGAATGTTCAATTACAAGTTTTATAATGAGGGAATTCATAATAATAGACATCATAACCATGTCTTAAAGGCCTTGTGCTAAGACCATTAATAATCATTTCAGCAAGGACATATGCCATGACCACAGTTTTTCTAATGAGACATATCAATGAATCGAGATGCTATAATGGGTATCACCCATCACATAATAAAAAATTCATTCCTCATATAAATGGGGATAAACAAAATTAAAATATACATTAATATGTAAAATAACCTATGAAATGTCAATAACATTCCCTGGAAATTAAGCATAAAAACTAACCATTGAGATCAAATTGGTGAATGGTTTTATTATCAGAAATCCATAGTAAAACAAATCATAAACCATTAAACTAAATATGGTAGATGGTATAATACATAACAATCGACAGGGGAGTGTTGAAATAGATGAAGATACTCTTATTAAATTATCTTGTAATTTTTGAGAACAATAATCTTTTACTTTGAAAATATAGTAAATTTGGAAAAGTCTTTGTATAAAACCAAAATTTAAGTAAGGTATTATTTTCACAATAAAATGAGTTATTTTATATAAATAATTTTTGTTAAAATAATATTATAGCATTCCCCTAAAAATAGATATGAATTTGAGAAATTCCATTGAATTGGGATGGTATTTCGGGGAAAAATTTAGTAAGATCATTTTAAAACATATAACTCCCCAAAAATTAAAGTAGTATTCTTGTTTGTATATATATATAACCTTATATCCGAATATATTATAATTAAATTTTAATTATAATAATTAAATTGATGTAAATATAGAAAAAGAGTCACCTGAATGAAAATGAAGGTTCGGGTAAAAACCCCTTTCCTTAAGTCAGAAAATGATCCTCATTCGATCTTAATGACCTGAATAATCAAATTTAGTATCATAGTTTAATTATTAAATAACATCATATACATATAATTGATTTATTATAACCTTATTAGGTACATTCATTGCTTTTTTATGGGTAAAGATTTATATTTCTCTTGATTGGAATCATTTTCATGAATTGTTTTCATGATTGGTTTACTTATATTCACTTATTAATAAACATGTAGAATTAGATTGGTTGTCCAGAATATAATTTTTATATAATTAGTAAAAAAATAGAACACTAAATTGTTATAATATTAAGTTGGATATTGGGAGCGAAGATGAACCATTATATAAAACTTTAATGACAATTGTTTTGGTTAATTGGTGTTTCCTGATCACAATAAACTCATTTAGATTTATAAATTAACATGTAGTGTAATAATGGATTATAGGACATAAAATAACATATAATACATATATTATAGTCTATTTCAACCTTAAAAATTGTTTAATGACAAGAATTGAATATGGTAAATGAAATTGAAAACCAGTCATCCATGAATGTGATAAATTAAAACATCTGTGATGGTGTTTTTCATTTCTAGTTTAAAATAAGTGAAATGGAGAGAGGATGAAGAATTATTCAATTAACATAACAAAATTCCATTACATGTAATATACAAGAGTCATCACAAAATTTGTATGAAATGAGTTGAGTAATTAAAATAAGAGGAACTTGAAATAAAAGAAATGAAAAGTAGAATTTACCTCTTGATGTCATCTTCCATGAGAGCCTCTTTAGGGTAGAGGTTTTGGTCTTTTTATGAGACCATTTGGTGATGAAAATGGGGAGGATATTGGAAGGATATGTGATCATAATTTAGATTGGGCACAAGGATAGATAAGAGTGAAGATATTATGGAGTGAGGGGGTTATAGTGGGGGAGAGGGGTGATATTTGAATATCAGAATCATTATTTTATTATTTCCATTAAGTAAAACAATAGTGTGGATTCATGAAACCCATAATAGTAATAGGTTTATGTGAGTTCAATCTATGTTCTCATACATCATACTTGAATCAAGGAAGAGTTAATTTAATTGATAATGTATATATACTGTAATTTAGCGTATATTACTATTCATAACAACATTCAGTATTTCAGAAAAATCCCTAAAATTCACCTTAATCATTTATTGAAATGTAGAATTAAAAAATTTACTCCAATTTTTGAAAATAATTTTATAAATATAATTGATATAATTTTTAAATAAAATCATAAATTATTCGAAAACCATCAATTTTTAAACAATAATTCGTTTAATATCACCTTGAAAATTTAATCAAGATCTCATTATCTTATTTACTTAAGAAACTAACATAATAATATTATTTACTATTCATAAGATCCATATTACTATCATATTAATTTTCATAATGTTATGTTATTATTCACCAAAATTTATGTTTTTGTTATTAGACTCTAAATATCTTACTAAATGAAAATGTGCATATCCGTTTTTCAAAATTCAAATTAGAGATGGGGTAAAATTTCATTTACAATATAGGATATAAAAAAAAGTTTTTTTTTATAGAATCAGTGTCTCATTATTTTAATAATATATTTATTTTCAAAATCTTTTGGTGTTCTCCCATACTTAGAAAATTTTCATCCTTGAAACTCACAGAATGTTACCTCATAAAAAGATTTGGGTAGGTATTCATCAAAAGTTACTCAGTCTCCCATGATTCCTATAAATTATATTATATTTCCAAATTATCTTCACTAGTCGAGTCGTCTGATAACTCAACACATGTTCCTTAGTTTCTTGAATATGAATGGGCTCTTTATTGTATGATAGGATAGGTCAAAATTCTATACCTTTAAAAGTGTTGACATGTGTTGGGTCTAGAATTAACTTCGTCAAAATTGCGACATTGAAAACATTGTATACTTTAGATAGTCATGGAATCATAGCCAATCAATATGAAACCACTCCAATTCACTCTAAGATTAAAAATGGTCCAATTTACCTAGGGCTTTTTTTCCATTTCTTTACAAATCTAATAACGCCAATCCATGGAGATACTTTCCAGAAAATCTGATCTCTAACTTGATATTCCAAATCATTCCTTCAATTATCTAAATATAATATTTTTCATGCATTTATCTTCATTGATATGGGTTGTTATAAACTTTAGCTTTGATTTTGTTTCCTCCACAGTCGTTGGGCCCACATGCTACTTTTCTCTAGAATCATCCAAAAAAGTTGGTTTATGACTTTTTTCTGTTAAAAGATTTATATGGTGCCATTTTAATAAAGGAATGGAAACATTTATTTTAGGAAAACTCCACTGAGGTTAAATATTGATCCCACATACCTTGAATGTCTAGATAGCATGACCTCAACATGGATTATAATGTTTGGATCGTTCTTCTTAATTTCCCACCAGTTTGAGGATGATAAGAAGTACTCAAATGAAGCTTAGTATCCAAATCTTTCTAAAGAAATTAAAAAAATATGTATATCAAGTATCATGATTAGACACAATTGGAAGAGGTGCTCCATGAAGTAATACATCATCATTGATATGGAGTTTTCCATGCTCCTCTAATGTAAAATCCTCCCTTATAACAATGAAATGTGCAGATTTTGAATGTTAATTAACAATTAAATATATCACATCATTCTTACTTGGATTTCTAGGCAATCTAGTGACAAAATTCATAGGGATTTCATCCCATTTCCATGTATGAATAGATTTTTGTTTCATGACTCCTCTTGGATGTTGTCTTTCGGCCTTTACTTGTTGATAGACTAGAAATATTGATATATAATCAGCAAGTACCCACTTCATGTTGTCCCACTAGAAACTTTCCTTCAATCTATTTACATAATAATACAACCATGATTTAAATATAAAATAGAACTTTTTGAGTCAACTAATAAATCCTTTTTTGGTTTTGGTATAGCTGGAATAAAAATCCCCTTCCCAAATTTTAGAATTCCATATTCACACATGATTTCATCCAATATCCCATATTTTACACCATTAATTATTTTTAAAAAATTTAACATCATACATATAAGTAATAATCCTTCCCAATAGAGATGATTGGGCAACCAATTTTAATGTAATAATGTTTCAACTTCTTTGATAATTCCCAACTCTAAACATATTAGATCTATGAATACAGGATTTCTTTCGGCCATCATTTTGTTTAGAACTCCATGATCTTTCAGGCTCAATCCAATAGCTACCTTATTATCCTTTACTACATGGTAATTTTTGGAAAAATCATTATATTTTTTAGATCAATCCATCACCCTTTTCTCATGGTGAGATATTTTTATGATAATATATACATTAGAATCTTTTTATCCGTATATATCTCATATATTTCCCCATAGAAGTAGTGTCTTTATATTTTTAGGAAAAACTCACAATATATAAATTCATTATTATGAGTAGGATAGTTTTTTTAATTAATATTTAACTGCCTTGACGGAAAAGGAATATATCTATTATTATATATAATGAAACAAACAAGACCATTTGATGATGCATCTCTATAGATAACAATCCCATCTTTCCGTGAAGGTATATTTAGGATCGGAGTATTCGCTAATCTCTCCCTCAATAAATTTACACTATCTTCACATTATTTTTTCCATATGAACATAACCCCTTTACATGAAATCTTCGCCATTGGGGAAACTAAAAGAGTGATATTCTGAATTAAATGCAGAGAATATCCTAAAAACCCAATAAAACTATGTACCATAGATATGTTAGATGGAGTAGGACATTCAAGAAATGGAATTGTATTTATAGGATCAAAAGATATTCCATACTTAGAGATAATGTGTCCAAAAAAGGAAACTGAATGATGCCAAAATTCACAATTTCTAAAATTCCCATATAATTCATATCTTCTTAGGGACTTCAGAATAATGTGTAAGTGATATTCATGATCATATTATATTTAATAGTATATGAAGATATCGTTAATAAATATCACCACAAAGTCTACGTGATATTACTCTAATACTATATTCGATAGATCAATGAAAACATAGGATGAATTATTCAGTGGAAAAGGCATTACAATAATCATGTTATTTCCACACATGGTTCAAGATGCTATCATGTTAATATCTTCCTTCCTCACAAAAAACAGTTGATATTTCGATAGAAAATAAATTGTTGAATGAATATTATGATCCATGAATATGATCAAATAAATCATCAATGATTGGTAGGTGAAACTTGATTAATATTGTCATAACATTGATCACTCTGTATTAAATGCACATCCTCAAAGATCAATATTTTTTATTAATAAGAATAACAGCAGCTCCATATGGTGAAACACTAGGGGTGAATAAATCCCACATCACTCAATTCATCTAGTTGTTTTTTTTCAGTTCTACTAATTCCAAAGTTTCCATTCTATATAGTTTATTTGATATAGGCCTTGAACTAGTAATTGGATCAATATAGAACTCAACTTCCCTCTCTAGAGGATGTCCATGAAAATCCTCTGGAAACACATAAACATATATCAACAAAATAAGTATGCCCTCAAATTGAAAATTACATTCTTCACCCATAGATAATTCATTCCCTTCATCCCCAATAATTGGATTCATTGGAGCTATTTGGGTTGGATCTAGATAAGATTTAACTGGCATGGTTTCTGCTCTAAAGATAATGGATTGAACAACATTCTAAAAAATCATAACTTCCCTCTTCTTACAATTAATCTTTTTCTCATAACATGAAATAAAACTCATACCATGGATTATATCAAACTAAATCATCTGTATAATGATAATGTTAAATACTAAAGAACATTTATGTGTAATTAGGGGGACTGATCTACACATCATTATTTCATTGATAGATCCCCTTAGAGTTTTCTGAAAACTACATTATTAAATATAATTGGAGATATATAATTTTTTTTGAAAAAACAGGACGATATGAAAGAATATGATGATTTGGAATCAAATAAAAAATTGGATATGATTGTGGAAACCATTAATGTACCAACCAAAACATCATTAGGTACTTCAATATCTAGAGTTTTGATCACATAAAATTGTCCCTGCTCCCATACCCTTTTCTGAGGCACATTTCCTTTAGGCATTGAAAAATAGCTAGTATAGTGTCCCATATCCCTACAATTATATCATTGAACATTAATATATTATTTCTTCTCCTTGAAAATACCAGCATTTTGGACTTTATAAACACACTTATTTCATACCCCTTTTCCATTTAAGCAGACAGAAGGGTGTTTACAACCACAAATATCATAGGGTTAAAATTCAACACATCCCATCTTACACATTTATTTATTACCTTTCCTAGAGTTTTCTGAAACCCTCAACTAGTTTTGTATTCCATTGCAATCATAAGTCATATAGAACTATTTTTCAATATTTATTAAAAATAAAACTATATCTTTATATGATGATAATGTTTGGCAGACCAGTGCCCGCCAGAGGAATATATTTAAACCATAAAAGATTCAATAAATCATGATACTTGGATTTATAATGTAGTATGTGGCATATATTTCTATCCTTGTAAAGTTAGCTTCATACATAGAAACATTCTCATCCTCTTTTTGACTACGATTCAGGAACTACCTTTCGATATCTGCTCGTTGTCCATGAAGGATGTTTTTTTATAGAAATTACATTAAAATCCATCCATTCAACTTCTTCAATTTCATCAAACTTATTTTTTTTGAATTAAATACAACCACTGATATGCATCTCCAAATAGGTGATAAACTACCATGACAACCATCTTCATTTTGTTACATCCCAATTCAATAAATATGTTCTCTAAGGAACTTATCCACTGCTCATCTACAAATGGGTTTAAAGTCCCATTAAATGATAGAGGATATTGTTGCATAGAGATATCTAGAATAGGTTCTCCGTGTTGTGGATATGGATACTCTATACGGGTAAGGTTATTATTCATAACATGAGTATGTTTTACCAGTATCATTATAAGTATATCAACAGTAGTCGCAGGTCCAAATCCAACATCATTATCTAGCATATGAGGGAAATCCCTACATGTGATATTCACATTGAATAATTTTACCACTCTTCCACTATGTTATATTTATAAATAATGGCAAACACTAGATTATGTTATGAATAATAATTCATGATCTCAATGTCGAAAAATATGTACGACAAATTGAAATTCTATACATAGAAAATCTCATAATCATAAACATAGTTTATTTAAGGAAAAATTTACATTTAAATAAATTATAATGTATTGTAAAGAAAATGTAATATATCCTAAGAATATACCCCGGAGCTTCAAAACTGATTCACAGTAAGGCCCATTGTTGTGTACCAGGATACCCTAGGTCAAACCCAAAACTCCTTGTAAGAGTTTTAACTCCTAAGTACATCTATTTCAGAACCACATCCACCAGTTTTATGTAGACATGGGTGTATTTTCTAGAAAGATCCACATAATCTATTCCTTACAAAAATTCCTGGACGTTCATGAATGTTTATCCTGAAATTCAATCGTAGGGTCTTTTTCCCTAATATACACTCTCTAAATCTATTTTTTAGGTTTTTACTAACATATACTTGATTCCAACTATAAAGACCTGACCCATATTTCTTGGAGTCGGTGCCTTATTTAATTACATTGTATTTATTATAATAATGACATATACTAATGGAATGAATAGTTTAGTATATTTGGGACTGATATATATATATAAGATCAACATTAAAATATTAAATGAAATAAATCATAAAATTTTTATTAATAAAATCTACTACTCTGAGATTATCCTTGAAGGTCATTCAAAATAAACATCCTCATGTCCCAAGAAAATGAAACATAATAAATTGGTGAGATCAGATTATAAGTAAGGGTAAGAAAAACTACATAATATATTGTAAATATAAACATTATGAATTTAGAATAACTAAAAAAACACATGATATTAAAAAAATAAACTTCAACACATTTTGGAAAGAATAATAAATCCATAAAAAATTTGATAATAATGAATTATAAAGGGTATTCTACTAGTATAATAACCTAATGAACCTTCAATTTACAGATTCATACTATGAAAATGCATAATTCTAGACATCATAACCATACCATCATGTCAATGTGCTAAGACCATAAATAATTATGTGGTTAAGGATTTGTTCCAAGACCGTAGTTTGTCTCATGAGACCTACTGATTCATCAAGATGATATAGTGGCCCTCTCCCAACAAATATTATGTCCAATGAATTCCTAATATGAATCGGTATAAACAAAAAGAACATATACATTCATATTGAAACTAACATATGAAATGTCAATAACATTGCCCAATCATTAAGAATAAACACTAACCATTTAGAGTAAATTGGTGAATGGTTTTATAATAGATCAACCACAGTAAAACTAATCATAAACCATAAAATAAAATATGGTAGATACTATCATACATAGTAATCAACAAGAATGTTTTTAAATATATTAATACACTTGAATAAATTCATCAAGTAACTCTTGAGATATATAATCTTTTAATTTGAAAAGAGGAGTTCATTTGGAAAAGTCTATGTATAAATCCAAAATTTATATAATATATTATTTTTATAATAAAATGTTTTATTTTATATAGTTAATTGTTTCTAAAAATAAATTATAGAGTGCCCTTGAAAATAGGTAAGAAGTTAAAAAATTCTCTTGATTCGGGCTTGTATTTCGGGATGAATTCTTGTAAGATAATTTTAAAACATATAAACCCACTAAAATAAAGGTTGGATTATGGTTGGTACACATATACATACCATTATCACAAAATATATGAGGAATAAATATTAATAAATAATATTTCAATTGAGGTATGTAGATAATAGTTGAAACTCGATTGATAATGGAGAATATGGTTGAAAACCCTTACATTAAGTCCGAAAGTGTTTCTCACATGATCTTAATGACCTGAGTAGTCAAATTTAGGTAAATATCATAATGAATATATAACCTTATCTACAATTAATTTTTTGATACCCTTATTAGGTTCATTCATGGCCTTTTGATGGGTTACGAGATTTTATTTCATTATTTGGTAGCATTTTCATCATTGGTTTTCATGATTGGTTTATTTTTATTCATGTATGGATAGACATGTAGAATGAGAATATTTGTCTATAATATAAATTTTATGTTATTAGTGAACAACCATAATATCACATGGTTATTAAATTTTTTTTTGAGTGATGATGAATCACTATATAAAACTTTAATTATAATTGTTTGGGATAATTGGCAGTTCTTGATCACAATGAACTCATTTTGAATTGTAAATTCATATCATGTGTAAATAATGATTAAAGAACCATAAATAAATTCTAATAAATAATCTATATTCTTTTTCAACAATAAAAATGGTTTCATGACAAGAATTTACGATGTTAAATGATATTGAAAACCCATAATACTTGATTGTGTTTAATTAAAAAATCTCAGATGATGTATTCATTTCTAACATAAAATAATGAAAAATAATTGATAATAGAGAATTATTAAATTATCAAAAAAAAATTATAGTACCTGTAAGATGAAGGAGTCATCACCACATTTGGATGAAAGAATGTGAGTAGAGAAAATGAAATGATAGGAACATGAAATAAATGAAGTGAAATGAATAATTTTTCACTTGATGTTATCTTCCTTGAGAGCCTCTTTAGGGGGTGGTTTTGGACTTTTTTTGAGACCAATGACTGATGGAAATGGGGGACGATATTGGGAAGATATTTGAGTAATCGTTAGACAAGTCACATGTCTTGAGTGTAGAAAAGAGATGTGGTAGTGAGAGGAATTTTTAATATTGGAGGAGAGAAGTGATTTTTTCATATGTTTTTCATTATTTTATTATTTCTCTCAAGACTACTGATAGTGTTGATTAATGAGACCCATAATAGTAATAAATGAATTTTATTTTGAACCAATTGTTTTTATATCATTCATGATGATAGGAATAGTTAATTAATAGATAATGTATATATTTGGTAAATTACCATATTTTTCTATTCCTAAATTTTTTTAGTATTTCAGAAAATTCCAAAAATTAACACTAACCATTTTTCAATTTGTGGAATTAAAAAATGAACTCCATTTTCTGAATATAATTTTCAAAAATATTCATAATATAATTTTTCAATAAAATCATAATTTATTTTAAATATAACAATATTTAATGTATAATTCCATTTTTATCATCATTAAAATTTAATCAATATCTCATTATCCTATAACCATAAGACAAAAAAATAATAATATGATTTACTATTCATAATTATAATACTACTATTCATACTAAAAATCATAAGTGTATGTTTCTATTCACCCGAAACTATGTTTCCATTACTAGAAACAAAAAATATTTCTAAATGAAACAGTGTATGTCAGTTTTTTGAAATTCAAATTACAGAGATGGTAAAATTATGTCTACCGTCTAGGTTATAAAAAAGTGTGGGTTTTATAGAGACTCACTGTTTCATGAATTCAATATTAAATTTATATCCAAAATATTGGGGTGTTACATTAAACCTTCAAGAAATGAATATCTTCCTACAAATCAAAAGGTTCATTTTCATTGAGATATTCCATTACCATAATTCACCTTGGATAAGTGTGTATATTGAATATTTGTGTCATAATTTCATTATCTTCTATGAAATAGAGCATATAATGCTATTTAAGGGTATTCGTGTTGTCACCATCATTAGTCATGTAATTAATCTGGTTTCAATATATTTATCTTCAAAATAGGTCTCGATTTATCTATATGATTTTATTCATAGTTTTCATGGTGTTTTAGTGTCAAAAGAACAAAAATTAATGCATTATTTGATATTAAATTCTTTTTCATGCTTGTTTTTGAAATAAACGGATTTCTCCTTAATATGAATTGAAGACAGAAAATTAAAAATCCTAGTAGTTTGGGGAAAACATGGTCTACACTATGAATGAAATAAATTTGTAAAATATTTGTTCATAATTTAAAGGTATATATTGGTGGGTGAGTAAATTTAAATTATATAATTAATTAAATAAATTTAATTTAATTTCTTAAAGTTGATATCATTTATTATGAAACTGTTGTGTAAAATCATCTGTTTTAGATGAATCACATTGAATGTTTAGTGAGGGGGAGGAGGAGATAGTTATTTTAATTGGAAACATTATCTCACTGATTGATTATAATTATCAATTATATTTAGTATACAAATTGTGAATATTGAAGGATATTCACACTCAGTACTATAAAATGTTTTTACTGATGAACGATCTATTCATGATGTAGGGATTTTTATTTTGTAAATTTCTAACCTTGGATTAATTTGATGAGAATGTAATTATTCAGATAATTTTTTCAATTTATGATTTAAATTCATCCATTAAACCCATATTTTAAAAAACATTTCTGTAAAATATTTTTATACCATATAAGAAATTTAATTCACCTTTTTTCACATTAATTCATTGATGATTAGGAATGAATTGTCTAATAATTATTTCCCAACATATTACTTCATTTATCCTTAATGAACATCATGTTCATTGGTTTTGGACCACATGGTCAGTATCAAAATATTTGGGTCATATTAGAGAATGATTTAATGCTAAATTTTCTATAGGATGCATGAACTAGATCAAAAAATGGTGTAATTATAATGAATCAATATGGGACATGGAATATAGGTTATGGAATCCTGGTTTGGGAACCCTGTACTATAATGGTAAGAGTGATAGTTATGGATTGAGGGATCTTAGATTCAATTTACGGTCTCAAAATCATGTAAATAATTAATAATATCCATTCGCATTTTGAATCAGCAAATTTTGTGCTGGTCAAGTGGCTGTGGAATTAGAAGAAATTATGTATTTGGAATCCGTGTGAAGATCTAAATTACATTCTTTGAAACTAAAAAACTATATTTAATGTATCATGATGAATAAACCCCTAAATAATTTTCTCTATAGAAGAAATGGATTTCTTCCAAATCTAAACATCACATCATGTGTTTTCAATACTACAATGTAGGTTATCAAATAGTGTTAATCAAGACATGCCTCCATTGAACTTTCCCAATACATTGTGTAGACCGAAACATCATTATCCAATAGAAACACATGATATATATATGTATGGACTAGAAAAGACATGTTCTAAGAGATTATTCTTATGATTACGAGTGAGAAGACAATGCACACCCCCTTTGCGACCCATCGTTCTAGGGTATGTGTCAACCAGATACATGTACCTGGAGCACTTATCATACACCATTGGTTTCTAGAATCACAATTAAACATACTGTAAACTCCATGTAACACCATGTACACTACATGTAGAGATACATGTACACTGAGTTTTTGACCTATGAGAATCATATCTTAAGTGGTACTCCCTGTGGGATGTGATGGTAGATTTTTTTGGAATATGATATATGACATGATGGGCTATACATGGGGAATGTATCTTGGAGGGAATTTTCCAATTAATGTTATTTATTTTTCAATATGATATATGTTGGGGTCTATCATCCTCTATAACAGTTGAACAAGGGTCCCTAACACTATTTATTTTTCTATATTTTGTATTCCATAATACTACATGGTGAACATTACCACTACCACTTGGGTGGTTCTCCCTCATTTGGGGGGAAAATACAAAATTCAGGCCCCACACTCTAATTATTTTAATATTGTGCAAGGTGTTTTCAATCCATGATGGGAACATTGGAGTTTTAGGAAATCTCATCATCTTCATTAGAAGGTTATAGAGTTTAATAATTATCTCTTTCATAATACTGGGTTTTTAGTATGACAGAATTCCATGATGGGTAATCATTGAATCATTTCATATGGGTTTAGTTGACTTTTATTAAATCTATTATATCCTTATAAGTTTTTAGTTGGTTAATCTTGGAATATATATACTCACACAAATTCATTGGATTTCCTACACTTTTGGGGTATTTATTATATGATTGGTAGATATGTGGGGAATTTTGTTGACTAGTAATTAGAGGATCATAGTTGTACATGGATGTGTGGACGAAATTATTTGTAATCCATTGAGATAAAAACATGTCCCTTTGTAGTTTTTCTCTTTTCTCATAATCTTCAGGTTGAGAAATTATATGTACATGGGATTTCATAATTCACCTTATATAATTTTTAATCCAATTATATACATTGATGTATTTTATATAATTTTTTAGGAAATTTACATAATATAAAGGATTCAATTTTTTTATATATCTCTACAGTATTCCATGAATAAAATTTTGTGTGTGTGTGGATATATATCATATGGGATCTCAAATTAATGACATTCTTTCCCAGGGACATTTTCATACCCCTGGGATATATATAGGGGATTTGGATGTCGTGATTTCATTTCTATTATCCCATATGGTGGACCAACATATTAGGTTATGGTTGAGTTGTAAAAATGGATGTTGTTTTTTTGGGATGGTTTATAGAACTAGAAATTTTGTGAGGATTTATTTGGGAATGTAACACACCATGAGTTTCGGAATGTTTTTTAAATAAATAAAAAAATTATTTCTCAAAAAACTAAATATATATTGTGAAATCAGAAAATTAATTTTTTATTTTTATGATTCACAAATTTAATCATTAATTATATGTTACACAATGATAAGATAGTGTTACACACACCATTTTGTTGGAATTCATTACAACAAGACAGAGTTATACTTCATTTTAGAGGAAATTATTATTCTAAATCTAAACTAAGAAAATTTTATTAAAATTATTTTTCAAAATAAACACTATTTTGGAAATCATAATTTCAATATAAGATGTTTTTTGGAATTTTCAAAGCAGCTTCACCTTTTGAAGAATACTAAAAATTACAAAAAAATTAGTTAAAAACATATTTCTTTTTAAATAATTGTTAATATTAAATTATATTTTATATTTTTTACAAAGTCAAAATATATAAATTATACATACATTGATATAATTTAGGTCATTTGGATCATTTCTATAATATGTTATATATAAAAACATATATTACAATTGGTAATTTCACAATAAAACCCTAATTTCACACCACATTTGTGGGATGTGCATTATTTTTAATTTCTCCACTTCTTTAAATTTAATTTGGAAAAAAGGATATACCAAATTGGAATTATTTTAATATTTTTATTTTAATAGGGTCATAATATTTTTTTCAAAAAAAATAAATGTGAAAATGACTAAAATAAATTACCATAATATTGTTAAAATTAAGATTAACAAGCGACTAAACATTTATCTTAAGGGGCATAATGACCAAAAAAATTTCCCACAAAAAATTAAATACTCATATATAAAAGATATTCCCTCTTGGTTAAAATTAATTTTGAGTTATTGGGACACATGTCCACTATATTAACCAATATAATTTGTTATGAAAGGAAAAGTAAAAAAACATTCCTTACCATTAAAATTTATAAAACATTAATGAATGGAATAATCGACATAGTTTTAGTCATTATCATTATTTTGAAATATAAATAAAATTTTTATCATGGTAATATATATCATTTTCAAGGATTATATAATTACATTATATTTTTAAAAAACACTCAAACATGTATTTTTTAGTTATTAATTAGATATAGTAAATGATTCGAAAAACATTAAAACTAAAGTAAATTTAATGATCAAGGGTGTTAAATTATATTTTATGTTGAATAAATAATTTTAAACATATGTGAACATGTTTTTTTCCAATATTATTTTTAGAATTTTAATTTAAAATGAAATAAATAATTTCAAAATTTACATTAATTCTATTTTACAATAAATGGTATTTTATTAAACAAATTAAAATTTAAATAAGGCCACATTAATCCAAACGATTATTAAATTTTTATAATTAACAAATATTCTCTAATTATAGACCAATTAGTATTTTATATTTATCATATTAATATATAAATAGAAATAAACATTAATAGCATGCATCAAGTTAGAGTAAAATTTTTAAACATTGCATGTCATTGTTTTATAATTAATTCAAACTAATAATTTATTTAATATTTTAAATTAAATATAATATTTAGAATTACGTGTGTATATATTTTATAAGAAACATTACTTTAAATTATTCTTAATGGATTAATGTTTTTGGCCAGAAACATATTTTCCCATAAAAAATTGTAATTGTGGGGGAACAAAGAAGTTAAGTAATCATTTTATGAAAATACACATATTTTAGTGTGATTGTAATGGCCCGAACCTATTGCGTTCATTATTTTTTTTAAAATATTGTTGCTAGAGGCGTTCGAGGATGTCAAGATGTATTATCCCCAACACTTTTCCAAATTATAAGTGATGTAAATAGTGTTTCAAGAACTGTGTCATTTCTAATGCCAATTTCTGAAATGGTGGCACATAAGCGATGGAACCAAAACGATTCCATCGAAATCATTCCACATAAATAGTGGCACCAAACCAATGGTACCAAAATTATGGCACTGAAATGGTGGCACTGAAAGGTTATGATGAATAGTGTTTCTAGAACTATGTTAATTTCTATGACAAATTTCTTAATTTTTTATGATTTTCTTTAGATTCGCAAGTTCGATGTTACCTTTGATGTAAAATGAATTGAAGGAATAATATAAGGTATTGATGGCTGATTCCAATCCCAATACTCCTATCCAAATTCTTCTAAATAGTTTTCAAGCCTTAACTCGACAAATACTCGTGACCTTTAACAAATCAAATTATAATGGAAAATCCAGCATGTCTTAAACCACTACTCCATTGAACTTTATAAAGGGTTAAGTTATATTACTCCCTTGTTCTTTCATGTTTTTTACTTGTTCAAGACACTTTAAAATTTCTTTACATCCCATAAGAGTCTTGCATAGTGTTGTTGCCTTGGATCACGTCACCCATGAGTTTCTCCCTTCTGCATTCACACCCCCTATATTGGAGCAACCAGATAGTGTTAATGCCTCTTCAACATATGACATGGTTAACCACCATTATTCTAGGTTCATATCCTTTTTCCACATTTCTTAGTTATGGAACGTGATATCCATGTTTCTATTGTAGTTTTCTTGGGTTTCAGATGGTGTGGTGGTGGCTCTGCATCCTCTGGTGGATGTAGTCTTCATAGAGAGGTGATCATGATCCGTTTTGTTGTCTATTCTTGTGAAAAGAACATCTGAAACCTTATGAGGTAGTGGATTTGTGAAATATATTTTATTTTACATGAAACTATAGAGTTGTCATGTTTTATCCTACTAGACCACATTGAAATTGACATAATAAGTATTTTGACCTGATAAATAAATTGTTATCAATTTTATATTTTTAGAACTTTTTTTCTAGATAGTGTGATATCAATGCATTTTTTAATTATCATTTCATTATTGATGGAAAGTGGTAGATAATTTAAATATTGGATAAATAGTAAATTAATTGGACAAAGATAAAGAAATTTGTTTTTTAATCCGGTTGTTGTTGTGGTAAACCATTTATAATCGAATATATGCAGTTATACATGTTTAAATAAATTGGCTAATTCAACATGGATTAAATATCTTGTTGTTTGATAAATGATAATTATTTTCTGGGTTTTGAGTTACCCACATACATGTATTGTCCAAGATCCTTAAACGTGGAGTAGTGAGTGCTTGTTATGTGTGAAGGCTAGATGCATTGCTTGGGGATGAGATCCCAGTTGCTTGTTTATTTTTTTCTTTATTCTTGTTTTGTGGTGTGAGCTTGTGGTTAATGCTATTTGGAGGATATTGTGGTATGTAGGTCTAGGATTCCTAGGGATTAGGGTAGTAGTTCATGCTTAGAGTAATGATATACTTTGATTTATGCATGTAGGTGGCAGGGAGGACACCATATATGATGAAACAAGTCGATTATTAATGATGGATGCTTATTGGATATTGTTGGATGATTATCTTCTTTACTCTCCCCACTACTTAAGGAAGCTAGACTTTCATGCCCTACTTTCAAATGAGTAGAAGACTCAAGGGGAATTCCATGTGCTTTCCATGGTTATATTCTCAAGGATAGATGGGTCTATGATCCAATTATATGTCGAAAAGGATGGATGTGTAGTCCACCTACTCACCATGTTGAGTCCCTTCTGTTTGGTAGCTTAGTTTTGAATTTCCTGAATTTATCAAATTATTGATAATAAATAATACTATTAATAAATGATTGAATAAGTGATGTTAACCCATGGGGTTGGATATTGATATGATGCAATACTAAGGTAATATTTTTGAGAAGTTTTGGTCATGGTTTTCTTATTCCTGGACGACATAGAAACTGGTGTGATTCTTATGCAGTAGGGAATTAATAATGGTTAATTAATTGTTACAGAATTAATTATGTATAGCTAAACTCATAAAAGGGATTAGTAACTTAATCTCCCTTTTAAATGGTTATATGATTATAGATTATGTAGTCATAGATGTGATATCCTATAGTCTAAGAGACGTTTTCTTCAGTTGAGTCTATGCCTAGGTTTCTCATACTGTGGTTCTGAGATGAATTATATTTTGTTAACTTTTTTTTGTTTCTATATGTCAATCCACCATATCAGTTAGGGAAACCAACACCATAGGAATTCTGATCCCTAGTGGGTGTTTTCCCCATCATTCCTATGTGAGGATGGATGGATGAATACCCCATTCGTCCCCACTCTCATCTACTGGTATTAACTCATGTTGATAGGGATGACAGTTAGTTTTCCCCATTTATGTGTGTGAAGGGAAATAATTGATTATCGTTATTCACACACATATATTATAGATGTTGTTTTATATGGACTAAAATATGTGAAATGTTTATAGTTTGTGATGGCTTGGAAATACATACACGACATAAGGGCTGTAATGGCTTGAGGTATAATGCCTGACGTATGATACACATATTTCAAGTTTTGGTGGATCCTAAAAACTAACTGGTTACATTGGTTACATGGACATAGTGGTGGTGTTCCATGAGGTGCATGTTGTGGTGCTCTGCCGGGGTTTTTTTCGGGAAAGGCTTTAGGGAGGGAGATGCTTAGGACGTACAATGTTGGGGTAAAGCGATTAACTAGTGGGGATGTGGTAGGGGGTACCCATGATATTCATTAATATACAATATAATTTTTTATGTGTACTTGGGATTATTTTAATATTTTACTATGAGTTTGAGTTTGATGGTGTCTATATTATCTATAGTTTTCACATGTGTTCTCTTAGAGGATAATGTGCCCCATCTGCGTGATTAGTATACCTTTAGTGCTAGTCGCCTTCCCACGGAATTCTAGAGGTGGGACTCAGGTGTCACTGTCTCCCTTATCACATTTCTAGCCCATGAAGGGTAAAAAAATTTGTGGACAGGATTGTGAAAGAGTATTATTACAGGGAGGTTGAGAGATATGATGTTTTTTGGAGATAGGCACTGGAAAGGTTGCATGGGTTGGTGGGGAAACAATATCAGTCATGTTTAGAAAGTTTTGTAAACACTGGAGACTAGATGAGACACATGTATTTTGGTCCCCCTGTGGTATGAAAAATGGACCATTATTTTTACAGTGGATACTAAACAAGGTGATACATTATTAATGTTAGATACGTAGGAATGGATCTTACCCCATTCTTCTTAGAACGTATGATTTAATGGGTATACATTGGGATAGGTTAACCTTGGATGAATACAAGAAAAAAATAATTAATGTTGATTCTTTCATATTCCATGTTTAAAAGCCATAGGAATTATTTATTTTGCAGTTTTGGCTCTATGTTGAGGTCATCATAATGTTAGTATATATGTTTTCCAACAAGCTATGCCAACAAATCACAACATAGTGGTGGACGACGATGAAGACACTGTCTGGAGGACAACCCAGAGATGTTCCTCGCCTTCTAAGAGTAAATTGAAACCATGATGGTGGTCATCATCAAGGTCACAGAATTCTTCGAGCATGCCTTGGTATGTTTTATGATTTAGTGTTTCCAGCTCCAAGAAATGCATACATAGTTCTAGGAACCCTTTTCATGTTTTATACATTGGTGTATTCCTTGTTTGACTCCGGAGCCACACACTCCTTCAGATCACATTCCCTTGTACATGGTATGGGAAATGAGGAAGAGAGTCTTCTATTTCCCTTATAATGGACTATGCTAGAGATAGGTCAAGCTAACTAGATCGAAGTATGTAGAGAATATGTGGTAGTCTTAGTGTAGAACCTCTCTTTGGGAGGTTTCCAATGTTTATAGATACAACCATATGATGACAGAGTCAGCATGGATTAGTTTTATCCCGTTTAGGCTTTTGTGGGTAGGTTATGGAGGCAATTGGATTTCATTGATGTTTATGGATATACATTGGTGTTTGTTGGTGAGTGAGTCCCTTGAATGGGTCAGAGTAATGTTACTTATTTATCTTCTTTAATGGATGACATGATTTTACATTAGTTAGAGGTTCATCAATCAGTGTTTCACACGGTCATTGAAGAGTACCCTGATGTCTTTCCCGAAGAGGTAGTAACATTACCCCCTAAACCAAATATTATTTTCATGATCGATCTATAGCCTAGAGTGTATCCAATGTATATGTATCTCTATAGGATGTCCCCTTCTATATGATGGTAGCTGCATATATATCTCTATGGTATATTTTAGTGTTGTATTTTTTGGATTAGTGGGTCACTATGGACTGCACCAGTTTTGTTCGTAATGAAGCCTGATGATAGTATTTAGGTTGTGTATCGATTATCATTGGATGAACAAAGTGACAGTAATGAGTCTCTATCCTCTTCCACAGATTGAGGATTTTTTCAGTCAACTGAAGGGTGTGACTTGGTTCTTGAAGATTGATTCATGGTGAAAGTATTCTCAGATGCATGGGAAGGATGGGGATATTCTAGACTACATTCAATTATCTTCATGGGAATTATATGTTATTGGTGTTGCTGTTTGGTGTAACAATTTTTTTTGTTGTGTTCTTGGGGCTTATGAACGTTGGGTTCCATTAGTTCCTATATAAGTCTGTGGTGGTTTTCATTGATGAAAAACTTATATACTCTATATATGAGGAGATGCATGTAGAGTATCTACATGACATTTTGGGAGTTCTTCATTGACAACAGTTGTTTGGTAATTTATCGAAGTGTGAGTTTTGGTCTTCATAAATCCATTTATTGAGGCATGTTGTATCCTAGTAGGGAGTATCTACGGATCCTTCAGAGATAGAAGTAGTTTTGTCTTATGAATCCCCCATGACAGTGGATGAGGTGTGAAATTTCCTTAGTTTGAAAGGCTATTACTATAGGTTCATGTCAGATTTCTCTCAAGTAGAAATTCCTACAATATTGTTTAATAGGAAGGATCAGGCATTCGTTAAGACTGATTCGTCGTGAAACTTTCGAGTATCTGAAAGACAAGTTGGTTATAACTCTATTTCGTTGTCTTATAGTAGTCGATGTTCAATTTTATTTTTTATACGATTATTTGTATCTTGGGTTAGGATGTTTCCTGAGCCAGTTGATATCAATCAATTATTATCATTCTCGAATGTTTTTTCCCAATAAATGTATCTTTTCCACCCACAATCTAGAGTTTGTGGAAGTGGTTTTTGCTTTGATGTTGTAATGAAATTACCTAATCGGTGAGTGCTTTGGGTTTCCGAAAATCATAAGAGCATGAGGTATGTTTTTACAGCATGACTTGAACTTGTGGTAACATCAGTGGATAGAGATCATATAGGATTACTACTTCAAAATTTTAAATACACCTAATAAAGGGAATGTAGTACTCTATGCGTTTAGCAGGAAGTCACCTTGTGATGTAGAGCATGAATATTGTGATTCTTGGAGAGTGAACAAAGTGATTTCAACATTGCAAATTAATATTGAAGAAGTCAGGGGTAGAAGTTATATATTCCAGATGATGGGGTAGTCATCTCTAGTGGAGTAGGTAGAGGAGTCCCAATTTGGGGATCATGATGTAGAGGTCTGGAAAGAATGAGTTTTATGTGCTGAAGCCACTAATGGTTGGTTTATGAATGAAAATCATCATGTGGTGTTTTAGGGAAGGATTTTTATTCAATTGGAAATGCCTGAAATTTTTCTCAAGGAGATCCATGGTCCTCCCTTAGTAATACATCCTAGCTTGAAAAAAATGTATCATTCCTTGAGGAGTTAGTTTTGGTTACTATAGTTGAAGCATACAGTTGCAGAATTTGTTGCTTAATGTTTAGTTTTCCCAAAGTTGATGTTAGATAACCATGTTCCTGATGGTTTTCTACATCCATTTGATGTTCCTTAGTGGAAGTGGGAGGACATCTCGATGGACATTTTTAATCGTTTGCATCGAGATCAGGGAAGCTATGAATCTATATGTGTGCTACTAGATTTCTTGAAAAAATCATCCCACCTCATAGCAATCATGTAGTTTAGATTAGTGTTGGTGTTTTTCAAGGAAATATAGGTGGTTGTTTTGAGACTCCATAGAGTCCCGAGGATGATAATTTCGGATTGATACACCCATTTTACCTCTATGGTGTGGAGAGTTTTCTATATTGATTTTTGTTCTCTGTTATTCCTTAGCACTATTTTTCTTCTGCAGATAGACGGTCAGAAAGAGTAGAATATCCAGACTCTTGAAAACATGTTTCACTCTTATGTGCTTGATTTTTTAGGTTCATTGATAAGTAAAATTCCCATGTTATAGTTCTATTAAAAAATACATTCCATTCCACCATCAGAATGGAATAGTTTGAAGCTTCGTATGGCTAAACATTTTGTTCTCCATTATGTGTGACTGGGTCAGAGAGACATCATTTCTCAAGCTGATGAAATTAAAAAAATATGATAGATATGGTTCATGTAATTCATAAGAAGATGATGGTAGCACAAGATCATCATAAATCCATTGTTGATCAAAGGAGGAGACCTCTAGATTTTGATACTGGAGGTCATGTTTTTAATGTGACTGCCCATCAGGGGAAGCAATGGTTTGGTCATGGGAGTAATCTTTCTCCCTAGTTTGTTTGGGATTTTGAGGTGTTGGATCAGTTTGGAGCCATGAAATATCATGTAAAACTTTCCCCGTAGATTATCTTGATACCCAATGTTTTTCAATTTTCATATCTTCATCGATATCTTCATGACGACTCTAACAACATTGATTATGGTGAGATAAATGTTGATGATGATGTGACTGTCGAGGTGTGTCCTGTAAGGATCCAGGACTTCAAGAATAAGGTGGTGTGCATGTTTTTTATTACCTTGGTTCATATCTAGTGGTATCATGGTGGAATTTAAGAGAGTAATTGGGAACGTGATTTTTAGATACATGCTTAGTACCCTGAAGAAGTAAAATTTCTAACTCTTCAATTTTAATAATGTTTTTTTGATGATGTAGACCTCAATTGGTTGTGATATTTCTTTAAACTATTTATTGTGTTTATTAATTTATGTTGAGAGGTATCTCCCCTGGAAGAGTGTTTAAATGCTAGTTTTGGGTGTCAAGTGGTTTTTTCTCTTCCTTTTTGAAGTTATTGAACTCCTTTTGTAAAGAGAGCCGTGAGACGTATCTCAATGAGTGGTTTATCAGAACCCATTTTCACTTTCCTATCATGGATGGTTTTGTATTTTCAGGGGTGATAATGTTTTGAGAGGTATATGACATAATGTAGTGAACTTCATTGATCCATTCCTTTTCTAAATTATGGTGGTTGGAGGTGTTCAGGGAAGTCAATATGACTTATCCCCAAAACTTTTTAAAAATTTTTATTCTGTGAATATCATTTCCAGAATTATGTCATTTCATTTAATAAATATCTAAAATGGTGTAATATAAATGGGGGCAAAAATACGTTGGAACCGATATGATGTCACAATAATTATGTCACCGAAATGGTGGCACGGAAACACTGACAACAAAATAGTGGCACAGAAATAGTGGCCCAAAAACAGTGGCACTGAAATGGTGGCACATAAACGGAGTGACCAAAATGATAGCACTAAAAGGCCCACACATAAATGTTTCCAAAAATTGGTGTCACCAATTTGGTGGCACCATAATGGTGTCAAAGACAATGTTTCTAGAATGGTGTCACTTCCTTTATCATATTTCAATATCTTTTTCATATTTTCAATAGTTTTACTCGTATGATGTTTCAATTGAACTAAAATTAATTCAAGGTATTATTAATATATTTAAATCAAATTAGAAGCCCATAATATCTATCTTAATTTTTCATAATAGTCGAGAATCCATTACTCGGTCAAAACATGTGTTCTTTGACAAATCCAAAAATAATGGAAAATATTGAATATCTTAACCTATTTCTCCATTAAATATTCAAAAGGGCCGAGTTATCTTCATCCATTGTTCTTACTTATTTTTTCATTCTACATGATACTTGATCCTTTCCTTCCATCCCATAGGATTCATGCATAGTGTTATGTCCTAAGATCGTGCCTTCACTAGAGTTTGTTCATACATCTTATGAACCCCTATTTTAGTGCATCCAGGATGTGTCGACCTCTCTTTGATATAAGGATTGTTCTACCACAATTCTACTTGGTTCTTATTATTATGTTCCTCATTGTAATGTTTTTTCATGTGACCTCCAAGATTATAATGGAGTTATGTTGGTAATTGTTTAGTGTTTTTATGTCTCCACGTCCTCAGGTGGATACAATCTTCATGGAGAGATGATCATGATCCATTGTACTGGTCGTTCTTTTGAAAATAATGTCTGAATCCATATTTTCTAAGGGATTAAAGTATTCATTATTAATTTTCATTAAACTTTATAGATATCATATTTTATAACGAAAAAATAGTGTAGTTGGAATAATAAATATATGAACTTGATAAATAAATTTTTATCGATTGTATGTTGTTTCCCCTATTTTTTCTAGATTGTACGATATATATGTTTTCTTTTATTTAGCAAGAAATTACTGATGGAAATTGGTAAAGAACCTAAATATTAGATTAATTATTAATTAATAATATGAAGATAAAGTGGCATTTTTTTAATATGATTGTTGTTGTGGTAAACTATTGATAATCAAATGGATATTGTTATGAAAGATTAAATGACCTAGATAATTAATAGTGGATTAAATAATAGATTATTTGATAAAATATAATGAATAGAAAGTTTGTGAGATACCCTCTTTCTTGTAAAAAACAAGAGCCTTATGATTGGAGTCATGAGTGCTCATTGTGTGTGAAAGATAAAATCTTGTCTTAGGGCTGAGATCCCAGTTTCTTGTTGGTTATTTTCCTATAGCATGTGTAGTTGTGTAAGCAGGGTATGGATGTGGCTGGATGGTTTTTGTGGTATGTGGAGTAAGAAGGCCTAAGTATGGGTCATTATTTGATGCCTATAGTGCCTATATGCAAGTGTTTATGAATGTGGTTGTCAGGGAGGACACAAGAGATGGTGATATGGGCCAATTATGAATGTTGGATTCTTGTTGAATATTGTTGGTTGTTTATGATTTTTAATATCTCCATTGATTAAGACATCTTGTCTTTCTTTCCCCCTTGCAAAGGATGGGGAGATGCAAGTGGTATGCCGTGTGATTTCCATGTTTATCTTCATCTGGATGGATGGTTCTATGCTCCTTCTATAAGTATAAAATGAAAGATAGGTAGTCCCTATACTCACCATTCTAAGCCCCTTCTACTTGGATGTGTTGTTTTTATTTTCTAGAGTTCCTGGAATTATGTGAAAGATATAATGATATTAACAAATGATTGAATAAAATATGGTAATCCATGGGTTTGGATCATAATGGGATCAAAATTCATATGTAATATTTTTGAGAAGTTGTGGACTTGGTTTGGTTTATATAGAGGGTATTGAACTTGGTGTGATGCTAATTTAATGTGGAATTAATAATGAATAATTAATGGTAAAAGAATAAATTATTTAATGTGAAATTGATATAAGGTGATATGTAACATAATATCTCTCATTAAATTAGTATATTATTTTAGTATATCTAGTCATAGCAGTGGAAGTTCGAGTCCGAGAGACGTTATCTCTAATTGAGTATAAGAATATGTTTTTTCCATAGTGTGATTTTGAGATGTATTATATTCTATACCTTTGTGTTCATTTACACTACTCCACCCTTTCATTTATGTAAACTAACTCCCTGTGGTTTCGGAACCCTATGGGGTGTTATCACCAACATGCTGGAGGGAGGAAGGATGGATGGCTCCCCCCTTGGAGCCCGATCTCTTATATTTGTAGTTACATGTCCTGGTAAGAAAATTGATTTGTTTTTCACATATATGTATGTAGAAGGTTATAATGGCTGGTGGTTATTCAAAAAAATATATTTGGGATATTGTTTCCTAGTAACTAATATAGGTGTGACATGTGTATGTAGTGATGGCTTGAGGATCCAATCTCGACATATAGGATATAACGGATAGAGGTATAATTCTCCACGTATGATACATATTATTTGAGCTGTGGTGGGTTATGAAAACAACATGGTTACTTTGGTTACATGGATGTTTGGGTGGCGTTGCATGAGGTTCATATTGTGGGTCTTGGGCCAAGTGTCTGCGGGAATTCCTTTTTGGACACGGGTTCTCAGGACGTGCAACGTTGGGGAATATTGAAAAACCAGTAGGAAAGTGTTAGTAGGGTACCCTTGATGTTATTTATTTTATTATATTCTATTGTAAGTGTCCATTGGATTTTTTATATTTTATTATAATTTGGAGTTGTTTGGTATCTATGTTATCTCTCTCTTTCACATGTGTTCTCTTAGAGGGTAATACCTCCCATCTATGTGATTATTATACCATTGGTGCTAGTTACCAACATGGGGCCCACTGATGGTGGGACTCATGTGTAAAAATCTCCCTAATCAATTTACCAGCCCAAGAAAGGTACACATTGTGGGTAGTGGGTCGTGATAGTGTTGTAGGGTTTTCTAGACAATATATCCACTTTTCCCTATTATTTATCAATTTTCGTATCACATTTGTTAAGAGATGCATCATTATTGAGATCGCTTTTGTTAATTACATGAATGCAACTCCACTAATTCTCTAAAAAAGAATTAAATCATGACCATCCTTACAACTGTAAAAAATCAATATATAAAACATAAACATCTGAAATATCCTCCCACCATACCTACCATAATCCTATGAGAAAAAAATTTATAGAAAATCAATCCATGGAATACCCTTGTGCTTACCAGTAATAGTACCCCAAAAAATAGGTAACAACATTTATCATTATCCTTTGTTTTAAATTCATTATCCAGCCCTCAAATAATTTTATTCAGTGATTATGTAATATCTTAATTATAATAAATATAATGATATTTTTTAATTCTATGTGTTCGTATGTCTACAAATACAATCTTCCATCATATGGTTACTGTTCTTATTAATTGAAAACTACAACCTCATGAAATAGTGTTGTCTGTTTTTCCAATACCACATATCATGCTTGGTAATAGAAATAGAATCATTGTTTTCATTTGATATATATTATATTTATGATTTATTCATTCTTCAAAATTTATTATATAAAATACACATTAATTATTTCCATTTCATTGTAAATATGATATCTTAGTATATAGATGTGTGGACTACCACATTCGAAAATAGATGTTATTCATTCAAAATTTACATAAAATATATTAAGGATAGTGCTTGTAAAATCATTTGACACATAATAAATAATAATGTAAATATAAATATAATTTATATTCTTATTCATATATGTTATATACTTTATTACGTTATGAAAATAAAATAGAAACTATGTTCATGTGTATGTACAACATACCATTTCTATGAATGTTATATTCCATTACATATTACTATTTTCTAAAAATTATTATAAATATTTTTATAATAAAAATATATGAATGTAAATTTTATTTTACATTATTGAAAAAATTAATTCATGAAATATTTAATAAGGTCATGAATGTATATTCAAAATACGAATGATTGAAAATGTTGTTATTACCGAAAACATTTCTTTAAAAATGAATTTTTAATAAGAGGTTAATATAAATTCATAATTGAATATTATAAGTAATTATACATATGGATATGTTTTTTTATATTTGTAAAAAACATAAAATTATTTTATAGGTGTTTTGGTCATGTAAAATGTATTTCAAGGCTTATGGTTATAGTTTTCTCGTTTCGCATTTATAAATGTGACACACATCTTTATTCACTACTAATTTATAATGTGTCGTGTATTTGCATATGGTATTTGTATTCTATGATTATTATTCTTATTTTTAGGGCTATATACATATATATTCTATGATCTTCATTTCATGGTGTTCATTTTTGAAAAGTAACCAAATCAGTGATTTAATTTTGTCCCTATTTTCTTTTTTAGAGACACTTGCATTGTTATTCAGAACAATTTCCTTATAATATTAATATAATGAAATTGAAAAGTTATATCATGAAACTAATAATCATCATAATTTTATAAATATAATATAATTTTATTTTTTAATTAGTATTAGGATTTAATGATACCAAAGTGGTAATAGATAATTTCTAAAATCTTATTGTTTATTAGGATTGATTATGATTGTGATTATGATTGCATTAATTGAAACAATATGATCATTTATTTAGATAATATCTTCGTATAAAAAAATATATCAATTAAATTATCATTATATTGAAATTCCATATCCCCATGAATTTTTGTTCAATAAGAATATATATTGGGTTAATGGAGTAAGTTATATAATTTTTATTTTTGTTCCCTGAAAATATTTGAAATATATGTACTAATATTGTAGAGTCAAGTGTTGAGATGATGTGAGATTCTGAGGCATGTAGAGGCACATTATTTGAATATATATATATATATATTAAATATTTTAACATTGCATACCTATAATCTGTAATTGATAACGAAATAACACTGAAAAATAATATCAAAATTCCAATTTGAAGATGTTGTTGATACAAAAACAATGGATTTACCCTTGGAATGATATAATTTTTGTTGTAATTTGACATATTTATAATGTGAAATTGCTGGAAAAATAAAAAAAAATTATTTTTTCGTATTTTGTTTTTTTATGATGAAACAATCTAATCAACTCATATATTATAATGTTTATAGACAATTAATTAGGATATCTTCACAGACATTAGAATTGAGAGGAGAGCATAGAGGATCTGGGATAATGAAAATGGGTTGAGGATAATTTTCACCGATGAAGGATAAGGATCTCACCATTGAAGATGAAAAAGATTCATTCTCCATTAGTTATCGATCCAAACTTGAGGTAGGGTGTTTTTTCATTGGTTACATCCCTATTTTATTAGACCCTAAAATAAGTGAATTTAATAACCTAACTGATTCATTTGTGGGTCAATCGTGTTGTTGATGTAGTAAAATTTAACTAGGATATGGGAAACAAATTATTGGTCGTTTATTGTTAATCAACATTTTGAAATCATAAGGAGATGAATCTAGGAAAAAATGGGTCAAGGATCATTCATAATTTTTTACATCTACATTTCATCACCAGTTTATTTCATATTTATCGCATGTATTCCCATGGTTTGTGATTTAATCAATACATTGTATTTGATCATTTTAGGATCATTATTTGGCACAATGGGTGGATAACATGAGTTTCAATTTATGATTGATGAAAAAATAGAGGACTTACAATGACGGATGGTGATCATAGGTAGACCGAGATAATATAAGTATTTCTATACTTCATGATTGGGATTACAATGATGGATAAATACAATATTGGTGGTTTTCTAATCCTATTGATGGGAAAAATAATGAGGGTAGTGATAAGAAGGATCAGTTGGATTGAGATCCACAATTATCATCACATTAGGAAACATGAATCTTTGAAGTATTGGTGTGGGTGAATGCATGAAGTCAGTCTAAAAATACCTTAAAATTGTTTACTACACAACAATTAGTTTCAAGATAAAACAAAATGTAGTCCCCCCTATGTGGAACATATGTTAATGCATAATGAAAAATATCACAGGTCGTGTGAAACATGTCACAAACCATGGTTCCAATACTGGATTCATGGTGTGTTCCCTAGAGGGAACATGGAAATGGAAATAGTATGGAATACATTCATATGTAGAATACCCTAGTGGGGTTATTTACTCAGAAACAATAAGAGGACACCTACACGACCATGTACTCGATTGTGACTAGAGAACAAAATATCTATAGAGGCTCATGGGAAGACCTGGGGAAGATGATACTCATTGTGTACTAACATTACATATTGTAAAATTTTCCTGGGGTAGTGTGAGGACCTCCATCACTTTAGTATATATAATATTTTGTAGAGTTGCATTACATGTTCCATCCCTATGAACATACATCTTGATCATAGAATTTTTTACCCTCAATGTGGTTTTTCTTGAATGAAGTTTGATGTATCTTGTTAGGCTATAATTATGGGATCATCTATCATTCCTTATTTACATTTATATGGTTCATCATATTAGTGTTACCATGATGCATAGGTAATCAATCTCTTATTAAGTGGGATTATTCAGTACATTTTGTGCCATCCAGATACATGATGATCATGAACTCTCATATGATCTCTATCACTATCAACAAAACTGAAGGTTTGAATAATCTAGGATAATGGTTACCTAAAATCAAAGGGTAGAATGTTATGGATTGTTGTGATTTAGACCTATTGGATACTAATAACTTATTTTTTGTATATTTGAGTTTTTCACAATCATTAAGTCACATATATTAAGATATATATATGTTTTTGAACATATTACTTGTAGAGACACATGGTATTCCATTTAAGACAATGAAATATATATATATATATATATATATATAGATCTAGGTGTTGATAAGTCATCTGATTATGAGACCAATTGTTCTTAGAATTAATTTTATAGAAATATTTAATATATTTTATATTATGCACACATAACTTCCTATATAATATAGGATAACTCTTATGTGGATTCTCAGATCAAATATCTAAAACCATGGTTGAGTCTGAAATGTGTTGTTTTCCATCGGCGTGATATAATATTAGTTAGTGTGAGGTGTTCAACATCATGGCTCAATGGTGGTATGTTAATTGGATTAATTAGATATAACACAATTTAATTATCTAATTTTAGTGAAAAATATTACTCTATATGAATATATCTATTCTAATTTGTCTATGTTTGGAAACATAAATTATGTTATAATTCTAAAACACTATATTCCTACGATGTACGCAGAACACGTCTAATAGATATGAGACTACAAATCAAGAAATATTGGGACACTTCCAATGTATCGAATCCTCACATATTGTAGGTTGGAATGTTCTTTATCGAGGATTGATCCATAATAATGGAATAATCATCATTTTTTGTTTCAATGATCTTTTATTAAATAGTTGATCATATCCATCCTTAATCATTGATCTGTGACAATTTTTTGAAAATTTCATTGTCAGGTATATTGAAATTAAACACCATTAAATTTTTTTCTAACACTGTGATACATTTTATTGAAAGATTGTAAAATATATCTTGAAATAGATTATATACCCTTTTCTCTTATGTTTTCAACCTTTTTTATTTCATTCATCACTGATGGGTCCCTGAGGCCCCATTTTGACATGTTTTGGGTTGTATCGAGCCCGATCAAACCCCATGAATCTGAGTGCGTTATATAATATGAATTGAATATATGAGCCAAGAATATATCTATAGTTTATATAAGTCATGTATAAATTTTTTATATTGAGAATAAATATTTGAGGGCAGGATCGTGGTGTTGTGTAGAATTAATGGTGAAACCCCCACGATAAATGGTGTCCTTTTACCAGTGAAAAATATCATATATATTGAATACAAAGCTAGATATATTTGTTTTAGAGTTATTTATGGTGGGGTTTAATGTGTAATTAGTGTGTTCAACAATTGATGACAGATGTGAGTATACATGTGAAAAATAATCCATATGTTTTGTTGATAGATGAACACATATCATGTAGCCACTTATCGGTGGTAGTTAGGGTTTCAGAATACAAAAGGATGAAATATCTTGTAACCCTCCACCTGAAATGTATCCAATCCCTAGTTTTTCAAACCATGTGATGGCTCTAATGGGTGCGATCCTTTGTGGTAGTACACATCCAGGTACATGAACACGGAAAATCAGGTCATAACCCTATCCTGGTGTACCTAGACACATTGATTGGTCCACCAAAATTGTGTGTACTACACCATGGGATGTATCCATGTTCTTCCTTGAGTCATGGCCAGGTGGGGGAGTGGTTCCAAACACCATGTGTGCCCCCTCACACATCGTTTACCCCTTTAACAGCTTTATAGATACTCTAGGTATCTATATCTATTTCATTTGAACTTGTATGATTCCTCAAAAGTATCCAATCTTGAGTGATTTTCTATATAGAATGTTAATGTGTACTAGATAGTTTCTTATGAATTTTTTTTAGAAATTACCTGGGAAATATCCTACATAGGTGATTCTTGAATAAGGTTGTGATCTCACAGGATCACAAAATTCATTCTGAGTGGCACCCTCTTACAGGGCACGACAAGGGTACTCGATGTCAAATAGTATAATCCCCTAGCAAAGATAGGGGTGGGTCCAAGATCTTATGAATGAAACCCTCTTCTGGTATATAGGTATGATTCCTTGATGATTATAGTGAAACCCTGCAGCCAGATTGGGAATGGTTTCTCGATCATCTATGTGAAAACCTCCTGTTGGGTAGGTCCTGAGTCTCCGATGTCTTAGAGTGGCACCCACTATTCGTCCTATTCATGGTTCTTAAACCTATAGGGCGGAACCCTACAATTTTACCAGGTCATGTTTCCTTGAATATTATAGTTTCACCTTCTAGTTGGGCTTGTCATGTGTCTCTGACCATCAGAGTGGCACCCTTCGTCAGTATCATGGCACGATTCCTTAATGATTATAAGTGAACCCTCCATCTGAGATGGGTATTCTTCCTCAAACATTGATGTGGAACCCTTGTTTAGTGTCACAACATATGTCGTTAATGATTAGAGTGTAACCCATCATCCAGGCTAGTCATGGATCCTTGATCGTCCGATTGGCACCCCCCATCCTAGCTAGGCATGGATCTCCGACCTTCTATGTGGAACCCGCCTATCGGGATGTGCATATGTCCTTAATCGTCCAAGTGGAACCCATATTTGTTACTAGGGATTGGTTCCTCAATGATCAGAATAGAACCCATATTTCATATGGTTATGGGTCATCTACATCAATATTGGGCACTCTGGGCCATGTAGTATAGTGAGATGGTGTGGTTAGTCTTTTATTGTTACTTAGTGACTGACAGATGAGATGTTTGGCGTCATTGATGAAATTTTTGAACATTTAGATACTCTTATCCCTAAGATCAGTTGTGATAAAGGGATAGACATACTATATCATATGATCTTCTATGACTAGGTATATATATATATATATATTTCATTGTAATTCAAGCCTTAGATTTGTGTACTCTCATTCCAAGAGAGGAAAGGACATGCTGGGTATTCCACATGTTTCCCTGATTAGATTATGATGTCTCAATGAGTCTATTATCCAACTATAGGTGGAGAAGACTCGATTGGTAGTTCATCTACCCACCATGATCATCCCCATGTCTTTGGATGGATTTACATTCACAGTCCTGGCCCATTTGAGACACACTCTATCACTATACCTTATTTATCTTCTATATTTCTCATCTAATAGTATCACTTACTACTCCACAATCAGCTTTTGTGGTATCCCTCTAGGTATGTATATACTCCCCTTGCATCAAGTTTTCCCATATGTGTCTTGTCTTATGCAAATCATGGAAAGGTAGACAACTTCATACTTTTCTATTTTGTTTGGGTTGGGGAATATTTTTTGTGGAGCATGTATTTTTTCCAGTTTTCTTCTATGTTTACATGATTGTACTTTTGTACTCTATGGAGGTTCATGTGTGATTTTTTTACTTAATATCTGTGTTGTGTGTTATTCTGATTCCCTTTGTATTTTTTAAATGATATGCTTGTATGTGTGTGTGAAGGTACATAGGAAAATACCTCGAAATGTTAGCTATATCATTGGTAATTTACTCCACCCCTTGTCTATAAAGGCAGGATTGGGGTAGTTGTGACACGATACATGGCTTGGGTTGGGTTTTGAATGATTGGTACCAAATTAATTTCATTCTCTGGGAAGTTTTTTGGAATACTCCCAATAAGAGGATTTGATGGGTTTCTAGAAATTGTGTCAAAGTGTCGTCAGTTTGGTTCTCAAGTCAAGGAATCAGGTGATGTCGTGTTAGACGATGTATCCATTCTTCATGACCCTAACAACCTTCATGTCGACACAACAGGTTGAGACATGTGTTACATGTATCAATGGACTATTAATAAAAAATATTCAGTCATTGATTATCCTTCATGATTAAACACCAAATTTTTATTGATAAAAATATTGTCTCATTGGACCATGGTTTACATAGATAAATCATTTTACACCTCCATGATTATATTCATTTAGAATACAAGTTTCAATTGGGATGATGATTCTATCAGAAACTAAGACTTATTTCATATTACATCCCCTGATCTGTTTATTCAAGTTGTAAAGGAAGTTGAAAATCTTCCTATAATATAGAAGATTGTTCCAATAGAGCATGTTGAGAATGAATTTAGGCTTATCACACTTTGTGATATCCATTTTCAGAAAGCGTATAGGTTTGATCGTTAACCAAATAATTAGGAAAACGTTTTTTTTTAGAGTTGGTGGTCCATCTATTCTGGCTTGCTTAGAGACTGATAGCTTATGTGGAAGCAGTGGAAGATAGTTGTTTTCAAGAAGATGTTTGGAATTGGTGGAATATCGTCATGTAGATACATGATGAGTACAAACTCTCATGGACAATCTCTCAGTATAATTTCTTAGAGGATTATTACCCATCCTATATACACTCAACCCAGATATTGGAGATTCTACAGAAATGACCTAGAGGCACAATAGTGTATGATTATGTAGAAATTTTCATAGACCATATGTGGTACCCTCTTTACATTATCATGGATTAAAATTTTTGTAATGAGTTGTTCAACATGGAATACATAGAGAGATCCATAATAATGTGGTTCCCTTATACATCTCCAACTTTTATGCGGTATTGGAGTGGGAACATTTGATAGGGAAATTTATTTTATAGAGTCACTATATAGATGGACCTATAAGTGGGTTCCACTGAGAAGAGTTGTCTACTGCATCAAGAAGACACCAAGCATGAGGGTCTCATCCTAAGAGATCCACTTGTGATCATATTAAGGAACAATGTCATAGGAAGATCAGAGGAACATGGAATCTAATAGAGGTATGTTGATTCAATTACTATGGGAGATGACAATTAGAATGAAACTTATCAACCTAACAAGATGAGAAACACATATATATAATTGATTTACTGCCATGATAGAGGTAGAACTAGCATTAGGGATCTCTTATAGGAGGACTATGTGGATCCCTTGGAGGTAGATATATAATATGAGCCTGATATTATATAGGTTATCTACTTCACTATGTGATCCTTCGACCAACTACTATAGAATTCCCATGTCTTGCTTAGGGAGGTGGCAACCATGGTCGTGGAAAGTTACATGCTTTGGAGGGTTATGATCCTGTAATGAACAAGATGATAAGTTGTATGACCAATGTGTTTTATACTTATGATTTAGTAATATTATAAAATGTTCCATGTCATCACATTATCTCTATAATATTATTCCAATAATTGGAGCTCCCTATTATGGTTATAGCCCAATAGCTTCATCAAGAGTTTAATTCATTGAATGCTTCATTATATATTCTATCACTCGTATGTGTGAGCTATTTCTTGGTGGAGATAGGTTTACATGGGACCTATTGGTTGTCATTATGTTAACCCATGAAATAATTTTTAGTATTTATTGGTTTTCCATGGTCTAATCCCAGATCAACTTTCACCACAGACAAGTTAGATGCTAACATGCTAATGGGATGGGATTCTCTTTTTCAAGTGAATGGGCTCTCATGGAAAGGTAAGTGGATTCTAGGATCATGAGAATGTAACACATCACCGATTAATTAGTGAATATATCGCTTTGTATATCAGGGTCATCATACATCTTAGATCCTATAGTTTTGTAGGAATATATGGACATATTTTATGAGGAAGATCGTGGACTACCTCCAATGTGGGATATGGAGTTTTTCATTTAATTCATCACTAAGACCACTATGATATCATCTATGGATTATTATATGTCTCGTACCATGTTCTGAGATCCAATATTATATTTTTAAGACCATTGAAATAAGAATTATATCAGACTATGTGTGTCCCCTTGGGCATCACTAGTGATTTTTAAAAAAGAAGGAGGGAAAGAATTTGCAGCATTGCAAGGATTATCATCACCTAAACCCATACATAGAATAAGAAAATGCAAATTTCCAATTGCTGATGACCTTATTAAAATGTTCTATGGCTTGATATAGTTCCCTATGATCAATATCAGGTCCGACTACCACCAGTCTAGGGTTCAAAAGATAACATTCCAATATTTGTATCCTGACATCTCGATGGACACTATAAATTTATAATGATTCTATTTGGTGTAAAAAATTACCTGACCATGTATATGAACTTTATTATATAGATATTTTATCCACACATGTACTTCATTTTTATTCTCATCAATGATGACATACTCGTATACTCTGTATCATAGGATTAGAATGCATAGAATTTATGGATGGTAGTAGAAATAATTTTAATGAACAATCAATATGAATATTACTAAAAGTTGAAGTTTTATATTCATGAAATTCAATTTCTTGGGAACATAATTTCTGAATATAGTTTATACATGGATCATGTCGTGATTGATGAAGTCATTTCTTTGTATCCACCTAAGAGGATGTCAGGGGTGCATAGATTTCATGGACTATTGGGGCACATTAGGAGGTCTGTGGAAGAATTACCTAGAATCAAAGATCATTTAACCTCCACGAAATATAAATTGAATTCATTTACTCATTTTGAGTCGTTCTAGAGGTACAATGAGTAGTTGAGGTTGAAGTTTATAAGTGTTCCAATGTTGAGACTACTAGAGGAATTTGTGGTGTTCTAAGAATTTTTTTGATGCATCATGAGTTGGGCTCAGATGTGTGTTATTAGAGTGACATGTAGTTAATGTGTACATGTCAAAGTAGTTGAGAACTCGGTAGTAGATCATTGAGACTCACTACATAGAGTATGAATCCATAGTGTTTTCCTAGAGGATGTGAAGAAACTACCTTCTAGGGGAGCTCTATGTGGTATACTAAAACCCCTAGAGTATCTAGCACATCTTCCTAAATAATGAACCAATCTTGAAATATCGATAATGGTCAGTATTCATGTAGGAGTATGATTCAAGAAAGTCTAAAAACTATACAAGGTAAACCTTATTTTAGATTACCTTAGCATGAAGTCTCGGGCATTTTTCATGCATGTGTATTAAGAGTTATTGGAATCCATACAGCTGAACATTGCGGATTAGGAGGATATAGATTTTAGGCAGTTGATGGGGTTGAATCCTTTACTCTTTGAGAATGTGAGAGTGTCGCAGTAGTGGGCCATTGACATATATGTTGAACATGCTCAGATGTCAATATGAGGATCACTAGATGGATATTCTAAATGACATAATCGCATCATCTTGTTCAAGGGAAACGTAATGGTCCCAATCACATTGTGGTAGTTGCTAATGTGGTGGTTATAAAATTCCCTAGATATACATTCCTGTGTAGGGAATATGTACAGAACCTTTCTGTGGATGTTTCGGTGGCCCGACATGAGATGAAGCTCAGTTGAGTTTGTCTCTCCATTAATCACCTAATAGCAGTTTAAGGATGCGCACCATCATCCAATTTTTTTTCGCATAATGAAATTCTAGAGTTTATTTGGGAAAATGTATCTATATAGTTTGTCTAAGAGATTTCATTGATGGGGAATACCTGTGACACCATCCAGGAGATAGCTGAACAAATCATGAGGTTGGCACACATCATTTATGGGAGAATATTTTGGTGGAGAATTTCAGATATCTATATTTAAGGGATAACATTCTCCTTCAGGGGATTTCCTCAACAATTTTCTCTGATCATGACACTCAGTTTAAACCATTATTTTTTGGAGGCCTATATGTGTAATTCAAGACCCAATGGAGGATGAGTATATCCTTTCATTTGTAGAACAATGGGAAAGATCGATCACACTATCCATGGGTTGGAGGATATGTTAAGATCAGGGTTTGTGGACATCAACTAGATCTAGTTGGATAACCTGACTAGGGTAGAAAATTGTGTAAAACAACATATAACATTCTTCCATCATAATGGATCTATTTTATTCCCTATAAGGGAGACCCTTAATGTGACCGTTGTTCTGGTTAATGATTGGTGATACATCTATTTTGAAACATGATATTGTTCAAGTGCGAATAGAGGAGGATCAAGTCCTATTTGAGTAGATGAGGATGTCCCAGGGTAGAAAATTATCATTTATGGTCTCCATTATAGTCCCTTGGAGTCCGATTACTAAGACAGTGGTTTCATTAGTTTCTCCATTGAAAAGGATTGTGGATGTTTGACCAGGGAGGACAGCTATCAATGATGATTAACGGGCAATTTGTGATCATGAAGATTCTTGCAAAGGATTCTTACCATCTCGACCAACACCTAAAACTGATGTGGTTGTGTGAAATCTTCCACATGTTACACATAAGGTGATTCATGCATGACCCCAAATACATTGTAAACTAGGTTGAGGAAGACATCAAGGATGGTAACACCATTTTGGAGAAACCAATGGTGATTGAGGATCAATAAGAGAGTACCCAACGTAGATGGATTGTATCTATGGTTCACATGTCCTAGAAGCATGAAAAGATGTAGGATAGTTCATGGTAGAGGGGGATCCAAGAATGTGATCAATATCCCGATTTTTTTTTCATATTTTTTTAGAGAAAAAAATATGTAATGTGGAAATAATGTAGATAAAAAAACATACCTAGTAAGAATTTTAAATACTTCTTTATATATTTATATTTTTTTCACTAACATTACGTGCTATCTTGATGCCCGTTGTTCCTAGAATGAATTTTATAAAAATAGATTATATATTTTATCTTTACACAGGAAAATTCATAAATAAAACGGGAAAACTATTAAGAGAATGATCTTATTAGAAATCTGAGACCACTGTTCTGTATGGATGGAGATTATTACCCAAGGTATAACATAAAATGAGTCAATTTGAGGAATTATGACTCATTAGTTGATTGAAATACATTAAGTGGATTATTTGATTATTAAATTAAAAATTTATCTATATTTTTTGAAATGTATAATCACATAATAATACTTCTAGGATGATTTCTATGGGGTTAGACTCATAAACCCTAGTATAATTTGATAGATATCTCTTCCTCTTCTGTTGGAATATCATGTTAGACAATGATAATGCTATGTATCAGAACCTATTAGGAAGCATTGAATGTAATGAATCCTGTCAAATCATTGGTACAAATGTTCTACATTAAATATTGATCTATAAACTGAGAAGGAATCAACTATTTATGCACTTTTATTTAATACTTGGGAATTCCTATTTTTGTTCCTAGATCTACACCAATATTTCAACAATTTGATGCACATGTGTACAACAATTAAATTGATTCCATTATTTTCTATCCCTGGGATCTATATTTATGATCAATTGGCCAAGATTTCTTGGTAACAATAATTTATCCATTTATCTTATTCATTACTTCTGTATTTATTTATTTTCATCATGGATTGGACCCTATGTTCTCAGTTTGACAGTTACGGTGTGGTACCATGCTCTATCAGACCCACCGAATTCATAGAGGCTTCATGAAAAAGGAGAAGATTGATGTTTCGAACGATATATATAGTTTTTTCAGTGAAGAATGAATGTTTCATAGATTTGAGATCAAATATTAAACTTAACAATATGTACAGTGTATGAAATGAATGATTAAACCCACAAGTTGAATGAAACCCATTTTCCGATCAGCGATAGTCAAAATCTCGAATATGCAGTTGGATCTATGTGTTCAAAATAGTTAAAGGTAGGATCTATGGCGAATCATGTAGATTCATGTTCATATTATGAATATGTGTTTCATGTAAAAGAACTGACTACCAACTGTTTTCAAGGATGAACACATAATGTGTATCACCCTCAGCGGCGTCATCTAGGGTTTCAACAAAGTTATTTAAGACATGACATGTAACACTTATACACATAGTGCATCACATCCCCAATTATATAATAATGTGATAGATTACATGGGTAGGAATCCATGTTTATGTACATGGTTGGGTACATGGTTTTTTACTCTTATATACGGACACATGGTTTGGAATTGAGACATAAAGAGAAGGATACAACCTAGTATTGGATAACCTATAAAAATTGTGTAGTCCACCTAGACAGCATGTCATGCTACATAGTATTTATATATGTGTTGACTATGGACAAAGCCTTGTGGTAGAGTAGGGCGATATGTCCTGTGGTCACCTCACATGTTGTGTACCCCTTTATTACTTTTAAGAAAACATTTGGGCTCTATATCTCATTCATTTGAAATTCGATTTTTTTCCAATGAATAACCTATCATTATTGATTTTTCATTTATTATTTGATATTTCAAATAGTTTAGTCTTAAATGAAATGATGTTAAATTTAATGTGTACTATTATTTAATTAGTGATGCTATCCAAAAATAGTGATCTTATATGATTATTCGAGAACATCCAATTGTGCTCTTTTTATGGGGAAGGGCATGGGTCCCTAATGGCTTGGAATGGAATCCTAAAACTAAGATTACCATGGATATCTGGCCTTAAGAGTGGAACTTTCATCCAGTAACATGACATGTGTCCTCATAGATAGGAGTGTAACCCTCCTACAGGACTGGGTATCAAACCTCAACCATCTGATTGGCACCTTCTTAAGGGGCAGTGCATGGGTCCAAGATGGCATAGATTGAAACCCTCCTGTCGAGCTAGTCACGGGTTATCAAATTTTTATGTGGCACCATCCTATTGTAATATTTGGTTCCCTAGACCCTACTATGTAGTAAATTTGATTACTATATAATGTATATGGTTAGATATACTTTACATAATTTTTCCATTATAGAGTATAATTTTTTCCATTCAGAATTAAATGGTAATGTCAATATATTTAATGTCATATCAACTTGTTAAAGAAGATCCCATTCTATAATGAGAACCTCTATATACCATGAAATTAAACTCAAACAAGGCTTCTATGGTCTACATGCATCGTACTAATAATACAAAGTATATTTTTTATTATAAAATGTTGGGGGATCATATACATTGTGACATGATCTCATGATGTTCACACATAGTGATATCATGTATTGAGATCATGAGGAAATACCCTCTAATAAGTACACCACATGTTTTATGTATCATTGGTTGTTTCTATCAACATACATGTGTAATGGTCTTTTGACATGAGAGAGTCACAAATGTGTACCATTTGATCGTGTACTATAGTTGAAGGTAACCAACCATGATAATTAAATCATGTTTTGTTAGGTTGTGTAGGGTTTATAATTATGGGTAAGGCATTGTTTTAATAGTCACAAAAGATTTTTTCACTTTCAGGATAAATAATATATCATATGATTGATCGATTAGAATATTGGTACCTTTATAAGGCCATGACCATGGCAGTCTAGGGTAATTTTTTCTCGTTATATCAATAAATAAAAATTAAAAAAATTACGTTGAGATGGTTTTGCTTCTTATATTATGAGATATTATAGGAAAAGATATTATATTACATAGAGCATTTTTGTAGGTTGGTATTAACTATTGTGGGTTATCTCTATTGGGGTCATGATGGGATTTTAGATACCATTCTTAGTCTGCGAATAGTATTCACTGCTTTGGAGATAAGGGCCTAAAGGGTCACACATAATAGAGTGTTCAATTATTTTTGTTATTTAGTTGAATATGGTTTCTGGACATGGTGGGACCCACCACAGGGGTGTGGGTTTTATCCAAGGAGATACGATCAGAAAAGTAATGAATAATTTCATATTATTCATGTTATGAATTATTGGAATTAAATATATTAAATATATTTTCATGTTTAATATAAATAAATGATAATATTAATTGAGTGAATATTAGATTAAAATATTCATGGTTCATTTAATAGTTGTGGGAAACACGATCCAAGTTAATGGATCGATTATAATCACGTAACATGATTATAATTTAACATTAATGTGATACAAATATTTAATTATATTTATGACTTATTTTATTAGTCAAAATATTATTTATCTAATGTGTAAATTATTTGGGGGCTATGAGGAATTTCTAGGTAATTCTATCTCCCACAATAAATTGATGATAAGAGGGATATGATAATAACTATTCATAGCCTTTCACTCTTTAATCCTATATTCATTATTCTAGAAAGGGTGGTTATGGATCTACCTTCTCTGATTGATCCCTCTATTAGGCATTATAATCCAGGAGATGTTGTGATCATCGGAGAGTTGAAGGCATCATCAGATCTCTACACTAACACCCATATTTTGATGATCGACTCTCCTGTTGATTCCTGAAGCGCATGTAGAAGATCGAGAGAAATTTGGCATTGTATTATTTGACCACCAATCAACATCATTGACCATAATTCATTTGTTGATTCAAATATAATCTAGTTATTTTGTGGGTTTAATTTTGTTTATTAGAACTCTTAACATGTGATCTTCAACTTAAACCGGGATGTGATTTTCCGACATCAAGGAGTTCATGTCAATCATCAATGAATAATTCAAAAATCTCATCATTGGGGATTTATATGTGTCTTAGGTACTTAAATTGTTATTATATAGATAGATGATGATTTTAATCCAAGAAACATATAAATGTGCATTAAATATTATAGAGAACATTGTTATGATCCCAACTCTAGAGAATGATCTTCAATCCTATCAAGGATGGCCATGTTATTGTCATATAATTTTTTTATAAAGATTTAAATTTAACTAACATTTACTTATTTTTGAATAATATTCAAAAAAATATATTTTTTCCCTAAATTAGTGACTGGTAATGGGTTTTTATAAAACCATGTATTTAGACCTATGTCTAGTGGCAGTAGTATGTTTTTCCGATCGAATCCAAAAATAAATGATATTTTTGAATGAAAAAAAGTATTTGAATTTATACAAACCTAAATGTAATGTCTTTATATTTTTCATAATTTAAAAAACTTATAAGGAATGGACTGTTATGAAATTACTCGATTGAAGGTGAAGCGAAGAGAAAGTGAATGGCGACGTCGATTTCTCGCGATGATGATAGCAAAGTAAAACGAATCAATCACAATAGAAAAATAAATAAAGAACACAAGTATATGGCCTCAAAAAATCATACTCATCTCCATTATTATTCAATAATATATATTGATTACAAAAGGGTTGATCCAATAGACAAAATTAATTTCAATCTAATAGTGGGAATACAAAAGGGTTGGCCATATGAATATACCTGATGGATAATGAATAGACCTCATTCATTATTATTTATGACATTCACACAATTAATGATAATTTATAACACTCTCCCTTGGATGTCACAATCCCATGGAACATAATATAAATCATCACCTAAAAACCCGTATGAGAAAAAAAGTGAAGCCAAATTAAAATGATTCAATGCTATACTACCTCATTAACATCCTTATTTGAAAACCCAGTGGAAAAAATTGATTAATAGAAAACTAGTATGGTGTTACCAACTCCCCCTCATAAAATGACATAAGTCTTTTTAGTCTTCACATTAAAATTTTATATATAAATTTATCATATGTTGATGTTGGCAATGCCTTTGTGAACAAAGTTTTGAGATTATCACAATACCTTATTTGTTGGACATTAATCTCACCATTATTTTGAAGGTCATGGGTGATATAGAATTTTGGTGAGATATGCATTGTTCTATCAGCTTTAAAAAAGCACCTTTCAACTGTGCTATAAAAATAGTAATATCATCATATAATATGGTGGGAATTTTATTATTCATATATAATCAACAAAAATTATGAATACAATTAATCATTGATCTTAATCAAATGCATTCACAACTTGCATCATGAATAGAAACCAAATAAGCATGGTTGGAATAAATTGCAATAATGGTTTTTTTTCAACGCTAAGAAATTGCAGTTCCACCATACGTAAGCACATATCCAGTTTGAGATATTGCTTTATAAGGAGAAGACATGTATCCGTCATCATCATAACCAACCAACTTTGGTTTTGAGGATTTGGAATAAATTAACCCATGATATTTTGACCCTTGATGGTATCTTATTACATTTTTGATAGCTTTCCAATGTCTATGTGTTAAAGAATAACTATACCTTGCATATTAATTTACAGAAAATGATATATCAGATCTTTTATTATTTGTAAAGTATATCATTTCTCATATAGCACTCAAATAATGTACTTTAGGACTAACTAGTTCTTCATCATCCATTAATGGTTTAAAAGGATCAATATCAAAAACAATAGATCTAACAACCATTGGTGTACTCAATGGATGCGATTCATTCATGTTTAATATCTTTAAGTCTTTAAAAGTATAACATGATTGATGAACAAGAATATCATCCTTAGGATCCTCAATTTTTAATCCATGGGAGAATGTTGTATTTCCATAGTAATTTCATAGCAAATTCAATCTTCAAATATTCCACTGCCTTTGAAAGTTCATCATTATTCCCAATCATATATAAATCATCAACATATACTGAAATGATCCCAAATTCAGATTCAATATTCTTAATGAAGGAACATGGAAAAATTGGTTCATTTTTATAACCTTACATTGTCAATTATTAACTCAGACGGTTACGCCCTGACTAGTTTAATCCATATAATGATTTATTCAGCTTAACTGAATAATGATCATGAGATCCAAGATATTTTTATTGCAATTTGAATCCTTCGGGGATTTTCATGTAAACATAATTATCAATATCACCATAAAGATATACGGTCACTATATCCATCAGGAATAATTCAACATGTTTATGTACAACAAACCTCATGACGTTTTGAAAGGTTATTGCATCCATTATAGGAGAGTATGTTTCATCATAGTCAATCTCGAGGTTCTGTGAGAATCCTTGAGCAACCAGTCATGATTTATATCACATAACATCATTATTTTCATTTCTTTTTCTCATAAATACATATTTGTATCAAACACGCTTAATCCCTTCAGGGGTTTTCACGATCGACCCAAAAACCTCACATTTTGTAAGAGATTCTAGCTCAGATTCAATTACAACTTTCTATTGATCCCAATCTTGCCTTTTGTGACATTCATCAAACATTTCATGTTCTTGAACCTCAACCATAATTTCAAGGGATACATTGTATGAAAATGTGTCGTCAACAATGGCCTCCACGTAGTTCCAATATATTCTAGTGTTGGTGAAATTTATTGAAATTTCCTCTTGATCATGTTCATGTAATTCTGGTACATTTACATCATCTTAAAACACATTCAAATATTTAACCAACATAGGTTGTTTTCCCATTAATTTATATGAATTTTTATATTTTAAACTATGTGGTCTCCCATGCTTCAAGTGTGGGTTGGATGCATGGTTGGTTATACCCTCATATTTTATTTTTCAGACATCGATACTTACTAATGCATTCACAGTAGGTATATATGATTTTGTAACACGTTTGAATCATTGAATGCATTAGGAAATTTATTTGCTAAAATTTTCAAATTAATGATCTTTAGAACATCAATGTTACTCATATTTTTATGAGGATCAAGATGTATTAATGATGTTTCTTTCCATGATATTTCTTTTGATGTCGACTGACTTTCCCCTATGAGTGTTGGAAATAACTTTTCATCAAAATGAAAATGAGAAAATCTTGATGTAGATACATATCCTATTATAATCTCAAGATATTTAATGATCTAAGGAGATTACAAACCAACATATATCCCCAATCACCTTTGGGGTCCAATTTTTGTTCATTGTGGGGGTGCTACAGGCACATATACAGCACATCCAAATATCCTTAAGTGTGTAATATTTTGTTCATTACCACAAATAAAATTGAAAGGACAATAATAATGATAGCTTGATGGCCTTATTTGAAGCAGTGTTGCTGCATGAAAAATTTTATATCCCCATGATAAAATGTTAAATTTTTATTTCATAAGTAATAGTCATGTGATAAGTTGTAATCTCTTTATAAATGATTCAACAAGCCCATTTTGTGTATGAACATGAGCTATATGATGTTCAACACTTATTCCCAATGACATGGAACAATTATTAAAATAATGTGATTAATATTCACCATCATTATCAACCATAATATTCCTGATTGAATAATCAGGGAATAGTTCCCTGAACCTTATTATTCAGGCATGTAATTTCGCAAATTACTGGTTGAGAGTGGACAATAAACACACATGGGACCATCGAGTTGACGCATCAATAATGATCATGAAATATCTGAATGGTATACATGGTGGATGAATTGGTCAACATATATCACCATGAATTTGGTCCATGAACATCTTTGATTTGGACCCGATCTTTGATGGTGATGGTCTTATGATTAATTTTCCTAGATAATAAGTAGCACATGAGAAATCATGGGGTGTAAGAACCCTTTTGTCATCCAATGGAAGACCATGAGTACATTTTATTATTTTCCACATCCTCATTGATCCAGGATGACCAAAATGGTCATGTTAGTCAATAAATGTTCTATACTTTGTAAACATCGGGTATACCATGTTTGATTCAATATTACAAATATTGACAAAGTACAATCCAGACAGATGTATCAAAACCTTATCTTGAATCAATTAGTCAACATTTTTTAATGATAGTTGTGTAGAGTTATTTGGAACCTCCTTCATCAATTGTCTCGATGTGATATCGATTATTAAAATATCTTTAATGCTTATCATATTTTGTCGAGACATGGGAGAAAACTAATCATTGTTTATCATAATCTGGGTACCAACAGGTAGGCATATTTTTTCTCATTCAGAGCCTTTGATTGATTGCACACTACCGGTTAATGTAAACACATGATAATTACCCATTTTAATTGTGATAAAATACTTCTCATGTTTAAGGATTGTGTGTGTAATTGCGCAATCGTTGACACACATATCATCATCATGGAAATTATTCCCAATAGACTGATTTATATCATCCATTTATTGTAATGAAAGTAAACATGCATATAAGGAATAAAATAATAGAAACCAAAATCAAACAAGCAATATTCAAAATATTATGAAACCAAAAAAATCATTATTCATTTCAACCACAAGAATACCGAAACCAAAAATCAATCATGTATTCATTCATTAGTATTCATGCTTGATTAATATTCTCATCACCTTTAGGGTGTTAAAAATAGTTGGAAATATAAATGTTAGTAATATTATCATCGTATTTCAAACCCTGGTATGAAAAATTCGCATCAGCATTCGTTTAATTTCCATTGATAGATTGTTGATATTGATTAACAAAATGCTTTGGGGTATGACATGTATGTGACCAATTCCCCTTTATGCCACATCAAAAGTAGTTAATTTTCTCGCCATTCAAATTCATAATTTTTGGTGGTTCGTCATTGGACCACTTCTAGTGGTTCCCCTACCAATTCACATTTGGCTTATAACCACCTCAAGCAAATGACCTTCCTTGGCCCCAATTGCATCGATTCTTCCAACGACATTGATTAAAAGCAGTCGCATTCGCTTTAGGGAATGGAACCTCACTAGTAGGTTAGGATTCATGATTTCTCATTAATATTTCATTATTGTGATCAACAACAATAAGGCAAGAACGTAATTGATAATATTTTGTATAAACTTTCTGGCCATATTGTTTTTGTATAATTACATTTGAGGCATCGAAATAAGAATATTTTCCTTCCAACATATCAGTATCAGTGATAGTATATCCATATAATTTTATTTTTGATGTTATTTTAAACAATGTGGAGTTGTACTCACTTACCAATTTATATTCTCGGAATCACAAAAGGCTCCACTCAAACCATTCACTTGGTAGTATTACACGTAGAATGTGATCATATCTCTCCATAAAATTCTACCACAACACCAAATTATCCTTCACTGTGAGGTACTCAATTTCAAATACTCTTGGAGGTGATGGGGGAGGAAAATTAGGGCACATGAATGGTCTTCTGTAGAAGTGTGATTAACAATATTAATTGCTTCCCCAAGGCCGTTTTCATCATGATTCATCTCTGCATCCAAAATCAATGACAATTTGTTCTTCCTAGAAATGTCAAGAGGGAGAAAGCCATGATTCGCTATATTATCCACAAATAATACATATTAACATTATGACTAAACCTTTAACATTGCAGAGTGGTTGTACTGATAACGTGTTGTGAAATTCATCCATTGAAGTTAAAGCGAAGAGAATGTGTATGAAACTGTCGATTGCTCAAGATGATCATGGTAGAGTAAAATGTATCAATCAAAATAAAACAGGAAAGAACGAACCCAAGTATATGGATGATAAAAATCACACACATTTCCATTATCACGCCACTATGTTTATTGATTACAAAAGGTTTTATCCAATGGAAAAAATTAATATCTATTTAACGGTGGGAATACAAAACGATTTTCCATATAAAGAGACTTGATGTGTAATGAATATACATCATTCATTTTGATTTATGACATCCAAATATTTAATGATAATTCATAACATGGAGGACTAAACATTGGAGGGTGATATAAAAAGGTGTGGAGTGGCCCTTTTGGCCAATCGGCCTAATTGTTTTTTATTAAAAAAAAGACAAACATGGTGAAGGGACCCCTAATACTCTTTCTCAAGTGGAAATATCAGCCACATATCCCTCTTCGTGTGAGGTATCCTCCTTGAACCGATGGTAGTAGCTCCATTGTCTTACCGTCCCACCTATCACAAGAACCCATATGCAGATCCTTCCCCTAAAAATATCCACATCAAAAGCACCTCACCCTGGAAGACCCTCACTGACTAGACTTCCCACACCACAAGTTTCTAGTGCACCTCCATCCAATGATACCCTACAGTGAAACATAATTTCACTAGGGAAATACGGTTCATCCTTTTACATGAATCAATAAGATCCTTCTCTACTAATCATCAAGTGGTTCCCCACCTCTTGAACGAACTACCGCCTCATTATCCAGCCAAACCAAGAACCACGACCTCCATCTTATTGCATTCTCTACAATCCAACAACAGTTCAAAGCCACTAGCCCTGGATTTGGTGAGCATAAGTGACCATGCCACCCTCTATCATTCTGACACAAACCACCACCTGAATCACTGTCACACTAGCTTCTAAGATCCACAAGGAGAAACCCGTAGTCGATACCACGTGGTACGTCCATCCAGTGTGGTGAACCCTACATATAGCTGGATCTAGTTGTCGCCCATCCGGCTCAGCCTCATGTAGATTCAACTTTCCCTTCCTATACTAACAACCACCTAGTACTGGTATAGGATATGTAACCTTTGTCTAATATGTTGTACTCTGAAACACGCCCCAGTTGGTCAACCCAGCCCAGAACAGGTTTGGGCGGGACTGGCTTGCCCAAAATGACACTACAGAGGGTCAGCACAACCTGGAATGTTTTGTTGTGGGTTTGGCCCAACCCACATAGGCCATGTTCAGGGTTTTTGATCCTGGATAATTAAAATACTCAAAAATTATTTATATAAATTACCTTAATATTGGTTCCGTTAATAAATATGAATTTTATATTTAAAAATATCATTATTTCTACATGTTAAAATTATTTTAATTTTAATGTACACATAAATTAATTGATTACATCATTTTTTAGTTTAATATTAAATTAATTTATTGGACATAACTGCACTATTTATTGAATTAAAATAAGAAGGAAATATTTGGTCAATAAATATTACCTATCTAAATAATTAATGTGCATTTAAATTTTATTTATACACATGATTTTAAATTTTCATGTTTGAAACTTATTTGGATGATTATGAGCATATTGAATGACCAATGTGTGTCTGGTGGATGTTCTATTTATTTAATTAAATAATGGAATTTTTTAATAGGTAGTTAAATAAAAGGTGATCTGTGTATTGTTTCAGTATCATTATATTTATGAGGGTCAATGTTTCCATTTTTTTTATATTGCCCAATTCCCCTTGTCGATGAGTGAGTAATCTTGTTGAATGAAGAGACGACCAGTAATGCACTTAGTTCCATGTTATGATGATGCACTAGATATGAGTTTGAATCTTTGATGGGTATAATACCTCTCTACTTGATCATAATTTTCACAATATTAGCAAAATATGTTTGTTCTTATTCCAACTATAACCGGGATACATTGGATGCCTCAAAATGGCTCTAATACCCTCCTCCGAATATTAACCACCTACTGACATGGTAGTTCATTATGACAAACTATTCATAAAGCATCATCACATAATTTAGTGATTCACTATTAGGAAAATGGATAAAGAACCTCATATACGTACATATGGATTCACTAATGAGACCTCACTCCCCACATTACATCAATGAGACTCCCTTTAATTTTTTAATGAGTGAATTAACCAATGAGTTATTTTTTCAAGGTAACCGGGCTTGTATCGGTATTTGGAATAGATTCACAAAAATATCTTAAATGTATAAGACAGTCCCAAAGTATGAAACTATTCCCTCAAAAAGGGTATGATGAGCCCAAACTATCATCTTTTTGACAAATGTGAGTCCCCAAGTGACATTGAGCATGAAAATATAGAGGAAAAAATCTTTTGGAAAGATTATATGTACCCTGTTACAAATGGGGAAGCCAATGGGTGTGTTTGGGAAAAGTGAAAATCGTATCCCAATGATCAAAACCTATTTCATGAATCAAATTAATAATTAAATAAAAATAGAAAACCCAACATGACTCTATTCAATAATTGAACTATTGGTTTTTAATAATAAAGGGCACTTTATTGAAACCCCGATACAAACAAAGCATTAAGATTAATATAATCTCATAAATTATCCTCTATAACTAGGGTTCTCATGAAATATATCCATCCCTATTTTCAGAAGAATGATCAAGTCCAATTTTTGAATCCATGAATATTAATACAATTTAGATAACCATTAATAAAGTATTGAGCACATTATGCCTAAAATATTGAATTAAATGGAATCCTTGTTCCTTGTGGTATACATGACTGCAGATATTCAAAACATCCCGATTTTGTACAATATCTTCCTCAACCAAAATTCTTTTGGGTAAATCATCATTTAGTACAACACCCAAAAAATTACATCACATTATTGAAAAATCTAATGATAGGTGGAAAGTATGATTGTCTAGGATTTCCACTGACATGGTTAAATCCCAAACATGGAATCTTGTTATGATTTTCTCCAATAACAACAACTGGTGAGTCCGCATCGCTCGGGAATGGCAATTTCTAAGACATTATCCCATTTTTCTATGACCAACAACTTTCTATGCTTATCATGTGGCATAGAAATTTCCACCTTCCAAATCAAATGATGGTACACTAAGAGGATGAATACAACTCCCTTTATTTTTGGGTACCATTGGGGAGGGCACATATCAACTGATGTCCCCAAGACAATCCCTTTGTTACCCATCAGTCACTTAATGTGGCTAACATTTGATGCAAAAATCCCTCTAATTACCATGTGTAGTCTACAAGGAAGAGTCAATTTAGGTGGAAAATATTCTATATTCAAAAGAGGTATCAAATTCCCCCTTGTTCCTGTGATGACTAATAGTATACTCGGGGAGGAACAAGAAAGAAGGCTCAAATCCCTCAACATTTATAACATGGTAGTGGGTATAACCCAAAGCATGCATGATGGAAGCTCATATTTCTACACCCTTGCACAAATCCCATAATAATATTTAGGTAGAAAAAGGAGAATATACATGGAAACATATAACCACATCAATTTAAGGCATCATAATTATTTCATTGCGATATAAATGGACTAGGCCCTTATCCCTACACAAGCATAGAAAAATTTCTAATATATTTAAGAAACAACAAAATTAATCTGACAATATATTCTAGCACTATTTTAGATGAATGGAAAAGTGAATACTCCTATCCCTACTTCTAGGATAGCTCTACCCTCCGGTCACCACGTACATGTTGTTGTAACAGAGAATGCACACTCTTTCTTTTACCTGGGATGATTATTGCTAGATTCGGATAAAGGGTGAGGAATCAAAAAGAGATCATGTTCTCGCACCACCCAAAGATCACCATGTGATAGTGGAACATACCTTTGTACATAATCCCATTCTTATTGATGATGTTCAGATGCATGTTTCAAATGGCCGAGATTGGGATCATATCCCCATTATGGTCTGGTCTAGCCACATGAGAGGGTCACATGCCTCCTGAAAGGATATTATTTCTATCCTAAAATTCCATCCTCACACTCCAAAATACCATGATATAGATCATGTTACCATTATTGATAGGAATAATAACGTTATAATGGCATAGAATTGGGGGTAGGCTCACATTCCTATTTCTGATTTTGCTCATCATATTCTTGATGATCATGGAAAGCATATCCATATTCATACTTCTACTAGAGAATGATCACTCCATCATCATTCTAAGGAAATAGAGGGGGAGTCACATATTCCGCCACTTATTATGAAGGTCTGTTGGTATATTTTGATGGGGAATTATATATAGACCATTATCATATTCCTGGTCCAATCGAGGACCATGAAGTGTGAGTGTCACCCACCTTAGAGAAAGAACCATATTCCTACCAAAGAATGACTAGTGGAATATTCCAAAGTCTTGGGATTGTGCTCATATTCCCATCATGATGAAGTGTCACCAAGTGAGAGTGGAAAATTTATCATGATAGGATAACATTCCAATCAACAATGAGAATGATCATAAAAATATTCTAAATGCTTCTCAGTAGAATTATCATGCACCTTCAACACCATGCGGTAACATACTAGTTCTATAAAACATCACACAATAGGCACATATACCTACACAATAAAAAAGTCAGGTTGGCCTATTCTAACACCGACATAGAACATGGACCATACTTCTTATATTCTCACTGTAAATGTCCTTGCAACTATTTGAGTTGGATTATTAGCACCACATGGTTCTGTTGACTCTACTATAAAAAATGTAGCAGACATTCATTACCCTGATTTTCCATCTCATGGTAGTGTGGGGATGGATTATAAGGACCTATCTCCTATCATGCACCATAGAAAACCACCCCATGGTGATATCTACCATTAGAAAGGAATTCCTCCCTTTGTCCAAACATCTCCAAATATAGAGGTGTTCAAAACACTAACATCATTATTTAGAGAGTTGGTTTAAATCATCATGGTTAACTCTATATGGTTCTCCATCAAGTTCTAGTAACACCCCACTACCATCAACATGAGGCCATAGGTTCCATATTCTATGGTCTAACTTGACGAAGACAAATACATTTGATTAGGAGGAGGAGTATATTTAAATATGTATAGAGTTATCCATAAATACCCTCCCCAAATTGTTCCGTCCCCTCAATGATTCTAGATATGTGATCACATATGAGAATGAAAATGAGTTCATGTCCTACCTACACCATAATATATGGGATTCTCATCAACGACTAAAGGTTAGACATCTCACTTATCCAGGATACTTGTAAATCCTTTAGAAACCCAATATACCAATTTTTAATCTAGAACAAGATGTTATTTCTATAGATCAAGATCTAACTAGAAAATCACATCAAACATATAAAACTTGATTTCCAAAATTTCATTATAAATCATAAAAAACTCTAAATACATCTCTTTTCATCTATACTTGGGGATGTGGACAGAATAGTGGATCATACTTTTCCACTCCCATTGAATGGTAATGCCCCTATGATGAGAGATCCTATAATGTAATATCATCCAAAATAATCATAGGACTATGTAATTATCCATCCAGTAGGTCACTATAATAGAATTCCCAAGCTTAAATGGTGCCCAGACACCTTGGATGAGGAGATAGGATAACCAAATATATTTCAAGATAGGACCCTCAATACAATATGTTGAAATTCCAAACATTGAAACCGATGTTGTGATCCCCCCAAAAGCTTCATGTATGGAAGGGTTATCACCATGAGCATCCACTACACCCATCACCTACATGATCATAGATGTGTCGCATCACGTGCACTATAGTATCGGCTGCCAAGGAAATTTTCTTGGAGTGGACTCGGCCCCCTGATCCAGGAGAATATCTACCACTACAAACACCCCTCAAATCATAAATTCATGTCAGTATTCAGGAAATTCGATTGGAAGCCACATGTGGACCCCATCCTACATGGTTGGGCTCGTTTATATCTTAATCACCATCTCGAGGTTCATCATCACCCAAGAGGAAATCAAAGACATCAAAGGTTATTATATTCACCCCTCCCCATTGGGCTAGGGTCATTTATATCTTAATTTTCATCCAGTGATTCATCAAGTCCTCAATTGGAGTCATTGGATCCTCAAAAACTACACCAATCCAAGGAAATAGTTTCTCAAAATGACCCCCATCACATAAGGATGGGGTCATCATCATATTCACCACCACCATAGAGGGAATCATTCTTCCCTAGTTATAGAGGATTCATTCAATTGTAATAATTCCACCCACTTCTCCAATCACTAGAATGTACCTGCTGTTTAGGGCAGATTCAACAAGCATTACTAAAAACTCTGATGGATTCACTATTCATATACCAGAATGGGAGGAATGTATGATGAATAAAATAAGACCCCACTAAGGCTGCAAGAAAAAAAGACCAAACATGTTCAATAGATATAGTAATGAACCTAAATCATACATTTTAGAATCAATCTTTTACGTCGCGATTAATGGAATAACATACATTGCTCAATATTACACTATAAAGGTTTTAACATTCATCATAAAAGATATTGATAAAGATTCATGCCTATAATTCCCTAAAAAAGAAAACGTGCCTTGGGAGGAGGGTTACATAGGTTCCTAAAATGTAGCTACATGTACTTGGAACCAAATATGGCTCCAACACATGTCACATTCGAATATCAGTTTGCCACATCCAAAATGTAATACTAAAAATTTGATGTGTGCAACCACATCCCAATAACCACCTTGTAGAATCGGGGATCCTTCCCCAGTGTAATGGTCACCACAATATGAGAGAAAAATACAATCTATCCTATAACCAAAATAAGATCTACTTAGGGGAAATATTCCCACTAGGCATCCTCATCAGCTAGAGAAAAATACTCATCCCTCCATGGCCAATCGACATGCAAGAGTGGTATTTTAGAATCATGTTATCTCCCATATAGACATCTAGTCCACATAAAGGATGAATTTAAAATGATCACGACTTCCCCCAGTTGTGGGAAAAACCACTCCCGTGTCGAGACAATAATTCAATCATTGGATGAATAAAAAAATTGCATGAGATATAAGTGGGGACTCCTATTTATTCCCTAATATCTCCCTGTGGATGGGAGTCTACTTATAAAATGATTCCTCTAATTTTATTAACATCCATGATCTCCTTTATACCCGAATGAAATCCATTGAAGGGTGACACATGTCTGTGAATCCTTAGAGAACTCTATATCCTAATTGTGAGGATGAAACTTTTACCCAACCCAATTTCATAAATCCCACCTTCTATACCATTCCCAATGAATGTTACTATGAAAAAAATATCACACACTTTGTATCCTGATTTGGGCTCATGATGGGCCCATAGTATCAAAATTATGAACAAAGATGATGTGTTTTGTTAAGACTCTAATTGCGCCAACCTTTGTTTGGTATAACATTCTACCATTAGGACCCATGTTAAGGTGGGTAGGCATTCACCATTAATTCCATTTTAAATTTAGTTTTACATTGAGGAATATAATTTATTGTATGTTATAAATAAAATAAAAAAATGATGAAATTAGAGGTCGTCTAACATTGTTGAAATGTTTAAGGATTTATCGTACTCGACTAGCATCCCCCTCTTGCAAGAGAATAAAATGCATCTATATAGTCAACATATCAAGGATGAGTTGATGATTATTTTAATTACAATGAAATATCTAGGTTGATTCTATGTGATTTCTAAAATCACCAAACATCTAGAAGAAACCATCCACTGGACCCGATCTATACCTCGACTCATGCCCGCTGTATCATGAAAAATGAATGACCAAGAAAAAACATCAACTGCCACACTCAATCCATTAGTGGTTCCTATACAAATACCCATGTCATCCTAGAACATCCCAACAACTGTTTTTGAGAGAAATCATCCACATAATCACCCTTTTCCATAATCATGGAGAAATCTGGGTCATTCAAGATATGAATAATGGATGAATAAATTGTACTCCTTATAGAATGAACATGTCCAAATGATTTATTAGTATCTATCATCAATATCCAACTCACACTCCATCATTACATTTTTCATTATGATAGCAACCTCACTAACCATCCAAATTACTACCCTTTCCACGGATGGTTCGGTCATAATGTCATGATCTTCTTATTATTTATAAAAATCCTTAATGGCATTTCCAATCCCTATCAAGTGGGTATAGATATGTCCCCCAAGCATGTAGATTGATAAGAATTAACAAACATAATATGTGGGTGATAGAAAAATGACATAACTAGATGTGTGTGAATATTATAAAACTATATGAATTGTAAGACAATTGATCATGCCCATTCCACCCTAAGATTATAGTTTTGAAAACCTACAATATCCCGCCACCAAGGAGACACCAAATGTGCCTCCAGACGATGTGCATGACCACAGGGAGTAGGAAAAATAGAATATGAAGAGTCAAATTATCCCCCAATGTGATAATTAACTCCCTTTGAATTATTCCCTTCATCATCGAATATATAAGAATATCCCCACCAAAAAATCCTCATCAGAAAAAGTACACATACACGGTTCTTTCAACATTATAAAAATTTCATACCCCTTCAATGATGATGAGTATTACCTAGGTTATGTGTTTATCACAAAAAATCATGGATCCAAAGGAAGCATGAACAAGAATGAGGATATAGAGAACAACACAAGCATGGTTAGAGCGAATATTTTGGACACATTCCAATAGAAAATGTGTATGAAGGTGAGAATCATGGGAAAGTTGTCGAAAAATCTCAATAAGGGAAGGGAGGAATCTTAAAACACATTAGTAGTAGTACACAATAGAAAGTCATTCATTAATGCTTATAAGGAGTTCAATCATCTGATCATTCCAGACAAAGGGGATGGTTAGGACAACTTTCACCATTGGTAGAAGATGATCCCATAACAATACATATCAACTTGGTTTTTCCACCCCCAATGCCTCATCTCCTCATTTTCACATCAACTAGAAACCTCATATTGGTACGTAATTTCCTCTAGAACCAATGTAAGACATTTTAAAATAGCTTGTGGCTGTTCAAGCCACATTGTCAGTAACCGATGAGGTTCTTCATTCAAAATAACTCGCGATATCCCTTTTTTAAGCCTTATAGAGCCCAGGAGGGTTCGAGATAAAATTCGATGCAGCCAAGGTCAATCCCGTGGAGACCAATAGTTTATAATGTCTGTCACCAACTCATTAAATTATGACTAACAAGAAAGAGTCCCTTCAATGTTATACTAGTCATTTATATGCCTCAGACAAACCTAATAACATCAACATCCAAAGGGATATAATTTATAGTGATTATAGGTTCAATATCTTCTCAGTATAAACCATATGGTGTTTGGAATATGGTGAAGGGAATTTTTTTACACTATTCTAACCATGCAAGGGTATTATATGTGTGAGGAAAGTCTTGTCATGAAGATCAATATTGAATCCCAGTTTGGGGATCATACATTAGAATCAAATTTTATGGAAATTCATTATGACACTATGTATAACACCATTCTCAGAATTAATGATCTCTATAGCCACCGAGTGACACATTAAATATTCAATCAGTCTCTCATGTATCCCATTAATGGAAATTTTGGCATACGACATAGTGAAAATGCCCACTTCTATATTAGTAGCACCACTTATGCTAAATAATGTTTCTATAAAAAGGAATTCAAACACCAACGGTTGATTTTTATGTACAGGGTTCCCCTCTCAATGGTTTAGGGGTCGCCCCTAAGAAACTATAGAGTATGCTTTATAGCGAATATGTACTCTCTATAAACTAATTCAGGTTCATATATATACTCCCAGAGGTACAAGACACTCCTTTACCTAGTGACATAATCGAAGACTATCATCCCTGACATCTACTTACAAAAACTCAGTCAATTGGGGAAGATAATTTCCCTTCACATGGTCTCTCTCACCCTGATAATTATAGAGGCCCCCCATATTATTATATTCATTTTAGAATGTCTCCATTGATTTTGAGTTGGATGAAGATGTGGATGAACTCAGGAACACCACTCCATCATTCGAGGATGGTGTCTGCACCACCATTGATGAACATCAGTAGATAAATCTCAGAATAGAGTGAGACCCATTACATATAATGATTAGTTCCAATATTACCCTAACATTTAAAGGGATGTAAATCATATTTCTAAATCAACATCGATATTTGAACACATAGAACTAAACAAAACTGACCGGAAGACTTCTAGATGTTTCTATGGACTACATTATGTTACCATATGAGCATTGAGGCTTCAGGTAGGTATCTAATAGGATTCACCCCTCTTATTACAACAAAATTGGAACAGAGGTGAACAATTTGTTCGATGAAAATTTAATATGATAAGTGAAAACCCATTGATAGCATACCAACATTAACCATGTGAAGATAAAAAAATGGGTAGATTAGGGTCTACATTGGTTTCTCAGTCCCTAATTAGCCTTCCACAAAAGATGGCTTCCCATTTTCGATCAGAAAAGTATTTATTGAGGAAGTTGATTATTTACAAAAAAATTATTTCATGGGTTGGTACTTCTAGTAGAATCATATAAGGATGGACCTTGAAGATGAATATTCCACTCACATTAGAGCGCCTCAAGGGATATTTTTATGTTAGGTCATTCCCTTTAGTTTTTTGAATGTTGGCACCACATATAAATGCTCTATGCCCCATATATTTTAAAAATTAAATGGAATGATAGAAAAATGATACATTATTGACATGGTGGTTATATATTTATGTAAATTTGATCACTCCGTAGACCATGAAATAGTTTTTTTCAATTTGTGACCCCATAATACAAATATGAGTATACTAAAATGGTCTTTCAGGTCAACATTAGAGAAATTATTGGATTTGTGGTATGCCACAACAACATTGAGGTCGACCCATAATATTCTAGATTTATCATAGAAATTTCACCACCTATAAATTTCAATGAATTTATGGCATCCAATTGAACATTTCATTCATTTGGTTGTTCATTGCCAACCTGACAAAAAAATATCTCCCCTTAAATAGTCTAACAAAGAATGGAATCACATACCAATGGGACGATGATTGAAAATAATCCTTTGAAAGTCCCAAGTAGTACCTACTTCACCCCTAGGTCCAAATTCTTCTTGTGGAAGGGAATCCACTCATTATATATGTGGCCACCATGAAACACTCATCGGGCACCCTCCTCGCCCAAAAGAATGAACCGATAAGAGAGAGTATTATCTATTACATATTGAAGAATAATTAAGGTACTGAGACATGATACTCTTTTGTCGAGTATAACTGCCTCACACATATATTAATAGTGAAAAAATGTGAATAAATTTTATAATTCTAACACCTCAAGCATCCATGGTACACTTTTTTAAAATAATTCTATTTTTGTCGTTGAATTCAACCCTGAGTTCGAGGACACCACAACCTATCAATGTAGCCATTTAAAAATTAGGTATAAATATTATTATCGAAATTTTAAAATTTTATAAAAATTATTTTTCAAAAAATACTTCATTTTTTAATCCGGATTATTATAATTAGCTTAAGGTGAAATTTTTGCAATTATTTGTTCAATAGTGAAAATTTGTATATTTTAATTAAAAATTACTTTTTGATATAAATAATTTATATAGATATATTGTCCTTATAATTTTTTTATTGTTTCATTTTATTAAAATATTATCATTTAACCCAATTATTATAATTAATATTAATTTCAAAATTATATTGTACATAAACACATGTCAATACTTTGATAGTTTTTCATCATAAAAACCAGCTTTCATGTTTGGACGATGGGAATTAACTTAAAATTAATTACTGCAACTTTTGTGTTTTTAATTTTTAAAAATGGTTTCCCTGTTTGGAATCATAATTTAAAAATTTTCTAAAAAGGTATCTTTTATTTTTTGACATTATGAATAACATCTTTGTAAATCATTTTTATTTACCAATGTCAATGGGTAAATATGGAAAATAGTGTTAAAAATGATATTATAAATATATTAAACTTCCATTACTGATTGCCTAATACTATTAGATGAGATATTTACTACCATGGTAATCATTAGGTCTATTTTTTTACATCGTGTAGAAACTTGGGTTGGATAATGACATGTTATAATGAATAATTTAATGTAAAACGAAATAGAACATAAACATGTATATTTTACGATTTTTTAATATAGGTTTACATAACTAATATATTTGAATATAAATTTAATCTATAAATGTTATTATACTTACTAAATCTTTGTATTTATTTATAACTTTTATATATTAAATAAATATAATTAATTATGACACAATGATGATGCATTGATTACCTTATTAATGAAAGATCCAAATAAATGATATTGTAAATATTAAAATCAATGATATCTGTGTATATTGATGACATACACAATTTATTTGGATGATATTGACATATTATATTTTGGTTAATTCGTTTTCTGAAGTAATAAAGTTGTTATGACATTAACAAAAATCAATAACTAAATAGTGTTAAAATTGACATAAACGAGTTTTAAAAAAAATTACTATTTTATTAAATGATATAAAAATCAAAAAAAATATAAGATTATTTCAAATGACTTATATAATGATAAAAATGTATATATATATATATATCATCTTTAGGTTATCTTTTCAGTTTATAGTATATAATTTAAACTTATTGTATAAAAATAAATGAAGACATGGTAAAGGATAGGTTATTTAAATAAGGGTTAACACCAAAAGACATGAATAATTTTATGAAATATACATGTCTAAACCCTATTTTTAGAGGTTATTTAGTCCTATAATCATCATATACTCAAAATAAATCACCTTGTAGATGTTATCAAGCTAAGATAAATTAATAATAAATTAATATTTCATGCTTTTTCTAAAGTAACCCTCACCTCTCTTATAAAATGGAACTTCTCCATCTCTATAACTCACACCTCTAAAGCAATTTGGATCTACTAAAACCTTCACATTTCTACCCACTAAATCCTTAAATTCATCATATAGGTCTATATTTTGGCATAAATCCATCTTATGTAGTCCTTTTATGAAAATCAAAAGGTGACAACCAATGAAGAGGTAATCATTTTATCCCTTTTTTCAAAGTTCATTTCTTCTTAAACTTGTTCTTACTAATTTGTTGCCATACTAAAATAATAAATCCAACATATAATATATAATGAGATGTTTTTATGATTATGGTACATACATATTATTCTTTCTACAGATACCATGAAAATAATAACACCTTGCGTGCATACGCACGACTTACTATCTCCATGAGGTGGTGTAAAATAATTTTCATCTATACATTATTTTGATGGGTATAATGATGAATATAAATTACATAAATAATAAATATAACATGATATTATTTGATTAAAATTATTATTACATACCATTAAATACCATTTAACCATTAAGTAAATTAAATTGTGGATCGTTCGTACATACGACTTAGCGTCTCCATGGTGCGATGAAACTAATATTCCACGTTCACTATCCAATAATGTTTATAAATATTTATATTATGAATAATTAAAAAGATATGTAATTATAATGATACTATAAAATATATATATATATATATGTACATAAATTTCATTCATGTACTTGCATTCAATATGATAAGAAAACAGAAATTGTGTTTATGCGTACATACAACCTAAGGTATCCATGAAAGGTGTATTCAATTTGATATATATATATCTATTATATATATTTATATTATGAATATAAATTTTTATTTAAATAATATGATGAATTATGGAAATAATTCAATCACTATCTAAGTAATATGATCAAAAATAACAAGTCAAAAGACATACGATAAACAAAGTGATTATTACACAAAATGTTGCATTTTCATGTAATTATTAATAAAAGGTTAATATAAAGTCATAACATTATAATACATGATATCAAAAATATCATTATTATTATAATATAAGTTAATAATAACCTTATATAATAGGTTATGAATTATATATAGAGTATTGGACTTATGGTAATGGATTTCCTCTCAATTACATTTCATTTAGGCATATTGAAATGTAACGCACCAAGTTGCTTTTATATAGTGTATATTATACATTTCGATTTGTAATCATGAAAATATATTTTTTAATGATCACACATTATTTTTATCATGGTAATTATTGATAGATCCATATTACTCATTCAGTATGGTTATTTTAGAAGTCATATCATTTATTTGGGTTATTCAATATGAGAAAAACTTTGGATTGGAAATAATGGGTGGGGCCCAGACATTATATAGATCCTTGATGTGTCGATAGGTTCTCAAGAGATGATTACATTGGAAAATGGGTTGATACAATTAGATTTAAATTGTCTTGTGTATGATAATAATGGTAATATGTATTCATGTTCATGAGACATGACATCCTAAAACAAAGTATTTCCCTCATATAATTATTGTTAATAGTTATCAAATATATTTTGAGTCAAAATATATGTGGATGTAGTTCATTCTCATTTCACTGATTTATTGAATTTTATTCAGTTCCTTACTTTCCATGTTATTTGTTCATTATCTAGATTTTTAAATGGAAACATTTATCATATATTTACCTTTATATATAGATAGAATATTTCTTTTATTATTCATAGCCTTACTTAGAATTTGAGTTTACATTTAATATGTTTCTCTCCATAGGTTATGATGAATATAAAATTGATTACTATTTCAAGGATTGACTTTATTTCACTTATTTTGTTGTATATTTTATTTTGGTTTCCCAATGTACTATGGGGATCATGTATGTAGTATGGATTTCCACGGCTGTTAAACTATACAGTCCTTTAGGAATTGTTTCTTTGTTATAATGACAATGAAATGTAATAATGCACCAACTATAGGTTAGCTGAGGTTGGTGAGTTACAATCACCATGATGCCCAATTGGTATCTTATATTGATATCCTCAAGTACATCCTTGGATGACCATGTTTGACTAGGTTCTTGGACCGATTGGTTGTCATTCTTCAATAATCAGATATTCAGTTTGTATCAAATATTTTAGTGAAAGCACAACACCTCTTGTATTTCCATGTAGCACATCCTACCCCAAAAAATACACAATAAAATACCAATTTTCTGTAATAATTGGTCTTAAATTACCCTGATAAATCCTGAACATTGGAGATGTATTGTGGTGGCATCTCATGAAGTCTTATTATGATATTGATGGAAAACCCAAATGTCAACTAGGTTGGCCTAGGGATTATATTTTTATCTATTAAAAAAAAGGTTTGGCTTACACATTCTCAATATAAGATTGCTTAAAAAATAATGAGTTAGAATACCATGCCCTCATCACTAGCATAATATTATCCATACAACTCCAAATAGCCTAACAGAACAACAATGTGCATACAAAGTTAGTGATGAAGTAGGTAAATGTTGAATATTCCATAAAAATGAGTGATTATCAACTTTCATATTCTATGCCAGGGGACTAATGGCATAATTACCTTTTCACCACACATTCCATCATGTTCCCCAATAAAACAATTCTCGCATTGATGCATTGACTAATGGAGCCACATTCTAGGTTGACTATGATCAAGAAGTATCAATATTCCATATTACACATTTATGAATGGTCTCGAAAATCATAATTTGTGATATTCATGTGATTAATCCGGTCAATGTCACTACAACACATGTTTCACAAATATTCACCCCAATATAGACGTATCCCATAAACAGATATCTTTATAATGAGACATTGCAACTGATAGAGCTGGAAGGGTGCAAATTCAGTGTCATGAAACAAATATTACCATGCGAAATGTTCCTAATGAGAATAAAGACCTATACATGTCTGGGTTCAATGGGATAATCTTTTGATATATAGAATAAGAAGATATTTTATAACACCATGGATGAATTCAAGGCAGGCTCTTGTAGTGCCAATCATTCTGGCACAATGATCTCCCATTAGATCGTGATTTTAAGATATTACTTGAAACCCATGACATAGGATTTCATGGAATTCACCATGAAACTTCATGAATAATATATCCAAGAAATCTTCTTCCATAAACCTCAAGAAGTGATACATATGGAAAAATATTCCTATATGTTTTTTTCCTATGGAGTATGTTTGTAGTTGGGAAATAGCCCATATCCAAAGAAAAGCAGTTCAAATAAATCCTTAATAGTACCTACTTCATTTCCATGTGAGAATATGTGTTACCCCTCAATGATGTATAGAGGAAGAACAAAATCAAAATCAAGATGTACCATATCATCACTAAGTTTGGTTCCCCTCACAGAATATTGATGGAAACGACACCAATATCTGTTCTGGAGAATTGAAGAAGTTATGCTTGGAGTACAATATTGAGTCCAATCACTTAACTATGTATCAAATAGTAGAAAATTGATATATTTAGTTATTAAATAACAGTCAATAAAATACAATCAATAATTCAGTGAACAAGGATAAGATTTGTTGGCTAGGGAAACTCCTCCATGATTTATGGGACTAATGCACAACCACATATGTTGCTACATAAGAAACATCATACTCACTAGTGTATAGTCCCAACGTACTGATTCCCATGGAATTCCAGTTTCCTTCTATCTATGTAGCCACAATTAAAAAAACTTTTATATTATGAGTAATCCAAAAATAAACTAGTTGAATTGGAATAGTTTTATGGGATTAGGTTGTTCACACTAAACAACCTTGAGGTCAACTCTAATAAAATTGCATGAGCCTTCATCTGAAGGTATTCATTCAATCATTCCTCCACGGGGAACTGATGCTAGTGATCAGACACCTAATGATACCAGAAATGAAACACCTTATTTTGAAACCCAAATGTGAGGGACCTTACATCAAACAAAAGGTCTTCCACAATGTGGCTTAATCATTGACCACAATAGATGGGGATCATGTAACACCTACCACTAATAAATGATTTCTCAGAAGTAATTTTCATATATTTCAGAATGAGGGCATCCAAATCAGTGTGTGTATATTCTATCATCCTAAATACATGAATTTATATAATATGTTAGTCATTGTAACCACATGATGTTATATTTTATGGAAATCTCCCTAACAACATGATGTTAAACTGAATAGAACTGACACTAACAACATGATGTTAAACTGTATTAAACACATCCGAAATACACGCTGTTAATGTTATGGAACTAATCATAACTACATGATGTTAAAATTTTTGGAAGTCAACCTGAGAAGATCATTCTAAAATGTACGAAATTCATCATTAATTAATGATATTGAACATTTCATCCAATCTCTTTACCACATGACATAAAAAATCAGGGATCCATGACATTGATATATATTCATTTTGAGTCACCTACTTCCAATCCACATGACATTAAACTAAATTGCCTATCTATAACATTGTATGGCATTATCCAAAAATATATTAATATATTTAGGGATTCATCAATCCATTATCGTTTCATGGACACTAAATGATAAAAACTACCCTTATTGTGCCCTCGTCTATCTCTACTTATAGGGGTACCCTTTCAATTACTTGTTTCTCACACTAAGAATAACTCAAATGAGATTAGGAATTTTGGTAGGTACTTACCCTCTAAAGAAAGGCATAAATTTAAAAAGTATGAACATTAATATTCTAAATGCAATACCTTAAATAAAATAACATGGGTCCTCACCACATGACATTAAACATCTTGTTCAATATCCTTACTGAATTTCATTATATTGAATGGTTGATCTGAACTAAATCTGGAATGATTCTCAACCTCATGAGGTACATAGAGACACAAAATCTTCCATATTTTATCCCAACAATATTATTACCATATATTCATATCTGTTCGCCTCCTTCTACGAAACACAAAATTAAACTGCTTGGGATTTTCGGGAACTAAGCGTGGTTTGTTTCTCATCCTTATGGGATACCTAAAGATTCCCAAACATCCATAATTGGGACCAACAGAAAAATTTCCATTAATTTAAATCATTTTACCCTTGTCTTTTTGCATGATGTTAATCCACATGGAAAATTAGGAACAATATGTTACTGGATTCTGGTCATCATCGGGATATGTAGTGATGCATAAATCACCAGTCATGGGTCCAACTACAACAGTCAATAGAGATAACGCCCATATCTACGTATGGTTCATACCTACGTATAGTATTTCACATTTCATAACTACATATAACTGGATTCTTTCTCTCACATGATACACAATGATGCTCAAATTTCTAACACTACGCACAGACACTACAAAAGAATATAAAAAATCCTCATCCATGAGTATGGTCCAGACCAACATATGGGACTTCATTTATAACTACATGTGGCTTCATTATAATCCTCATGAGAAATTTAGGGATTCATTTTTCTCTATCTTAGATCCCATAGTCAACATTTCCCTACTTTCACATTTGTTCCCATTACCTTACCACATGTTTTTTAACTTCATTGAATTATGTCCTTACTCTATGATGTTAACTTTCATGGAATTGTGTCATTACATCACAACATTAAACTGCATGGAATTATATATTCAACACATGAAATTAAACTGAAATTAATTATATCCAAACCCCATCTTGTTAAACTAGCTGGATGAATGTATGTCACCAATACATGACATTTGACTGGAAAAATTTTCACTCATTGTACTTCCTTATCAAAGTACCAAAAGTTCCTTACCTATTATAACAAGATAATAGGGTTCTTCCATCATCTTTTTATGTACCAAAATCTATATTTTACAATTCCTGTATCGTGAATCTTGGGTCATCATCAACTATTCATTTTTCTTTTTAAAGAAAATATATCTCTAATTTTTTACCTTGCAACCAATGAAGAAGGGCTCATAACCCTAAACCACAGACATTTTGTCAAATATAAATGGATTTATAGTTCTCTTGAGCCAGATGTCACTATAGAGAAACCAAATACACCATTATGTATTAAATTATCCCTATAATGATTTTACCATGTCCTCACTCAGGAAATGAGAACCTTGATTTATAATGTGAAACACTCTTTATTATTACACAGAAGGATATTGGAGTAAATTTTACCCCGGTCATCCTAATAAGGCTTTCTTATAAAACCTCACAAGTAAGATCCATAGGTTTCAGGACCTTAAACTATTCACCCTTTGGTCGATTTTTTAAAATCATTAAGAACTATCTTATAATAGTCCTAATCATTGGACAATAATTTTGAAGTGAAAGGGACACAAAACATGTCAGGTTGACCACCAACAAAAGTATACATGACAAAATCAATATTCATCACTAACTAAAATATTCAACTTCAATTTTTTGGAAAAAATAAGTCAGTAAATAAATAATTAATAAATATTATATGGTATACTCTATAGCCTTATAAATATCCATGATATGATCACATGACCTCGTGGTCACAGAAAATGATAGAGTAATGGTTCTTCACATCTCTTCTCAATTATAGAATGTTCATTAGGAAGTGGAAAGACTTTTATTATACTTGCGTCCTCCATAGATTGTACACTTTCCATAGATCATGCTTCATGAGCTGGTGTGTCCTTTATCACAATATCCCTCAATGTTCCTTATAAAGGATATCTAGATTTAAGATCCCATTTTTGAATTTTCATACATGACCATTGACCCTACATATGCACCTACGATAGTCAACCAAATACATCACTCTGAAAATGTACATTACAATACTCATGAGCCTAGAAATCATCACATTAGAACTCAACACCTCGGCATGTCTAACCTACTCTCTATATTCTTTTTACCATGTCACTTCCCTAACTCAATCACTATGGGTTAGGATTTTGATTCCTTACACCAAAATATCCTAGAATATTTAAGATCCTCGACGTTATGTCATCGGGTTTTATACCCTTTCACATGGATGGACTACGAAACTCAATTCCCTAGCTTTCGATATCCTATTCATTGGTATTCGATACCACATGGATTATGGCTCAGGCTTCATGATCTAAGATATAAATACCGTAGAGGGATAGAAAACATACATTATTACCTTAATTCCATACCCAACATCCTCATCTAGATGTTTGAGACTTCTCAAACCTTACATGTACTTTGGAGAGATGTGGAGATCAAATTTTTATTGGAATTATATGGACATTAAAGAATCTTTTCACTCAAACTAATGGATTATTATTCTTTCTAGAAAGTGGAATAAATCCTTGTGAGCCTCAGAGACACCATGGTGGAACCGGATCCCCCAGAATGTTATGGTACATACACAACATATCTTCACAATCAAATATTCATGGACTCAAACTTTTGGGTTATAATTTACATCACCCACCCTATAACTATCCAAGTAGAACTAGCTTCCCTAATATATGTTCACAAACATATTTACTCTATAAATCATATATAGACCCTAATAAAGACACATGGATACGAGGACCCCATTCCTGATAATGCATGCATGGATATGGCTTCAACATATGCACTTATGTCTATTAACCAAATGCATCACTCCGTAAAAGGTCATTCATATCCTCACAAGCCTAAGAAATGACATTGTAGAACCGATCCCTGTAGAGTGTTTAATTTATGTAATGGAATTTCTACACTATATCACATGATCATATTTAATGTCAAAGTGAAAAGAGAATAAACTGAAAATGAAACATCTGTTCTGAGCAAAAAGACCATAAACTAATTGAATATATGGTCAGACTAAAATAGCATAATGTAAAATCTACATTAGGTACGAGATAAAAGTACATAAACTAATGAAATTTCAGGATCACGATAAAAGTCATTAAACTAGAAAGAAACATTATATCTAAGATAGATGACCCGAAACTAATGATATAATATGTCCAAAATAAAACATCCTTAACAGAAGCACTACAACAACTCAGTAAGAGAAATCCTGAAAGTATGATCATATGACATAGAAAAGAAATATATACTCATAAATATAATTAGTATTTTGTATATGGTAGATATTATCCCCATTATAGACACATTATACAAGATAAAAAATAGATTTATTAGTATAAGATTCCATGTTATGGAAAATTCATTACCATTTCCTAAAACAACTATATTGATCCAGACATTTAGACATGATTTATTTTATAAAAAGGATTAGTTGGGTTTGTGATTCACATAATATCATTATAACAGAATATAACACACATCATGAATGGAATGAAACTATATGACATAGTATATAGTTCAGAAATCGTATTCATTGATACCATGTTAAAGGTGGGATATCTATATGTCGAAGACTCCCCTGAAAATTTAAAAGCTAAAACTAGATTGAAATGCTTATTTTTTATTATAATGTATTATAAAATGAGACTTTTATATTAGTAATCCTTTGATCAAATAAATCCATAGATTGGAATTATTTATTGACATGTTTATTCTCAGCCTCTACAACATGTTGTTTCTCCTCTTCTCTATAAACGGAGCCAAGTCTCTCTTTTATTAACATGTTCATGAGTCCTTGATTCTCCAACATATTCTTTTCCAATATATAGATTTAATACTGAAACAGAGATAGTTCTATCCGGAGGAAATTAATATCAGACTGGATATGACTAGTTTGAATTGTTCTATAATTAATTTCATTTCGTTGAGTAGTAGAGACCATCACACGTTGGGTATCTTTATTCACAAATGTGGTCCAATTTCTATTCATTGAAGATAAATCTTCAGTAGATACTACCCTCAATTCATGGGATCTCTTATATTCACAAACAATGATGAGGCTTTTTACACAAGAATAAAGGTAATAATAATCAAAGCCTTCATATTCGAGGGTAGGAAACATGAATTAAAGATGACCCAATAGATTATTCAACTTATCCAATGATGTTTCTGACACTAAAATTTAGATCTCTCTCCACATCAATCATTGTATAAATTGATAAAGTGATGACATCCTAGGACCATGTTCAATGTTTACCATATAAATGGGAACATATTCCTTAACAGGATCACTAATATATGGAGTTGTGCCCATAGTCTTCGATGATGAGGGGAGGGAATTAGTCGTCGCATTAGTGGACATAGTCGATAGAACCCTCAGAGGAGTAGGTACCATAGCCTCCAATCATCGAGTTGAGGACATTACAGTATGAGTTGAATGAGTACATCAGTAATAAGATGAATCATGAAATATTTTCAAATATTAGTTGATGTGACCAAAGTTAGAAAAATAAATTTTTAGTCACACCCCAAAAATAGTACTATGATACAAACCCAACATAAAGAGAAGATTAAAATCCTAATCGTAATGAACGATTTTTAAGTACCTCTAGATACATTCCTACAGAAGTACATTGATCACCACTCTTAAGGACTTTATGATTAGAATATAATATATAAAGATGTGAAACAAGTAAAAAAAATGTGTATGGCCTTGAAAAATAATATACATTATTTAAAACTACTTCCATGTTTTCTAATGCATTAGAAGAATATGTACCTATATCAGAACCCACCAAAAAATGCATTCATCCACACCGTAACAGATAGTACATCCACTGAAATGTCAACAGAAAAAACCAACATGATTGAATGGGCCCCTCAGCCGTACATGCATCTTGACTGGTTGGACCTAGTAGTGGCAAATTTGTTGGGCCCACAGAGTGCCCATATTTATCCTCATATCTCGACATGTTCTCTTCTATGTGATCATAGTGGGAACTACACATTTTTTGAAATGTGTAAATGTGATTCTAGGATAATCTATGTCATAGGGTTAAATAGAATACCCCTCTTACTTGATGATTCTGGAGGACAAGGATTTGACAATGTAAAATATATCCTTTTATTCCTTATTCCTTTAGGAAGAACTGCCTCCACAAGGTGTCCATGATAGAGTTGTCACCTCCTGAGAAGAAATCACCACTATCATCTAAGGTAGCTAACCTAGGGACTCATTATTTTATGTTTCCAAGTCACCATAACCCCCCCCCCCCACATTCATACCATGGAGATTATATTCAGGAGACAATAGGGATAGATTAAATTCAATAGGGTACCCCTACTCTAACACACATAATTGATATCAATACAGTGAGAATGGAAAATTGGAATCTTAAAAGTCACAATAGACCCAAACTCACTACTTCCCCAGTACTTGGGTGACCCTATTCATACAGATGAATCTAAATCAGGCCAAGGAGGACCATTTGGTGGAATCATGAAGAAGAAAATATATGACCCTTAGAAATAACAAAAAAACATAAATATTGTGAAGGAAGACCCACATCTACATAAGATGTTCTTCAGAGGTGATATCTTGAGAAACTGTGATACATAAACAACTCTATAAAATAATTAATATCCTATATTCTAGATATCATGGATTCATAATCTGTCACCTTCCAGGTCACCCATTTTTCTATGTGATAGTTATCATTACCTTACGTTCATCTATTGTAGCCATGGAATCTGATCTCTCTACGTGAAATGGTAATCATTTGATTTCCTTGTGAGGTTCTACATGACTGTATGACTTTATTGAGGCCAACTAATTTCTAGGTTGGGATTTTATGTATCCATAAGGTTTTTTATCCCTCACATATCAAATTCAATAATTATAGATTTGGATAGTAGTGAATATGATTTTATATATAACCGTGGGATAGGCTGATTACTACATAATGAGATGGAAGGTGTATTTCTGCACCAGGTTCCTCTCGGGTAAACGTCAACCAAAATTAGTGAGATACCATTAACTATTCCATAGCTATAAAATAAATAGCACTAGGAAACCTTGACTCAATGCACAAAAAATGGTTGCTATAGATGTTTGGTGAACACCATTTGAAAATAGGTTTTCCATCAATATGGCTAGAATGAAACCCCTCATGATGTGACATCATATAAGAACGTTCTTCAAGGATATCCTTACCATATTAAACAAAACGTTCTATTGGCACAAGTACATATGTCTTGATGGATATGAATTGATGAAATTAAATAGGATCCTTGATATATCGATTCTTTAACATGATGGTGCATACCCCATTAAAGCATTATAGATATGGTACCATGTTTTTAGAAGGTATTTATATAATGATGGGGGCATCATAAATTCACAAATGAGCCCCTATCAAACCCTATAATACATAGAAGGGGCACGAGATACAATAATTGGACATTCCCTTTTAAAAATGGTACATGAGGTGGTTGAACCATGTCAGTATAGGGATCCACATCCCAACACGCCACACCACCATCCATCATAGTTACCATCTTAAAAGTGGATACCCTGACTCCCCCTTTCACCATCATAGGAAATAAGTACCCACTTAGGTACACGGAAAGGAAACCGTTGAGTTAGACCATCCTATAAATTTTAGGGATAACCTCATATCCACAATATCTAAACATCCATCCTTCAATTGTATGCCAATAAGCACCCAAGGCACTATGCGAACACTTCATGAGCATGGAATTCATCTTCCGATCATCTAGATCAGAACTGGTCTATTTAATGATTTACTATTACCCTATTTTGAAATGGATATAAACCATAACCAGGAACCCCTTTGGATGGGACTTCTCAGCCATCTTAATCTGCTCCCAGGTTAAAGGATGATTCATCAATTTTTAATCCCAAGTGGATTAAGGAAGAAATAATTCGTCATATATACCATCAAGAATTGATACCCCACGTATTTGTTCCATGCCCTGAACAACACTATGAAGATCTCCATGTTTAAGATGGAAAGTTATTATATCACGAATCCAATGGTTAAAAAGCTCCACTAATTGTCCCTTGTTGAAATTGGTAGATGTCTATGGTATCCAAACATAATTATAAATTATAATTTACATTATATACATAGGATATTCTGATACAATATATTGAACCAATAATGGACATCGCCACTCAAGTCCAATGCTACCCCCTTTTTGGAAGTCCCATTTAGAGATCCATCGAAATGGCTGAATAGAGGAGGACTAATGTACTATTGGAAATACATATAGATGTCCATATTATATTCACAATCAGTATCATCCATGTAATTGGGAATAAATGTCAGTAGTTAGCTATCCTCTCAGTCCCCTTTAGAGATAATGTTCCCCTTAGAGAAATGTTCATTTGGGGTGATTTTTTGCCCCTTTGGATACAAGAAGAGGGTATAGATGATGAATTTAATGTAGGAATGGGTGTTTCATTAGTGAGATGAAACTTTTAATTCGGTAATATGTCTTATGTGGAATAGTTTTAGATTGTTTATCCATCAATGTCAACATTACCTATTCAAAAAATTCATCCTAATGGAGGCCAGAGGGATCCATGTTTGCCAGTATAGCATTTTGGATGGAAACTACTGCTCTTACCTCCCTCTTCAAAACCCTGAGCGATGATTGATGATGAACAAAAGCCATTAAAAAAGTGTGCCCTATTATAAAAAAAAATATTTTCAGAGCATTATGACTACCAGTGGCGTCCGGTGCATCAAATTACTCGTTGAGGGGTTCAGGAACCACACAAGATATTTGGTCTTTGACTATAACCTCATGTAATAATGAGCCATATAACCCACATAGGTAATCACACAAACTTGCATAACCCATTAGGGAAACACGACAGAGTTACGTAAACATGGTCACAAATGTTTCGATTGATCGAATGACCAGGACAACATCTATCATGAATACCACATGAAAGCCACATCAATCATTTTCAAGGGTTGATATGTTACTATTGTATGATTCATGGATGAATCAAATGATATCATAAGTGAGAAATGGTATTGAAAAAATTTTCTGATTAGAATGACTTATGGTTCAGAATAATGAAGGGGGCTAAAATTTTAGGATTCACGGTTCAGTCTTTTAATAGAGGTTCTTGATTGAGGTTAGATGACAGTGCTCTTGATAAGGGGTGACTAAAAAATCTATTTTCATCCACCCCCCATATATATACAAAATTTCACGTAATAAAAATTAACTCTTTGTAGACAAAATGCCAATTAAGTTAATTAGGTTGTGACACTACCAAAGACTAAGGTGACAATTAGTTTTACTCAAAACCATTCCCTTGTCCCTGTGGATGTTTCTCTAGATGGGGAGGGGTATATTTTCATTCACACCAAATAAGCATCATCCAAAATCACAAACGAATAATTAATAGGGGTATTCCCATTCCCACAAATGAAAAGGGTCCAAGACTTGTAGATCACATGATCCTCAAAGGGACTCGTGATTGTGTGACCATTACAAGGTTATAGGAATAGTCATTGCACATCACATAACCTTCTTAAAATCCCATGGATCCCCCATCAATGAACCTTCCTTCTATTAAATTGGTTCTCTAGACAACTGAATGACTTCCCCCATGCCACATGATATGTCATTGGAATGTTCAAGGAAAACCATCCCAAATTATTCTGAGGATAAAGAGGAATAATATCCAAATAGAGAGAACCCCATTGGTCAGACAACTCATGCCCCATATCATATTTGGGATGAATAAAATTCCTTGATGATAACCAAGGAAACTCGCATAAATCTTAAACCATTGAATAATAAAACAAAGGAGACAATTGGGAGTAATATATAGTTTTATGAAGTCACTAAAAGACTTGTGGTGCACCCCTGGAAACCTACATGACACCGAAAGTCCTTGGAAACATGTCAACCACATTTAATGATTCCCATTTTTCTTTTCGACCTCAGCATAGAGAAGTCCCAGGGTATGTCCAGTATACATAATTCTTACCCTTCAGTGCACTATTTTAAAATAGATAGATATTTCCACAACATGCTCAAACATCCTCATATGGACCATATTGGCCATGTGAAAAATCATCATAAAATGGAGTAAATATACATGAATTACTCATGAAAACTCACAACATCCACACTTATTCTAAAATATAACTAAGGGGATAAAAAGGGAGGAAGCTAGATATCTCTTGGTAACTGAAATCCATGAAACACCCTAGGACATCCAAATAATGTAATCATGAGACCACATATCAAGTCAATCAGAGCTCGTACAGATGCCAGGACAAGCCACCATTTTCCTATGAAGCATTCCAGGCAAGGACGTGAGCTCACATAAAGGCATTTATACATGTTGATTGGACAAGATACAAATTCATTTGATATACCCATGTGGTAAAGAAAAGAGTCATCAATAAACAATAATCCTATAAAAGAGACATTGATGGAAACAACTCACGATCACTAAAATAAAGAAAAACTCATGTAATGACCCATGAGAATGAACCATGATTAAATGTGGTACTATACCCCTTCTATGACTATATTCTGGATTCTCACCAGATACGACACATGAATCAGGGAACAATTGAGGTGGAGAGGACGATAAAATCCCCACCCAAATTGCAATGAAGGGGTGGGATATTGATCTGAGATCTCACTATCACAATTTGAGTAATAACTATTGTAGGCTCAAGATGGTGCTAGGGTGGATTTATTAGAACAACCAATCACATGATATACCAACCATCCATTTTGTAATAAATATGTGGGGAACCAGAGTAGTCATGCGTCGGGCATGAGATACTTCATGTTATCATTCAAAGATCATGTGATGGTTCACTAGTGGGAAATTTAAATAACATCTACTTCACCCAATAGAACAAGTGATACTCAAAATAAACAAACATCGAAAAAACCAAGACATATGCAATGAAAAATTCAGTATAAAGACAAATAGTAGATGAATTAAATAAAATCATGTTCTCTATCCCATGAGTTCTTCATGTGAGCATCCCAAAGACACCTAATAGCATTGGAAAATGTCACCCAGATCTCAAAACACTTGTCAATCATGCAACTTGGGTTTTAGAAAGTTCTCTAGACATGTCAAGGAAATTTTACACATCCACTTTGGATGTATCACTGGCGTCATGAATGTACCCATGTACATTCCTCTGAAGCCTCATGACGTACATCAGATGCATCACTAATCTCATATAATGGTGCAATATCATGTTATCCTAGTCTGAAATGAGCACATGGGCATAGTAATGGGCTCTCGAAACATCCTAAAATCAAATTACTTTGTACTCTTGAGGCCCTTCAGGGATGTCATCCAAGACATGTGACATCCTACGGACATGCCTGCCAATTATCACAAGGGAATCTTGAAATATCAATGGGATCTCGTGACATCCTCGAGGCATATCATCTAAGACATGTGACACATCATTGACATGTTAGTTAGGATATGTAATATAATATATAATAATCCATCAGAATGTTGTTATGTCCCACAAATAGGTTTACTCGGTCATGAGACACCATCTAGAAAGTGTAGTAGGGTCACCAGGGCATCCTAGGATTTGTTATCCCCATTCATCCCCGGTGTGTATGCCACAAATAAAAGGGAATCCCCAGAGAGTATTCCTAGATAAATGGAATTTTGATGTCTATAATTCATGTAATATTCCAGATACATAGGCAACATATTCCTTGTTCGAGCTCCATATTGATCATCCCCGATCATCCCTGTTTCCATGAACTTTTCCATAGAAATGACATTGATCACTTTTTATCCCTTGATTCAGAAAACAAGCAAAGATCACATGGTCATAAAGTGTTTCACTGATGGTTTAATCTTCAATAAACACCAAACGGTTACAAGGAAAACCTCATAGTGTAAACCCCTATTAAATGAACTACAATGACTCTAATTCCTTCTATACTCAACAAACATTGGATTCCTTCTTAAGACCCACTCTCTATACCAAAAACCCCCAAGGAAATTCCTTTTATTGAAGTCCCACATATACATTCTATCACATAGAAGATCTATTACCCACTGTTTACCTCACCATGCGTAGTTCATGTGTGTCACGACCCATCCTCGGGGCCCGTGCCGTGACTACCCCAAGCCTGCCTTCAATAGGCCAAGGGTTGGCGACTAGCACCAAGGTGTAAATCATGGAAAAAACGGAAGGCATTGCCCTTGAAAAGTAAACAACAAACACACAGAGTAAGCAGGAAGAAGTAAACACTAAGTAAAAACTGGTACAATAGTAAGTGCGGAAGGTAAGTGGGCCAGAATACAAACCCAAACTGAATGTAAAGTACAACTCGAAAGGGAAAACAGTGACTGAAAAGTAAAGCCGCAACGTCGGGCCATCCACTAGAAGTCCCACCTGAAGGGTGGGTACAGATAGCCTCCACTGCTCCTCAGGTCCATCCGACCACTTCGAGTATGTCCCGCCCTGTGGTCCACCTCCAAGTATCGTCCTCCTCTGCAAGCCTCCACCACGATCAGCGCTGTTCATCATCTGCGACCAACACAACGTAGTGCGGGCATAACCCGTGCAGGGGTGAGTATAAGATACTCAGTAGGGACCCCGAGACCCCCGAAGGTCTCCCAGAATCCACAAAGGATAATCCAAAAAGGAAAGATACAATCACGAAGTAACATCCGACCTGGCTTAGGTATATGCCCATACATATACCTAAGTCATAAATTCTCACTCGGCTCCAACATCCGAGCTCAAGTACAACCCATTCCACACAGGAAAGAAAAACGAAAAACCACACAGGATAGCAAAACGTAAATCCACACAGGATAGCACAACACAATCCACAAAGGAAAGAAAAACATGGTTTCAGCTCACACAGGAATACATCTTCGAAAAACGATAGAGGTGATCACTGATCCATCTAAGCCGTTGGACCCACAAAGGATCGATAGGTACAAACCCTTGCAATTACCCACAAAGGATCTGACCCACAAAGGATCAATAGGTAACTAACCCCCGCAAAGACCCACACAGGATCGGTCCCACACAGGATCTGTATGCGCTGGCCCACACAGGACCGTTGAGCGCTGACCCACACAGGTTCGGACCCACACAGAATCGGTAGCACTGACCCACAAAGGATCGATGAGTGCTGTAGTCGTCACCGTCGAATCCACTGATGATCTCTGCACAGTCGTCATCGTCAGAGTAGCAGTCGCAGCCAGCTCTAGGGTTCCCGCACAAAGGAAGCTCGTTCGGGAGGGTCTGCCCCACGAGCCGAGAGGCTGATATATCAACTGACACATAGTCCAGAGATTATGTATCCAAAAGTTCAGTATCGTCAACAGGAACTCAACGTCGCAGACGGTGCGTCAATCAGACGCCCGGTCTGAGAGTTATTGGTTTTTTCGTCCCAGGGGCCCGGTTGGTTTTTAAGGTAAAACCAACCCGACCGTACACCACCTGCGTACAAACCTCAGGCGGATTATGTCAAAAGATCCATCTCAATTAGAGGAAAACAACAAAGTTGACGGAACGTCAATCGGACGTCCGAAGCTCAAGATATGAGTGTTTCAACTCCGAGGGCCCGGTTGGTTTCGTGTACAAACCAACCCGACCGAACCCAAAGTATTCTAAAACCTTGAGTGCGATATACTGAAAATATCGTCTCGATACAAGGATCACATCGCCGCTGACAGCGCGTCGTTCTGAGGCCCGTAGCTTATGTTATGAGAAAAAGACCGAAAAGATCCGGAAATGGGGGGTCTGGGCCCGTACCGACCCGGCCCAACCCCCCTGGGTCGGCCCGAACCGGGTCGACCCGAACCAGGTCCGGGTCCGGCTCGGTTGGGCGCGACCCGGCCCGGCGGGTCGGCCCGGCACGCCGGGGTGCCACCGGTGGATTCCGCGGGCTACCAGAGTTGCTCCGGTGGTCCGATTCCACTTCTGTATGCGCCGTGGCTCCTCCCAGGTCCCATTCTTCATGGCCAGGCCCTCAAATCGCCATCACGGCCCTGTTTTTCATTGTCCACCGTTTCGCGCACTAAGAACGAAAAGGTGTGGTCGGTTTGGACTTGTTTGTTAGTCTTCACCCATCGCCTTAGCAGTTTAAAAAAAACATAAATCCCAGCAATTGATAACCCACGTCCCGCAATAATAATGATCCGCAAACCAACTTGTTAATTTGGTTGGTTTGCATTCCTGCCTTGGAGGAAAACAACATGGTAAAAACATTTTCAAAACGACCCCTACCTCATCGTAGTCGTCGAGCGCACATTCTACGCAAAATTGATCGTCGTAGTAGGAGGTGATCGTCGCGTCGCGGAAGGGCATCACGTCATCGCGGAAGGGTGTCACGTCGACAATCTCTGAGGATTAAGAACATACAGATTTAATTATAACAATTAAATCAATGTTGTTGTTATAAACCACAAAGAATTAAAAAGGTCCGCAATCTCTTACCTCAACGGATGATCGAAGATATGTCGCGGAAGAAGGAACGTCGCACAAGAACGTCGCAGTAGAAGAATCATTGGCGTCGCGGAACACGGTGTCGCATCGTCGATATCTGAGCGTTCGACGTTCTTCGTTGCCTTTCGTCGAAGGCCGGCGTTCTTCGCGTTATTCGCGTTCTTTGCGTTCATCGCGTTTTTCTCGATGGGGGATGAAGGACTTAAGGCTTCTGTCAAATCCCCTCAACGAACAACACTCGAGAAGAAAAATGTTGGTCTTATTTAATTACATGCCAACAAATGAAAAACAAACTAAGTAACGACCCGTTAATTCATAGAATTAATTTCAACTAATAATCCTCCCAATTAATAGGAGCATTTAATTATTTAAGGAAACGCCCTAGTTGACTTTCATTTAAAAAAAAGTTTTCGCGGGTGTGTTACTTAGTGGAAAAGAAACGGTGGGGCTCGTGCGGGCCCCACCCCAAAAATATCCTACCAATAGGGTAGGATATTTTGAATTGCACCCTATCTGCTTCAACTCAGATTAAGAAGCTTTAAGTGGCTTTTAAGTGGCTTTAAGTGAAATAAAAAAAAATTTGTCGCACACATAATTGTATTTCTTAACATAAAGCCCAAAGATTAAAAACCACACCCGAGCAAACGCAACTCCAGAAGAGGCATTTCTAAGCTTGTACCGGCGCTGCGATTCCATCGGTGCCCTCAGAATTCGATTCCGAGGACCGGTTTAAAATTTAGAAAAACCCACTTGTTCGTTCACTGAACGTACCCGATCCAAACTTCGGAAAATGATTCCGGGCACACCGGGCCTCAGAATCATGTGCCGTCAGAAACTGGCTTCATGTAAAATTCCAAAGAAAATTAAGAAAATAATTTCCTTAAAATTTGCGGGTCATTAAATCACTCCCACCTCAGGGCTTTACGTCCCCGTAAAGATACATCATAAGCTAGCGAAACAAATGTGGGTACTGAGCATGCATCTGAGCCTCCTGCTCCTAAGTTCTCTCCTGGAGGTTCCCATGCTGCCATCTGATGCGCACTAGAGGAATCGATCGTCCATGTAGGACTCACTCCTGTCAATCCTCGATGTCCACTAGGACCTCCGCAAAAGTTTCCCCATCATCAACGTCTAGTTCCCCATGGTCAATGATGTGTGTCGGGTCGTGCATGTATCTCCTAAGCTAAGATACGTGGAAGATGTCGTGCACCCGGTGCAACTGAGGTGGTAGAGCCAGGCAATAAGCCACCTCGCCAATCCTACTGAGGACCTGGAATGGTCCGATGAAGTGTGGAGGCAACTTTCCGCCTCAGCCAAATCTCCGTAATCCACGTCGAGATGAGACACGCATGAAGACATGGTCGCCATCCTCGAACTCTAGTGGACTCCGCCTCCTGTCAGCATAAGACTTATGCCGGCTCTGAGCTATCCTCATCTACTCTTGGATGACCTGGACCTTCTTTGTCGTGGCCCAGACCATCTTTGTTCCCACAAGTGCTGACTCCCCAGGGTCTGTCCAGCACAAAAAAGATATGCAAGGTCTGCAGTACAATGCCTCGTATAGTGCCATCCCGATGGTGGAGTGGTAGCTATTTTTGTACCTGAACTCCACCAAGGGTAGGTGGTCCTCCCAGCTGCGACCAAAATCGAGGACACATGCGCGGAGCATGTCCTCGAGAGTCTGAATGGTCCTCTCTTTCTGACCATCAGTTTGAGGGTGAAAGGCGGTGCTCAGACGTAGTCACGTCCCGAACGCCTCCTGCAACCCCTTCCAAATCCGGGAAGTAAACCGAGCATATCGATCCGAGACGATGGATGATGGCACGCCGTGAAGTCTTACAATCTCCTGAACGTAGAGACGCCCCACACTCTCCATTGATCCCTGCTCTCTAATGGGTAAGAAGTGAGCTGACTTGGTGAGTCGGTCAAAAATCACCCAAATGGAGTCGTGACCTCTGGAATTGCGTGGAAGTCCAAACACAAAGTCCATAGATATCCCATCCCACTTCCACTCCAGGGCCTCCAAGGGCTGTACCAAGCCTGCCGGTACCTGATTTTCTGCCTTCACCTACTGGCAGGTGAGGCATCGAGAAATGAACTCTACCACAACCTTCTTCATGCTCGGCCACCAGTGCTGTCGTCTGAGATCCTGGTACATCTTCGCCACTCCAGGATGTACCGCCAAAAGTGAAGTGTGAAAATCACTCATCACCTCCTCTCGTAAAGTGACTGGTTCCAAGGTACGTCCTCTGAAAAGGACGTCGTGCTCTTCTCCAAAGGAGAAACCATCAGGTGCCTGTCCTGAGGATATCTACACATGCCGCGTCTCACAGTCAGTGTCCCCATGCTGTGCCTCTCTGACCTGCTCTAGTAGTGGAGGAGTGACTGTGAGAGACTGATGGAAGGCTGCTCCATCTCTATCCACGAAGGATATCTTCCAAGAGGATAGCTGCTATGTCTCCTCCTCAAGTAGATGGATGCCCGTCCTCCTGTTGAGAGCATCAGCTACCACGTTCCCCTTCCCAGGAGTATAGAATATCTCATAGTCATAGTCCTGGAGGAACTCAAGCCATCGCTGCTGTCTCAGGTTCAGATCCTTCTGAGAAAAGATGTACCTGAGACTCTGATGGTCAGAAAAGACTGTAAAGCGCTCACCCATCAGATAGTGTCACTATGTCTTCAGAGCGAAGACCACTGCTGCTAACTCCTGGTCATGGGTAGCGTAGTTCTACTCATGCGGCCTCAACTGACGTGATCCATAGGCGATCACTGCCCACTCCTGTATAAGGACACATCCGAGTCCGGTCCCTGATGCATCGCAGTAGACTACGTACCCTACTCCCTCCTCAGGAAACCTCAAGATAGGTGCGTTGGTCAATTTATGCCTCAGCACCTGTAAGCTCTGCTGACATCTGTCTGACCACAAAAAGGGTTTCCCATTCTTCGTCAAAGTAGAGAGTGGTGCCGAAACTCTGGAGAAGTCTGGAACGAATCTTCGGTAGTATCCATCAAGTCCCAAGAAACTCCGCACCTCCGTCACACTCCTGGGTGGCTCCCAAGCTAGCACTGCCTCGATCTTCGCAGGATCCAATGCAACTCCCGCCTCAGAGATGAAGTTCCCCATGAAGTGGACCTCACGTATCCAGAACTAACACTTCGAGAGCTTGCCATAAAGCTGGTGCTCTCGGAGTGTGTCTAGTACAACCCGTAAGTGGTAGGCATGCTCCTCCTTAGTCGTCGAGTATATCAAAATGTCGTCGATGAAGACCACGACAAATCGATCAAGGTATGGCTGAAAGATCCTATTAATGAGGCCCATGAACACAGCTAGAGCATTGTTTACGCCGAATGGCATAACCAAGAACTCATAGTGGCCACACTGACATCTGAAGGCAGTCTTCTGCACGTCCTTGTCTCGAACTCTAAGCTGATGATAGCCTGACCTGATTTCTATCTTCGAGAACCATAGTGCTCCCTTGAGATCATTAAAGAGGTCATCAATCCTCAGTAGCGGATACTTGTTCCTCACCATCACCTGGTTCAGGCGACGATAGTCGACACAAAGTCGCAAGCTCCCGTCTGCCTTCTTGGCGAACAATATCGGGGAAGCCGAGGGTGAAACACTGGGTCGGACGAATCCTTTTCCCTACAAGTCCTCCAACTGTACCCGTAGCTCTCGAAGCTCAGCGGGGGCCATCCGATATGCTAGAGTTGATATCGGGGCTGTCCTGCGGTTGGTCTTTTCGCTGGAGAAGTCTCAGCAAGAAAGCACTCGATCAAAAGGGCTCACTCTAGTACTCCTGCCTGAGTCGGAATGCTGAGGGAGATCAGCGATGCCCTGATCTTGTGTCTCAAACCCTTCTCAAAGGTCCAGGCCCGAAAGAATGGGTCCCGTACCATGTTGGTCGAGTAGCGCGAGAGATCGGTAAATCTCGCAGAGTATCGGGCGACCATCAAGCTGCCCTGCCGCAGCTGAAGAAGCTCCTGGATGCGCAATGCACGGAGGGTGGCCGGGAAAAACTCTGAGTGGAAGAGGCCCTCAATGTCTGTCCATAGGAGAGATGCCTCATCGTGCACCTGGAGCATCAAGCTCCACCATCGGCCCGCTGCTACGTGCAGTAGGCTCGCTGCGAGGATCACCATGAGGTCTGCTGGTGTCCTCACTAACCGGAAAACTCGCACAACTGCATCCAGCCAGTCCTCGGCTGCCTGGGGGTCCATCTCCCCACGGAACCTGGGCGGTCACTGGCGCTGGAACTCATTATAAGGCCCCATCCTTAAACCTTAATTAATATTGAATTAAAAGAATAATTCACGTTGAGGATCTTTTCAGGTTTAGAGTTTTAGAGAATTAGAACATTACTATTACATCTCAAAAGATTACAAAGTAGTCACTTATACTAAGTTTCCATAATAAAAAAAACTCTTGAAAGAAACATGTCTAGTTCCATGTTTTATATAGAATGACATTCCCTTGATCCCATCCTTGACCTTATTCCACATAAAGTCCTGTGAAAAACATTTCAAAAAAACTTGGGGTGAGCATAAAAAGCTCAGTAAGGGATACACAAAGAATGAAAACTGTTAGTTTTTCAAAATCAAGTAAACCATGTATACTCTATCAAAGTAATAACTTCACCTTCATGAAGTAGTAAAAACTAATCACTGAATAAAGTATCATTACTTACCTTTTTGTAACCAAAGTATTACCATAAAATCCATAAAAAGAACACATAAAATTTATAATGGTAACTTGGGACATAAACATACTTAAGTGGAATAACCATACGGTCGACTTCCACACATATCACTTAATGGAATAGCCATACGGCCAATTTCCATACATACTTAATGGAATAGCCATACGGCCAACTTCCATACCCAATGCATTGGAGGTTATAACGTAACCACCCGTCCTGGTATTCAAGGCACCACCCGTCATATGGTTTATAACGTAACCACCCGTTAAAATGTCCATGTACCAATATAAAATCAGAAAACATAAAACCAATATAAAGGAAAGATAACATTTCCACATTTCAATCACAATATATCATAAATATATTGACATAATAGAATCCTTTTTCAAAACCATTTTCAATACCAAAATACATAAAAGATTATATGGTATTTATTTTATTCTAAAAACATTACGGCTTGTTGAGAAAGCCAAAGACCAAATAATACTCGTGGCGGCCGAAAAGGTCGTTGTCACCGCGTACGTTAAAAGAAACATTCCTTTTTTTTCATTTTGTAAAACGCTTCGTAGAAAAAGATTCCTTTTGTATAAAATTAAAAGTAAAAGGGGTTTATACACCATATAAAAGAAAGTTGTGTATAAAACGAAATATGCCTCAATGAAAGGAGATTGAGACGAAGTCCCTTACCTCGGGTCCGACTTGACTCGATCGTTCTTTAATGTCCTGAATAATAAACTTGAGTTAATTTATACTTGATTAAGAACCTTTTTAAAGTTCATTATTCCTTTTATATCACTTATTTCCATGTTATAAAAATTATGTAACCATTTAAGTTAATAATGTTTGTTTTGTCAATATTTGGTTCTTAAGTCGAAAGTTGACTTCTTACAATTACATGTTGTTCGTGTGGTCAAAGGTTCTTTATATCCAGAATGAAATTCCTGATTTGGATATCATATATATCATATATATCCAGCATATACATGTATTTATAATATTAAATAATCATTTAGAGGTAAGAAATGAAATGCACCGTTCATGGAGACGGTAAGTCGTACGTACGCATGAACGCTACTTTCATTTCTTTGTCATATTAATGGAATTAAAACTAAATGAGAGGTATGTATATTTTAATTCCAGAATTATATTCATCATTTAGATATATCATTAATTATATATATCCATTATATACATGTACTTTTAATAGTACATTACATTTGGGGATAAGAAATGAAATGCACCGTTCATGGAGACGGTAAGCCGTACGTACGCATGAACGCTACTTTCATTTCTATCTCATACTTTAATGGAAAGAAATAATAATTATATAGAGGTATATTATAATTCCAGTATAACATCATATATAATAACTTTAAATCCATCCTTTACACGTCCCACATATGGCATTAACGAATCACATCACTTTGAGGGGGCGGTAGTCCGCACTTCCTTAAATGAAGATATCGTGTTTACCCATAATGGAAACCATAAAGGTATGCCCAAAATAAAAAATACAGAAGCTTAAAGAAAACATAAACATATTATATATCATATATAAAAATAGTGACATCATAATGGCCACCTTTGAAGGTGTTAAATGAGTATTGAACAATCATCGTTTCGGGAGGCAGAATTTCGCCATCCACGGAAACCGTATGTTCTTTAAACATTTGATGTATTTGTGTGAGAGTGTAGCTCAAATAAATCTTATAACAACATCCTAGTATATTGAAGATACTGGTTTTGTTACAAAAGAGGTAAATAAAAAGAGTTTAGGGGGTTGGAGAAGCAAAATAAAACAAATGAACAAGAGAGAATGAATTACCTTTAAAAGTGTAACTCCTTTTGATTTGAGCCTAAAGGCTTCCTTTGAAAGGATTATGCCCAAATGGAATCCTCTTGGATGAGGAGAGGGATGTGGAGAGAGTAAATTGGCAGGGTTTGGCCGAGCCAAAGGCTTTAGGAGTGTGTTAAATGAGGTAGAGGTGGGGGCCTTTTATAAGAGGAGAGGAGGGGCACTTTTGGAAAGTAAAGAAATATTACTTTATTTGAAAATGTGTTTCGGTTTAAAAAGGCCCCACGTTGAAATAATTCGTGGATAAGGTGATAATGGTTCGAAATCCACTCATAAAATAAGTTTTGGACATGTGTAGTTCATATATTTTACATTATCTTTCCATTTTATTTAAATCGTTAAATAATGAGGTCATCGCTGCATCATCATGATGTCATAAATAATTTAATTTATTTAGTGCTTAAAAATTATAAAACAAATACTATGATGTAGGAAATCTTTTTAGCTTTCCAATCACTATTTATAATAAAAAATCTGATCTTTATAACCCCATGTAAAAATTGTTTTTGTAAAATATATTATGTTTGTGTCATTTTTACTTTTACCATAAATAAAAAGTTATTTATGTCGTTTCCCAACCAAAGTGTCTCCATGGAGTCACCAATTTGACCCATGGATTTTCATGGTCGGCCATGACACAACCAATAAGGTTGGGACATGTGTCTAGGTCATTTCATATTATTAATGCATTGTTTATACCTTAAACTACCCTAATTACCACTAATCGCGATTAAAAACTTAATAAGTTACTATTCACCAAAAAATTATTTTAATCTCATTGAACCACATTTTACATCTTAATGACAACCATGTATGTCGGATTTTTGAAATTCAAAATAAAGTGATGGAAAAATTTCATTTAAACGGAAAATCAGTCTTTATAAGTACCACTTAGTGGTTACACTATTCATCAAAAATTGATGTTTTTCAGAAAATTACCAAAAATTCACCCTAAGCAATATTTGATATTACGAATTCAAAAATAAAGTCTATTTTACAAAATTCAAAACATATACATCACATTAATTAATTTAATAATTAATTCCCGCTGTCAGAGCAAATAGAGTGTTTTTATGAAACAATAAGTATCAAAAGATTGACACTAGTTTAAGTCCAATTTCAAAGTGAAATTGATTCCAATGACCAATATTGGATTTAATTGTAAAAATATTTTCTAATTTCACTTTAAAACCAATTCAAAAGATAATCTAATCATATAAATAAATTAGATTAAAAAGAGGTTTTGAAATAAAATACAACATTTTACACTATTCATTAAAAAAAATGAACTTTATCAGAAAGGTACCAAAAATTTACACAAAGTAAATTTTGATGTCCCGATTCTAAAGAAGAGTTATATTTGGTCCAATAGAATTTATAAGATCGATCAAAACTATATTTAATGATGGTTCTCCATTAAAAGGTGATAAGTGGACCTTTCGTGAAAATTAGGGTATAAATGCCTAAATTTGAACTCTTTCCGTATTTTAAGCCTTTATCTTTTATTGGGTAAATGTAAAATATTTAAAAACATATATAATCATAATTTAGTTATTTATATCCATTCCCGCCAGTACCACGGCTACTCGTTAACTAACATTTAAAATAATATTATTTTATTACTTGTGTGCAACGTATGTTTTCAAAGAAACTCATCGTTGCGTACCGAGTATGCTATCGAACGTAGAAACCCCTTTTAATAAAAATTAATATTTAATTCGTAAATATTAATAAATATGAAAATTCTTTATTCTTTATTTACCTGGGATGTTACATCCTTCCCCCCTTTTGGGAATTGCGTCCTCGCAATTTTATTCATTTATCAAAATAAGTGGTGGTATTTATCCCTCATAGCATTTTCAGATTCCCACGTTGCCTCTTCAATCACATGGATTTTCCACAAAACCTTTACCTGATGAATCACCTTATTCCGTAACACCTGCTCCCTATGGTCAAGAATCTGGACCGGTTGTTCCTCATAAGATAGGTTCTCTTCCAGCTAAACTACCTCTGGACTCAAAACATGAGATGGATCTGGCATATACTTCCTCAACATTGAAACATGAAAAACATTGTGTACCTGAGATAAACTCGGAGGTAAAGCCACTTGGTATGCAACTGATCCAACTCTCTCCAGAATTTCATATGGTCCAATGAACCTTGGACTCAACTTTCCTTTCTTACCAAATCTCATCACACTTTTCCAAGGATAAACCTTGAGAAAATCATGATCACCTACCTCGAAAGATAGATCCTTCCTTCGGTTATCCGCATAACTCTTCTGCCTGCTCTGAGCTGTTCTCATGTGCTTCTGAATCAACTGAACTTTTTCTGCCATCTCTTCTACCAATTCCAGTCCCATTAGCATCCTTTCAACCACTTCATTCCAAAATGCTGGAGTTCGACACCGCTTCCCATATAATGCCTCAAATGGTGCCATCTATATACTGGAATGAAAACTGTTATTATAAGAAAACTCAACCAAAGAAAGATGTTGGTCCCAACTTCCCTGATAATCCATCGAACAAGCTCGTAGAATATCCTCCAAGGTCTGAATTGTTCGTTCTGACTGACCATCTGATTGAGGATGAAAAGCTATACTAAAATTTAATTCAGTACCCAACAACTTCTGAAGGCCTTTCCAAAAGTTAGAAGTAAACCTGGGATCACGATCTGATACAATGGAGAGAGGAACTCCATGTAACCTGACTATCTCTTTAAGATACAAATGGGAAAGTTGATCAAGAGAGAAAGTATCTCGTATAGCAAGGAAATGAGCAGATTTGGTCAAGCGATCAACAATAACCCAGATTTCATTATTACCTCGAGATGTCTTCGGTAATCCAACAACAAAGTCCATGGATATATTCTCCCATTTCCACTCTGGCACTGGTAAAGGCTGAAGCATCCTTTTCGGTAATTGCTGCTCTGCCTTAACCTGTTGACATGTCAAACACTTCACAGTAAAATCAGAAATGTCTCTTTTCATTCCATCCCACCAGTAATACTCCCGCAGATCTCTATACATCTTAGTACTGCCCGGATGAACTGAAAACGGGGAACTATGAGCCTCACATAACAACTCATTCTTCAACTGTGAATCACAGGGCACACATAACCTCTTCCCAAACCTCAAAACACAAACACAAACTTATCCAAGAACTCATGGAAAATTTTATTCATAAGGTCCATGAATATAGCAGGTGCATTGGTTAACCCAAAAGGCATAACTAAAAATTCATAATGGCCATATCTAGTACGGAACGCAGTCTTCGGAACGTCTGCTTCTTTTACTTTCAACTGATGGTACCCCGACCTCAAGTCAATCTTCAAAAAATACTGAGCTCCCTGGAGCTGATACCACTTCATTCGATGGCCCAACTTCTACTGAAGTTGTTGCAAAGGATTTCACCACCCCTTTCTGCTTGTAGTTTGACTGCTTCCCATCACTCAAGCTCTTTGTCAGACACTCATTTGCATAGTGACCCATCTCATTGCACTTAAAACATCTTACCGTTGACTTTTCATTTCCTTCTTGATCATCTTCCTTACAGTTACGAGCAATATGACCAGACTTACCACACCGAAAGCACTTACCAGACTTGGATAAACATTCTCCAGGATGCATTTTACCACACTTCTCATAGGATGGATATTTGGTTTTCTTACCTCCTTGCTTCTTTGATTAATTCATCCCCTTTGCCTACCAACTAGACCTCTTATTCTGTTGTTTGTCATAGAACACCTGATCATCGGCAAACTCCATTTCCACCTTCTCCGCACATCGAACAAGTTTTTCATAACTTTTGAACTCACGAGAAGCTAAAGCCCTTCGATACTTTGGCTTTAACCCTGAGTAAAAATGGTATATTTTACTATCAAGATCTCGTATGAAGTTCGGAGCATACCTTGCCAATCGAGTGAACTTTGCTTCATAAGCATCCACTGAATCATCCTCCTACCTCAATTCTAGGAACTGTTTTTCCATCCTAAGACGAACCACCTTAGGAAAATATTTCTCAAGAATCATACCTTTGAATTCGTCCCAGTGAAGATCCTCAATCTCATCACTATCCCTTATATTTTTCACCATCGACCACCACTGATCAGCTTCACCTTCAAAACGGTAAACATCAAGACTAACCTTTTGATGTTCTGAACACCCCATGACATCAAAAATCTTCTCCAGTGCTTTAAACCACCCTTCAGCTTACACAGGGTCAGATGATCCTCTAAATGATGGGGGATGTTTCCTCATGAAATGTTCCACCACTGACATGTTCCTCTGCGGTTGATCTGGCTGATCTCGTGCACGTATACCACCACCATTTATATCCTGAGTCAACTGTGCCATCACTGCAAAAAACTGTTCAGTTCCGATTCCGACCATCTCAGGTTGCTGATTTGGAAGGTTATCTTCCTCCTGATGTCGTCCCAATATAGCTGCTTTGTTTCCTCTGCGGAAAACCATTCTGAACACAGAAATATCTTAGGTGAAGCAACATGGTAATCCGTAAATGCAATATCATTTCAATCATATTATAATTTAACACTTTTCTAACTCCTAAAGTTTTCTAAACCGACCTCTGATACCAACTATAAGGCCCGAGCCTTAAACCTTACTTAATATTGAATTAAAAGAATAATTCAAGTTGAGGATCTTTTCAGGTTTAGAGTTTTAGAGAATTAGAAAATAACTATTACATCTCAAAAGATTACAAAGTAGTCACTTATACTAAGTTTCCATAATAATAAAAAACTATTGAAAGAAACATGTCTAGTTCCATGTTTTATATAGCATGACATTCCCTTGATCCCATCCTTGACCTTATTCCACATTAAGTCCTGTGAAAAACATTTCAAAAAAACTTGGGGTGAGCATAAAAAGCTCAGTAAGGGATACACAAAGAATGAAAACTGTTAGTTTTTCAAAATCAAGTAAACCATGTATACTCTATCAAAGTAATACCTTCACCTTCATGAAGTAGTAAAAACTATTCACTGAATAAAGTATCATTACTTACCTTTTTGTAACCAAAGTATTACCATAAAATCCATAAAAAGAACACATAACATTTATAATGGTAACATGGGACATAAACATACTTAAGTGGAATAACCATACGGTCGACTTCCACACATATCACTTAATGGAATAGCTATACGGACAATTTCCATACATACTTAATGGAATAGCCATACGTCCAACTTCCATACCCAATGCATTGGAGGTTATAACGTAACCACCTGTCCTGGTATTCATGGCACCACCCGTCATATGGTTTATAACGTAACCACCCATTAAAATGTCCAAGTACCAATATAATATCATAAAACATAAAACCAATATAAAGGAAAAATAACATTTCCACATTTCAATCACAATATATCATAAATATATTGACATAATAGAATCCTTTTTCAAAACCATTTTCAATACCAAAATACATAAAATAGTATATGGTATTTATTTTATTCTAAAAACATTACGGCTTGTTGAGAAAGCCAAAGACAAAAGAATACTCGCGGCTGCGGAAAAGGTCGTTGTCGCCGCGTACGTTAAAAGAAACATTCCTTTTTGTCCTTTTGTAAAACGCTTCGTAGAAAAAGATTCCTTTTGTATAAAATTAAAAGTCATAGGGGGTTTATACACCGTATAAAAGAAAGTTTTGTATAAAACGAAATATGCCTCAATGAAAGGATATTGAGATGAAGTCCCTTACATCGGGTCCGACTTGACTCGATCGTTCTTTAACGTCCTGAATAATAAACTTGAGTTAATTTATACTTGATTAAGAACCTTTTTAAAGTTCATTATTCCTTTTATATCACTTATTTCCATGTTATAAACATTATGTAACCATTTAAGTTAATAGTGTTTGTTTTGTCAATATTTGGTTCTTAAGTCGAAAGTTGACTTCTTATAATTACATGTTGTTCGTGTGGTCAAAAGTTCTTTATATCCAGAATGAAATTCCTGATTTGGATATCATATATATCATATATATCCAGCATATACATGTATTTATAATATTAAATAATAATTTAGAGGTAATAAATGAAATGCACCATTCATGGAGACGGTAAGCCGTACGTACGCATGAACGCTACTTTCATTTCTTTGTCATATTAATGGAATTAAAACTAAATGAGAGGTATGTATATTTTAATTCCAGAATTATATTCATAATTTAGATATATCATTATTTATATATATCCATTATATACATGTACTTTTAATAGTACCTTACATTTGGGGATAAGAAATGAAATGCACCGTTCATGGAGACGGTAAGCCGTACGTACGCATGAACGCTACTTTCATTTCTATCTCATACTTTAATGGAAAGAAATAATAATTATATAGAGGTATATTATAATTCCAGTATAACATCATATATAATAACTTTAAATCCATCCTTTACACGTCCCACATATGGCATTAACGAATCACATCACTTTGAGGGGGCGGTAGTCCGCACTTCCTTAAATGAAGATATCATGTTTACCCATAATGGAAACCATAAAGGTATGCCCAAAATAAAAAATACAGAAGCTTAAAGAAAACATAAACATATTATATATCATATATAAAAATAGTGACATCATAATGGCCACCTTTGAAGGTGTTAAATGAGTATTGAACAATCATCGTTTCAGGAGGCAGAATTTCGCCATCCACGGAAACCGTATGTTCTTTAACCATTTGATGTAGTTGTGTGAGAGTGTAGCTAAAATAAATCTTATAACAAAATCCTAGTATATTTAAGATACTGGTGTTATTACAAAAGAAGTAAATAAAAAGAGTTTAGGGGGTTGGAGAAGCAAAATAAAACAAATGAACAAGAGAGAATGAATTACCTTTTAAAGTGTAACTCCTTTTGATTTGAGCCTAAAGGCTTCCTTTGAAAGTATTATGCCCAAAGGTAATCCTCTAGGATGAGGAGAGGGATGTGGAGAGAGTATATTGGAAGGGGTTGGCCGAGCCAAAGGCTTTAGGAGTGTGTGAAATGAGGTAGAGGTGGGGGCCTTTTATAAGAGGAGAGGATGGTCACTTTTGGAAAGTAAAGAAATATTACTTTATTTGAAAATGTTTTTCGGTTTAAAAAGGTCCCACGTTGATATAATTCGTGGATAAGGTGATAAGGGTTCGAAATCCACCCATCCAATAAGTTTTGGACATGTTTAGTTCATAGATGTTACATTATCATTCCATTTTATTTAAATCGTTAAATAATGAGGTCATCGGTGCATCATCATTATGTCAAAAATAATTTAATTTATTTAGTGTCTAAAAATTATAAAAAAACTACTATGATGTAGGAAATCTTTTTAGATTTCCAATTAATATTTATAATCAAAAATATGATCTTTATAACCCCATGTAAAAATTGTTTTTGTAAAACATATTATGTTTGTGTCATTTTTACTTTTACATTAATTAAAAAGTTATTTATGTCATTTCCCAACAAAAGTGTCCCCATGGGGTCACCAAGTTGACCCATGGCTTGTCTTGGTCTTCCATGACACAACCAATAATGTTGGGACATGTGTTTAGGTCATTTCATATTATTAAAGCATTATTTATACCTTAAACTACCCTAATTACCACTAATCGCGATTAAAAACTTAATAAGTTACTATTCACCAAAAAATTATTTTAATCTAATTGAACCACATTTTACATCTTAATGAAAAACATGTATGTCGGATTTTTGAAATTCAAAACACAATGATGGCAAAATTTCATTTAAACAGAAAATCAGTCTTTATAAGTACCACTTAGTGGTTTCACTATTCATCAAAAATTGACGTTTTTCAGAAAATTACCAAATATTCACCCTAAGCTATATTTGATATTACGAATTCAAAAATAAAGTCTATTTTACAAAATTCAAAACATATAAGTCACATTAATTAATTTAATAATTAATTCCCGCTGTCAGAGCAAATAGCGTGTTTTTATGAAATAATAAGTATCAAAAGATTGACACTAGTTTAAGACCAATTTCAAAGTGAAATTGATTCCAACGACCACTATTGGATTTAATGGTAAAAATATTTTCTAATTTCACTTTAAAACCAATTCAAAAGATAATCTAATCATATAAGTAAATTAGATTAAAAAGATGTTTTGAATTAAAATACAACATTTTACACTATTCATTAAAAAAATGAACTTTATCAGAAAGGTACCAAAAATTTACACAAAGTAAATTTTGATGTCCCGATTCTAAAGAAGAGTTATATTTGGTCCAATAGAATTTATAAGATTGATAAAAACTATATTTAATGATGGTTCTCCGTTAAAAGGTGATAAGTGGACCTTTCGTGATGATTAGGGTATAAATGCCTAAAATTGAACTCTTTCCGTATTTTAGGCCTTTATCTTTTATTGGGTAAATGTAAATACATTTAAAAACATATATAATCATATTTTAGTTATTTCTATCCATTCCCGCCAGTACCACAGCTACTCGTTAACTAATATTTAAAATAATATTATTTTATTACTTGTGTGCAACAAATGTTTTCAAAGAAACTCATCGTTGCATACCGAGTATGCTATCGAATGTAGAAACCCTTTTTAATTAAAATTAATATTTAATTCGTAAATATTAATAAATATGAAAATTCTTTATTCTTTATTTACCTGGGATGTTACACTCATGCAGTGCACTGAGGCGACGTGCATCATCAGCGGCTGGTGCTGGAAGCATCAGTGGCTCGGTGGGTAGAGGTACCGCCGGTGCCTCTACTGTCAAAGGGCCCTGTACCGAGGCGTCGTCGCTTTGCGTGTTGTCGTCACGCTCAACTCTCGGAACCCTAGATGGCTGCCGTCATGGGTCCATACTGAAAAGAAATAGGTGCGCCACGGTCAGAATAGTATACCTAGTGAGCTGACATAAGTAATCACAAATAAAACATGAAACATACATGCAATCAATGTTTTCGTGCATTAAGTCGGAAATCAGAAGTCAGGGTCCTGGTGTACGGATATGTCGGGCACCGCACCAACACTGGACTCCCTGGACTGATATCCACACCCAATACGCTAAACACTATTGCTTCAAATAGAAAATATCCGAGTCCGCGGTAGAACCAAACTTCTCTGATACCAATTTTTCATGATTAGTCCTCGGGGCCCGTGCCGTGACTACCCCAAGCACGCCTTACATAGGCCAGGGGCTGGAGACTAGCACCAAGGCATAAATCCCAGAAAAAAGGGATGACATTGCCCATGAAAAATAAACAACAAACACATAGAGTAAGTAGACAGAAGTAAACACTAAGTAAAAACTAGTAAAACAGTTAGTGCAGAAGGTAAGTGGGCCAGAATACAAACCCAAATTGAAAGTAAAGTATAACTCGAAAGGTAAAAAAGAAACTGAAAAGTAAAGCCGCAACGTCGGGCCATCCACTGGAAGTCCCACCTGAAGGGTGGGTACAGATATCCTCCACTGCTCCTCTGGTCCAGCCGACCGCTCTGAGTATCTACCGCCCTGTGCTCCACCTCCAGGTACCGTCCTGCTCCGCAAGCCTCCACCATGATTAGCGATGTTCGTCGTCTACAACCAACACAATGTAGTGCAGGCATAGCCCGTGCAGGGGAGAGTATAAGCTACTCATTAGGGACCTCGAGACCCTCGAAGGTCTCCTAGAATCCACAATGGATAATCCACAAAGGAAAGATACAGTCATGAAGTAACATCCAACACAACTTAGGTATTTGCCCATACAAATAACTAAGTCATCAATTCTCACTCGGCTCCAACATCAGAGCTCAAGTACAACCCAGCCCACACAGGAAAGCAAAACGTAAATCCACACAGGATAGCAAAACGTAAATCCACACAGGATAGCACAACACAATCCACAAAGGATAGCAAAACAGGGTTTTAACTCACACAGGAATACCTCTTCGAATGATGATAGAGATGATCACTGATCCATCTAAGCCGTCATACCCACAAAGGATCGATAGGTACTACCCTCCGCAATGACCCACAAAGGATCTGACCCACAAAGGATCGATAGGTAACTAACCCCCGCAAAGACCCACAAAGGATCGGGCCCACACAGGACCTGTAGGTGCTGGCCAACACAGGACCACTGAGCGCTGACCCACACAGGATCAGTAGCACTGACCCAAAAAGGATCGCTGAGTGGTGTAGTCGTCGCCGTCGAATCCACTGAGGATCTCTTCACATTCATCGTCGTCACAGTAGCAGTCGCAGCCAGCTCTAGGGTTCCTGCACACAACAAGATCGTTCGGGAGGGTCCGCCCCACGGGCCGAGAGGCTGATACATCAACTGACACATAGTCTAGAGTTGATGTATCCAAAAGTTTGGTATTGTCAACAGGAACTCAACGTCGCAGACAGTGCGTCAATCGGACGCCTGGTCTGAGAGTTATTGGCTTTTTCGTCCTAGGGGCCCGGTTGGTTTTTAAGGCAAAACCAACCCAACCAAAATCCACCTGCGTCCAAATCTCGGGCGGAGTATGCGAAAAGATCCGTCTCATTTGAGTAAAACAACAAAGTTGACGGAACCTCAATCGTACGTCCGAAGCTCAAGATATGAGCGTTTCCGCTCCGAGGGCCCGGTTGGTTTCGTGTATGAACCAACCCGGCCGAACCTAAAGTATTCCGAAACCTTCAATGAAATATACCAAAATGACCGTCTCGATCCAAGGATCACATCTCTGCTGATGGCGCATCGTTCGGAGGCCCATTTCTCAAGTTATGATCAAAAGACCGAAAAGCTCCGGAAACGGGGGGTCTGGACCCGGACCGACCCTGCCCAACCCCCCTGGGTCGGCCCGAACCGGGTCGACCTGACCTGGGTCCGGTTCCGACCTATTTGGGCGCGACCCGGCCTGGCCTGGCGGCCTGGGAGCGACCTGGCCTAGCGGATCGGCCCGGCTCGGTTCGGCCGAGCGGCCGAGCGGAGGAACCGCGGGGCGCGCTGCCCCCACGGGATGAGGTGCCGCAGCCCCGCGTGGGGCCGCGCTTGTTCAGCAGACACGGCTTTGCCGCATCCCGTGTGTCGCCGGACCCGCGTGGTGGTGGGTCTGGACGGACATCTCCGCCGCGACCTCAGCCGCGGCGGCTCCATCCGGCAGCGCGCCGGGGCACCGCCACCTCCGGCCGCCGGCACCGCCGCGCTGGCGACCCGCGCCGCCGGTGGATTCCGCGGGCCACCGGAGTTGCTCCGGTGGTCCGATTCCACTTCTGTCTGCGTCGTGGCTCCTCCTGGGTCCCATTCTTCACTTCCAGGCCCTCAAATCGCCATCACAGCCCCATTTTTCATCATCCTCCATTTCGCGCACCAAGAATGAAAAAGTGCGGTGGGTTTGGACTTGTTCGTTAGTCCGCACCCATCGCATTAGCGGTTTAAAAAAACATAAATCCCAGCAATTGATAAACCACTTCATCCAATAATAATGATCCGCAAACCAACATGTTAATTTGGTTGGTTTGCGTTCTTACCTTTGAGGAAAACAACATGGTAAAAACATTTTCAAAACGACCCCTACCTCGTCGTAGTCGTCGAGCGGGCGTTCTACGCAGAATTGATCGTCGCGGTAGGAGGTGATCGTCGCATCGCGGAAGGGCGTCGCGTCGTCGCAGAAGGGCGTCGCATCGACGATCTACGAGGATTAAGAACATACAAATTTAATTATAAAAATTAAATACATGTTGTTGTTATAAAACATAAAAAATTAAAAAGGTCCACAATCTCTTACCTCAACGGATGATCGAAGATTTGTCGCGGAATAAGGAACGTCGCAGAAGAACGTCGCGGGAGAAGAATTGTTGGCGTCGCCGAACATGAAATCGCATCGTCGATCTACAAGGGTTCGGAATTCTTCGTCTCCTTTCGTCGAAGGCTGGCGTTCTTCGCGTTCTTCGGGTTTTTCGCATTCTTTGCGAAGGAGGATGAAGGACTTAAGGCTTCTGTGAAATCCTCTCAACGAACAACACTCAAGAAGAAAAACGTTGTTCTTATTTTATTATAGGCCAAAAAACGAAAAACAAACTAAGTAACGACCCATTAATTCGTATAATTTATTTCAACGAATAAACCGCCCAATTAATAGGAGCGTTTAATTGTGTAAGGAAACTCCCCAGTTGACTTTCATTTAAAAAAAAGTTTTCGCGGGTACGATACATAGCGGAAAAGAATAGGTGGGGCCAGTGCGGGCCCCACCCCACAAATATCCTACCAAGAGGGTAGGATATTTTGAATTGCACCCTATCTGCTTCAACTCAGCTTAAGAAACTTTAAGTGGATTTTAAGTGGCTTTAAGTGAAATAAAAATAAAGTTGTCGCACACATTATTTTATTTCTTAACATAAAGCCCAAAAATTAAAAACCACACCCGAGCAAATGCATCTCTGGAAGAGGCGTTTCAAAGAATTTACCGGTGCTGCGATTCCATCGGTGACCTCAGAATTCGATTCTGAGCACTGGTTCAAAAGTTAGAAAAACCCGCTCGTTCGTTCACTAAACGTACACGAGCAAAATTCGTAAAATGATTCCGGGCACACCGGGCCTCAGAATCATGTGAAGTCAGAAACTGCGTTCATGTAAAATTCCAAAGAAAATTAAGAAAACAATTTCCTTGAAATTTACGGGTATTTACTATGTGGGCGTAGGGAGATGAAATAGATACCTCATTTTGAATCATGGATTTCAACTGACTAGGGGGTTCCTAGTATGTAGGCCCAGATGAGTGGCATGGTACGAACATACATTATATAAGGTAATATACCATAGGGATAGTCCCAAGGGTATTAATGAAATTTTATGACTCTTATTCCTTTCATTACCAGGATTAATAGGATTTCTCCCATATGCATGATCTCAATAAATTTGTATATCAGTACCCAAACATAGTTCATCTCAGAATGAAACAAAAATTCCTGGGATTAACAACCATCAGTTGTTTTAATTCCTAAAATTACTAAGATACGTAGGATTCCTCATAATGGATCAAAAAACCCACCTTAGATTATTATATTCCTCCTCACATGGAAGACAAATATATAGAATTTGTTCATATAGATTTAGCGCATAAAGGAGTTATTAACTATTAGAAAAATGGATTAAGAACATCATATACATACAAATGGATAATGTAATGAGACCACACTATCTCAGTTCTTCAATGAGACTCCATTTCCTACTTTAATGAGAGAATTAATCAATGAGCCATTTTTTTTTGAGTAACCATAATCATATCATAATTATGAAGAGATTCATGAACATATCTTAAATCAATGTGAGATTCATGGAGTGGGAATAAATTTCCACTAAAATGGGTACAACTTTCCCAACCTACCATCCTCCCGACCAATGTGATTCATCATGAGTCACTGGACCTGAAAAAACAAAATGAACACAGTCCATTAGAATGTAGGTTTATAATGTGATGGAGATGGGGGGACAAATGAGAGTTTTCAGAAAAAGTGATAATGGTAACCCATTGAGTGAAACCCATTTCACGACTCAAAAACCCAAAGAAGAAAATATTAAATTATTTTATTGTCCAATTATGATTTTATAATGACATAATGTAACATTTTACTTAGAACACTGAAAGATGATAACATGTTTTGGGCATAAATGTGGACTAGCACGTCTATTTAGTGATGTGATTATTTTTTTCATCACCAATACAAAAGGATGATATAAATAACTGTATATAATGAAATAATATTGTAGTAATTCATACTCTCTATCTCTCACATGTACATGTTTTAAAATTGGGTTTATGAATATTATTATATGGAAATGAGTGTTTTATAATGGATATATTTTTATTTCCTTCATGGTTCCCTAGAAATTAATCTTCTAATGGGTTGATTAAAATTATTAAAAATGAAAATGGAATATTTTACTTCAAAATATATGGTGACAATGAATTTTCATGCTCTTATGAGTATTATTTCAATTTATATTCCATTAAAATAATTCACGTTTTATTAATATATATTCTTATTTTTATTTTGGTATTAAAATTTTGGATTAAAATAAAAGGTTATTTTTTTAATAAATATCAGTTTACAAAATAAAATGTTATTTTGATATATGAAAGTGATTTTACCATGATTTTGTAGTAGTATTTCAAATGTTCTACAATGAAAATATTTATGAATAAAATGTTTCATTCATGTATTTCATTAGGTAGTTATATTAGATATGATTGATCCCAATATATATTATTTAATTGGTACACCCACACAGCTTCTGGTGATCCCGACATAGTTAAAATGATTTGTGCTCCCATATAGTGTCATGTAATTCCAATATAACTTATATAGTGGGTAAACATGGATAGAACTACCATTAATTGGGTAATAGTCCTTATAGTAATAGTATATAAGGAAATAATAACTAGAGGTTATATCTAATGGAGTTAATTGGGCTCTAGTTATTTCTAATAATGGTTTTAAACTTGTAATGTATGTGATGGTCTATCATTCCAAAAAATGGTTTTTATGTTGTTGTTTTGAAGTTTAATTTTTTTTAGAAAATGAGTCTATGATTTTATCATATATGAATAATTTATTTCATTATCTTAAAGAAAATTATGAAAAATGTAAACATTTTTTGGGTTTTTATGTTTTTCTCTAGAATAAACACTACCTTACTTGTCAGAGTACCTTACTGGGATATTTTATGATCTCCATTTATTTTAAAATGATTTTCACAAGATTTAATGATGGCTATGGGGATGAAAAAATTCATGTTGAAGTTCATGATAATCTCTCATAATTATAAATCATGTTTTATAAAAAAACATTTTATATCATGTGAAAATAAATACTGATCCAATGACGGAGCAATGTATTTATGGTTTTGTTATGTATGAGTTATGACATAATTATATAAAAGTATATCCCTAAAATATCCTCAAGTATAGATAATGTATTACTGATTTAAAACTAATGATAATGTAATAATTAATGTTTGTTCGTTATAGTTGATATTAGAGTATAGTATAGATAAAATTTGTGGATATGATATTGTTAATAGCATTCCTTTTAATGATTTTACATTATGCTTATGATTAAATGATATTGAATTTGAACACTACCATGTTTATTCATCACGACTATAATTTTTAATAATAGTTCTTCATAGAGGAATTAGGGAAAATGTAATGGGATGAACATCAGTCGAAATACCCTACCAAATCAATATCCCATGATTTAAGGAAATGGAACAAAACAATTTATTGCATTGATTGACCAGTTGAAAAAATATAAAACTATTAGTGGTAACTAAGATAAAAATCTTCTAGATATTCCATAGAGGAACATATCATAAGAAGATAATTTCATCATAAAACATCCCCATCATTCATTGGATCATCTTATACTGTGGTAGATGAATAATGGATCAATTCCCTTAAGAATGTATTTCATATCATTAAGTTCTTATATTGTCAAAAGGTAACACATTACATTTATCATTTTTAATGTGAATGTTATTGAAGGAGGTATTTGGTTAATAATATATATAGTATGATGATATGGACGCCATGTAATGAATAACATTTAAAAATTAATTTCTTGCAAAATATTATCATATAGATGTTCTATTAAGTATGTTGAAATAATTTCTGGAATTTTTGTAAGAAGATGATGATTATTTAGATGTATATAATTAAAACATCATAAGATTTCATAGTGATGTGCCAATTTTTTCAGGAAACTAAATTTAAAATTATTATATTTTACTGATTGTTAAAACCATGATTATGAAAATATTATTCAACATTAGAATTTAATTTTTATGAAAATGGTATTTATTATGCTGTGAATGTTGTGTAGCAGTTTTCTAACACGAATATTCATTAAGAAGGCAATTGTATGAATTGTCATGGTGGTATGAAATGGAGAACCCACAAGATATTTATTGTATAGGTAATAACCCAAAATGATTAAATGGTGTTAAAAAAATTCATGTAATGTTTAACTATATCTAAGAAGTGTTTATGTTGTTCTAAGTTTGGTCATGAGGCATGTGAATTTAAAGAATAGAGTCAAAAACAACCAGTGAACGAGGTGACCAATATCCATACAATTATGAGATAGTTTATTTATAATGATATGTTTCACTGGGGTAATAATTATCTGAATTTAGTGGCACTGGATGGAAATCATCATAATCAAAAAAATTGTGTAGCAAATTAATATTCTACTACCATAGTAGTCGGTGGACCATCGAATGCTGTAGTGATAGGTATGAAGCATTTTTTTCTGAATTATAACAATTCCATGTATGGATTTAGATCTTAGAATTATTAAATTTATATTAAAATTACATATATATTGTGAATATCCCTACAATAAGAAAAAAATATAGAATTGTTTGTGATAAATCATGGTGGAAATTATAATGACTTTAAATCCAGTATCCTAGATATAGTGTCTATTTTATTATATTGGAATAAATACATGTAATACAACCTCAATTGATAATTACGTTTTGTATTCATTGAGAGCCAAATACATATATTATCCTCATATTATATTAGAAATAAGATATACAAAGAATATGAAATTTATCCTGAATTATTAATATTATTCATCATAAAAATATTCATATCAAGATGAGAATATAAAAATAATAAGGAGATGTAGGATTCTATTTAAGGGCTATATTCAATGTAATATATCATGAGTAAATAAAGAAAAATCTATATAGAAAGTTAAATAACTAAACACACAATTCATTTAATCAATAACTATATCAAAAAAGAATCAATGGATAATATCAATTAAATTATAACATGAATGATAATAATATTTGAATTGTCCATAATGTAAATCCATAAAATAGGAATCCATGGTCTCAAACATCATGGTATATATAATGTAAAGGCCTTGGGCCATAATAGTTACAAATAATGGTTTTCAAAAGATTTAATTTGGCCCAATAATTTGTATTATGATATTTTGTGATGCATCATGTGACTATATAATTTCAGTCTCCACCCATCATTCCATGTCCAATGAATTTTTCATATATCGAGTAATTGATTAAATTCATAAAAAATATTACTTATAAAAAAATAAATATTTAATAAATAATATATATTTTTAAATAATTCCACAATAAATAAAATACAATATAATTATTACACCCTAAGTATAAATAATACAATATTTAGGATGTTGTCATATCCACGAAACATAGAATATTGATATATAAGAGAAATGTAATATCTAATGATCATAAGCAAGATAATGTTTTACAGAATGGTATGATTAATCATATTCCTAGTGGTGAGAGGTAAAATAATTGTTTCTCTTCATGGATGAATAGAAATTCCACTAAAATATTATTAATTAATTATTGAGGAAAATAACATTTACATTTTTTAATTTCACTTATAGAAAAAACTGATCAATTATAAAGTAAAAATATTTTATTGAAAATTACCTTTTAAAAAAATAATTTAAAATTTAAAACAGAGAATGTTGAAGATGGTTTGAAAATATTTACATGCTGTACATGATAAACAATAACTCCTTATATATTTTTTTAGAAAATTCATAAAGTGACTCATTGGGAAATGACCAATACATTCATTTTAACCTATTTTGTAATGAGTAAAATGTGTATAAAAATCTACTTCATCAAATAATTTTTTACATAAAAACATTTTTGAAATAATTTTACATAAACTATGTAAATAGAAGTTAAATGTATCCAATCAAAAAAGAAATAAGATCAAAATTTCATTTAAACATTTTTTTTCATTAATTCAATTTTCATATAGATGAAAATTTGGAATATAGTTTATAAAATTATTATGAATTTAAGCTTAAAATTGAAAGTAATCATGATAAATAAATAAATAATATTCTTAATTACCTAAAATGTGTAGTGTATACATGACATAAAAATAAAAAGGTTCATAATATCAAATATGTCTCGACAGAATTGAAATTGAAACAAAATTCCTTACCACTAGCCTCACATGTCATGTAGTTTTTAAAAACATTAATTTAATATGTTTAAATTTATTATACATACATAAAAACCCATATTTATATCATTTTTTACCATATGGTCAATTTATACTATTTTATCACTTATTTTTTAATAATCACTTATTCTTATAATTATTTTTTGTGTTAACTACATTGTTTTCCATGTATATAAGGATTTCGTAGTCTTGGTACTTTTTATGTTATGATGGGTCCATCATCGGTAGAATTTTTATAATATATATATACCATATACATCAATTTTATATATATTTAGAAACCTCTATATAGATATTGGTTTGAAAAATGAATTATACCATTCACTGATATGGTGGGACATATGTATGCAAGAACACTGTTTTCACATTCTGATTGATGGATAAAAAAATGGAAAAATATAATTAATAATTTAAGAAAATTTATTATATCATATATCTCATATATATATTTCTAAAATATATTGTTATTACATTCCCTAAAAAAATTAAAATGTAAAATAGATAACATCACATTGTGTAAAAGGTAGTACACACGTACATCATAACAACGTTATCATTTTCCAATGGATTGGAAGGTTATGAGGTATATATGTCAAAAAAGTATCAGAATAATGTTAATTTGTAACTTTTTAAATGATGTGGTTATTAAAAAAACTACCCCATTTCGTTTACATGTTAAATAATACATATGGATAAACCATATTTTCACTATTCATATGGCGAAACAGATTAAAATTGACATTAACATAATAATTACAAGTAATTATATTTTGAATATTGAATTATTTATGATATTATGGGTACAACACATGAAGAGAATGTACATGATGAAATAAACATGAAATTGTTAGTAATGATGATTATTCTTATTTTTTGTACTCAAATTTGACCTATTTTTAAGTGAACATGGGTTTCTACATTGGAATGGAAAGAATCCCAGGAAATTGATATGTTTTTCGAGAAGATGAATGGGTAGGGTTTGGTAGATCTAAAAGAATAATTTTTTTATAAATAACTGATGTAGGAAGTTCCCTTTTATAATCAAAGTGAGGGGAATTTTTTGATTTTAATAATATTTTAATTTAATTTGAAAAATTTCCCTATTAAAAATTAATTAATATTGATATAATTCAATGATAAAGTGAAAATAATGCAGAATATAATCATAAAGTATTTTTAAAAAAAATTTGGATATTTTTTCACTTACATATTTTAGTTTTGACTCCCAATTAACCATTACCGCAATTATCCTACTATTAAAATTTTCTACCCTATAAGGATTAATAATCACACTAATAAATAAAACACAAATCATAAATTTATCATGGAAGATTTTTTTACCAAAAACCATTCATTTAGTAGAATATAATATTTTTATTAATTTTAAATCAATTAAAAACTTATTATTTTATAAAATATTAATAATATAAAATTTGAAAATATTCATTCATCTTTCCTTTAATAACATCAACAGATCAATGAAATTATAATAAAATTCAACACATCATCTATAATTTTTAATTTTTACCTAAAAAATCCATAATAAACGTTAATTATTTCAAATTATTAAATTTTTTATGATTTAATATCATTTATTTTATAATTCTTTTAGTTGAATAATTACTAGTTTAGTGTTGCATAAGAATTTAAGGTAATTACATCATCCCAATTTTTTTATAAAAGTATCCTGATGAATGTAAAATATTTATATTTTGAAACAGTAATTATAAGAAAACCCCAACTCTTCTTATCCCTATTATAAAAATATAATTGTTCTCAAAAATACATGCCTGACACTTTTGACATTTATATACATAAAAGTATTTAAGGGGAATAATATATGAAAAAAGTAAAAAAGGTAATACATCATAATCATGTACTATTATGGAAAATTTTTTCTAATATATTTAAATTTTGGATGGTTTTATTCTAATTTTTTTGTTCATGTAATATTATTTTCAACCATAATTACATGATTTACCTTTTACCATGGTTAGATAAATTACCATGTTAAATATTCATAGTGACAAAAAAGAAATATTTAACATATTTGTATATTAATTTTCAAAATATGATATTAAATATTTAATATTCAATTTAAATATCTCATAGATATTAATTTAGTATTATAACATAAAACTCAATGAAGAGTAATTATTCTGAAAATTTAGTTTTAAGTATGAAAATGATATTTTACCATGTTCCACCCAAAAAAATAATTTCAATGTAAATATTTATATTATTGACAATAAACGTGTAATAAATATTATTTTATACTAATTTAAAAAAGAATAGTTCACTGATAATTTTATAAAGAAAAATTCATTTATCAGTAAAATAGTTGGTTTTCACTATTCGCTAAAAAATCATCCATTTCAGAAAAATCCAAAATATTCACAGTAAAAATATTTTATATTCTGATTTATAAAATGAATTTAGTTTTATCAAATATGATTTATAAAATTTAAAAATTTCATATTCATTTTCTTTCTCATATAAATTAATTAAAAGTCATTTCTAAAAAACATAGAAAATGAATCTACTAAAATTTGTCTGATTATTTCCTAATCATTAATAAATAAAAATTAATTGATTAGGACCATTATATTTAATTCACAATATGGATTAAACTATTTAGACCCACCAATTTAATATCTAGGATAGAACTATCTTGTTAAAATAATATAATTTTATCATGTGTGGAATTTCATTTAATATTGGTGTTGCGTTTTGTATACGCTATCGAACAATGTATTCCTTTAAAATGTCATGTTGTTACATTATCCCTCCAAAAAAATTTATCCCTTAAAATTGTATTTTTAATTTAATAATTAGGTTTATATTTAAAAATACATTTTGGGAAAACTCACATATTAAATTGTGTGAATAAAACATCCTCTTAAAATGAGGGAAAGGGAAATACAAATGGCCTAAAAACATGGTTTATTTATAGGACAAATATTGTGGGTTGTGAAAATATTGGCATGGAAGTGAAAAATAACATCTAAAGACAAATGGAAAGTGATAGATAACATATTCATGATAAATCCGACCATCAAAAAACAAATAGTCAATAATGAGTAAAAAGGTTAACAATTCATGAGTACAAAAAATAAATATATAAAATTTTTATATAGAGTTCATTTTCCAAAATATGACATTTTATTTTAATATCTATATGAAGAACTTGTTAAACTATTCATAAGTGATTATTTCTAATTCATAAGTAAAATAACATCCTTTGGTTGTGCTTCGATTTATTTAGACTTCATCTTTTACGTCTACAAGTGGATTTTGGACAGAATTTTTTCATCCATAAAGCACATTTAATGAATCAGAAGATCCATATGTCATTATTGAAACCTTTTTATGATTACCACACCCAAAATATTTAAATTAAGTTTTCTAATAATATATTTTATACATTAAACTTATATAATAATAACACAAGTTTGACATAATCCATTCTATATGAAGTTAACCATTAGAATACATGGTAATATTTTTGACCTTATTCAAAATAAAAAAATTTGACAAATCATTTATACATATATAACATAAATCATTATATAATGTTACCTCAAAACATTTTAATATATTTATCACATATACTAAAATTATGAATCACTATTTACATTATCCTTGTTTAATATATCCAATTTATCCAAAAATACTAAAATACCCTCATAAATTAAATTTTTATTAATTTAAAACCGATTTTCAATGTTAATCATACTAACCCATTAAATTATTCAATATCAATATTCTATTTATACCAAATAAACATTACTCACTAATCATATGGAAAGGATTAAGGGCAATCTTTCCCATATTCATGTATTGTCCAAAAATATCACCTTACCACTAAATCACCTATTTTGGTTATCGGTACCATTCATCTTATGATTTCAAATAATGATTCTTATCTATAGAATATCATTGATAATATTATTCCACAACATAATTGAATAATTGAAATGATAAAAAAACATTAATCATTCAAATTCATTGTTAGTAATAATAATATTGACCTTGATCCATTTGAAGCTTCTGATATATATTCCCTTGAGGCTTAGGGAATTCATTTTCATAGTTCCCCAATTCATTATAGTCAAAACACTTCATATTTTATGAATCATTATTATACTTTATTTTATTTATCAATTTCCTTTATATCGATGATTAATTTAAAAACACATTCCCAACAAGAATGTTATGTGGTGTTTTTTTTCAAATTATCACATACTGAAAAATCATTCTATCACTCCATACCCTTATGCATTTTTTCCAATCCATCATCTTCTTCTCATTTTCTCTTTTAAATCCATTATACTTTGAGTATTATTAATCATTATTGATGGACCATGATAATATATCCCTATATTATAAGAATGTTTGTTTGACTACATTCTTTTGATATATTATATTAATATAATCTATGAAACAATTAATATTACTCTATGGAATACACATATACTCCGTAGTATTCCTATCTAACATTGATAATTTATATTTATAATCAAAAATATTTACATCTTCATTTTCCCTCAAACATGTTAATGTTACATCCATATCAATTCATTTTTTAAAAAGAAAATATTTTCAAAAGAAAAGGTCCTTAAAATCATACTACTATATGATTGATATTTCATCCCCATCATTATAGTTTTGAATCAATGAACATCATAGATCTACATACCCTAATATATGATATACTTACATGATTACCTCCCCATTACATTAATTCCTATAGTGAAAAATATAATAACTAATACAAATATACATTTCTCATTTACAAATGGATGTGTAGTCCAATTGAATGATAAAGGTTACTGATACAAGAAGGAGTTTAACATTATTACAACACAATACGGATCATCATGTTGATCTATTCTAGAATTGTTACTTTTCATAAATTTAATATTGTTCCCTAAAATAGTAATAATTTTATTAGTTTAAATTACATCTGATGCTACAGTTTCATTATAATAAAAATAAGGGAAATTTTTACATGTATTATGTGCATTGACACAGTTCTGATTCCTTCCACTAAGAACCATTTATAAATAATACAATTCACTACATTATATCATAACATAATGAAGCATAATGTAAAATTTATAAACTTATGAAACACATAAATAAATAAATAAATTTATCTATAAATAATATCTGAATCATATGATTGGTTTATATTTTATTTTTCTCATAGTCCATCATAGAATTATATTACCTAATATATCTTTTCCTACAACTAGTTTCCCTGGATTCAAAAAAGCACTTTTATTGTCCCCAATTTTGATGACCACATTTAATGTCCAGAACTATTATAAATGAATATTCCATTTGTGATTGTATTATACATAATATTATGCAATATGTTTGTATAAAACACATGAACATCCAAGGTTATATCATTGTATTTAAAAGTCCATTAAGACTGTTACAATTTCTAATATATTTATTGAACCGTAATCAAATGAATAATATAAATATATGTATTTTAACAAACCCAGTTGACTCAGACTAAGGATGTGGTCACTCCAACTAGTAGAATCATGCCCTATAAAGCTCATTTATCAAATCATATGAGGAAGATAAAATTTCTAGGCTTTTCCCAGGACCAAGCCTAAAATTAGATCAAACAAAATAATTATGAGAAAAATGATTAATGGAAAATATAAAGATCATCGAGATTGTGACACAAAACATGTTCACTAAACAACCCCATGAAATCCTCACCTCTGTGAAAATTACTCATTGAGAATATGCCGGTGTAATAAATAGATATATATAAAGGTATTAATCATATCAATTTGTATATTTTATATAAAAATTAATTTATTTTCATATTTATTGTAACATTTTAAATGATTTTTATTTTTATTTAAATAAACTCAAATTGTATTTTTTGGTATTATTCAAATTTTATTAAAGGATATATTTTGATTAATTAATTTATTTTGTAAATAAATTATAAGTTTATAAAATTTCAACATTAAATAATGTACAATTATAAATGTTTATATAATTTTTTTATGAGAAATGTGATTTTTATAAGTGTTTAAAAACTATTATTGTCCAAATCCATAATGTTTTTCAATAAATGTTAAATGTTAATATAAAATTGAAAATTAACATATTTCAAAAAATATAACATTATATTTAGAATTAAAATATCAATATTATCTGATTGATATTTTTCCATATTTTTTTGTATATTCAAATATTCATGTAAAAATTAAATTCCATGTAAATATACGGTGTGGTTTATGGCATTATAATGATCCAATAATGATGTAATAAATACTATAATGGGTATCCTAGGCTAAATATATATTTTCTTCCGAAAATTATGTTAATTTTAGTTAATTTGTTTTATTTGATAAGGTGTTTATGAATCTTAAAAAATATATAATATATTTTATTATTTTAAATTCATTTATATAAAAGTGAGTCACACCTAAAAATTATGAAGAATAATATTTTAACACGTTAGGAAATTGTCCTAATAAAATAATAAAAACTCCATATCATGGGAATAACCATGGGCAATAACCATGGTAAGGTTTGTAGTTTTTAATATTTTACTATATAGTATCCAAAACCAATGTTTGTGAAATATTAAATAATTTAATTCTCATATCCTATATAAACCCACCCATTCTCCAACATATATTCAATAAAAATCTTTGGATCATGTCCTTACCCTACCATTCCCTCTCTAGAATCCTACCAAAGAAACCCAATATATCAATAATCCATCTATCAAGGTTTATAATCCCCACATTCAATTAAGAGTTTCTTTTATTTCACATTTATATCCAACATCCATTTTCAATAGGTCAAATTAGAATCAATGTTACCAAAGGTAATTTTCTAACAATTCCAAATGCTAGAGTGGAAATTGGAATGTAAATCAATGGATTTAATGGTGGGATTTATAAATACAACTAGAGGTATCAATTTGATTTTGGTAAATTTTTATTGATTATATATTTATTTATATTTATTTCACATTAGTTACAATATGTCATTGGATAAAAATTCTCGGATATATCTCAAAGAGGTAATCTGGTTAAATGGAATTCTTCTCACTATTATCTTTAACCATGATCAATGATTTAATTATAATTTTTGGTAAGGACATAAGATGCTGTTAGAAACGTTCATAAATTTTATAATAGATTTTAATCATCTAACTAATGTTTAGATTGAATTATAAATTCAGACCATCATATAAATTATTCTTTCTTTTTTAATGGATTACTTAGGAATTTGGGATCAATATCTACCTTTGATTGAGTTTTCATATAATATAATTTTTCATTCAAGTATATAGATGGATGCTTACAAGTCAATGTATAGAATGGAAAATCCAATTCATGATTTTTGGGATCTAACTAAAGAAATAATGTTCTTGGGACAGTGTGTAGTGGAGGAAATGGCTAAGAAGGTGAAAATTAATTCAATAAAATATGCAGATGTCTTAGAGAAAGACAATAAGTATTGAGAAAAATAAAATAAAGAACATTAGTTTGTTGCAGAGGACCATTTTATTCTCAAAATATCCCGATGGAAAACTTGTATTAATTTATTCAAAAATGGGATGTTGTTCCCATAGTTCACTATTCCATATGAAATCCTATATGAATTTGAATTTGTTTCCTATTGAGTGGTATATCACACGATTTTATCCAAGGTGTGTGTTTCAGGGTTCAATGTTATATATGTATGTTAAAGATTAATATCATGTTTTGAACTCTAATGATGTTTAATTTGATGAGAATATTTAAAATGGAAAAAATAATTTTCTGATTCTTGAAAATAGAATTCAAGTGTTCAGTAATAAGGTGATTCACCAAGTAATGGTTTTATGGGAAAAGCCTATGGTTGATGATGCAACATGGAAATCATATAATGGAAAGAGGGAAAGATATCACCACATGTTTAATAATAAAATAAAATAGTGAGGATACAATTTAAAAAAATAGGGATGAATTTAACAACTCATTTAATGATAGAAAAACTGATTTTCATTTTTTACTAAAACAAATTATATATTTATATTCAATATAAAAAATTTATGTATTTGTTTATGCAGATAAGAAATAGTTTTTTATATAAAATTTTATAGATGTATGTTTTTACAATATTTATTCCTAAAATATTAAAACATTATTTTTATGAAATTATTGTCACTTTTAAATTTTTATGTGAATATTAACAATGGGAGACATTCTGGGATTTTCGTTAAATTTTTTTCCAGTGATTAGTAAATAATATCAATTTATGGTAAAAATATCATTTCATTTTGAATAATAAAGTATTTTTAAGGTAATTTTATGTTTTTAATATGATTTATTGTAAAATATATATTCTATAATGACCCATAATCCACACAATTTCTTTTTATAGGAATTTATATTTGATTTTATTGTATGTTTATTTTTGGGTTTAAAAATGATATTATTCCAAAAAAAAATTTAATGTTAAAAATGTTTCTCTATTTTATTTAATTCAAACAACACTTAAATAGGAATTATTTCAATTAAATTTATATATTATATGTAATTAAATATTAATTTAAAGTCATAAAAATGTTATTACTGGTAAAAACAATTTTATAAAGTCATTTTTTCTTCAAAAATACACTTCTTGAAAACCTGCATTTTATCACATTTAGGAGTTTATATTTTAAATAAATTTACATACTATTCTCAATTAAATTAAGTAATATTTATAAAATCTTGTGAATTTTTATAATTTATATTATCTAATAAGTTCAAATAAATTATTAATTATTATTATCAATTTAAAAAATAAAAAATTAAGTAACGCAGTTTAGGTACATCCAAACTATCCAGGGGTCACACTATAAAGAAAGGATTTTAAAATAACATAATATCTTGGGAAAATATATTTTATAACCATATTTAGACTTTATAAGATATAATTATTTATAATCTTCCATTTCACATCCTTTCAACATGTGAAAAATGTGGTCATAACTTTTTATTTTCATGAATTTCATGTATTCCACCGACCTCACATATAAAAGGATACAACCTCTCATCCCCCCTTCACTTATTAAAAGAAGATTGGATCAAAAAATAGTTGAAGAAATTACTTACATAATTATCTCCAAACATCCTATATGATTTTTTGGTCAAAATGAATCCAACAATTGTTAATGGTGCTAACCTTTGTAGTTTGATAGAGGAAGAGGTATCATGATTAACTGCGTTTCTTATTTGATTTCTTCTTCCAACATATTAAAGTATTATTAAATTATTATTATATAACATAAAATATATCTATTAAAATTAATATGTGTTATTATGTTAATTTAAAAACCTCAATCTATCAGTTATTCCATCAAGTTGGATATAAAATCATCATTCTTGTGTATAGCGTACTACCATCTCATGAACCGATGTCATTCAATTTTTATCATCATATATAATATCATGTAATTAAGTTATATATAAATGTATATATATATATATACATATATATATATATATATGATATTTTCAATATATTTATAAATTTGGATTTATTATATCACATATACCTTCATACATACATTTACTTGGGAGATACAATATCGTCACTCGTCTATACGACCGACTTCTGCCTCACGAAGCAATGTGATTCATTTTTCACTAACAATTTTCAAGAAAGGTAATAATTATAATATTAATTATTATATGATATATATATATATTAAATAATAATATTACTAAATACATGTTTATCATTGTTAAATTATAATTTATCATTTTCATTTATATATTGTAAACAAAATAACATATTTAATTCTCATGTGTGGACTACGGACTCAAAAAAACGATGTGAATATTTTCCCAAATAAAAAACACATAGAAGAAATTTGTAAATATATTTAGTGAAATAATTTTATATTCATGATATTATTATCAATATTTAATTATATAATATTACTTTCAAACTTTTCATCATTATCATTGAAAAATAGAAACGTTACTCATGCATACATGCGACCTACCATCTCTATGATTTTAATGTAGTTCATTTCTCATAACCACAATTAATAATTGGTTTTAAACGTTTTAATTCTATATAAAAATTAATATTATGTCATTATTATTATTGTTATGATGATTTTTTAAAATAACGGCTTTGACCATAGTCCACACACTGAATATTTTTTTATATAAATCAAATAATATCAATCCGTTAGATGTAAATTTAATTCATTATGTAAATCTATATAACATGCTAAAAAGTAAATAAAAGGAAAATAAAACCTGAATTTTTTTATTATGAATATTAATAAATATCGTATGTTTATTATTAAATTAGATAAATAATGTACATGCCAAATCGAACTTGAGGTAAGAGACTTCATCTCAATTTCTTTTATTTTTAGAATATTTTCATGATAAGCACCCATATTATTTTATTAGGTGTGTATACATCCCCTATTACATGTTATATATTGAATTAACTTATTATCATGATATTTAATGTTTTGATTTTTATATTTTATGTTTCATATGATCCAAATATTTACAGAGAATTATGGGACATTTATCTAAATATACACATTTTGTGTTTTCCTTCAGACATTATTTTTCTTCCATGTCCATATTTTCTAAATGATTTTATGAATTGAGTTAAATGGAAATTAATTTTTTTAAAAGGAAATTATTTTATATATTTTAAATTTATTTATAAAATAGAATCATTGTATAGAATGTGATACATCTCTTATAATCAAAAAAATAATATTTTATTTTAACATATACAGGGAAAAAATAAATTTATCACCGTAACCATTATGTTAATTTTTCATTTCTCTACATGATTTCATGTTTTATTTGATGAATGATCATATTATAGGTATTTTGTTATAGAAAATTTGTTTTCAAAATAAGTTTTTATTTTGTTTTTAGAATTATATTTTCACTAGATTTTAAAAGAGTTTTGATATTGTATTTTGATGAAAATGGATTACAATAATTTTTATCATGATATTTTACTTCATAATTATATTATAAATCATTTTCTAAAATCAATATTTTTTGAAATTAATGACTATATTTGAAAACATATATGACACTCCACATCGATCTTAAACGAATAAAAAAATTGAATTATTTAAATTGTGGAAATTGTAACATATCAATTAAATTGGTGGAAATGAATTATATTAAAGAAAATATGAAATCATTATATGGTGAAATTTTAATAATATTTTGAGCGCATTAAATTTTTTGTAAATAGAAATAAATAAAACTTATTGTAATATACAATATTTTAGAGAAATCATCCACAATTAATATATATCTATGGTTTATTAAATATCTATAATTACTAAATTATGATATTATAATAGAAATATTGTGTGAAAATAATTCAGAAAATGTAATTCATAATTTATATGACGATAAGTATGGAAATCATTGGCAGTGCTGACTTAGTTCCTACAAACCATTGTCAAAGTCCTGTTTTCTTTCATATAGATAATAAATGATTCTAAATAATAATTTTCAGGAATATTTATAAATTTTTTTTAATTTATTTTCATATATTTTATAATATTATATTTATATAACATGATTCTTTTCCAAATGTCTAGTAAATTTTTTCTCATGTGAAGAAGAGAAAATAATCAAATTAATGAAGTTGTCTTGATATAGATATGAGTAAATATAAATAATTAATGAACATAAATGTTTATATTGAACAAAATTAATTTTAAATTTTATATTAGTTTTTCTATAATTTTTATATAAGTTATAATTAGAAATAATTTTTATGAAACTATGATGCAATTCTTGTGTACGAATGAGAAAAATAATAAAATAATTTAAATTTAAATTATAATAAATAAAAAATGGCATAAAATATTTTTTAAATATTATTATTTTATTATATCACGACCATTTCTTTACAATAGTCGACTTAATCAACATTTTTACCCACATGGATATCAATAAGAACCTTTATTTCATTTTATTTAAAAGAATGTAATGTTTCTCACACTATAGTTTTTAATTAGTAGAATATTTTAATTTATCATGTTCACGGGGGCATATTTGACCATAAATCATCAAATGAAGTAAAAGAAATTTATATTCACCATGAAAATTAATTTTAATTTTTAGTAAACAAATAGATATCTTAATTCTATAGAGAAAGACAATGAAGTAATTATTTTATTAACGATCCAATTAAATAAAAGATAATAAAAATATTACGATAAATATATTTTGATATTTTTAGATAATTCCTGAACTAAATAGATGAATATGGATATTATAATATATAATGAAATATAATTTTCTAATTTTATGATTTTTATGTTTTTAACATTATATTAATGAATTGTTTAAATTTGTCAAAAATGATATGTCATGAATATAATTTTTTTTAATTTTATTAAAAACCAAGAAAATATATAATAAGGATCAATTTGATGTTATTTGGTCTAAAAAGTTATATAATGATCATTTTAGGTTCATTTGAAGTCTATACTATATATTTGACTTATTATATTTAAATATTTTAAGCAATTCATAATTTTTCCCTAACCACTATTATAAAAGGGACACATTCTTTGACTTAGTTTCGTCACATTAAACGCTCTTTCACAAATATGTTATAAAAAATTCCCTTATTATAATCCATTTACAAAATAGTGTATCCATTCACATAATTTGACTAATTCTAGGAGCATGAAATTGGTCTAATGGAAAAAACATTCAATATAGATATTCATTCTTCTTCTTTTTAATTATTTTCCACTTCAACTTTATCAACAACCACCATAAAAAGATTCATAATAAACCTAATATAATATATATATTATAATTTTATTATGTTAAAGGTATATTCATCATCCAATCTAATATTTTCTTTTTTTATTCATAATAAACAGAATCATTTTCCATGGTGTGTTAATTACCCCCTTAATAGATAATGGGTTTTTTGTTTCCCAATACCGAAATCATGGAAAGTATAAATTAAATTATATTTATTTAACATGAAATATATATATATATATATATGTATATATATATATATATTATCTCTTATGTATTATTATGGTAAATTTATTCCAAAGTCAATACTGAATCGACCATGAAACCACGAAATGAACTCAACCAAACAAATTAATATATCCAAATATTTTAATTAAAATGGTAGATATATAATATAATAAGATGATATATGTTATAAAAAATATTAATATATTTCTGAAATGAATTAATTACACTCTTTAAACAATTATATAATTGTTTTCAACTTGTTTGAAAGAAGTCAACCCTTAGGAAAGAGACTCATCAAATAAAACATTATATAAATTTTTTGGATGAATTATAATTCTACAACCATATATTACGTGATTTTTTTTGAATGGTATTGTAGAATATATTTATATATAAATATATGTTTTAAAATTTGGATTTCTGAATTTCTATAAATTATTTAGAAAAGGTGCACATTTTAGGTTTTATGTAAAAGACTTTTTTAAAAAAATCCTTATTAATGTCCTTTTTGATGAACTTCAAAAAATTTTATTGTATTAATAATATAAAATGAATGGATTTTCTAAATCTCATGTAACATTCATGTTTTGGAGTGTAATTTACATTATTACATGATTATTTTCAAAGAAAATTGTTTCCTTTGTATGTTCATAGTATTCCTTCGAATAAAGTGAGTTTTGTCAAGGAATGATTTTTGTGAATCCCATGTTATTATTTAATGATTATGCTATGGTTATTAATAAATTTATATAATTAATGGTAATTATGTGATATCCATACACTAAATTATTTATATTGAATTTTCAACTTAATGGTTACTCTAAGTGTAAATGTGATATTCAAATCATAAGGTAGTCACGAGGGTTAAAATTTAGGGTATCAATGATTGTTACAAATCATAAGGTGGCCTTGATGGTTATTATTCAACATAATTTTGGTATAAAATGATTCCCAAGTTACCTAAATTTTATTATTTATGATTTATAATTTTGTTTGAAATCAACAGTTTTTATAGATTATGTATTTGATACATTAATGATGAAATGTACATCATTATCAAAACCATTTCGTATGTTTTTTGTATTCATGGAATTACAATTTTTCCTTAAATTTATGTCAATTAATATGTTTTTTGGGGTTATTCAATGTTTTAAAATTTATTCCATATGTTCTATAGGAGGGTAAAAATAAGGATGTGGTCATGATAAATTTTTTTTGTAGATTTAACACGAAAAGAAATAATGTTTTACTTTATGGGCACTTGTTATATGGATAAAATGGATATTGAATATGAGTTTCGACATGTAATGTATAGATTTAAATTTTAATAATGTTTCCTAATTATAAAAATCTATATAACTATATGATATTTGGAAAAAGAAATTTATTTCTAGTTTTCAAATAACTATAATAAGTTCTATGTAATCTGGGTCCTTATAGTTTGTTTTAGATGTGGGTTTAGACAATATTGGAGAGTATTATGTCTTATTAAAAGTTATAAATATCATTATAATCAGAAAATATTATGGTGTATCATGTTATAAATTCTTAATAAATCTATTCTGATGATTTAATTTATGATATTTTATGTTGAGTGATGATTTTTTTTGGAAAAATATATTTTTGAGGAAATTATGTTTTATTACATTTTAGGAAGAAAAATGATTGATATGAGATAAAATTAATGTTTAAGTATATTATTTAATATCATTTACATAATGGTTATTTTATAATGTTGTTTCTCACATTTATTTTAGTTTTATAAAAATCACCTTTTTTAAAAAAGTGGACTACCAATTGGATAGGAAGCAACTCTTCATGTTTTGAAAGGACATAATAATTAAACCCAAAACCAAAGGGTTACAATGGTGTAGTATCATAGACATGTTTTATTGGTCATAATGAAAATTATTTGAATCACTAAATCTATATTATAGATAAATATTATGTTTATTTTTGTAATATATGGTTTGTTAAATAATTAACCATGGGATTGGATAATGATTTGATGTTTTGATATTTTGGATGAAAATTACCATTATCAAAATCCATTTTCATTATGTTAATCAAGATATTATGTGATTTTTATAAATAAATGTTGAATAATATTTAGATGGAAAAATAATTTTATTATATATTTATGTTGATTTATATTATTTATTTAATTGAATATAATTTCATGGATATAATTTTATTTCTACATATACAATGTGAAGTGAGAATTTAATATTCATTGACGTTATTTTTGGAGAATTGTAAATATTATATTCAATGTATACCGTTTTGTTTTTTTAGTTTTTAATTATATTGTGTTTTTTTTGAGGAATCTAATATCATAGTTACATGTTGATTTATCTCTGTTAAACATTTTGTATAATAATTCAATTTTGGATATTAAAATTTTCATCCTATAAAGCATATCTCATTTTTTAGATTTATCTTATCCCGATGAAACCATTTTTATTTTAGTTAATATTAAATGATATGTAAAATATATGGTTAATAATATTTAGATTATTTGGTTTTTTAGAAGTTGATTTCAATTCTTTATGCATGATAAAAAATTCATACGCATCATTTGGAGAAAAATATGAGTTTATTGAAGAAATTTAATAAAGGAAGAAACTCTACATTACAAATTTATATAATTATTTATTATTTTAGTATATAATGTATTTAAATTACTCAAAACAAAGAAACTGATCTTCAAACAAAGAAATTATCTTTTAATTTTTAGTACCACTAATTCCATTACCATTTACCAAAACATATATTTATGATTTGTATGGTTATCTTTATCATTACCATGTTCTCTATCACTCTCCCTTAGTAATTAGGAGTCTGATTTATATTCAATTCCAAATTATTTCTCCAAACTAGAATCTTGTTATTTTTTATCTCATGTGACTTTCATACTTCCCTTAATCTTTTTAGGGGAACTTTTAATAATCCTTTTTAAGATGTTATATTTCAATAAAGGTATTTCGAAACGTAAAAACCCTTGTACTTTTAAAAAAAGACCCAACTGTGAGGAAGGGATTTTTTAATTAGGGATGAATTTAACAACTTGTGTTTCTAAAACTTATTACATTATTTGATATAAAAAAATATACACTTAAATGAACATAAATTAAATACAAAATATTATTACTTAAAATTTGAACATTATAACCTAGCTATTAAATTGGTGGGAATGAACTATGTTACCGACTTTATGAAATTTATAATGTTCATGCTTATTGATAATGAATATATTAATCATTTTTAAATATTTATGATATTCATAGTAAAAGAAATCTATTTTTATTTGGTGAAGCCATTTTATTAATCTAAAATATATTTTCTTCAGATAATGTTTATTATTTATTTATAAGTAAAAAATAATAATTATTTTCTAGGAATTTTTGAATTTTTTTATGATAAAAAGAAATAAAATTTTTAAATCCTCATACCATAATTATTCAATGGGAAAATTTAAAAATATTCTGAAACGTTTAATTTTGCATGAAGAGTAAATATTACAATTTTTTTGATATTGAATATTAGTTTCGACAAATAGAAATAATTATGAAATAATATTTATTAAACTAATGTAATGACAAAAAAATATCATTTTAATATATATATTATAAAAATAATAATTCGGAATTGGTAAATTATAATTTATTTCGTGATAAGTATATAAATATTTTTCAATGATAATGTAATGCCTACACATCAATGGCATTATAAACTTTGGTTCCTTATAGTGATTAATTGTTTACCGAAAATTATTTTCATGAATTTATTTTAATTAATAGGTATATATGACATTTTTGGATGATATCTAATAATTTTAGTGTTATATAAGATAAATATTACCCAAAATTTTGGTGAATGATTGCGCAAGGAAATAAATTTAAAATTAACATACTAATGATGTTTTCTTGAAATGGATATAACTAAATATTCTTAATTAATGAGTATAAATGATAATATTAAACCAAATTACTTTGTTTTTATCGAATTTATTTATTATTTTAAATGAAATAATTTATGTTAATGGTTATGCAACACTAATGTTGTGACTGTGTAAGATCAAGAAAAATCAATAAATTCATTTTATTTAAGAGTGTAATAACAATTAAAAGATCCATAAACATGGAGAAATAAAACTGTATGATTATATATTGACCATTTATTTCCATGGTTCAAATTAATTACCATTTGTATCCACATTGATCTAATTAATACCCTTTATATATTTTTTAAAAAGAACATCATGATCTTCATAAAATATTTTTTAATTTGTAAAATATTTTAATATATGGGTTCCTATGATAGATATTTGACCAATAATTGCAGTTATAAATATAAATTTTTTTATTCTTCGTGGAAATATATTTTTAATATTCATCAATAATATAAGTACATTAATGGATAGCAACCCGACGATGTGAAAAATATATAATTCCAAAACAAATAAAATAAATAATGTTTATTATTGTAAAATTTATAGAATTTGATATCTAGGTTCTAATAAAATAATTGTTTCTAATTTGAAACTTGTATTTGATGTTTTTTACGTCATATTAATCAGTGGTGTTAAATTTCACAAAAATGGTATTTCATTAATATAATGTATACATTAATTATATATAAATTAAAATAATCTATTATATATCAAAATATGTATAGATTTGGAATAAATATGATATATAGATTCTTTTACGATTTATATAATTCTTTAATATAGCGACCAAACTTTTATTACAATATGAAAACATTATATGATAGATAATTAAATAAAAATGTCAAACAAGATGGATCAAAAGGTTTGGTATCTTAAGAAACATAGAACCGTTTATAAATTTTATATTATAAAAAATAATCATTAATTTAATTCCTTGTTATATATATTCTTATCATCCCTCACGTACACTTTAGTACAATTATTCTCATGATTATATATATCAAACGAATCGGTGATCTAAAAGCCTAATAAAAGGATGAATAATAGTAATGAAAAATGGGTGAGCATAATCATCATCATTATAATATAAGAAAAATATCACCATTATATTCATTAAAGGAAGCATTATATAATGGCATGTAATGTGGAAATTCATAAAAATTATTCATCATGAAATTGTGGTCAACTACCTCACAAATTTTTGAACAAATATTGTTTCATTTTCATGCATATTAATCTTTCTCTAATGAGATATATCACATTTCCCAATTCAGTAGAGTGATATAAAATAATATGTGAACCTTTGACAATACAATATTTACATTCACTATATAATTCTAGTAACACACATCACAATATATCATTTATATTATCATACATGACATATAAAATGTATTTGAATATTGAATATAAAATTACGCATGGAAATGAATGGGTATAATTTCATAAAGTATACAATAATGAATAATATTTGGGGTTCTTAAAATAAATGTGAAATAGCATACTTGTTATAATAATAATTTATATTGATTGAAGAACAAACAATCTTAAGGGAAATAAGAGATGTGTTTTTTCAGAAAGCATTCTTTTGTAAAAATCATTGAGTTTGTCATAAAATCAAAATATAAACATGGATATCCTAAATAAGAATGGGAATGTGAAATGTGATGTAAATATTATGATATGTAATTCCATAGATGATAAAATAACTGAATGAAAGGAATTGGGTTCGGGAATCCCCTAACATTACATCTAAATTATGCCTAAATATTAATATCGAAGAAAATTAAATTAAAAAATGTAGTTATTAAATCTGAAACCTCATATAAATTTATTGGATATATTATATTTTTACTAAATTAAATTATATCATTTTTCTTGAGGTGTATAGTTTTATTTCATCATTTAATAATATTTATTTATTTATTTTTCATGATTTGTTCACTTGATTATATTTTTCAATGTTAATGTACTATGTAAATGATTCTACATAATTGAAATTAAATGTTATTTATTATATTAATGAATTTTAATTTTTATTATATATAATTTTGTAATATGATATGATGATGATTTAATATATTGAATGTTAATGGAAATGTAATAATTTATATTCAAGATTTTACTATGACCATTGTGAGTTTATATAATTTTATTTAAAATAATTATTATATATTGGTTGTAGAAACTTATTGAACATATAATATATATATATATATATATCATATTTATATATATTTATTATCTTAGGACCATCCAGGATGGTGGATGTAAATATTTTAAAATGTGTAGTACATGGTGGTGGAATTTCTACCCAGAAAAAAAAATATTTTAATTTTTAGAATAAAAATGAAATGGAGGAGACATGATAATGAATTATTCCATTTTCATAAAAAAATTATAGTATAACAAATAAAATGAATTTAACAAGACACTTGGATAAATTGAGGTTAGTAAAACATTTTAAATAAACTAATATTAAAAGAAATTAAAACATAAAGATAATGGATTCCGCATCTTGAATTTCTCTTCTTTGAGAACATCCTTTGGGAAAAGGGTTTGGTCTTTTTTTTAGGCCAATAACTCTATTATAGGGGATATTTTATTTGGGAGAGTATTTTTTAAGTCATATACAATGATAAATCTTGTAGGGTGTCAGGAAAAGATGTGGAGTGGGGTGGAATTAATAATGGCGGAGATGGGTGTTTTCTCATTACATTATTTATTCGTTCATTATTTTTTTCACAAGAAAATCAATATTTCTATGAATTATTACTAAATATATTGAAATAAAAAATAACAGTTTAATATATTGGGTTTATGTCATCTATACTTTATCTAGGAATCAATAATTCATTTACATGTTGAACGATGTAAATTACATTATTTCAGTATTCAACAAATATTAAACTATTTTAGAAAAATAAATAAAATATAGAATAACATTTTTACAACAAGTATAATTCATAAAATAACTACATTTTCTGAAAAAAAAATTCAAAATATGCGAAATTTACTTTTTAATTAAAATCAACATTTACTCAAAAAATGCATACTTTTAAATTATAATTAATTTTATATCACATTAAAAAATTTATAAGGTCTCATAAAATTACTTTAATATAATTCGAAAACAAATATTTATTTATGAAATCATTTTATTAGAATTTTTTTAAGTACCTATGATTTTTATAAAATTTTAGTTAAATAATAAATACATACAAAAATACGAACACAAAATTTTTCGTTTTTAAAACATTTATTTTCTATTTTCATGAAATAAATACATCATATTTAAATTCCTAAGATACATAAATATTAATTATGCATTAATATGTGTGGTTAATATTCTATTTGATGAGTTAATATTCCTATGTGTCAAATTACTTCTTGGAAGTTAGTGTTTCAATTCCATTTGTGTAGGTTACAAAATTTCTATGAATATCAATTATTTCAATATTCTTTTCTATAATTTTTTTATTGGTATCTATATGATATTATTTTATACCATATAATATTATCATAATGAATGATATAATTCCATTCCTATCAGTTGGGTCATTATCAATAAACATATATTAGACATATTTCATTTTAATATTTTAAGTAACAAATACTTTTCCCCTCACCTCAATTATAAATGAGGGAATATTACATCACTTAATTTCATATTCCAAAGACTTATTTCCCATATATAAAATAAAAAATAACCATTTCCTCATACCTTTACACATTAAATTCTTCTCAGTCTCACAAAAATACCAATTTCAGGAGCAATAAGGAGTATAACAATGAGAAAATATTGAAGATGTTAATTCCCTATTCTTCAATATTGAATTATTTATCAATTCTACATATCCCTACCCCCTACACAAAGAATCTTGATAACTATTGTATAATATCAATATTGTTATATTATTTCTTATCTGGTATATCAATCATCAAATCTATTATTTTATTACTTTAATATTAAAAAATGAATTCTTCATCTATAGTGGGTCCATTCATCGTCTTCTTGGATGATGGGTTTTCATTCCCTAATATCATATTCATTGAATGTTTAAATTAAGTAATAATTTTTATAATGAACTATATATATATATATATATATGTTATTGTGTGTGTTCCCTCTACTATAGTATTATGATCATTTGGTAAGAAAACCCATAATGAACTGACCATGTAACCATGAAATGAATGTCACTGAAATAATGGATATAACAAATGATAATTCATAAAGGACTATAAAAATGATATAAGAAGATAATATGGGGTTTCATAAACATTAATATTGTTTTAAAATAAATTAAGAACCATATTTAAATTATTTTATAGTATCATTGAACATTTTTGAATGAAGTTAAACTTAATGCAATGGACTCTATTAATAACATTATTTTAAATGTTTTAATGATTTAATCTTATAAATATTTATATTTAATTACCTTGTTTTCAAAATATTTTATTTTAACATATTTATGAAGAAATAAATTTTCTAAAATTTTTATTTTAAAACATCACCCTATTTTTAAAAATTAAATCTATTTCAGATTTTAATTGACAGACTTTCCTTTTAAAATCCTCCTCAAAGTCACTTTTTATGAAATTGGGAAACATTATTTTTTACTTATATAACATTTGTTGGCTTTCCAGATGTCATGAAACCTTATTTTTCTTATGTATTATTTACAATACTACGTGTTCATTTTTAAAATTAATATCCTTTTTTACTATGTGTATAGTTTTCTATTGAATTAAGTGTCTTTCTTAAGGAATTATTTTTTATGCAAGTACTCTTGTTTAATGATTATGTTTTGGTTCTTAGGACTGTTTTCTGATGATTTGTTGGTCGATTATTGTCCTCCAATCCCTTAAGTATGTAAGAATATTATTGTATTTGTTTTTCCATGTGTAACAATTGTAGTCGAATAATAATGTATCTGTGAGGGTTGTATTGTAATGTCATCACAAGGGCTACATATAATATAGTATTCAGGAGGGTTACAACCATATGAATTTCTGGTAATAATGTGATTCCCCAAGTAACCTAAAAAGTTTATTTAGGTTCTTTATGTATAATGTATATTTCATGTCTTTATAAAGTTTGTATATGTTACTTTAAGGGTGAAAAATATATCTCTGTGAAAATCATTTCATATTTTTATATATATTTGCAGGAAAATGTTTTCATTCCTTATTTTTATATACCATATGGTTTATTTTTGGTTTATTATATTTTTTAATATGTTTTTCTTTGGTTTTAATGTATAGTAAGCACAAGGATGACATCTACATGAAAATTATAAATATATATCATTAAAATAAATCAGGATTTATTTAATGCACATTTTTGTGGATAAAATGAATGATATATAAAAGTTTCCCCATGTAATGTATGTGTTTTATTTTTTATTGTATTTCCTAATTCCCTAAAACCGTAAATCTATATTATATTTCAGAAATTTAATTTTTCAAGTTTTTTACTATTTTAAAAAATTAATGTTTATGGATGGGTCTTTATATGGTTAGTCTAATACATATTTTGTAATGTGTGCACCCACAGGTCATCAGGTGGGTCTGATATACCTTATATGATTGGTGGAACAATATAGCATCACTGGAGCCTAATATAACTTATATGATGGGTGCCCCCATATAGAACTCCATTTATTTGATTGATTATAAGGACCTAATCTTTTTTAAAATATTTGTTTCCTGAAAATGTGTGTTATATTATTTTTTACTCAGTATAAATATATCTATTTAATAAAGAAGTGATTATAATTTAAAATGTGACCATCAGACTCTGACAATTACATGACCATTGGTAAACTATGAATATTGATCAATATGATTAATAATAATTTTATGTTTTAAATAATGTTTATAAGTAGAAATGATAAAATAGAATTAATTCTGAAAGAAGAGATGATGGAATCATCTTATAGAGTCAGGTTATATGAATACCATTTTTAATAACATGGTAAGGAGGTTATATCACTTGGATTGACTCTTGACCAAGAAAAATTTGAGCTTTAACATGTTAATCTTTGTAAAGACCCGTAAATTTCAAGGAAATTTTTTTCTTAATTTTCTTTGGAATTTTACAAGAGCACAGCTTCAGACGGCACCTGATTCCGAGGCCCGGTGTGCCCGGAATCAATTTCCGAAGTTTGGCTCGGGTACGTTCAGTGAACGGACGAGCGGGTTTTTCTATCTTTTGAACCGGTGCCCGGAATCAAATTCTGAGGGCACCGATGAAATCGCAGCGCCGGTATTTGCTTAGAAACGCCTCTTCCGGAGTTGCGTTTGCTCAGACGTGGTTTTTAAATTTTACGGCTTTAAGTCAGAAATAAAATAAAGTTTGTGCGACAACTTTATTTTATTTCACTTAAACTGCTTGGAAGCCACTTGAAGTCACTTAAAGGCGGCTTGAACTGAGTTGAACTGGATAGGATGCTATCCAGAAATATCCTACCCCCTTGGTAGGATATTTGTGCGGTGGGGCCCGCACGAGCCCCGCCGTTTCTTTCGCTAAGTAACGCACCCGCGAAAACCCGTCAAAGTAACTGAAAAGTCAACCGACGCGTTTTCTTTAATTCTTAACAGACCATTTAATTGGGCGGTTTATTTCGTGAATTAAATGGACTGTTTCTTCGTGAATTAAATGGGTCGTTTCTTTCGTTGAATTAATTCAACGAATTGATGGATCGTTTCTTAACCGGTTTCGTGTTGGCATGTTTATAAAATAAGACCAACCCAAAAATCCTTGGAAAGGATTTGAAAGAATCTTCATTCCTCCACCCTCTCCGCGAAGAACGCGAAGAACGCGAAGAACGCGAAGAACGCGAAGAACGCGAAGAACGCCGGCGACCGGAATTCGACGACGCACACCAAGATCTGCGACGTCGACGAGATCTACCCGCGACGTTCTTCGGCGACGTCTTTCTTCTGCGGCCGACCCTCGTTCGGCAACAAAGGTGAGAATCAGATCTTTTCTTCTCCCTTTTTAATTTCAATATCAACGGAATTAAACTAATTAAATCCGTTGATCTTGATCCGGAGATTGGCGACGCGACGAGCGATTCCGCGACGACGCGACGATCTCCTTCCTCCGCGACGAGCGATTCCGCGACGACCCCTCGTCCGACGACGACGACAAGGTAAGGGTTGATTGGAATATTTTCCTTCCCGTGATTTATTTCTTTTAAAGTAAAGAACTTGATCTTCGAACAATTTTAACATTTAAAATTGTTGTTGATTGTTTATTTGTTCCTCCCGTGGATTATGACTAACGCGGAGGGTGCGGGTCTAACAAACAAGACCCGACAACCCTCCGCCGATCTATTTTTGTTGTGCAGATTTGGCGGACGACGACGAACCGTGCGGCAAGGGCAATTTGTTGGTTCCGCAGTGAAGATCGTCCCCCGGGAGGAGCATCGGCGCAGACGGGAAAGAAATCGGGCCACCGGAGCATCTCCGGCGGCCCGCGGAAGGAGGCGGCGGCGCGGGTCGCCGGCGCGGCGGCGCCGGCGACCGGAGGCGGCGGCGCCAGGCGCGCCGCCGTGGGAATCTTCCGCCGCGGCTGAAGCCGCGGCGGCGGCGGCAGCCGGTTCCGCGGCCGCGCGGAACCGGGACGGACGCGGCGGCCCGGCCGCGTCCGCGTGACAGGCGGCCCCCCCCGCGGGGCCGCGATCCTCTCCAGCCGCGGGTCGAGCCCGCGGCAATTTTCGGCCGCCCGGCCGAAGCCGAGCCGGCCGGTCCGGTCGGCCGGGCCGCGCCCAGGCCGGACCGGACCGGGCCGAGCCGGTTCGGGCCGGGTCGGGCCGACCCGGTTCGGGCCGACCCGGTTCGGCCGACCCCAGGGGGGGTTCGGGCCGGGTCGCCCCGGGCCCAGTACCCCCGTTTCGGGCCCTCTACGGTCTTTCGCCCATATCTTGGGCCTGGGACCTCCGATTGACGAACCGTCAGCGGCTACGCGATCCTTGGATTGAGACGGTCGTTTCGGTATATTATACTCAAGGTTTCGGAAGACTTTGGGTTCGGCCGGGTTGGTTCGTACACGAAACCAACCGGGCCCTCGGAGCGGAAACGCTCATAACTTGAGCTGCGGACGTCCGAACGACGTACCGTCAGCTGTGGTAGTTTCCTCTAAGTGAGACGGAACTTTTGGCATACTCCGACCGAGGATCGGATGCAGGCGGAGTACGGTCGGGTCGGTTTTTCCCTAAAAACCAACCGGGCCCCTGGGACGAAAATGCCAATAACTCTCAGACCGGGCGTCCGATTGACGCGCCGTCTGTCGCGTTGAGATCCTGTTGTCGATACGGAACTTTTGGATACATCAACTTCGGACTACGTGTCAGTTGATGTATCAGCCCCTCGGCTCGTGGAGCGGACCCTCCTAAACGAGCTCGCTACGTGCGGGAACCCTAGCGCTGGCTGTGACCTCGACGACAGAGCAGAGATCCTCCGTGGACTGCAACGACGGCAGAGCATAGATCCTCCGTGGACTGCGACGACGGCAGAGCAGAGATCCTTCGTGGACTGCGGCGACGACTGTGCAGGGACCTCAGTGGACTGCGTCGACTACTGCACTCAGCGATCCTATGCGGATCAGTGCCCGATCCTATGTGGGTCCTACTACTGGTTCTGTGTGAGCCACTGCCTACAGGTTCTGTGTGAGCCCGATCCTGTGTGGGTCTTCTGCGGGGGTTAGTACCTATCGATCCTTCGTGGGTCCGACGACTTAGATGGATCAGTGATCATCTTTGACGTCATCTGAAAAAGTATACCTGGTTGAGCTGAATCTTATGTTACTCTCCTTTGTGGATTGTGTTGAACTATCCCTTGTGGATCTTGCTGTTTACTCTCCTTTGTGGATTGTGTTGAACCATCCTTTGTGGATTTTACTGTTTACTCTCCTTTGTGGATTTGAGTCTTGCTTTCCTTTGTGGATTGAGTTGTTCTTGAGCTCGTGAGCAGAGCTAGAAGTGGGGACTTAGGTATATGTATGGGCATATACCTAAGTCGAGTCGGATGTTACTTCGTGATTGCATCTTTCTTTTGTGCTATATCCTTTGTGGATTTCGGGAGACCTTCGGGGGTCTCGGGGTCCTTACTGAGTAGTTGTACTCACCCCTGCACGGGCTATGCCCGCACTTCGTGGTGTTGGTTGCAGACGACGGACAGCGCTGATCACGGTTGGGGCGTGGAGCAGGACGGTACCTGGAGGTGGACCACTGGGCGGTACGTGCTCGGAGAGGACGTGGGACCCGAGGAGCTTGGAGGCTATCTGTACCCACCCTTCAGGTGGGATTGCCAGTGGACGACACGAGGCCGCCGTCTTTTCTTCAGTTGCTGTACTTTACTTTTCAGTTGTACTTTACAGTTGGGCTTGTATTTCCGGCCCCTTTACTTTTCTGCACTTTACTTTCCGCTTGCTGACTCTGTGTGGTTGTTACTTATAAAGGCAATGCCTTCCCTGTTTACTGGGATTTTACGCCTTGGTGCTAGTCGCCAGCCCCTGGCCTATGGAAGGCGGGCTTGGGGTAGTCACGGCACGGGCCCCGAGGACGGGTCGTGACAAATTGGTATCAGAGGTGGTCGGTTCTACCGCGGACTCTGATCGTCCTTTCTTTCTATGTGAAGCAATAGTGTTTAGTGTATTGAGTGTGGTTATCAGTTCAGGGAGCCCAGTGTTGGTGCGGCGGCCGACGTATCCGTACACCAGGACCCTGACTCCTGATTTCCGACTTAATGCATGAAAACATTGATTGCGTGTGTGTTTCAAGTTTTTCTTTGTGATTACTTGTGTCAGCTCACCGGGTATACTGATCTGCTTTATGAAAGTCTCAAGTTTTCCTTGTGATTACTTGTGCCAGCTCACCAGGTATACTGTTCTGACTGTGGTGCTCTTGTTCTCCTTTTAAGGATGGCCCCGCGACGACTGCCAGCTAGGGTTCCGAGTGTAGGGCGCGACGGCAGCCCACCGAGCGACGAGGCCTCGGTGCAGGTCCCTTTGCCAGCTGTGGCACCGGCGGTAGCTTTACCCGCCGAGCCACCGATGCTTCCAGTACCAGACGCTGACGATGCACGTCGCCTCAGGGCACTGCATGAGTTTCAGAGCCAGCGACCGCCCAGGTTTCGCGGTGAGGCGGACCCCCAGGCCGCCGAGGACTGGCTAGAGGCGGTGGTACGGATCTTTCGGCTAGTGAGGACACCAGCGGATCTCATGGTGATTCTCGCAGCGAGCCTCCTGCAGGCGGCGGCAGGACGATGGTGGAGCCTGATGCTCCAGGTTCACGATGAGGCATCCTTGCTCTGGGCGGACTTCGAGAGCCTCTTCCGCTCTGAGTTCGTCCCGGCCACCCTCCGAGCGGTGCGCATCCAGGAGCTTCTCCAGCTGCGCCAGGGCAGCATGACGGTCGCTCAGTACGCGGCGAGGTTCACGGACCTATCTCGCTACTCGACCGACATGGTACGGGACCCCTTCTTCCGGGCCCGGACCTTCGAGCAGGGCTTGCGACAGGAGATTCGGGCGTCGCTGATCTCCCTCAGCATTCCGACCCAGGCGGGAGTGCTGGAGCGAGCCCTCCTGATCGAGAGCTTCCTGGCAGAGCCTTCTTCAGCGGCGAGACCTAGCGCAGGGCGGCAGGTAGCTGAGTCTTCGGCAGCAGGTAGCCGACGGATGACTCACGGGTCCAGGCAGACCAGACCCCCACGCAGACGGCCTCAGGACACCGGCTCAGCAGTACGAGGCACACAGCGGAGTGCCAGCCTTTCGAGAGGCAGGTTGTGCTACTCTTGCGGCGGGCAGGGTCACATGGCTCGCGACTGCCCGACTCGCCGATCAGAGGAGCAGCAGACGGTGGAGGGGCCACCCAGGCAGAGGCAGAGGGTCGACCGTGGCGGTCCGCAGGGAGGAGGCGGACGAGGCAGAGGAGCTGGCCGAGCAGCGGGTGGTGGGCGACGCTTCCAGGCTCTACCCCCACCACCACCAGGAGGGCCACCTCGACCACAGGGAGCTGGCGGGCAGTGACAGGCCCAGCTCCAGGCAGTGGAGGCCTACGACCCCGACATGCCAGAGATGATTCGAGGTACGATCTGTGTCTATTCCACCCTTGCTGCAGTACTTATAGACACAGGAGCGAGTCACTCTTTCATAGCCTCTGCCCTTGTTCGGAGCTCGGAGATTCCGACTGAGCCGTTGGCTCGATCCTTACGGCTAGAGACTCCTACGGGAGCAGACTCGACGATTACGCACTGGTGCCGGCAGTGTGAGCTTACTCTAGGAGGCGAGAGCTTCGGCTGGGATCTCCTTGTAGCGGCGTCGAGGCCTTACGACGTCATCTTGGGCATGGATTGGCTATCCACGGTTCATGCCCAGATCGACTGTTTTAGGCGCAAGGTGCGATGTGTTCGTACCGACGGGAGCAGGTTTACCTTCACCGGCGAGAAGGGAACCTTTGCAGCACAGGATGGACTTCCGCGGAGGAGAGTGCAGCCTATCTCTCATCAGTTGGCTAGCCTCATCCTAGGAGCAGTGGACGTGCGGAGTCCGGCTTTTCCTGCAGTGGTGGACCAGTACGTGGACGTCTTTCCCGACGACGTTCCAGGGATACCTCCTCGTAGAGAGGTAGACTTTTACATCGAATTGTACCCCGGGACAGCCCCGATATCTACTCCAGCATATCGGATGGCCCCCGCCGAGCTTCGAGAGCTGCGGGTACAGTTGGAGGACTTGCAGAGCAAGGGGTTTATCCGACCCAGTGTTTCACCCTGGGCTTCCCCGATTTTGTTCGCCAAGAAGGCGGACGGGAGCTTGCGACTATGTGTCGACTATCGTCACCTGAACCAGGTGACAGTGAGGAACAAGTATCCGCTGCCACGGATTGATGACCTCTTCGATCAGCTCAAGGGAGCGCGGTGGTTCTCGAAGATAGACCTCCGGTCAGGCTATCATCAGCTCAGAGTTCGAGACGAGGACGTACAGAAGACGACCTTCAGGTGTCGGTATGGCCATTATGAGTTCTTGGTTATGCCGTTCGGCGTAACCAATGCTCCAGCAGTGTTCATGAGCCTCATGAACAGGATCTTCCAGCCATACCTCGACCGATTTGTCGTGGTCTTCATTGACGACATTTTGGTATACTCGACGACTGAGGAGGAGCATGCCTACCACCTGCGAGTTGTGCTAGACACACTCCGAGAGCACCAGCTTTATGGCAAGCTCTCAAAATGCCAGTTCTGGTTACGTGAGGTCCATTTCTTGGGGCACGTCATTTCTGAGGCGGGAGTTGCAGTGGATCCCGCGAAGATCGAGGCAGTGCTAGCTTGGGAGCCACCCAGGAGCGTGACAGAGGTGCGGAGCTTCTTGGGCCTAGCGGGATATTATCGGAGATTCGTGCCAGACTTCTCCAGAGTTGCAGCACCACTCTCAGCCTTGACGAAGAAGAGGAAACCCTTTGTGTGGTCAGACAGATGTCAGCAGAGCTTTCAGGAGCTGAGACAGAGATTGACCAGCGCACCTATCTTGAGGTTGCCTGAGGAGGGAGTTGGATACGTAGTTTACTGCGACGCATCAGGGACTGGACTCGGGTGCGTCCTGATGCAGGAGCGGCCCGTGATCGCCTACGGATCACGACAGTTGAGGCCGCATGAGCAGAACTACGCCACTCATGACCTGGAGTTAGCAGCAGTGGTCTTCGCTCTGAAGACTTGGCGGCACTATCTGATGGGCGAGCGCTTCACGGTCTTTTCTGACCACCAGAGTCTCAGGTATATCTTCTCTCAGAAGGACCTGAACCTGAGACAGCGGAGATGGATTGAGTTCCTCCAGGACTATGAATTTGAGATAGTCTACACTCCTGGGAAGGGGAACGTGGTAGCCGATGCCCTCAGCAGGAGGACGGGCATTCAGCTGCTTGAGGAGGCGACGGAGCAGCTAGCCTCCTTGCAGATATCCTTCGTGGATAGAGACAGAGCAGCCTTTCTTCAGTCTCTCACAGTCTCTCCTCCACTTCTACAGCGGGTCAGAGAGGCTCATCGTGGGGATGCTGACTGTGAGACCCGGCGTGCACTGATATCCTCAGGTCAGGCACCTGATGGTTTCTCCCTTGGAGCAGAGCACGACATCCTTTTCAGAGGGCGTACCTTCGTACCAGTTGCTTTACGAGAGGAGGTGCTGAGAGAGTTTCACACTTCTCCCTTGGCGGTACATCCCGGAGTGGCGAAGATGTACCAGGATCTCAGACGACAGCACTGGTGGTCGGGCATGAAGAAAGCTGTGGCAGAGTTCGTTTCACGATGCCTCACCTGCCAGCAGGTGAAGGCAGAGCATCAGGTACCAGCAGGTTTGGTACAGCTCTTGGAGGTCCCGGAGTGGAAGTGGGACGGCGTATCTATGGACTTCGTGACTGGACTTCCACACACATCCAGAGGTCACGACTCCATTTGGGTGATTGTCGACCGACTCACCAAGTCGGCACACTTCTTACCCATCAGAGAGCAGGGCTCAGTGGAGAGCTTGGGACGTCTTTACGTCCAGGAGATCGTACGGCTTCACGGTGTGCCATCATCTATCGTCTCCGATCGAGATGCTCGTTTCACTTACCGGCTTTGGAAGGGGTTGCAGGAGGCGTTCGGGACGCGGCTCCATCTGAGCACATCCTTCCACCCTCAGAAGGATGGTCAGACGGAGAGGACCATACAGACACTCGAGGACATGCTCCGTGCATGTGTTCTCGACTTTGGTCGCAGCTGGGAGGACCACCTACCCTTGGTGGAGTTTGCGTACAACAACAGCTACCACTCCACCATCGGGATGGCACCATACGAGGCGTTGTATGGCAGACCCTGCAGATCGCTGTTGTGCTGGACAGACCATGGGGAGTCAGCACTCATGGGACCAGAGATGGTCCGAGCCACGACAGAGAAGGTCCAGATCATCCAGGAGAGGATGAGGACAGCTCAGAGCCGGCAGAAGTCATATGCTGACCGGAGGCGGAGGCCACTGGAGTTCGAGGATGGCGACCACGTCTTTTTGCGTGTCTCACCTCGACGTGGTTTTCGGAGATTTGGCCGAGGCGGCAAGTTGTCTCCACGCTTCATCGGGCCTTTCCAGGTCCTCAGCAGGATAGGAGAGGTGGCTTATCGCCTGGCTCTACCACCTCAGTTGCACCGGGTGCACGACGTCTTTCACGTGTCTCACCTGAGGAGATACGTGCACGACCCGACGCACATCATCGACTTTGGGGAGCTGGACGTGGACGATGGGGCGACTTTTGCGGAGGTCCCAGTGGAGATCGAGGATCGACAGGAGCGGGTCCTACGTGGGCGGTCGATTCCTCTTGTGCGCGTCCGATGGCAGCACGGGAACCTTCAGGAGAGCACTTGGGAGCGGGAGGCTCAGATGCGTGCTCAGTACCCCCATTTGTTCCCCTAGTTTTTGATGTGTCTTTACGGGGACGTAAAGCCCTGAGGTGGGAGTAATGTAAAGACCCGTAAATTTCAAGGAAATTTTTTTCTTAATTTTCTTTGGAATTTTACAAGAGCACAGCTTCAGACGGCACCTGATTCCGAGGCCCGGTGTGCCCGGAATCAATTTCCGAAGTTTGGCTCGGGTACGTTCAGTGAACGGACGAGCGGGTTTTTCTATCTTTTGAACCGGTGCCCGGAATCAAATTCTGAGGGCACCGATGAAATCGCAGCGCCGGTATTTGCTTAGAAACGCCTCTTCCGGAGTTGCGTTTGCTCAGACATGGTTTTTAAATTTTACGGCTTTAAGTCAGAAATAAAATAAAGTTTGTGCGACAACTTTATTTTATTTCACTTAAACTGCTTGGAAGCCACTTGAAGTCACTTAAAGGCGGCTTGAACTGAGTTTAACTGGATAGGATGCTATCCAGAAATATCCTACCCCCTTGGTAGGATATTTGTGCGGTGGGGCCCGCACGAGCCCCGCCGTTTCTTTCGCTAAGTAACGCACCCGCGAAAACCCGTCAAAGTAACTGAAAAGTCAACCGACGCGTTTTCTTTAATTCTTAACAGACCATTTAATTGGGCGGTTTATTTCGTGAATTAAATGGACTGTTTCTTCGTGAATTAAATGGGTCGTTTCTTTCGTTGAATTAATTCAACGAATTGATGGATCGTTTCTTAACCGGTTTCGTGTTGGCATGTTTATAAAATAAGACCAACCCAAAAATCCTTGGAAAGGATTTGAAAGAATCTTCGTTCCTCCACCCTCTCCGCGAAGAACGCGAAGAATGCGAAGAACGCGAAGAACGCGAAGAACGCCGGCGACCGGAATTCGACGACGCACACCAAGATCTGCGACGTCGACGAGATCTACCCACGACGTTCTTCGGCGACGTCTTTCTTCTGCGGCCGACCCTCGTTCGGCAACAAAGGTGAGAATCAGATCTTTTCTTCTCCCTTTTTTAATTTCAATATCAACGGAATTAAACTAATTAAATCCGTTGATCTTGATCCGGAGATTGGCGACGCGACGAGCGATTCCGCGATGACGCGACGATCTCCTTCCTCCGCGACGAGCGATTCCGCGACGACCCCTCGTCCGACGACGACGAAAAGGTAAGGGTTGATTGGAATATTTTCCTTCCCGTGATTTATTTCTTTTAAAGTAAAGAACTTGATCTTCGAACAATTTTAACATTTAAAATTGTTGTTGATTGTTTATTTGTTCCTCCCGTGGATTATGACTAACGCGGAGGGTGCGGGTCTAACAAACAAGACCCGGCAACCCTCCGCCGATCTATTTTTGTTGTGCGGATTTGGCGGACGACGACGAACCGTGCGGCAAGGGCAATTTGTTGGTTCCGCAGTGAAGATCGTCCCCCGGGAGGAGCATCGGTGCAGACGGGAAAGAAATCGGGCCACCGGAGCATCTCCGGCGGCCCGCGGAAGGAGGCGGCGGCGCGGGTCGCCGGCGCGGCGGCGCCGGCGACCGGAGGCGGCGGCGCCAGGCGCGCCGCCGTGGGAATCTTCCGCCGCGGCTGAAGCCGCGGCGGCGGCGGCAGCCGGTTCCGCGGCCGCGCGGAACCGGGACGGACGCGGCGGCCCGGCCGCGTCCGCGTGACAGGCGGCCCCCCCCCGCGGGGCCGCGATCCTCTCCAGCCGCGGGTCGAGCCCGCGGCAATTTTCGGCCGCTCGGCCGGTCCGGTCGGCCGGGCCGCGCCCAGGCCAGACCGGACCGGGCCGAGCCGGTTCGGGCCGGGTCGGGCCGACCCGGTTCGGGCCGACCCCAGGGGGGGTTCGGGCCGGGTCGCCCCGGGCCCAGTACCCCCGTTTCGGGCCCTCTACGGTCTTTCGCCCATATCTTGGGCCTGGGACCTCCGATTGACGAACCGTCAGCGGCTACGCGATCCTTGGATCGAGACGGTCGTTTCGGTATATTATACTCAAGGTTTCGGAAGACTTTGGGTTCGGCCGGGTTGGTTCGTACACGAAACCAACCGGGCCCTCGGAGCGGAAACGCTCATAACTTGAGCTGCGGACGTCCGAACGACGTACCGTCAGCTGTGGTAGTTTCCTCTAAGTGAGACGGAACTTTTGGCATACTCCGCCCGAGGATCGGATGCAGGCGGAGTACGGTCGGGTCGGTTTTTCCCTAAAAACCAACCGGGCCCCTGGGACGAAAATGCCAATAACTCTCAGACCGGGCGTCCGATTGACGCGCCGTCTGTCGCGTTGAGATCCTGTTGTCGATACGGAACTTTTGGATACATCAACTTCGGACTACGTGTCAGTTGATGTATCAGCCCCTCGGCTCGTGGAGCGGACCCTCCTAAACGAGCTCGCTACGTGCGGGAACCCTAGCGCTGGCTGTGACCTCGACGACAGAGCAGAGATCCTCCGTGGACTGCGACGACGGCAGAGCAGAGATCCTCCGTGGACTGCGACGACGGCAGAGCAGAGATCCTTCGTGGACTGCGGCGACGACTGTGCAGGGACCTCAATGGACTGCGTCGACTACTGCACTCAGCGTTCCTATGCGGATCAGTGCCCGATCCTATGTGGGTCCTACTACTGGTTCTGTGTGAGCCACTGCCTACAGGTTCTGTGTGAGCCCGATCCTGTGTGGGTCTTCTGCGGGGGTTAGTACCTATCGATCCTTCGTGGGTCCGACGACTTAGATGGATCAGTGATCATCTTTGACGTCATCTGAAAAAGTATACCTGGTTGAGCTGAATCTTATGTTACTCTCCTTTGTGGATTGTGTTGAACTATCCCTTGTGGATCTTGCTGTTTACTCTCCTTTGTGGATTGTGTTGAACCATCCTTTGTGGATTTTACTGTTTACTCTCCTTTGTGGATTTGAGTCTTGCTTTCCTTTGTGGATTGAGTTGTTCTTGAGCTCGTGAGCAGAGCTAGAAGTGGGGACTTAGGTATATGTATGGGCATATACCTAAGTCGAGTCGGATGTTACTTCGTGATTGCATCTTTCTTTTGTGCTATATCCTTTGTGGATTTCGGGAGACCTTCGGGGGTCTCGGGGTCCTTACTGAGTAGTTGTACTCACCCCTGCACGGGCTATGCCCGCACTTCGTGGTGTTGGTTGCAGACGACGGACAGCGCTGATCACGGTTGGGGCGTGGAGCAGGACGGTACCTGGAGGTGGACCACTGGGCGGTACGTGCTCGGAGCGGACGTGGGACCCGAGGAGCTTGGAGGCTATCTGTACCCACCCTTCAGGTGGGATTGCCAGTGGACGACACGAGGCCGCCGTCTTTTCTTCAGTTGCTGTACTTTACTTTTCAGTTGTACTTTACAGTTGGGCTTGTATTTCCGGCCCCTTTACTTTTCTGCACTTTACTTTCCGCTTGCTGACTCTGTGTGGTTGTTACTTATAAAGGCAATGCCTTCCCTGTTTACTGGGATTTTACGCCTTGGTGCTAGTCGCCAGCCCCTGGCCTATGGAAGGCGGGCTTGGGGTAGTCACGGCACGGGCCCCGAGGACGGGTCGTGACAATCTTAAAAAAAATCACATACGAGAGAAGTTCAATTTATTGGAAATTACCAATCCGAACATATTATCAAAGCTACCTCAAGAATCTATCACTATAGTACACCTCAACCATAGGTCATATGCTAAATATATAAGTTTTTTTATTTGTAGACCTTATTTTCTTAACGTTTTATAACATTTTAATATTTTTTTATTCTATAAATTATATTTTTAAAATAATATTTCATAAAAATAGGACGAAAATGATAAATTTTATTTTCATAAAATATTTTTACCTTTATGTAGTAGATTAAAATTTAGAATAGACTAATATATAAGTAATAATAATTTTTTTAATTAAATATTATTTTTCAAACACTATTACTAAAATTTAAATGACACAATAGTTTTATTTTTTTCTAGGGTGACTAAATTTTCTATGCCTTTTACTATGCATTTTATATCCACCATTATTCCTAATAAAAATTGTGTTTTGAATTTTAAAATTGATTATATCATAATTAGATAAATATTATGATAAAATAATAATTATTTTTAAAATCATCATATCAAAATTTGGTTTGGGTGTTTTAATGAGAATTTTCTAAATATTTTGTTTTCTGGTGAATTGTAAATGTATAGTTTTGAGTTTTCAATAAGTTTAATAAAATCATAATGATCCAATAGAAAAAAGAATATTAATGTATAATATTATGGATTAAAATATTATATGTCCCATGTGTCTTATAACTTGTCAAAATACAATGGAAAAACATGGTTTTGTAAATACCAATGCTGAGGTGTCCAAAGAAATCAATTAAAAAATCCCCAACTTTTGCTATAAATACCAACCCATTTATCCATTTAAATCATGAAAAATTATTCCTCCATGAATATATAGCAGTTTTACCTACTATTTAGTCCCCCTATGGTGGCCTTAATCCCCCAATGTCACTATAATTGAGTTTTAGGAGTTACTCATCTTGGTAAGGGAAAACACAAATTAACATTTTCATTCATGTTCTCTTTTATCATGTTATGACATTAAAATTTACAAAAAATGTTAATATATCAGTTTTTACTATCTAATTATAGTGTTTAGATTTTTTTATTATGTTTTGACCCTTTCCCCCAAATTTTTTGTATTGTTTTCAAAAATCAAGCTTCATACATGTTAGGTTCCCAAACATTCATCAGAAAATATCTAACCTATTCTAAAGAAATTATTTTATTTTATTAATGTGGTTACCCAAACAAATTTTTAACCACATGTATTAACCATTTTATAATTTTTTTTAATACACATATATAAAAACCGGTTCATTTTATATTCGATTTAAATAGCATAATAATCATGTTTTGAAGAAATTTTTAAAACACCATGATTTTTTAATAACCCTATATCCTTTATTCTACATGATATTTTTATGATATTTTTTATTATTATCTATGTGGATTATATGAAAATATATAAATCATAAGAGTTCACCATGATAACACTCCAATGCGTTGGGTAAAGAATTTAATTCCAAGAGATCACATGTTTTACAATACCATGGTGAATAACCATGGTAATTTTTATAACACCTTGCAGAAAAACCATGTTTATATGATTATGAATATATAAATTAAATTTTTTACCCACATATCTAGGTTATTGTTCATGTTATTTTATTGTTTATTTTTTTCCACTTATAATAATTTTGTGACATACCACCATTTCTTATCAATATTTTTAATGATCACATGTAATTTGTTTTCCATAATTTCAATTCTTCGGTCGTCAGCTCACCCATTACATTGCTTTCGTTACCTAATGTATGGGACAAAGTAAATATACTTCAAATGAACCTATCATAAATCCTTTCAAATGGATTGTAATATTGGTTTTTGTTTTCATGTATTACTCACTTCATTACAAAGATATTGAACATTAAAACATCTTTTGTTTGTACAATGTAAATGAAATGGTATATAATAAAAAGGGAAAATTCCACAGTTTGTATCACATAATGGTTTAGTTATTTGTGTAAATTTTAATTTTAAAAATTCATTAAGAATACAATAAAATATTGTAAATGTATGAAAACATCTAGGTTTCTTTTTGAAATAATATGGAACTAGTTTTTGAGAAAATAAAAAAAAATTCTGTATAAGAGCAAGTAGTGGTGGCTCTAACCCAAAGTAACCTAGGGGTAACAACTACAACATAGTGTGTTAGGCTAGACTCGATATAACCTGGTAAATTATAATTGGTCTTTCCACACACCTATTTTGAAAATCATGAAGGATAATATTGGTTAATTGTAGTATTTTTATGAACTATTATGAAAAATTTAAATATAATGTAATTTTAATTAATTAATAACTAGATTTAGAGTTATGTATTAATATGTAAATGTCCATTGGAGTTATAACATTCTTAACTGAATCAAGTTTCTCAACAAGGTTTTCTTCTTTTAGAAAATGGAGTGAAATAAGAGAAACCCCATAAATGGTCAGTGCAATGGACCATGCTTTGAGGATCTTCTGATGGATGCGGGAATAGAAAATTTTAAGAGATTGATGAATCAATTGGTTTGAGTTATAGACAATAAATGGAATCAAGTTAATATATTCTATTCACTTCAAATATAATATTATTTTATTGAGTCCTTTGTGTTTCCACAACCACCTTTTCATTGAATATACCGACACCTTGAATACTGAATAGTGGATAAGATCAATCAAAATATTCTCTTCTATAATATGTTGTTATGGTCAAGAGAAATTAAAATTTTCTATTTATTTCTTAGGGAGTGAATCTGAATAGTGGTAGTTGTTTATTAGAAATATTAATACAAGATAGGGTATTTAAGATATATAGTGTAAAAAATTCAGGGTACCTTTTTTCAATAAAATATTTCACCCATTCGATTCATAAAAAATGGAGAAGGAATTCTTATAATATGAGAAAACATGAAATGAACATATTTTATGTAATTTGATGAACATCAAAATTATTTCTATATGTACCTCTAGCTTTTTCATCAATATTATTTGAAATTTTTATAGATTGTTTATTGTACTATGCCCTCATCGATGGAATAATCTTGCTAACTAAAAATATTACATCTATGAAGAGATAGTATGAAGTGCTATAAAGGATGGACTAGAGTATGTTGTGACAAAGTGGTGTCAAATATCTAATTAGAAGAAAATATATATGGATCCAATCTTATAGAGGATCTTTGATCAAGAAAGGTGAGGAAATAATGTGCATATTATCACATGTAATAATTGTGGTAAGATGCATTTATGGAACCACTTTATGGGGATCTGAAAATGTTACATGTGTGGAGGTGATTTAAATATGTCTTTTAACTATCCTAGTGACATGAAGAGTCAAATTTTCAACACTAATGAAAAAGGTAATTTGGTGTATTCCCTACGTATTTTCCAATGCATCAACTACAGACAACTTGGGAAATTTTATCAATCACTATCCAAATCTAATGTTAATTGTGGGGAATCACCATTAGACACAACATAGGCCATGGGGAAAATGTCATCATGTTTCTATCATTATTGATGAAGTTGAAGCTCAAAATTATGAGGTGGAAGGTACTCATTATGTTTCTCAACGCCAGAATGTATGTTGTCGGATTCTTGTTATATGCGATGTTTATTTCAATAATGTTTGAAAATAATATAAAACCCCCCTGAACTTCTTGAAGTTGAGTAATCAATCAATATTCCAAATTGATTATCAAAGAATAAAAAATGTATAGAAAATTTTTATTCACTTTGGAGAGAATAATATCATCATAAATAACAATGTCCTTCCCATTTTTAATCCAAAATTACAATAGTGATAGACTAGATCTCTATGTATAATTCTATGTTCAAATACAGATGAAAGTAAATCTCAGTAATCATGAATGGAAAACCAAATTATTTTTAAATAGGATATTTTCCAACAAATGATTTTGTTAAAAGTACCACCCATAGCCTTTTTTATGGAAATTATCAGTGAATATGATGAAGAAATTGAAACTACATAAATTGAGAATTTCCCCATTATTCCAGAATACAATGACATCTGTTCAGAATAGTTTCTTAGAAATACCCCTAAGAGAGAGGAATATTTATTAATTTTAAATTAGCCTAAATACAAAAAAATATAAAATAACACATATATAATGGAAAATTTGGATGTGGAGGAATTAATGAATCAACCCCAAGATCATGGATAGAAGGGATTTATCTGGCTATGTGTGTCTCCTTGGAGACCACATGTTCAATTTTTGAAGAAGAAAGATGGATCTATGTTATTATGAATTGATTATAGAAAACATAATAAGAACACATTAAATTATAAGTATCCACTTAGAAAAACTAATCATTTATTTGTCCATATTCATGGAGATTAATTTTTCCACAAGATCAGTCTTCAATATTGTTATCATAAATTCAGTGTGGACAAGGAGATGTTCTAATGATCACATTCTAGTCAGGATATGAGAATTAAGATTTGTTTTTATTCCCTTATCAATGAATAACTATCCTACTAAATTTTTTGATTAGATTAACAATGACTTTAAGTACTACCATTAATAATTTGTGGTCGTTTCCATTTATTGTATTATGATATATTTCAAAATCTATGATGAGCTTGATGATAATTTATTGATTATATAGAAAAATCCAAGGATTTATAGGGTATTTGTAATGTTAATCAAATTTTGTTTTTCATTACAACATTTCTATTTCTTGGAGAACATTGTAACCATTGCAGAAATACCTATTGATCCTACCATGACAAAGTATAAGGAGAAGGGGCCTCATGCTTAAACAATAATTGAGAATATTAGATTCTATGGATTATCAGAATATTATAGGAGTTTTTTGAAAAATGTTTCATGATTTTATAATATATGATCCTAATTAAATTTAAAAGGAGTATTATTCATTTTGATATTGGTGGGCGATGAATGTTTCCAAGATTTGATGAAAATATTGGTTTCTACAACAATTTTATCTCTACAATCTATCGGATATGGATTCATTATTTTTAGTGATTCATCAAAGAAATGGCTTGGGTCAATTATCATGAAAAATGAAAAAGTTATTTCTTATTTATATTTATGGTTGATACCCCATGAGAAGAACTATAATATACATTATTAAGATCTAGCTATAGTTATTTTTTTATTTGATGATATAGAGACACTATATTTATGGGGATAAATCTGATATATACACAGACCATCACATTTATATATATTTTTTAATGAAAAATGAATTTAACATGATTCAAAGTATATGGTTGGAATTTCATAAACACTATTATTATTTATTTAATTATATTAATTGAATAAAAAACAAGGTTGTGGATGCATTATATTGAAAATACCAACTTTTTCTATAAACAATGACGATTCAATGAGATCCTTTTATCAAAGTCCTTGTAAAACTAGAAAACGTAATTATAAGGGGAGGTACATCATAAAAACTATTTGAAATGATTAATAAAACATAATTACTAGAGAATATCATGATTCAAAAAGATAATATAATTTCATATATAAGAAGATAAATCTTTTAATGAATGTGAAGCTTCATTAGTTCAATATTTATCTAGAAGGTTTAAAAAAAATTCACATAAGACCATGTTTTCCTTATTTTCTATTAATAAATAAGAATCTTATAGATTATGTTCATATATCTATAATATCTATACATCCTGGAAGAAATTAAAATTTTAGGGACCTTCGTGGTTATTATTGGGGGGGAACATGAAATGGTTTATTTTCTAATATACTATAAGGTTCCTAATGTTTCAACAAGTTAATGCAGAGAGAAAACCTCTCAACGAGGTATTACAACCAATACCCATTATAACATGTATGTAAGATGATATCAATGTGAACTTTGATAATGGTCTCTTGAAATCAAAAAAGGACATAGTGTGATATGGGTTATATTGGTCAGTCTCACCATGACTTCCCATTTAATCTATATTTATAAAGATTTATCTCTTATACATCTTTCCATTTTTTAAATTAATGTAGTGTTGAGGATTCATGGAGTGCCCCTTTTTTTTCTTTTCTCTTCCTGATCCAAGGTTCATATCAAAATTCTAAAGATTTCTTCATTATTATCTATATACTGTATTGAATATTAATACAACATATCACCCCAAATAGATGTCTAATCTAAATGGACTATTAAGACACTTTAAGATATTATGAGATCATGCTCGATGTAATTTAAGGTTGGATGGGATTAAAATCATCAATTAGTTGAGTTCTCATAAAAACAACTTATATTACAGTATTCAAATGGAACTGTATGAATCTCTATATGGAAAGCGACATAAACCACCTAGTTTTTATGATGAAGATGGTGTAAGAAAGCATCTTGGGAATGATCTTGTGCAAGAGATGATAGAAAACGTTCAAACCATCCAAGAACACAATAAGTATTCTCAAAGTTGAATGTTGATCAATACAGACTACTGATGATGGAACGTATATATTGATATTGCTGATAAGGTCTACTTTCGTTGTTCTCTAAGGAAGAGAGTCATTTGGTTGGGGATGAAATAAAAGATCACCACTAGGTACATTGTCCCTGATGAAATCCTTGAATATATAGAAGTATTGTACTATTGGATGACATGTACACATTATTTATCTGAAGTCCATTTTTTATTCGACATCACTCTCTTGAGGAAGAACATTCATGAACTTTCACTTATACAAAATCCTGATGTTTTATAACTGGATCATGACATCTCTTATGATGAGAATCTGCTGGAGACCTTGGACCACATATACAATGTTATGTGTAACTTGACTACCCACCTCGTCAATGTGTTGTAGAAGAACAACACATATGAAAAGCCACATGTGAACTATTGAAGTGAATGAGGAAAAACTACCCACACCAAATCTAAACTAAGGGAATGAATTGAAATTTCCGACTCCAAATTTCATAAGGGGAGATAAATATAATAGTCTGAAATTTTTTGAATAATATTTGATCCTTTAAAATATTTGTAATATTATTCTTTACATAAAATACATAAATATATTTAATAATGATTTTAGTATAATTTGAAATGTGTCCATTGGGCTTATACCCTGATATAATCACTGATCAATTAAAACCATGGTTCAATATGACCATTGGAAACATTAGTCTTAATAATGATATTAATGTTTTAACTATCGATTATATGAACAAATGTTGAAGAAAAATTAATGTTGAAAGAAGATTCAATTATCTCATCTAGTAGATTAGTTCCATATGAAGCCCATTTATCATATCCTGGGAGGGAGGTAGAATATCTTGGGTTCTCTCTTGATCAAGAACAATCTTGAGCATCCACATGCTAATCCTGAATGAAATCACCTATGTTATAAGTTCTAGTTTCTGTAAATTACCACTCAAGTGATGTTTTGTGAGCCACCCCAAGAAACTATCACCATCTCAAACCTCACCATTTTTTATATGGAAATGTTACATGGAGGTATGTGATGATACCTTATTTACTTTATTTTTAATCCCATTGTACAATTAAAATTGTTATTCCATCAAATACATTTTGGGAATTTTATTTTATAAAAACGTGACGAATTTGATACATTGATTTTTTTCGAAGGAATATTTCATTTATAGAAAATATATAAATATTTATAATAATATCATATATTATGAATAATAATTATTTTAGTGAAATACTTTTTGTGAAACAATCTTCATTAAATTGAAATGGAAAATCAAATTTTATATCAATTGTCTGATATTTTACTATTCATTTTCAATATGATATTATATTTAACAAATATAGATTTTTATAATTAAATTTTAATTTTATACTACCTATATAGTTAATATAATACAATAAATTTAATTTTTTATATCATTATGAATAAATTAGGATAGGTTGAATTTTTAGTAATTTTTTAAATAACAAATTCGCGATAAATAGCAAAAAAATAGTTTATAGTTTTGTTATGTTTAATTTATTCCTAAATATGTAATAAGTAATATAAAATTATTTTATACACAATTGTATTAAAATAATATATTAGTTGTCCAATGAGTCTAATAACGTGGAAAAATTCCATTAGAAATCCCATTGGTTGCAAATACCACTACTGAGATGTCTAAGGAAATCAATTAAAAAACTCAATTTTCTATTAATAATCACTAATTTCTCCTTTTTAATTCATTACTAAATCATCTACCACAAATCTATGGTAGTTGTACGTTCCAAGGATTACCATAAATGATTCTTCGTTCCACCAATGTCCCATCCTTCGTGTTTTTGGAGTTACTCATTAATGTAAGGGAAATATCAACATCTCTTTTCCTTTAATGTTCTCTAAATTTTTTTGTGTTATGTCAATAAAATTTACATAAAATGTTATTCTCACCATTATATTATATACATTTTCAATATTTTGAGTCTTTTTTTAATGGAACAACCTTTTCCTCACTCATTTTAATGTTTTCTCAAACCATTTTTCATACCCATCATGTTGTCGAATATTCTTCTCAATGTGTCTATCTTTTTACCAATAATTTATTTAATTTTAATTATGTGAATACCAAAACATATTTACATTATATGGGTATTAAATAATATAAAAAATGAGTTATTTTATTATGTAATTTATATAACTAAAATCCATACTCTCTTTCATTGGGTTATAAATAGCTTAATGATCATGTTTTTATGCAATTTTCAAAACACCATGATTTTGATTTGATTCATATTTTTGTTATTCTTCATCGGCTATTTATTGAATGTTTTATTATTTTATATTTGGATCAAATTAAAAATATGATATAATGAGGATGATCCTTAGTTAATCATGGATCCATTGGGTGAAAAATTTAATCTCTATAGGTGACACATTTTACTTTACCTCGGTTAATAACGTTTTTAATTTTGAGGACACAGTAGTAAAAAACCATGGTTATGGTCCAATGAATGTCTAAAATAAATGTTATAGAGACATATACACATTTGGATTAATAATATATAATTTTTTATTGGATGGTTTTTCCATTTCTTAGGACTTTTTGATATAACACAATTTCTTATCATTATTTATCATAATCACAAGAATATTTGTTCATGATTTCCATTACCGGGCCTTAAGATCACCCTTTACTTTGATGTATGTCCCATTTTTATGAGATGTAGTAATGTTAATATGATGATCCTATTCTGAATACATTCAATAGTATTAGAATAATGTTTTTTTCATGTATTATATACCATATTTCCATGAAACTAACCATTAAAAAATGCTATGTATATAAATTTAAATGTAAATTTCTCTTATAAAAAGGAAGGATAATACAGTAATGCTTCATGTATTCATATAAAATAAAGATTTATTTACTAGAGGGTATCTACTATCAATTTAATTTTTCTCTATTTATTTTGGACATGATATTAAAATGGGTTATGAATATAATTCATTGTGATTACAAAATGGTTATTGATTTGACTTATATGTCTCTTAATGATTTTATATTAGAAACAATGTTCATGTTTTCCATTTGAAAATGAATCATTTACCTCACTCAAATAAAATTAATTTAAAGGTAAATATTACATGGGGTTTCATTTTTTCACTAGATAAATAGTTTCGATTCTTTTTTAAACCCTATACTAATAAATTTTATGTCACCCAATGTTTTATAATTATTTTCATTGGAATTAGTGATGGTTATGGGAATATAAAAAATTTAGTTGAAATCATTGTTAATTATCTAAAAAAATCATGTTTTATTGTAATCTTTTTTATCATTGGAAAAATTGATACTTATTTGAAGTGTCTATATTGTACAATACTGTTTTTATATATGAGTTATGAAATAATTCTATAAAACTATGAACAAAAATATACACATAGTTTTATTGAATTAATTCATGAATTTTGACTGAATATTGTATAATATTTGTGGTCAGGTCCTTATACCACATCCACATAACTATGTGGCCCATTCTGTAGAGCGGTTAGTTGTAGTCTTCAATCTGTTTACGTGGTGACACAACCTTATTGGGGAGTAATTTATCGTCTATTATGACAATACCAATATCATTTGTTTCTTTTCTTTAAATGATTTTGACTATAGATAGAGGAAAACATATAGATCCTCCATGATTATTCTTTTTAGATTCTCTATACTTTTGGAAATGGGAACTAAGTGGATGATTTTATTAGAAGTATATAATATTCATAGTTATTTACTGAGGTGTTAGAGAAGATTTCCTCACTATAGTAATCCATTATGGTTGAGGATGGTGTATATAAAATTTAGTAAATGGTTGTAACCCCCACAAACATCAATATCTTGTTATAGAGGATCGACATGGATTTACTTAATGTCTGAACATATCTTCTAAGATATTCACATGAACATCACCTGATGTATGTTTTGAAGTTTTGTTTGTACATCATCTGTTTCATAGTATAGATGGCGATTAAATTGGAATTGTGTAAGGATCTTACAAGGATGATTCATACTTCTTCTATGGTGGAACATCCACTTCTGGATTTGTTGTAACGGGACCTTAAATGTCAATTTTGGGGGACAGTGATGAAGAAGTAGACAGTAGAGTTTAACTCCTGATGCCTCAGTTTTCAGTGGGTGATGTTTTTTTTTCACCAGGTTCCATCTCTATGGAGTTCCTATGATGATTATTTAAAAAAATGATTCTAAATTTACATCAATAATATATATAGGATTTTAGGAGGCCTTTGGTACATATTTTTGTTTGAGCATGAAGTTTCACCCCTATACATTCAACTAGTCTAAGTGGACCATTCATCTTATGGAAAAAATACTATAGTAATCCATGATATTCTTTTTTTTATTTAGGACAATAAACTAACTTAGGTGGAGTTTCCGTACAGCATCATTTACCATTCCACCATCAGGAATTCACTAATTGATGATTTTTATTGTTGACCCAATAGGATGCCACTATGATGGAGTGTTCTTGGTGAGTTAGTACTCATGGTCCCATAGTTGGTAGAATATATGTAATAGAATGTATAAATAATATTTTAATGGATGATGACTATATAGTTCCCTCATAATTATTATATAGACCAATTATAGTGGTCATTTGAGTTGAAGAATGGATATATTGTGTTCCAAAATGTATCACCCTATATTGGATTATGATGATTTGGCTAGAGTGGAAATATCACCGAAAAATTCATTTAACATTTCAATATACTTCATAGGTTTGGTGAGGTGGCACACTACATAGACCAACCACCATTGTTAGACTGGGTAATGGACATCTTCCATATGTCATAACTGGGGAGGTATGTTCATGACCGATCACATATTATCTAATGGGATGAGATGGACTTCAAAGATGGAGATTCTATTGGAGAGTATACAATTATGATTGATTATTATCAATAAAAGTTCTTCCATGGTTGACTGATTACCTTTCTTCATATTTGGTTGAAGTACGAGAGTATTTAAGAGAGAACATTGGTGTGGGAGACCCATATGTGATCTCAGTACCCATATCATTTTTTTACTATATTTTTTTAAGATGAAAATCCATAAGGTGGGTAAGATATAAAATATTTTTTTCATGCAATGATTAAAAATATATCAAATTATAATTTCATTGTTTGTTAATGAGACGATATGGGATTTAGAGTCCCAAAACAGCTTGGAATATATGTAAATTAGAAATTTAATATACTAACATCAAGAATAAATTATTTCTATGGAATAATGAAATAACTCATGAATAGAGTATTGTATCACCAATTGAAGACCTTTTTTATTATAGAATTTGGGTTTTATGTCAGGTAAGACAAAAACATTATCGGTATTTGGTGTTTTTCTAAGGTGCAGTTGTGGCTGAAAATTATAAAGTAAATCAATTCATTCATTCATTTGTTTATTTTTGATGTATTGACATAACACATTAAAATATAATCATGTTTATAGTCAATTTAAATGTTTCATTTCATAACTATGAAAATTGATAAGATAATGTGGAGGATCATGGTAAATGTCAATGGATCAAGGATCATTTTTGCTAATGGAATTCGAAAACCACACTAATGATGATTTCAAGGACTTTTTCATCAATAAATATCTATCCAAATATGAAATAGAACATTTTTTCGTAGCTCCATATTTTATTTTTCGAGAATAAAAAATGAAAAAAATCACCTAAAATAATGATTCACTGGTCCATTATACTACGTGTGTGGGTTTAATTACCAGGTATTTGATAAATTAATTATTGGTTGCTTAATTTTTTATCATCATAAATCATTATAATAGAAAAAAATCATATCCAACAAAAAAATGGATATGAATTACTCTACATTTCCACATTTTTAATTAATATCCTCATTTCATTACATGTTCATCATTAGTAATCCTTTGGATTAAAATTTTACAAGTACACAGTATCCAATTATTTTTTGATAGATATTTGGAGAAACTAATCAACACTAGGGACTCGGGTTCATAATTGATGTACAAAATGAAATATGAAAAAAACAATAGAGTATGTTTTGTGTAATTTTATTTGATCATTGTTTCCCTAGTTTTCTCTTTTGGTGTGTAGAAATAGTGAAATATTAGAGTGTTTGTTTTCTGATCAGATTGATGAACACAATATTATGGACAGTGTGGTTAGGGACAAATCATATGAATATATACAGTTATCAATAGGATTGGTTAGAGAATCATTGCATTAGTCATATGATCATACATGCGAATCTAGTCTGGATAATCAATATTATTTTCTAACAGACATCATATATTATGAAATATATATAGAGTGTTTTCTTTCTTCTATAGAGCTTGGTTTTACACATATAGAATAATATCTCACATTGACTAACCCAATGCTAGAGTCTTATCATGTATGTTAGAGGGTACACATGTAGGGACACATCCAGGAAAATGGACACAGATATGATTCGTGGGTATGAACGTATTCTTCAACATGACTAGAGGACCCAGAAATATCCCAGTATATGGGAATGTCTAGAGTACAGTACCATAACATTAGGTATATAGGAACAATCATTATTACATTGGTAGACATATGGTTTAAGATACATTATAGGTAGTCATGTTATACAACGTGTAAATTTTCTATGGATGTGTGGTGCCCTCCATCTATTCTATATACACATGGTTTAGTTGAGTATGATTCCTTGATACATTCCTATGCTGATACATTCTATCATTACATCATGATAACAAGATTCTGATCCATAATATGTATTTTTTCTGGGATAGAAATAATTGTATTCACCTATGTTACTATGGTGAGAACAACTATCATTACCTATTTTCTTAGTTGGAGTTTGTGGTATCATCATGACTGCCATAAATAGAGGAGCAACCTCCTATTAAGTAGAATAATAATTTATGGTTTATAGAGTCCCCCAATAAGTGAATCTATAATCCAAAATATGTTGATTTATAACATTATAGTTATAGTGAGTGCATTTTATATACCTAATGAGCATCACATCTTAAATGAGCTCAACCTGTGTCAACTTTTCTGGATTATTTGATTATTCAAGATGATAATTATCTTTTTTCCATGAGAAAAATATTATGGTAATTAGTAGTTCGGACCTATTTAAATCATGGAGTCCATTATGTGTATATTTGGGTTTTATATTACCCTTATTTATCATATCTTTTTTGAAATACCAATGTATTAATGAGATGACTACTCGCGATGCCTTATTTCTATGAATTTTTTGTATTATTTATAATACACAAATACCAATACACATAGATAAATTGCTAATAAATCATTAAATTACATTTATTTATGCATATATTTGTTTTCCAATTTAAAACGTACTAAAAAATGAAAGGATTCATTGTATCGCATTCATAATTATCACAATTTAGGCTTATAATTTTAGATAATTATGAAACAATATCACTTCATAAGTAAATAAAAAATCTATTCCTAAACACTAAATAACCCCCCATCAATTTATTAAAATATAGAACCATTACAATTCAAATACTATAAAAAACCATTCTTTATAACCTAGTAAAATAGGCAAAACAAAATTGTGAGATAGACAACTTAGTAAGGGTAAAAATGGAGATATCAATTAATATTCATAGGAATGTTTATGATAAGAATACATGTATGAGATGTTAACTATAAAAAATATGGTAAATTTTCCATTATTAAAAACAACAAAAACATGATATATAGATTAAAAATTATAATTTATAGTGGCATGAATCATAAACATGAGAATTCATCATAACTATGATAGAAACCCTAATTTCATGTAATAAATATGTGTCACATCAACATAATTATAAAAACCATTTCATATATCATGGATAATTAACATGACTATAATAAACTGCTTAGTCCAGTGTTTCTCATATTTGATCATTTACATCAACCATTTTACCACAATAGATCAAGAACATCAACTTGTTTCAACAAAATGATCAAGCCCATCAGCTTGTTTCCCAAAACAATATCATGATTTATAAGACATCAGCTAATACATTTTCGGGATACATAGGAAGAAATAAATACATAATACCATAATATGTATGTGTCCCATATGGTCAAAAATCATTCATGATATCAGAATCCTTCAAAAGAAAGGGGTTGTATGAACATTTTATTATAGAAAAACCCATAGAAACTAGTTTAAAAAATAAATGTTTTCGTAATAAAAATATATTACATAGAAAACATAATATGGATGGCTTCCTTGTGTAATATCCCAAGTAAATATAATTTTTCTTTATTGGGTTTCATCATATATAGAATACTATTTCTAGGGTCCACAAGGAAAAATTATGGTGGAAAAAAACATATGTATCTGAAAATCAACTCTATTTTATAAGAGTTACAGAATTATAAATGAAAAAAATTCATTAAAAATAAATATTAAAACTATTAATATAATATTAAAATAAATGAGTAAGCTGGATGAAAGAAAAATACACTCATGTTGTATAAGTTAAAAAATATTTCCTACATATTTTTGTCTTAAAATTCCAAAACTACCTCATTTTGAAAATGATTAAATTTAAATTTTTTCAAACTATTTTTAAGAAGAAAAACATAGATAAAATAATTTTAAAAAATTTAGTAGAATAGTAAAAATATTTTTGAAAACAATTTATGTGAAAATATGCTTGGATGATATATATTCTACTTTGAAGGATTAAATATAATAATTCCTGAATATCGATTAGATTGTGGAGTAATTCCATGCCACTAACTTCTATTTTGAATATTAGTCCACAAGAAATAAATAAAATCAATTGAAAATTTAAATATTCAGAAGAAAAAGTGATTTGTGCTATAATATTATAATTTTATAGTTTATACACCACGAAAACAAATAAGTGGTTAATATAGAATATGTCTCAAAAAAGTAAAAATTAAGATGAGAAACCATTACCTTGATTCAAACTTGTTAGATTTTATTTTTATTTTCTTAGATACTATGAATAAGTCAATTATATAATTTTTAAAAAAAATTTAAATTTATATTATTCATGTTATCTCAATTTTCACCATTTTATAAAAATTACTTAAACATTCATGTTCATTTTAGGCATTTTAGTGATATTTTATATATAAGTGAAAAATAACTTTGGTATGATTAATATAGTCAAATGGGTTAATTATTACATAATATAAAAAAACATATAAGTGAACTAATATCCATTTTTTAAATGTCAATTATACATTTAATCAAATCCACTAAATATGGTTAATAAAATAGAACTACATTAAAATCATGGAGTTGGAAGGCTATACACACACATGATTAACAATACAATTTTAATTTGGTCATAATTAAAAAATAGTACGTATTATATTATCTTAATATAAGGATAATAAAGTCATATATGCGATATTACATATTTAATAAAAAAAAATATCATCATTGATATTTTCTGATGGAATAAAATAACATCACTTTATGGGGGTGGTAATCCACATGTAAACATAAACTACGTTTTCATTTTTAAGTGCATGGAATGGAAATAAAAAATGATATGTTATATATTTGGATTGATAAATATTTCATGAATGTAATATATATATATATAAATTCTGTCTTTATAACCAATCATTACACATTCTGATGGAAAATGAATTACATTGGTTTAGGAGAGAATTGTCTGCAATAAACACAAATGAAAAATTCTTCATCCATTTTTTTGGATTTTGGAGATTGATATAGGTTATTATTTTAAAATAATAAAAAATTAGTATATGAAGCATTGTATAGTTATTATTTTGTAATTTCTGAATATTTTTTTATGGTAGTGGAAGAAGAAAAAGAACAAAAAAAGTAGATAAACATTGGTCAACCTCATTGGAATACCTCATTTTATTGGCCTATTATGCCTTATATGGTTGGTGTTATGAATTAAATAAGGACTCTAATATGAGGAAAAGAATTATAGGATGTTTCATGGGTAAATATTTTACAAAAAAATATTTGGGTTTTAGGTGTGAAGATAGGTGAAGAATTGATTACATTTTATAAGAGTGGGGAGATGATTATAAATCCTTAATATTTTAAAATAATATTTATAACTTATGATATATTCTAAATGACTCCATATTAAAAAAAATCCTAAAAAATATGGTTACTTGTTTTATTTTTTATTATATAATATATAAAAAATCACATAATCTCATCCATGTGGCCCAAGAATGGCACAAATAATAACATTGGATAATTATTATCTATATATATTTATAAAATAAATTTTATTCATGTTTGTGGGTAAATTAAGGGATAATATCATTTTATTTTATGACAAAATTACTTAATTTACTGTTTACAATAGTAATAAAATTTATTAATGTAACTAATAATTTTAAACAAAAACAAAAGGCAAATTCCTTTTATAATTTCACTAACTTATTATAAAAATGGAATCCATTTTAAAAATATCATCACACAAAAGTGGAATAATTTAATTCATAGTTCAACTAGAAAATCACAACAAAACAAAGGTTTTTTTATAAAATTTCCCTTTTAAATTATAAAATGTATTTACAAAAATTTCAAGTATATATATCCAATACCATGTAACATAATTGAATCAACTTACATATAAAGTAACTAATTATATTTTAATAATATCACAAAATATAATATTCGTTTTTAATATATAAAAATATTGTTTCTACTAAATATAATTATTTTTCACTGTTAAATTATTAATCAATCTCTTATGAAAATGAAAAAACATTAATTTTAAATTAATTATAAAATGATGAATTAAAAAAATAATTTTATATTAAATACATTTTCGATAACTTCTAAATAAGAATTTGTATATACACTTTCAAAAAACAAGAAAACATTATTTTTAAAGAAATCTAGTTTTTGAAGAAAAAATTTAAATTAATAAAAACCTAGTGTTTACATCCTAAGAATTATTCAATACATTTATATTTAATGGAAAATTAGTATTTATTTAAAAAATTAGTTATTATAATTCTTACTCACTAGTTTAATATCAATGTTATAATGGTAAAATTTATATAACATTATATTATTTATAATTTACGATTAGTATTGTGTACGTTGTACTCTATTAAACACAGTAGTTCATTTTAAAATCATGTAATATTTCAAAATACACCAACTATTCAATTAATTGTTTCATATCAATTGGAACATGGTTTTGTTAACGAGATTTTGACTATTAAAAATAACTTTGAGGAAATCCATCATCATTAAAATAGTTGATAAAATATCCATGTGAAAAGAGAAGAACATAAGTATAATGATCATCTAGAATAACAAACGAATGTTTTCCTTGTACAAAAACCATGGTGATAATTGAAAACATAGTTATTAATTATAAAACTAACTCCTAATGGATGATAGAGATGTATATGAAACATGATCTCTGGATGCTAACCATTATAAATCTGTATTTTAGTGAATGGTAAAATTCCCATTGATTTCATGGTACTAAAACTAAATGGATAATTAATTTATTTCAGGATAATTATTAATATAGTTGAGTAATTACTATACTTCTTTGTATAATATCATGTTGAAATATATTTACTTTAAAAGATGTGTTTTATGTTTTAATGGATTTCGACCAAAAAATCATATTTTTTCTCAAAATTATGAGTACTTATAATTAATTTATTCATGTTTAAATTTATAAATATGACTTCTAATTTATCTCATAATTCAGAAACGAATAACATATCTATTCCTTCTATATTTAGCCAATAGTAAACTATAATTTGTATCACATGAAAATATGATTCCAAAAAAATAATCCTATAAACCAGGAAAACTAATTTAATTTCTAAAATTAAAATGTAATATATAATAATCATCCCATTTAATTCAATAAATAACTATATGTAAAATTTTGCAAGAACATTTTGACTGATCCTAAGCCCCAAAAATCAGAAGGATTTGATCACATGATATTTGATGATAAATTTAGTATTTGAATCCCAAAATATTGACTACCAGAATATAAAATCTACAAGATATGTGAACCAGTTCCATAAAGAAAATTGATACCCAAAAATACACAGTAAAGTCACATATTCCTATAAAATTAAATTCATGATTTAGTCCTAAAATAAAATTCCATAGTAGTTTTTTCCAAGTCAAAATAAGTTTACTAAAGAGTGAACGCCTTATGATAAAATGATAAAGAATTAACATAATATAAAATTTCAATTAAAAGTATATCTATAAAATAATACACATGTTTTCTAAATGAACATAAATAGTACATTTCAAATAGTTTAAAATTGAAAAACTCAATTTCACACTAACGAGTACATTGTGTAGGATAATGTTTTGTGATACTCCCTTTTCACCCTTCAGTTGTGGGTTAAAACCTCGTGGCCCTGTCAGATATGATTATTTGTCAACTAAACCCCATTTAATATATTCTCCTTCTAAAATATATTAATATATTCCTTATAAAATTCTCATAAATGTGATAGATCTCCTAAAAACTAAAAATTACACAATCATCCTTAAAGAATTAACTTCATCTTTTATCTTATACAATTCATTATTCCTCCCAATAAGGTAATTACACATACTTACTTAAAAATAAATGATTATATGATCCTTATAGATTATAAATAATGTTAACATTTAATCCCAAAATTCTCAAAATAAACTATTCCTCAAATAGTGATTCATGTTAAACCTAATGGTTACAAATACCAATCCAAAAATATAACTAGAAACCTTAAAATTCCATCACTTAAAACATAAATACTGGTGTCTATGACTATAAACATAAATTCAACCCAATAATTATATAAAAATTATTGTATCCATAATTGATAAGATTACATAGAATAAAAATTATTAATATACCAAGTTTTCTATACTGGCCTTCGATTCAAACAGTAAAATCCTAGAATATTCTCTCCAAGATCAAGTTCCAAATACATAATAATTACATTTCGGTATTTGATAAAAATAAATGTGACCCAGTATATGCCAAATAGAATTTAAACAATCAATGGAAATATCAGATCAAATTCCTAATAATATCCATTTTACAGATTTATTTTTAGATAATTTGGAAAAAACATACATATCATTGAAAATGAAACACCAGATTCACAAAAATCTGTATCATTTCCGAAAATTTATACTCATATATAATCTTTATTAAATATAACATACATAAACAATTTAATCAAAACAAGAGGAAATGGAAAATTGGAAAAGTGTGAGTTTTGATGCTTATTGAGGGTAAATAACTGATATATTAATAGATTTCCATATGAATTCATATGATTAGTTTAATGTTCTCGGATTATCACCACATGTTACGATGTTTGAACCAAACCTAATAATGAATATAAACCTTATTTATGTCAGGAATCATTAACATTTCAAAATTTATGAATCAAAATAAACTATACTTAATGATAACGTCATCATGAATGATAAGATAATTCCAAAAAAATTTGTAGAGTCATCATAAGTATATAACTCATTTAAAATGGAAAGGAGAATTAATAACACCATCAGATCAAGAATAAAAACCCTTTTAACCATATTTTATCTAGTAAATTGACTTGTTTTCAATAACATATCAATAACTTCTATTTGATTTCCAAAACAAATAAACCGCATCATCTTTTTTCCATTAATCATCTAATGAAATATTATAATTTACATAGTGAATTGGAGGACTAAATTTTTCCTACATGTAACACATAGATAAAAATACGTATTTGATTCATAGTATTATAAATTATTTTTACATATTGAATTCTAAGGAATTAAATAGTTTCCATAAACAATTTATTAGAGTTTAACCCATACAAATTGGTTTTAGAAAACCTTTATATTTTCATCATAATAATTAAATATTTATAAAAAAAATATTTGTATCAATGAATTATATCCCATGTAAATATTATCAATTATTAATTTAAATAACCATAAATGTAAAATGATATTTAAAGGCTAGTTTTAATAATTCTAGTGGAAAATAAATTTCCTATTTGAAAATCACTTCAATTATTAAAAAGTGTCACACTTATTTATAGAAAACAATTCACTGAATATAATCATGTAAAAATGTAACGGAATATTGATGTTATAAAAGAATCATGACTGTGTGAATTTTTTATATATTATAAAATACATTCCATCTATTTACTTTTTTAGAAAATTCTTAATTTACCTCACTTATAATTTGAAAAAACACCTTTATACCAATTGTAAAAAGTGAAACATTGAGAAAAAGGATTTTTAACTATTTTATAAGATTGGTATCTTTCTTTTTGATAATTTTTTTTAGAAACTTGTACTTGGAAGATAAATATACCTCAGTGGAGAGTTAAACATTAAAAATCCTGAATAATAATGAGATTGTGAAATAAAATATTACCATTTGTGTATCTTTTAAATCATAACCCCCAAGAAATATATAACATAAAATGAAAATTGATATACAATGAATAAAAATATATTCATGATTTACTATAAAAAATTGGTAGTATATATATAACCAAAAACAAATAATTTTTCAATATTACATCTGTATGAAAAAGTAAAAATTCGAAAATAAATCCATACCTCGTATATAAAACATCATTTTTACATTTTGTAATCTTGAATAAGAAAAATATATTAATTGTTTAAGTTATTAATAACCTTATAAATGTTTATTATTCTGTTTACCTCAATTATTTCAATTTCATAATAATTCCATAATCATTTATGTTCACGTAGGTAAATTTAGTGATGTTCTGCAAATTAGAATAAAATGACTTCCATAGGATGAAAATGGTCAAGAAATTCGCTAATACATCATATTCATAAATCTAATAATGAAATAATTATAATTTATATGAATGGATTTTAATTTTAAATTATATAATTAAATATAGTTATGAAAAATGAACAACATTACAATCATGGAGATGGCAGGTTGTTTGTACACAAGATTAAGGATTCAATTTCCAAATGATCATTATAGAAAGAAGTTATGTATTATTTTTTATTTGATGAATTATAGTCAAATCATATATATAATTTTATTTCATTAAATATACCTATATATTTCATCCATGACACGCAGTGATGAAAAATGAACCAAATTAACTCGTGAAGGTTGTAGTCCACACGTAAGCAAAGGCGATGTTATCATTTTTTATTCCAACTAAATGTAACAATAATTATGATATATAATATTTTTTTAATGATAAATATTCTTTCAATAAAATATAAAAAAATTATTTTTATTCATGATAGAAATTTATGGAAAATGAATTATATCAGTTCATGAGGTGAGGGTTCGACATAAAAATGAACGATGAATTCTTATCCCAGTAGATGGATGGTAGATTTGGATATTCTATATGATTTTATCATAAAAAAATATTAGTTTATTTAATATATTTATGTTATTATTTTCAGGGATGAACATTATTTTATGGAGGTGGAAGGGGTAAAAAAACTAATATAAGTTGATATGAATTATACATCTTCATTGAAAAATGTCATTTTATTAGCAACTTAATCCTTATATGGTAGATTTTATAACTAAAATAAAGACTAAAAAATTATTGTATGGCCTGTAGGATTTAATTTTTCTAGGAATTTAATGGTAAATTTTTATTACTCTATTTTATGTAATGATTATAATAGACTCCATTTATAAGAGACTAAAAGATATCTCTTTAAATTTATCAAAATATTAAATTAATATAAATTATGGTATAATTAAAAATAGATAAAAAGTTTTTTTATTTTAATTTTAATAGGTGGATAGGTAGAAACACCCCCCATTTAAAAAATATTTTTTATGTTGTGACCATATTTAAGACCATGTCATTGTGTTAAAATTCCATTTAACCCCTTAAACGCTTTTCATGGTGACATGTATATTTTGTCATTGAGGGTTAATATAATTACAATAAATGGACAATAATCTCATAAATATACTTTTTTAATTTTATAAACTATATGAAAATAAATTTAATAAATTTATTATTTATAATAATTTTATGTCACTCAATAATAGATTCATTAATATAAAATACCCATATTTAAAATTTTAGAACTAATTTTAACATTGAATTTATAAGTGTAATGATAAAACATAAAATTCAAACCAAAAATATTATTATATCCCTAGCATGTTAGGGTAATAATTTAAATTATAAAAAACATTATATATTTATAACTATATTTTTTTAATATTTTTATAATCATTTATTTGATTTATACATTGAATAAATAAATACGACATCAGCATTTTTCTTGAATTTAAGTTAATTATTTCTCCACCAATTAAACAAATTATCTTGATTAATATAATACATTATAATTATAAATAATAGTTATAGTATATAATTTTATATAGATAATCAAATTATAAACATATTTTAATTATCAAACACAAGTAGGTGACATGTTTAACTTTTTAGTAAATAAAACTCTAATAATGTCATAATTTCATCCATGTGGCCCCAAAAGTTCATAAATTTGAACCCAATGATTAATATTGTTATAAAATACTTATCCAATAATATATATTCATTTTTTGTGTCATTTAACAGTTCTTGTAATTTTATTTTGTATTTTATATTTCACAATTTACTCTTTACCATGGTAATTCAAAATATTACTGTGGCAATTCATATTAACCAAAAATAAAATCAAAAGATTTACAAAATTTAGAAATAGTGATTCAAAATATTGATCATTTGATAAATATTAGACATAAAAAATTATTATTATTTAATTTAAAATTAAACATGTCGAACTCAGTGAAAAATGTTTTTAAAAAATGTTTAAGTTTTAAATTTAAATTATTTTAATAGTAAAATCATGAAAATATACCATTTAAAAAATTTGATTTGATTTTTTTAAAGGATCTAAAATATCATGATAATAATAAAAATAAAAAATAATTTTTTAATAAAAAATATATTTTTTAATAAAATTTTGTATTTTTATGTATTCATTGAAAACATAATCATTAATGAAAACTAAAAAATATTAATTTTAAGAGAATATTTAAATGAATAATTAAAATGATAAATTAATTTTGTCAAATAGGATATCTAGAACATCAATATGTCAATTGATATATTCATTCATTAAAAACATGAAAAACACATTTTTGAAGAAAATTCATTTTTGAAGATTAAAATAACTTTGATAAAAATTAATCGATGATTTCATAAGAATTATTCAATAAATTTTTAATGTGTACGAAATTTATTTTCATTTCCTATATTAGATATTAATATTGATACACATGAATATAATGACCAGGTTATAATGGTCTCATTTAAATAATAATATTTCATTTCTCTATAAGCTTAGTGATGTGCACCTTGTATTCTACCAAATATTGTCTTTGTAGTTAACATCCTAATATATTATATTCTTCATAGGTATTTTTATAATAATGAATTCAAGGGATCTTTCCACACGTGTCATTTCTTATGTAAACAAAATTCCATTTGAAGGTGTAATGGGAGGACCCAAAAAATAGGAGCATAGTTTGGGTTATAGAGACAGAGGATCATACAGTGTGTTTCTTATGTCAACAGTCGCCTCCTACATAGTAGGATAGACTCTATTTCAATTTTCATATGGCTTATATTTGGTCACATTTTTCCTTTCAGTACTTTTTTCATACACTAATTAGGGGATACAGAAGTATGTTTCCATTGGTATCAGTTGTATATTAATTTCGACATTTATTCAGCATTCAGTTTTGTGAATATGTATAGGTACATAAGGATAATGACCCCCATTTGTATGATATGAGATCTTGATATTGGTCTCCAGTAATGGGCATATTATAGGTGGTCTTGTAGATGACAAACATAGCTTACTTATATCATAGTTGGCCCTAGTTGTTCACGTCATGATAAGTAAATTAACAAATCCATAGGAATTTTCTAAATTAATATAATAAAAGATAATTATAAGGAACTATAGGGATACATAGATGAGATAAAAATTTATTAGATAAAATTATTTCACATAATTCACTAATTTACCTCTCTTATTCTTCACTAACGCACCATCTCAAGTGACCTACTCCATAAACAATATATAGTGTTTAAATCTGACAATTGATAAATATAATATCTAAATCATAACATCGAATCAAATATTACTATCAACTATTTAATAAAAGAAGTAATTTTGGATTCCTTAGTTGGAAATCATTTATTCTATCCATTGTAGTCTATGAGGAAGAAAATATTACTATTCACCTATTTCATCTATTAAACTCTAACATAGATATTTGTGTCCTAAAATTTCAACATGGGAAATATAATATTTGGATGTAAATTCATTTTTATAAATATTATAGTTTTGGGTATCCTAATTAACTAATTAAAAGTATATTTATCATGATATTTAAATTTTTTTACATTAAATGATCTAATAGATTCCGTGACCTAGTTGTAGATCATTGTTTTAATGATATATAACTTAGTCTTTTTTTCATAGATTATTCAAAAAATTACAATTTTTCTCTATCCATGGTCTTCTACTATACTGAGTGACATCTGGATGAGTAATGTAATTCTACAAAGGAATTGTACTGGATATAGATTATATCTTTTTCTATTTAACCATTTATATTATTTCATACCTACCACTTATGATTATATTTTTTGTTCATTCTATATTGGTGTCATATTAGATTTTACTTAATTTATTTAAAATAGAATATATCTTCATTAATGATTTATTATGGATCAAGGGTTATTTAAAAAATACCATTTATTTAGTATACTTTAATTATAGATTCAAAATTTTTTATGATTAAAAAATAATTTAATGGGGGTTGGTTGAGGTCTTCGAAATTTTTCCATTCCTCAAATCATTTATGGGCGTTATGTTTTGTCTGTTAGGATACTGTGGTATTTTATACACTATAAATATTTGTATTAATTAAAATACACATAGATGTTTAAACATAACTATTTTTCCTTATTCTTTTAGCCAATCACACTGATATATTTGATAGATATTATATAATGTTCCAAGCCATATTCCATTAAACTAGTACCCTGGTCCAATTCACATGATGAACTTGAAGAAAAATCCATATATGGTAGAGGCATACTACTAGTAATGAGGGTAGAAATAGATGAATTTTGACACTATACTCTCATTATCAAAGCAAACCAATATAGGAAATCTACAAAAATAACATATTTCAAAAATAAAAAAACATCCTTAAATCCTAAACCACATTCCCAAACTAGGGAATTTCCAACAAACAAACAGTAAAAATATTCCATTTCAGGCTATTCTAGAGTGCCAAAATATAAAAAAAAATAAAAAACTATTTATGAATTCAATAATGGGTCCCAAAATAATGTATGGTCACCTCATCCATGATCAATCTCAATTCAACCATCAATCATATGAACCATGAAATTAATAGGACATGCAACTATAATGTCTAATTCGGTACAATAAGTTTCCTGTTCTGAGTGATAATACAACCTAGTAGACCAATAATACTAGTTTACAAGCCAATGTACAATCTGATAATTATGTATTCAAACATAAGGTAAACAATATAAAATTTAGTTTATAAAATAGGTTTCCAAATGTAAAAATAATTTATTTAACCACATTGTTCCTCAAGTTCCAGTTGACATCTGATCCAATCAAACATGCTACATCCCATGTTTGTCACATAAACCATATAGCGTAGGGGTCACCAAATATTATCCAAAGATAATTAGTCCATGTATCCAAATCTGGACTGTGGGACCCCATGATAGACCATCCCAAACTATAATGTTAACCTCAATTATCAACATCATTACTACTGTGTGTAACATTGTGACAAACTTCCACTACATTATGTAAACACCATGACCAAAATCATAACAATGGTGTTGAACTATGTAGACAATTCCCATAATGATTTACCAAATACATAATTTACTATTAAACAAGGATGACCAGTTATCTCATCATAACATTAATGGGGCACCTCATGAACTTGTAACAGTTTATATGGTCTAATACATTCAACTCCATACCCGAGTTTTACATATAGTAATCTTAACAATTTATTAATGCAACACAGTAATTATATATTCATCCAAAAAATTCATCGACATGAATGTTACCCTTTTATCATTTCTCATCTCTATAATTAATCATTTAATAACACATTTAATTTTCCATGATGATTAAAATTGAAAATATTAGTATTAAAACCTTCCAAATAGAAATCACAACCAGATTAATTTCCTAACTTTCAATATCAATCTTTTACAAATCATTTATCACGATCATTGGAGTGGAACACCACAGGGGTCAACTTAGTCCTAGTCAAGTCATAAAAAATTATGATAGAGAGGTCTATAATGGGTATAACACATCAACTAGAGGAAAAATTTTATATTTCTGATAATTTACATAAAAATATAGTAAGGTAGAATTATAGAATAACAATATAAAAAATAATTACATTCTAACGATGTGAAAAATATTATAGACCACATACATTTATCTCGTAGATTATAACACAAACCAACATAACCCTTGATTAAAGATAAATTGAACTTAAAAAAATTGAGGATGAACTCCCTAAAAAATTCTGTTCAAAAGATTCAGAATAATAGAAAATTACATACCATAATTCTTTAAGAAGACAGATTAAATAGTAATAATTTTCTTACCCGGGGCATATATATTCACAAAAAATAACATCAAATTCTTATTAATTGAATAATAATTATCCATAGTGATGGAGGGTTCTCTTATTTTAGACCCTTATTTCTAGATAGTAAATGGATTGATATATTAGGGAAAATTAATTTAATTATTTAAGGGAAAACCTATAATTTTACCAACCATGTGGCTTCTTCTATCCAAGAGAAAACAAGGCAACATGGTTTTTATAGGCCACAAACAATGTTTAAAAAACTATTTAGTAGCTGTATAGTTTCCTTTATCCTTGGGTTATAGAGCTGAATAGTATTCTATTCCGCCTTGCATGGTTTCATTAAAATTTCTCATTTAAACACCATGAATAATGGTCATGGTACGAGGTGAGTACTAACCATGTTTCAACTATGATCCAAGAATATTTTGGTCCCTTTTCAACATTTCCATATCCCAATCCCATGATACACTACTACTTCCTTCTCTAATCTCCAGAAACATTCTATTATCCACATCAAAAAATAATATATCTAAATTAAAAAAACATATTTCTTTTAGATGTTCAGATCATCCAAGCTCCCCACCTTATAACAATTCATCCTCTATTTTCAAAGCCAACAATCACTATTCCTCTATGGTAACAACTTTATGACATTATGTCCACATATTCGATTCATTATCCAAGGTTTCCTCCAGAACATGACCGTACTACCACAACACTTCTACCAAAGGAACATTATTCCCATAATAAAGTTTCCCACTATGATTCGTAATTCAAATCTGATGAACATAAAAGGAAAAATAAACTAGAACATCAACATCATCAAAACTAATCACTATAGAAGGGTAACGATGATACTAAAAAAGATTTAACACATGAAAAACATTACAGGATGCACTATACAATTGTGAAATATATAATTGGTATGATACTAGATTGATCTTATCCATAATCTCATATATTCCCACATAGTTGGGTTCCAAAATTCACTATTTATGAATCTGATGGACACCTAATCATGGTGGAACCAAATGAAACACACTATCACCCAATATAAACTCAAGAGGATGAAAATATTTATATACATTTTAATTGTTTCTAATCATGGCCTATATCAACCGAAAATTTTGATAAAAAATTGTTAAAACAAATTAGATGATAATTCATTACATAACATAAAGATCCATGATATTATTATATATGTCTATTATCATTGGAAACATTTACACATAAAAAACTGGTTCATATGTTAATACAATCATCTCCCACTAATTTATCCATTAGTATAACCCTTCATAGGCATTTCATACATTAAAATTTTCATTATAAACTAAGGAACATAAAAATAAGAAATGGAGATATCAGATGCCGAGTAAGGGTATGAAAGGGAGATAACAACATAATATGAACATAAGGCCATAATAACATTAGAATAACCATTTAGAACCATATCCTACATATTTTATATAATAATATTGAATCCTTGAATAAATCAATTCAGTTTATATTATATGAATTATAATGAAATCAATGACTATAAGCACTGAGAAAAATTCATTTTCATAAGACATTGATTTATGGAATTAATGGATGAAAATAATGTAATTTCATTAGTAGTCATGGAATATTTACATGTATGTCAAAGTGGAATGAGGTCTCTCCACAAACTATCTCATTAGCCACGGTTCACTAACATTACTATAATATTGGACAATGAAACTTACTGATGTATGATCACACCCCATTCAAGTCCTATTTATCTCATTAGATATCAATCATACCCAATACATTAGAAGGATATAGAGTTTATTTAACACCTATCACATACTGAATATCATATATATGTTTAATGATATATAATTTTCTCAGTGTAATTTCACATATTAGGTCATAAAACACATACCACACATAAAAATAAAAAAAAATCTTTTAAATGTTTAGTGATACATTAGTTAAAAAATAAACAAATATGAATCCAAAATATTATAGTAGGATAATTATTAGAAAAGAAGATAATATTAATGGGGAAAAATTGGATCTACTTGATCAACTAAAATAATGACGCTCATAACTTGAGTTATATAAATAAAAAACAATTATAATAATGTAATATTAATTTTGAAGATGAATTCTTTTATCAATGTATTAAATAACTGGAAATTATATAAATTATGGAACATGTACTATAGGAATAGTAAACTGACCAATGGAATAATAATTTGATCATTAGTAATAGTTATCTAGTTGTTGGAATAATATATTCACATATGAAATTATAAATAAAATTTATGTTTCTTATAAATTAATATTTGATTTATTTATATGATTTTATATGGAAATAAATGATTCAAAAATGATAAATTAAGTGTTAGTACTTTATTTTATAAAAAATTATTTTTATAAATTTTTAATTAATATAAATATTTAAGAGAATCACTATATCCAAAAAATAGATCCATAAATAAAAACGATTTTATGATATTATTATAATATATTTTTATGAGACCCTAATTTTTTTTCAATGGGTCAAAACCAGATTATAATATTAAAATCCTAATTTTTTAGTAAAAGTTGATTTTATTTAAAATTTTAAATTTCGCATTATTACGAAATTATATTCATAAAATGGATTTAATTATTAATATATATATATTGAAAAATATATAGGGTGTATTTTTTTCATTTTTCTAAATTAGTGGAATTTTTTTGAATGTTGAAATATTATAATTTTCATTATTAAAAAATATAAGTTAAATACAATATTTTTTTGTCATAGATGATTTTTGGATAATATAACACCCCATTAGTTTGAACTCACGTAAACTATTTACTATATTTATTTTTAAGAATGTACAATATTTATAGTGTTCATCCAAAATAATGAACTAATGAATATAATAATTAGAAACCCCCCTCTCACCCCTGTTAACCCCACTACTTCTCCTCACATATTATAAGTCATGAATATTGTAAATATTATTCAAAATTATCTTTTCAATCCCCTTACCCATATCCAAGATCTTTTGGACTAAAAAATAGACTCAATCAAATGGCCTTAAGGTGGTTTTCAAGGACAGAACATTCAATAGGTAAAATCCTAAATCCTTCACTTTTAATTTATTTTATACTCTTACCCCTCATAACATACCATATACACATGAATCATCTTAAATATAGAATAATATATATATACAAAAAAAATTATTTTATAATGATATTTGAATATCAATCATAAAAAATATTCTTATTTCCTTCTATTTTAAAATTGAAAACAACATCTAGGATATGTTAGTTCATGACCTTCTAGACGATGAGTATTCCTTTTCAATTACCATATTCTTAGTTGTTCATAAAATCATTATTATAGTTAATTTTTTTAATATGTATAATATAATGTCTTCAAATTTGGGATCCATTATATAATCATTATTATCAATAAAACGAAACATTTTTTTGTTGGTTGAGAAAACCACAAAAATTAAAATAAACATTTATCATCAAGATTTTAGAAAATGAATCATCATCATACATGAAAATAAAAAAATATGACAATGTTTAAAATTATAGATTTTTATTAATAACTTATAATTTATCTTATGTATAGACATTCACAATTATCAAGAACTAACATAATTATATAATAATTAAATGAAATAAATCAATTAAATTAACACTCCATTAATGATGAAATTGAACACTATATCTCATTGATATTTTCAAAGATAATGATAATTTAAATATAATAAAATAAATTTTAATAGGTTATTAATTATTTAATTAGTGAATCTGATTTATTTATTTAGGAAAATATTAAAATTTTCATCACACATTCTGACATAATATTAGGGATCTCTCTGAACCACCATTTTCATTGGGGTTATGATTTCTCACTTTATTCCCCAATGTATTTCATATTTATTCATATTTAGTTCTTTAATACTCATTTTATTATTTTCCACACATATGTATATTGTTTAAATCAACCTTCATAAAAATGGAATAACATTATTTAAAATGTTTTCTTCTCAATTTCTCTAAATAAGAAAGAACAATTGAAGGCATATATCGCATTTTATACACATGTACTTGTACACTTCAGAAACATATTTATGTTAGAAATATTTTTAAAAATATATTACATTATATCATGATGAACTATATTAGTTCATTTCTGGTTTTAAACAAACAAATATTTCCTTTTTCCTCATTAAGGAATCTTCCATATTTTTCATAAAACTTCACTAAAGTGTATCATTTCTAAAAACTATGAATAGTTTTTTTAATTTATTCACCTCAATTAGTCAAAATTATTCATGATATATTCATATTATTATTTGATTTTTTGTTGAGATTATTTATTCCATTCTTTCATTGATACTTGTATGATACACCCATTGGTTATGCCTCAAGATATTTTCACAAAACAAATTTATTTCCATGGGCATCCCTTATGTTCATTCTTATTTTTTATTAGTTATGTCACATTCATTTGAATGAGAATTCTATGATGAGTGAACCAAGATATAAAATAAAAAATTAATACTTTTAACAATTCGTTGAAAACATAATACTTTATGAAAACTCATAAAAATACAATCAAAGGTAGTTGTGGAATGTTTATTTAAAAAATATATTTATTTTTTTCAATTATGGTTTTTAAATGTGGGTTAAAATTTAATATAAGAGTGAAAAACAAGACAGAACCACTTTTTAAAGAAAATTTAGTTTTAATTATAAAATTTGATTTTTTCATATATTATTCATAGAAAAAAATTAGATTATTATTTTTAAAAAAAATAATGATTATAATATATAAAATGTATTAAAATAATTCACCAATATAGTTCAATATAATTTAAAATAATAAAACTACAAAATTTTAGAACAATTATATCTTTTTTGAAAAATAATTTTCTTTTATTTGAAAATGATCAATTTATATTCATAATTAATTGGTAACCAAAGATTTTATTTTATAAATATTATAACCATAAAATTTTAATAATTTATTTATTAATATTCATACATTGAAATTTTAAATCTAGATTATAACTTTCACGTAATAATATTCTAATAGTATATCAAAATTCATTTAAATTTGGTGTTTCATGTCATAAAATCAATCAAATATATTATATATACTTGAAAAAATATTTAATAAAATCGTAAGATATTACTTTTTGTCCCCATTCATATTAAGTTTTCCATAAAAATCCTATAAATCTGCTACCAACAACATAGGGTAAATCTACCTCATCATATCCTTGGGTTCTAGTATGGATTACTCAAATTAGCGAGTTCTATATAAAACATTATCCATATGGGTGGTCTAATTTTGTCAAAAATTCTCAATATTAGATCAAGAATCTAAACCAATTATTCTCATTTATTAATATATTACTCAATAGGTATAACCATTGATTTTAGTACATGTGAAGGATCATCTATTCATACTTTAGTGAGATATATGGAAAAAATCATGAACTTGGGGGAGGTTTGATGTCAGATCCTAGCAACAAACTATAATCCCAACTTGATCAAGAATATGAACGGAGCCAATATACTTAGGTTTTATGTTTATTTTAATAATGACTCTGATAACCATCTTCCATTGAAAAATCTGAAGAAATAACTACTCAAAGACATAAAATTCAATATCACACTGATGATTATGAGTATGATTTTTTTCAAATATGATCTACAATGGTATGTTATTGATTGGGTTTAATTTTCTCTATCATTTTAATATAAATCATAGATCACTATATCATTCTTTCTCTACCGTCATACTAGCATATTAAAGTGAAAAACATATTTCTATATTGGGATTCAATGTGATTCCTATAAATGGTCTTGTGAAAGCTATTATTGCATGGAAACTCAACTATATGAAGGTTTTGATACCAATTACCTTGAAATCCATAGAACATGATATTATCATACCCTATTGGCTTTTAATGGTTCCATCATATTTAATATCTTCTGAAGAATGACACATAGTACTACAACATAACTCCATATCCAATGAATGCTATATAAGATTCCATAACATTGTGGTACACATCAAATACCAATAAAATACAACATAATATGGTACATCATAAAACCTTACAACATAGATAATGTATTTCATTAAAAACTGATCCTGATGGAAATATTTTCAAATATAAATTATGTTTGTTTTAATGATAAATAGTTAAAATACTACCCATATAGTATTATATCTATTAGATGTTTTGGGGGGTCCTTATTGCAATAACACTGGTCATTTTTCCTATTTTCAATCTAGTATGGGTAATTGTGATACCATTCCCTTAGACCGTCATCTCTCAATCATAACATGTTCACATACAGAACACCATGATAGAAACTATACAATATCAATTTTCATGTCATCCCACTAGAAATAATCTTTTAGATATTTATACATCTTTGTATATCCAAAATAAATTCATAATGAAAAATTATGATATTTCACTACTAGATCGAACAATAAATTTTGTATGAGTTAAACACATAGAAATTTTTAAGACTTTTCTATCCATCGTAATCATGAAAAAACTATGTAACATTTATTTTCCTCTTCTATAGTGAATAAATTACTTCTTTTTATATTTAATACTCACCTGACTTTATGGTTGAAGCCTCAATTGAGAATGAAAAGATTTATCCACACCCTCTATGATTTTAGAATTCATCATTTTTCTTAGGTTCACTAGGCTATACACCTTGAGAGGGGGATGAATAATGGTTTGAGAAATAAAATAACTACCCCTTTTGATCGTGTTTTTTGTCAGAAAAACCCTCTTTCTATATATCCTTCCCATTGTAGATGAATTAATCATAAATAATGATGATGATACAACAATTTTGACTTTGTTCACCCTCACTGGGCTATTTCCAAGGAGCATACACTGACAATGTGCTAATGAACCACATCCTCTATAAGAGCACTGATGATTACAAGTTCAGAGCAGACACACTATCCCTTCTGGTTTACAACCACTCACAATATGATAACTCACTTCTCTCACAACTGAATTATGATCACTCCTTCAAAAGATCCACTCATAGATTATAGACATGTATGTCTCATTATTATCTCTAATGAAATCTTCATCTTTAACTATTGATAGATGCTCTGTTAATGTCCATATTTCTCCCACATATGAATTTCTCATTGCACCGGGTGTACTTGGAAACCCTAAATCTTTCTGAAAACACATACATCGTCTTGTTCTAAACTTTATTACTTTTCATGCAATATTCTACTTTTTTCGCGAAACACTCTTTGCATGAAACTTCAATCTTTCTCCCAACTCAAATCCTACGGACAAATTTCTTGCTTGAACGCAACTCAATATTTAACTCGCAACTCCCTTTGCATGAAATTAATACATGATCTGGTACAGGGATATTCTCTATGTATCGAATGATCACAATGTGAGGGGTCAACTATTATTTATAGACCTCATTGACCACTTTACGCAAAAACCCTGATTCATCAAGCTAGTTCTTGACATGTCGTACAAAATACCATTTTACATCATCTTTGGCGTGGAAGTCCCTTTCTCACCAACCTCTACTTTAACGCCCTTCATGAATCATTCACCTTCTTACTTTGACATATTTGATGTTTGGACCGCGAATCATGCCTGGCGCCCAAAACCCCATTTAACATCGCCTTAGGCGAACAAGTTTCTTCACTCAACCACTTCTTCGGTTCCAATGTTCAAATATTTCATGCAACCTCTAAATTTTCACCAATGTCCAAATCGTTCAAGCAACCTCCTATTTAGAACTAATTCACCAATAATTCACGCACCTCATGCCGTTTCCATTTTTCAAACTTCTTCTCCGGATACCTTCCTTGTGCGCATGATTCTTTCATGGAACTCTATCTTTCGAGCATATCTAAAAATATATTAGTATTCCTAATTCTTTGGATTTCAACAAATCACAATGTAAACCCCATTTTTCATCAATGAAAAAATTGTGGACTTCTCTGTCAACACAGAGGTCCTCTTTGTAGACAAACAAAATTACCCCAATAATGCTTCAATGATACCTTGAAAGATTTTTTACCAAGACATTTCAAATCCATAAATTTTCGATATTTCTTTTATAGTCATCCTAGATATGATGAAATGTTCTTTTTCGATCAAATCATAGAAAATCTTAATCTACATCTCAGTGTGGAAATGTATAATGTAGTAATAATCATTTATAGGTTCCAACTATATCTTGTAATTAACATTATCATATTTTTCATGAATCTATACTTTAAAATTTTATGACCTATATAAATAGAACATATTTACATATAATGATAATTCCTTAATATCATTAATGGAAAAAAATTCATAGTAAACACTATATAATGATTTTGGGAATTTTATCATGAACCATCAATTGTTGTAACAAATAAGCTATAACCCTTCCATTTGTCATAAGAACACATCCAAATGTATTTATTTATGTGTATATATAGATTAAAAAACATTCAATACTATAGGTTAGCATAATCCTTGGTGTGATGAATAAACTTTCCTATTTTCCCTCAAACTTTTGTTCACATTAAGTTTTATAAAGGAACATGGATCCTTTCTATGTTGATAAGATTTGTATAATATATAGTATGGAAAAATTCTCCACAAATAAATGAAAATATAAAAAAAAATCTAGAATACTATAAATATCATTAACCTTGTTTTTATGGTCCAACATTTTGTCTCTCTTTTCTTCTATTGATTCTTATATATGACATCCCTTGAGGTAATATAACCAACAAATAAAACCATTTGAATCCACGATTTATAATTGCTGAATTTCGATATAACATCTCATTAAACGGTATCATCCTCATAATCCCAATGTGATCTACATTATCTAATTGTATCATTGAATATATATTATCATCATAAATAAATACGAACATAGATTTATCGAGGTGATATCTAAAGTATATATTCATTTAATCTAGGAAGAACGGCGGGGAGTTAGATAGACCAACTTGGATCACTATATATATATATATATATAATATTCTACATACCATGAATGGAACTATTTCATGGGTATATAATCCTTCTAGAACCTCAAATGTTTATATCCAATACAAATTTATTCTCATAAATGTTTTGAGATTCATTCATTTTATCAAGCTAGACATCAATATAGGGATAAAGATACTTGTTCTTGATTGTCGTCTTATTATCTTCCCTATAGTCACCATAGTATCAAATTAATAGAAATTTGTTCTCAAAAAATATCAACAGTACCCCATGGTGGTTCATGTGGATTAATAAATCCTGTTTTTTAGATTCTATTAGATTTTATTCATTATTTTATGCAAGTCAATTAGGTCCATTCTATAGGGTGTATCAAAAATAGGCATAGAACCATGAATGATTTTTGTTGAAAGCTACATCTAATTATTTGGTGGAAGGGTTAAAAAATAGTATAAAAAAGAATACAAAATCACATTCACAAAAGGAATATATTTTATATTGAGTATCTCTCCAATCATCAATGAATATCACCCCTTTCATGTTGTAATAAAGACCCAAAAAACGGTTGATATTTCATTTAGATGTTTATATTTATCATATCACTAATAGATGATCAGAGGCTGGATTAGAATATAAAATGATACTTAATTTAATTTTAAATTGATTTCAGTTATATATATGTAAATCTAATCCTTGTAAGATATTACATGAAATTCAACCAAAGGGAAAATTATAAGATTTTTAAGAAGGAAATACCTAAAAACCGCAACCATAGAAGAATCATAGACATGAGATTTTATAGTTATTCCTTTCAGTGTTTCTATATATTATTAATCATAAAATCATTTTGGTAGTTTTTTTATTCTATTACGAAATTTGTTAGTAGAAAAATTATAGTTAGATCATGAATCAAATAAGAAATTGACACCTCTTGAGTGGAGGGTAAGTGTGGATTTCACCATGACTTTATAAAAATCCATGATAAAAATATAGAATCATGATATTTACTGTTGTCTTTATTTTTAAGATATTATTGAATCTTATCATCATCATTATAAATTGGATTAGATCATTGGATGGAGACATTGAAATACTTATTTCTTAAAAAATATATATTATAGTTGGTTTATTTTGTAGATATTTCTCTATATTCACATAATTTTTTTAAATTCCTCCCATCACATTACAATTAAATTTCCTGACGACCATCCTTACCACTCATATTTTTTTACCAATCCCTTATATATAATTTTTTCTATGTCTCTTTCCACACATTGATCATGAATGAAATATCAAATTCTTCTCACCATGGTTTTTAGAGTTTCCATTGAAATAGTGATTTATTTTCTCATCAAAATAATTGGATTGATAGTTAAATCCAATCTATAAATCCACTATGATAACACATATAATGATTTATTTATATATAATTATTTCTCTTACATTTGATTACCATCATTTAGTTTTTTATAAGCCACCAAATAATCGATCAACCATACAATTAGGTTGGATGCCACTAATTAAATTGTACCTTTAATGATTGAAACAAATTTCTTTATAGGTTCTAATAGATTCATAATCCTTGTGTATTATCTCGTGGGATTATTAATACAATTTCATATAAAAATAGAAGATAATTTAATATTAAAATACAATATCGTAAACACATTCAACTCCATCATGTTAATTTCATCTTTTTAGATCATATTCTGGATAAGATTCCACAATTTGACTATTTCATCTTCCTAATGATATAAAAAAAACTATTTTTCACCAAGAACCATGGAATAGAAAATATCTTTTCAATGGTATAGGTCTATTTCTCAATAATAATTCAATCATTAGACCCACTAAATTATCGTACACATTGCATTAAGTGGGACTCAATGGATCATTGTCCCCTCCTTGTCATATTTTTAATTCCAACATGATTCATAGCTTGAGAAATTTGGGTGAGAATTTTAATTATTTTCTTACTCAAGCTTCCTTAAAAATTGGTTTTTTGGAATAAAATAAATAACTTTTTATCAACTTCAGCATTAACATTATTCCATCATGATATGGTAATAAAAAAATAAAAAATAATATTATGAGTAACAATTATCATAGTAGTACAATACATAGACTTGAAAAATAATTTATATGATGTCTAAATAAATACTCATTCATTTAAATCACCTACAACATATGTTTAACCGAGGTTTACCCATTATCATAACAAAAAATATGTTATGTTATTCTATTCTTAAACCTATCCCCATGAATCTTACTAATGTATTCCCATACTAATTTATAATGGTTTTATAATCCTTTCTTTAATACCGACAATAATAGTGTTGTCTTATTAATAATTAGATATAAGTGAAATCTAATAGAGAACACGGTGGGCACCTAACCTAATAGGTGGGAATCTTAAAACCATCCCTAGATTCATCCCTTTCCTCATGAAGATCATAGGTTGAGAGCCATGGTCCACTAAAGAATCACATGTGAGATCTCACAATGACTAGATTTTTTCCATTTCTCAAATATAATCAATAGTGACCCACACTTTTCATATATAGATATTACAACTTATTAGATGAATATTAAGAACGTAACATAATGATCTATTTCAGAATCATACAGTTTTAACATATTTGGAATCATTGACTTCAAAAAATATGGATCATAAGTTAAGTATATTATATCTCACCATATTCATCATAACAAGTACACATCATATATGTAAAATACATTATACCATTCTTTATAACTTGAGAAATATTAATATAAGAATTGGTGATCATAGATGCAACCAAAAGATAAACAAGGGAGATATATTAATGAAAAAAAATTATTTTAAAATAAATATGTATACATATTATTGATTCTTTAAATAACCGATCTGTTAGAGTGATGTGAAATACCATTCATGTTATACATGTTAAAATAATTATTCCTTTAACAGTTCTGGAAGAAAATTAAAAATTAAAGCATTCCGAAAATGAAAAAAACTCAAATTAAAAAAAATTAAAAAAATTTACAAATTGGATTAAAAATATAATTATATGATATTAAAAACATTATGTTAACAATTTTTTAAAACATTTATATGAATGTTAAAATACTTTCTACTGAAGTTATAAATTAATCTAGTTTTAAAAAAACAAAATTTTTGGAACCTATTACATAAGGAGAGGAAAATAAAATATAGATAATTAAATATCATAAATAACAATATGATATTAAGATTAATCTACCCCAAGAGTTATGGAGAACATGAATACAATATCATAATCATAATAATAAACAATCATAATTAACATTTAAATTATATCATAAAAGAATTTATAATTTGTTAGACCATAAGATGTAAAACCAATAGATGATATTACATTATATTGATATGGATATACTAAAATATTCATGAGAATAATAATAAGTTAAATTTCAGGAAAGTATATACACCACAAAAAGTCTAGATGTGGTGATTATGGAGTGTGTCACACAATAATAAAAATTGAAATGATGATACATTCTTTCATGTCATGAATATTCCCATACCAATTAAAAAAATAGCTATTATTATAGTTTTATGATAAATGTATTATATAACCACAATCATATATATTTAAATATTATATGCTTTAGTTATAACCTTTTACCACCCTTTTATTAACAATTCATTCTTTAATTCATTTTTCTTAGTGATTTCCATTTTGTTTTTCCTATGTCTTTTGGTTCGGTAGTTTTATTCAATGTACATTTATTAAGGTTACATAATATATATAATTATATTAATTAATAAAATACCATATAACATTATTAGGTAATTTTTATTTTCATTCTTAAATTTAGAGATGGAAAAATGAATTCCACCATTCATCGAGATGGAAGGTCGTAGGTAATCATGAACAACGCTTCCATTAACGATGGTTAGAATGAAAGAATTCTAAATAAGAAATAAAATTATACAAATTATTCTTATAAAATATATATCACATTTATTCATTATATATATTTTTCTTACTATGCATGTCTAAAAAAGGAAAATCCAATCTCAACACACTACGGATACAATAATCCACAAATACACATGTATGGCGTTATCATTTTTCAATGGATTGTGATGTAATTTTTTTGGTGTTATATTTAATGAAGTATAATTTTGTCCAAAATATTATATATATACTTTAAATCAATAAGTATATTAATTTATAACATCTGGTTATGTATAATTATGTAAATCAGTTCATAATGTGGTAGTTAATTGTACACATGATTGAATTCTTTATTACACATTTGATGGAAGAGCTGAAAGATTTTGGTTGTTACCTTAATATAATAACATCGTAATGTATATGAGATAATTATTTTATTATATGATCAGATTTTATTCTAATTTATAGGATTTGGTTGATGAAATAAAATTAAAATTCCCTATTTGAAATGCTACTACTTCCTTAGTCAACCTCTATAGGTTAAGAACAATAGCATAATTACGAGAGGATACTTACTGTGACCTATAAATTTGATAAATTCATATTATATTTTTAAAATGAATATATTCAATAACTACTGTTTTTTCAACACCAAAATCATTTAGGGGAAGTGTCTTTGAGAATTTGGAAACCTTAAAAACTGGTTCATAAAATATATACAATGTTTCCAACTTATTTCATCCTACATAGCACCCTTATTATACATATTATACATAATAAAATTCTTTAAATTTGAGTGAAATGAATCATAATAAAAGGTGAGTTATGATTCTTAGTAAATGCACAAAATGTGATATATCAATGATCATATGTGTATAACATAAGAGGATGTGTATGCGAACATGAAATTGTAATTTCATAACCATACAATGCATATAGTAAATTTAATCCATGGAATAAATCATAGTTTTTCATATGACATAAATCATTGTGGAATTAAATTTCATGTGACATCAGAGAATAAAAATAGCATTAGACATGGATTTTTGGAATACAAATATGTATATAAAATCATTTCCTTAGTGGTCAATTTTCTATTACAAGAAAATCATACTAGAATGGGTACACATTCTAAAAAATCATAGTAGTAATGGTTCACTCCTCATACTATAATAGTGTAAAATGTCCCATAATGAATAGGTTCACTCCTCATTCCATAACTATTTATCTCATGAGATATCAATCATTACCAAATGCATTGGATGGATATGTAATCCAAAACCATAAAAAATTTAAAATCAAAATACGTGGGCCAGCTGATCACAAATAATTCATCGTATCAAAACCTATGAAAATGAATTAATTTCATAAAAATTTGTTAAATCTTGAACCATGAAAAACAGTGGGTATCATATTAATATTTTATTCCCAGACATAAACCACATATAAAACGAATTTAAAGGGTATCCTTGGGTCATATCTTGAGTAATGACTAATTATTTTAAAGATATTTCCAATAATATTGAAAATGTTTCATTAAATTCAAACAAAATATTTTTTTTGTAAAATAACCTTTCCATTTGGAAATAAATTTTTTTAACAAAAAATATACAAACATATACGTGGAAGATTTTTATTTATAAAAAAAATTAAATTGGTGATGATTGATTCAAAAAAATATTAGTCTGGATGGAGGAATAATCCATTTATTCTATATAAGTTAAAATAACATTCATTCCATACTTTTGATAGAATATTCCCAATGTACCTCATTTGGAAAATGAAAAAAAATTCATTTCAGTATATTTTTTAATATGTAAAACATTGTTAAAAGCGACATTAAATAATCATAGTAGAGTTTTATAAACATTTTTAACATTATTTTTATAAAAAAATGTATATAGAAAAGAAATATTCTCCAATGGAGTCTTACACATAAACAATCCCGAATATTAATGAGATTGTGAAATTAAAACTATGCATTGAGTAATTCCATCCGAGAAATATATCTATCCTCGTATATTATTAATTTAAATTTATTATAATTCTAAAATAAGTCATTTTAATACTTATAAAATCATATACAATCTTTTTTCATCATTTTATCACCAAAATTTACCAATAACTCTGAATTAAAATTGTTCTTTTTATGTGTAATCAATTTTGTTTATCATGATTATTTTCGTTCAACTGTTTCAGTCCTTGTACATTTATTTTTTGTTGAATCACCACCACATTATATATAATGACATAAATATCATATATTTCTGTTATATAAATATTTTTTTACATAAATAAATGATATAGGTAAAAAAATAATTACATATTTAATGGAGAGGGTATGTCATACGTACACATGAATAATGTTTTTATTTTTTGATGGATGGAAAAAAATAAAGTTAAAAGTGACTTAAAATTATTTGAAAATTTATATTATCATATATATTTATAAAATAATTCATCATTAATGTCCATTTAAAATCTAAATGAATAACGAATCACATCACTTCATTGTGGGGGTAGTACACTTGTATTCACGGATGATGTTAACATTTCACCAAGGATTGGATGTTATGTTGATAGATGGGAAATTGTAATTAAATAAGTATAATTTTGTCATATATATATATAATATAAATATTATACTCATAATAATACACATCCATTAATGATCAAGATGAAAAATGACTTATATCGCTACGTGGAAATGGTAATCCATATGTATGCTGATGAAATAAATTCATGTCATGTTAAATAGAAAACATGGTCTACAATGGTTCTTTAATAATTATAATAATAAAAAATTAGAATACAATCAAAAAATAATTTATTATTTTATGATAAATATCACTGATTTGGAGGAGGTAAATAAGAATATAAAAGTATGTGATCGGTAAGGGATATTACCTCTTCTATAAAACGAACCCTTTAGATATCTAATAATAAGATATAGGTTTGATATTTAGGAATGAAAACAACAATTCGATGAGGTTGAATATGTTTATAATTAAAATTGGAATAGTTAGTGTGATCTAGAAGATTAAATGTGGTTTAAATAACTAAAGGAGAATATTCCCTTTTATAATATAATTCATGGTAACTTTTAGAATTTCTCAGAAGATTAATTTATAATTTATTCAATCTAAACTAAAATTTATCCAATTGATAATTTATTTAAATATAAAGTTTTATTGAGTTTTAATCCAATCAAAAAATAGAATTTATAAAATTTTTGGGATAATTTTAAACTATATCATTTTTATTATCCCTTAGTTAACTTATTTTAATTTTAAATTTTATAAAAAAATTTAAAAGATATTGGTTGACATATTTTCATATAAGGTAAAAATTGGACTACAAATATAACATTAATTAACGATTATAACATACCATGACCACCTTGTCTTGCATATAAAATTTCTTTTATTTTAAATAATTTATTAAATTTTTATTTTGATAATATATCATTACTATCAATTTATAAAACTATACATTTAATTTAACATTATGTTAACAAAGAATGATGGGTAATTTTATTAAAATTAGTAAATACCTCTTTAATATATTTTATAGATCTATAAAAATTTTTAGTCTTTAAGAACATTAATATTCTACATCTTTTAACATTTGTAATATCATTTATTATAATTTTTTATTATATAGAGCAATACAATATTAATGTTTCAGAAGTTATTAGGGATATAATATAAAAACTAAAATTTAAAAATAAATTTATAACATAGAATTAAATTTATAAAAAAATAACATATATTAATAAATAACTACATTTCTTACCTATGTGGACATATATGTCATATCATAAACATAGAATGTTACATTTCAAAACATTAATTGATTTTAATAATATAAAAGTCTTCTTTAAGAATGGTTTCCATTAAAAAACTCAGTTTTGGGACTAAACATTTAAGAATCAAATTTCATTCATCCAATAAAACTTTGGATGAATAATTATGTCTTTATAACATATTTTTAATCAAAATTGATATGATTTTCATCTTAACAAAGTGATAAATTTAACCACAGTTACTATTCATATTAATAAAAAATAAAAAAGGACTCATTGCCAAAATTGAACCTAATGATTCAATATTTGTAATTAATTTTATCTAATTTTATCACTTATTATTAGATGAAATTAATTTTACATTATGTTCACAAAATGAAAATAAATTATATTTTGAAAAAATATATTTTGATGCATAAAACTACATTTATTCTAATCATATGATTAGAAAATTAGTTTTCTAATGTTTAAATAATTTTATTGGATAAATAATTTCTATATTTATTCACTAATAATTATTAATCTTAATTAAAAATACATTGATTGCATTAAAATAATTTTTTCAAAAAGAAAACTTTTATTTCTAAATTTTATTAATTTCTTATTCAAATAATTTGATAATTAATTAACTCATTTTAAAACTGTTGAGATCATATATTTTTTTTCATTTATCTTTTTCTATTCATACCCACGTATCCAAGGGATATACTGTAATGGAAAAATAATAAATCAATATTGGTTCACGATTCTTGTAAACTCGGTGTTTCCAGATATCGAAGAAATCAAATTATTTAAAGTGAAATAATAAAAACAACATTTTGATACTACATTCTACCCTCATTATAATGAATTTTCCCTTAAAATTCATCACTATAAATTAATACTTGAGGATAAAAATACTTCATTATATCCCCAATTCCCCATATATCTACCTCAGATTTGTGGTTTTCACAAAAGCCTTGAATAGTTAAGTGGCCTTACTTTATAGAACTTTATGTCTAAGATCATCAATTTCTACATATTAAACTTCATAAGAATGATATTGCACTAGTGGTATCACATCTGAGTTTAGTACATCGTAAGTGTCATCTTTGTACTTCTTAAAGTTATATTCATGGAACATATCATGAACATGAATCATATTTGGTGGATGATAAAATCGATAAGATACTATTCTGATAAAAGAAATAATTTCAAAAGGTCTAATAACCCTATATCATAGCATTCCCTTATTTCCAAATCTCACCATAATAATCTAAGGAAATATTCATTGGAATTATTTTCTGTCCACTTCAAACTCTGGATATTTCTATTGATTATCAACATAACTTTTTTGTTAACTCTATGCATATTTTATGTGTTGATGAATGGATATATATTTCCATATTATTTCCTTAAATATATCACATCCCAATAGATTTCATTCATCAAATTAATTTTATCATGACATGTTTCCTCATTTATTACTATATAGGGATTTCTAAGCATCCATCTGAATATAGGTGTTAAGGTTATTGTTGTATAAAAACACCACCAAAGAAACATTTTAATCCCATCCAACATTGAAATTCATAGATAAATATCTAAATATGTCTATTAGTGTTTTATGTGTCCTATCAAACTATCAATTTTTATGAGTATGATAATCAGGGATTAAACATTACTCTAAATCCATATCCTTCTAACGAATAATAAAAAACATTGATCAAATCATGGATCCAAAACATATAAAATTTATATCTATACATAATGGAATATTCCCACTTTATTAATGTATAACTAATTAAATTTATCACGATATAAATTCTTTTTAATGGTAATAAACTTTATCGACTTCATATGGAGTTCAGCTACAACCCATATAACACTTTTTTCATTTTGATGTTTTGTAGAGTGTAGTGAAAATGCCCAATTTTATGATATATTATATTCATTATTATATGGGTAGTGTTTTTTATATCCACTTAGACAAATATCTCTCAGCCTTAATATTCTATAATACAGTGAACCAAAAAAATAATCTTCAATATTTCTCTTCAATTTATCATGAAAACAGTAATCTATCAAATCTCAATACATCTTCATACAATCAAGATGAATCGATAGTTAAAATTTATGAGGTTCATCCATCAACTAATTCATCAATGTTTTAAGAAAATGGAAACAAAAATGTTTTGTGAGATTTATTATTCCCTCATAATCATGGCTGCACTTATGAACATTTTCAACATTATTTTGTAGCTCTATATCTTCCTTTAACGAGTCTTTAATCATTACATGGTTATATGTTTGAACACTCTATTTTTAATGATATTATATTTTCCGTTACATAAATATTTCAATATATATCCTTATCATGTCCATAAATATAGTATTTTTTTATCATCATCATAGATAGTACAGAATGATACTTTTTACATAGAGCATTTATTGCCTTTCTTTCATTTGCATAACTGTAATGATTTGATAATTCATAGTCCTTAATCATTTTTAACCATCTTCTCCTATTTATATTCAACTCTTTTTTGTGAATATGTACATTATATTTTTGGATCTGTTTATATGTCACACATTTCTCCCAATATATAATGACTTCAAATTACTTGACAAAATTAATGCATCAAACTCCAAACCATGAGCTGGATAATTTCATTCATAGTCCTAAAATTATCATGGGCACAATAAATAATAATATTATTTTTCATGAAGGAATATCCCATACGCTTGTTTTATGAATCACTATATATTTCAAGTGCTTCTTCAATATAAGGTAGTTTAAGAATAAGTTTCCGTACTATCCTTTTATAAATATCATTAAAACAATCATCAAATTCATCGATCTGATGAATGTTTTCCACTATTCCAGGTAAATTTGGTGAGTGTATTGTGTAGTTATTAAATATTTTACATAAATCCTTTATAATATCTATCAAGGAAAACAAATATCTATATCTGAATCATATTGGTTGGTCTACACTATTGTTAAATAATTTTTCTTATTTCAAGGGTCTATTAATATATCTAATTTTAGATTATACAACCCATAAATTAAAATTGCTTAATAAATATTTACAAATTTATAATATTTTAATAAATATAATCATTCCCTAGGTACTTTATTACAATACTCCAATGATATTCATTGTCTTACATTCTTTTTGAATATAATATCATATCATCTATAATGACTAACATAAACTAATCAAGGTATTATCAAAATACTATATTCATTAAATCAATGATGATAGAATGGTAATTACTATGACTAAAATGAAATTCAATAAATTAATTATGTACATACCATTTCTATAATTTCTTCTTCGATATAGCCATCATCGTTACCCTCAATTGATGATATCCAGAATGAATATCAATCATTGAAACATTTTCTTTTCCACATGGTAGGTCAAACATATCAAAAATACATGATAGAGGATACCTGTTCATTATAGTATCATATTATGTTACTGAAAATAATTGCAAAGTAACGTTTATCCATCATTCCTAGAAAATAGAACATGGGAACTCTAATGTGATTCACATGGGAAAATAAATACCTTCCCAAGATTAACAAGGAGTTTATAATTTAATTCTAGAAACATAATTGGTGATATTATACATATATTCAATAAAGATGGTGTTGCAACATATATGAGTAATATTGAAAACTCATCAACACATTTTTTTGATGATAATATTAATATTCCACAAATACAAAATAAATATTTGAATAATAGGCATATATTCAATGTTATGTTTTACCCTGATTATATGAAATAAACTCCCCTTTTTGGTAGGAATTGTGACACATACTATGTATATAACTTTTATAAAAAGTTGGTTTTTGTCATCAAAATAATTACAAATCTTAGGATAGTTCAGTATATCAATGGTATCATCCCTCACTCATCAATTGTTTTTTGATTTAGGTAAATAAATCCATTCCAATCCATAAATAACACAATATTTAACTATATGAAGAATGAGAATATTTTCATATATCAAAATCCCACAAACATCAACCGATGAAGAATAAAATACATGGGATGTGATCATTATACAATTATATGTTTCTACTACAAACTAAATATCATATTTTTGAATTATAACTGTGATACCATTATAAATTAATTTACATATAAAAGTGTGGACATACCAAGAATCCAATTACACATTACCGGTTATGGAGTTGATGGTAAGTTTTCATTTTATGTCATCGTTATAATAAAACTCATCAGAAATAATGATTTTCTAATATTTACCTTTGTCTATGGTAATAATTGGTTGTTGGGATTAGTTATAATCATTATCCATTATATTTGGGTTCTGGTTAGAATAAATCACATAATCCTTGAATTTAATCAATGGTGTATGGGTGGTGCATTATGTAGAAATACCACTTTTTTCATATCATTAGATTACTTGTCACCATCGTATAATAATTCAATTTCCAAGTGACCATCTGTTACATACTTGATATATTTACAAATTCCATTAAGAAAATTTCACCAATGTTTCTTTCCAAACATCAGTCATAAATAAATTCTCGTCTCATTTTCACTATTGTTTTTAGAAATTTCCTTGAATTACAAATTTCATTTATTATCAAAAGAATGATATTGATGGGTAATTCCAATTTCCTTTTCAAACATTAGAGAACATCAATCAATTTCATCATAGATATTTAATTTAATTATGGATAATTTAATTTGGATAATTGATTTTATTCCACTTCAGAATCGATCATAATTACATTCAAGTTGGATGATAGTACAAAAAGCGTACATTGTAAGTCTTGTGAAAATTTTCACATAAGTACCCACAGATACATCATTAATCTACTTTAACTCAGTGATTTTATTTATTTTCTATGAACTATTCATGTAATGTACTTGTCGAATAATTAGATTTTATATTTATCCCACTCAATATAATAAATTTCTTCATGATCTCCTCTGTCTTTGAAATGAGACCACCTTCAATCGTTTTCTCATTCCATATGATTTAAATTTATAATAAATTTCTCATGTTCTAAAGATTTAATAATATGAAATAGTATTTTTAAGTGTACTTATTAAATTCCTAGTAACATTAACATTAGTGGACCCACTAAAATATGATGGATGTTACACCATGAAGAACAAAATAAAATGTTGTTCCATAATTTTCCCTTTTAGAATCTCAACATGATTATTGTCTTGACAAGTTGGTGTGAAAATAAAAAAAATTAATCAGTCTCCTATATTATTTAGTTTCTTTGGGGGAACATAATTGCATTGTCCGTCGCATTCATCATTAACAAGATTCCATAAGGTTCCATCCATTGGATAAAACCAAATTCATTGTCTGATAAACAATAATTATTGTCGAAAAGCTCAAAATCATTAAAAATAATTTATGTTAAGTATAATAAATGAAAAATTATTTTATGAAACTGTAGGTTTATCCTAGGTTAATCAGGATCATTAACAATAATCTAAGATATTATCCTATACAATTATGTATCTATTATGTTATTACAAGAGTCATGTATTCGTAGTATAAAAATTTTAACCTAAACATTCTATAATACCAAATATAGAGACCCATACATTTTGTACATAGATATTAAATTTTTAATAGATGAGTATTCTAGGAAGAAAATTTTGATCCAATCAAGAATCCCATAGGTCTATAGTCTTTAGAAACAAGGAATCATAAAAATATGGTTCATAAAAATTCTATATCCTCTCCCACTAATTTCATCATAATGAGTATCCTTATAAGACATATAATACTTAATACCATTTTCAATAACATGTGGAAACGAAAAATAATAATGGGTGAGATATCAAACTCAATAGGTGTAAAAAAGGAGATATCAATGGTTATATAAATATTACATCTAAATAATGGTATAAGAAAATGAAATTAAAATTTCAAACCAATGACCTGAATATCGTATTTAATAATCTTGATTCATGAAATATATATTGGATCTTTATAAAACATTAATCACAATGGAATTTAAAAATTATACATAAGATTATAAAATTTTCATATGACCAGGAATTATGGCATACACATAATCATATAAAATCATTTCCTTACTCGTCAATTATCTTTTCCAATACAATCATAGTGAAATGGGTTAACATTGAAAACCGTCATTGTAGTGAAGGTTCGCTCCAATGTCTAACATAGTGGGTAATTTCACTTACTAAACTAGGCTCAATCCCTATTCTAATATATCTTATATCAACATATATCAATATTTTCCAAATTCTATGTATTGAGATATAAGACATGTCTATCACATAATGAAAATAATACATGTGTGGGCCACATGATCATAAATAATTCATCATGTTAGAGATTATGAAATGAAATAATTTTCATAATCATTGAATCATATAATAACCCATGTAAAATAAATGGGATTAATAAATATCATTTAATCACCATCATAAAAAAATTAGACAAAAATAATAATAATACTTGAATAATATCACAATTAATGATTATATAACATCAAAAGGTTTTATCTCAGATGTAAACTGAATTTGAAATAATCACTTGGAATAATTTTGGAGAAAATAATATTTCCATTTAAAAATTTCTTCTTTTTTTAAAACGATGCACAATTATAGAGGAATTTTATATTAGAAAAAACCTTATAAAATTATAATTGGAGATTCATAGAAAATATTAGTCACTATAGAGGGAATTTATATTCAAATCATATAAGTTAAACAATTATTCATTCGATATCCTTTTAGAACATTTTCATAGTACATCATCTGGTTGTCAAAAAGAAGATTACTTTCAGACAATTTGGTAAAATTTAAAACATGGAAAACATGATGAATTGGTAATTTAAATAGAATATTTATTACGGAGAAGGAATCATTCTCAAATAATCCCATAGGATTTGTTATTTATGAGAATATACCATTTCAATCACAAATGTGTATTATTTTCGATGATAAATCTACCCACATCGCAAATACATTTGGCGTGATTTCACACTAGTTTATCCCTCCAAGAACATTTATGATAGATAATGAAATCTATAATAAAAAATTGATCAACATAAACCATTACAAAAATATTTAATTATACAACTAAAAAAATTATTAAAAATTGCCTTTAGAGATAGATTAAAATATATTGATAATAACCATCATAATGAAAATAAAATTAAAACATCTTGTGATCCCCTTATCCAACTTTTATGTATCCAAATAATCCATATTCCACATATTCACACAACCCTTGGATGAAACCTTCAAAAAAACTCTGATAACACCCAATTTCATGTAGATTTGGGTTCCACACACCATATCTTGCATTCATTTTCTAATTTCATTTAAAATACTTCCAAAATAATTTCTCTCAATCCCTAGAACTTATTATTTTTTTATTTTCTATTTTGGGTAACATAAATTCTGTTATTCCTTATGTGGGTGTCCATTGAATTGGTATGAGTTTCCTTCCATTGATTTGAGGGATTTTACTCATTATTTGACCTTTTGATGGTATTTATTTATTTGTATAAATATGATTAATAAATATTTAGTGTTATATGTTTTTTTTAAATATAATTATTACTGAATTTATTTAGGAAAAATCTATATTGACATTGTTTTAAGCAATCTTTTTAATTCTTTAATTCTATTGTATTCTTATAGATATAATTTTTTTATTTTTCGGGGTCGAAGTCTAATTTTTATTACTGAATAAAGACCTATTTTATCTGGGTAGTTGGAGACCCATTGCATAGACCGATGGCCTAGTGAACATGTATCCCATAACATTGCCCGTAGGCCCAATTGTTTGGCCTAATACCGGTTCTTTGAATAGTAATCTGCCTGCTACAGTACTCGCACAGTACTGCCACTGCTACAGTTCCACTACAGTACTACTGTAGTAACCTACACCAAATGGATTTTGAATCCCATTTTTTCATGTAGAATTACGGGGCACCTACCACTAAACCAAACCCCAACAACTATATTCTTATAGAGATATATTTATTGAATAATTATTATATTTCTTGGATACATATCTTGATGATAAATCATATTTGATTGTAATATGTTGATTTTTTGGACCTCCAATAAGATATTGATATTTTCTTGATAAATTCCAATATTGTTTTCCAAAAATATTTTCCATGATTTGGGTATATTTTTGGGATTTATATTATGTGTTATTAGGTAAAAATTGGAATTTTTTGATGTTTTTTGGGTAGTTTACAATTGTCGAACGATTTTCCCAAACCAGGTTCACCGCACTGAAAATCCATGAAATCGAAATTATAGGGGTATTTCATGGTTGGTACAGGGTTGGAAATATTATAATCCCTTTTGTGAGTAAACATGAACCCCCATAGGAGAGGCACATAATTAGGGTGCCTAGATTCAAAAACATTGTGCCCCTATACAAGAAATCATTCATGAGAAAATATAATCCCCTAAAAATCACTATTAAAATTTCAAACCTCAATCATATACCCCTAATCCCACTAGATCAACCATAAACCATTTTATATCCTAATTTGAGGTTATTTAATGTATTCTATGTCTTTTAAACATTTTTTAATGATGAATCAATTACTATAATGAAGATCTTCACCCCTCTTAGTAAGAGATTCTCATCCTGATGAGTTTCCACTCTGTCTCCCATATTTGTCTCATTATTATATTGGATATTTTCATCCATTGGATGTGAATTTATATCCAGGTTTTGATATATCTAATCCATTTGAACATTGATCTTATTTTGGTATCTATATCTTATTATTAGTCATGATCTTAGATGTTTTTCATAAATTGCATATTTCAATTGGAAATCATTCATCATCAATCTTGATAAAGTTTGATAAAATTCCAAAATCTATAGTCCGGATTTAATTACATTTTTTATTATAAAATTAAAAGATTCCATGATTGGGAAATATCATTGAAATAGAATTTATTAAAATTAAATTCTATTTGATAATGATTTGGGTTAAATTGGAGGAATTGATTTTTATAATTTTGGTTAATTATTTTGTCAATTAATTAATAGACATTGTGATGGTGAAATTGTTATTATAAAGAGATTGTGAAATTGAAAAATTAATTGTTTTATTATTTAATTGAAAATGTGACAGATGGGATGGTTGGAATAACCTTAATTTGTTAATGATATATATTTTTTAAAAAACTAAAAATCAGTTAAGAGTGAAGTGTTCATATTTTCCAGGTGATTAATATGAAGAGACAAATTTTTTAGATAAATGTTGATTGTATCATGATGTGAAATGTTAAAAAAATAATATTTTGATTAATATTATGTGATATATTGTTTTATTTGATTGATATATGAGTTTGGTATGTGGAAAACTGCTTCAAAATCCCACTTGTGTGATTGATTGATAAACATGTGTGGGACATGGATTGATTCTTCAAAATCACATGGTGATAATGAGTCTGGTGAACATACTACTAGTTCAAAAGAACAATGTTTTGATTTTAGTGAGAATGATTGTGGGACATGGACTATTGCTTTAAAATACCACTTGTGTGGTGCGTGTGATAATGAATGTGGGGAAAAACTACTTTATCAAAATCCCATGGGGTCCAATCCATTGCATTGAAGGAAAAAATTTTCTACATTGGACTATTCTTTTAATCATCCTTGATATGAATTGAAATTGGATTCATAATGAAAGAACATAATTATAATGAATTTTGAAATTCTATATTTGATATAGTTTATAATACATCTTTGGATGATGTAGGTATTGGGGGTTCGAGTGTCCATAGGAAGAAAGGGGGTTTGTGTGGTTAAATAAATAATAGTGGACTATATATAAATAGTTTAAATTATAGATTCTATTTTATTCATTATTCAAATAAATAAACAATTATTGAAAAGATTTGTTTATATTTCATTGTTGGTAGCCTACAAATGTGTAATCACACACTACTAAGGCTACCTCATTAGTACCTAAATGAAATTCATGTTTTTATGAAAAGATAAAGGAAAAAGTCCCATGTTATATAGTGGATTTGGGATATTTAATGGATGTGGGAATGATAAATTGATTCAAGTCCCTATTGGGAGTGTTAGTGTCACTTTCATGTGGGTTTTAATTTGAAACGTGATACACATTTGGAACGACATATATATTTCACTACTAGTAAACTAACCTATAACAACGGTTTGGAACCGTTGGTATAGGCCTCCAAACCGTTGGTATAGCCTATACAAACGGTTTAGAGAACCGTTTCCAAGTAAGCCGTTGGGATAGGTCTATACCAACGGTTTTGGGAACACCATTGTTATAGACCTATACCAACGGTTTTGGAAACCGTTGGTATAAGTAATATGGAAATATATTCCAACGATTATGGAACCGTTGGTAAATGTATTTCAAAAAAAAATCATTCGCTGGGATTTGATCCAAGGATCCCTAGTATATCATTGAATGACTTAACCACTAACCTAACATGACTTTTGTTAACATAATTACATAAATATATATATATTTATTCTCATAATTATTTTAAATTTTTATTTATATAATGTTCTCGGTAAGAAGAACTGATAAAAAATCAAAGGATCTATACCAACAGTTGTCAAAACCGTTGGTATATACCTATACCAACGGTTTTGACAACCGTTGGTATAGATTTTGAGTTTGAAATTTCATTCTGGGTGAAGGTTGATCCATGGGGAACAATTCCCAACGGTTTGGCCAAACCGTTGGGAAAGTGTATGGCTTTCCCAACGGTTTGGTCAAACCGTTGGGAAAAGTGGCCACAAGGGACTTTTCCCAATGGTTTGGCCAAACCGTTGGGAAAGGTAGTCACAAAGGGTACATTTCCCAACCATTTTGCCAAACCGTTAGGAAATCCATACCCTTTCCCAACGGTTTGGCCAAACCATTGGGAAAAGAGGCCTCAAAGTGGGCTTTCCCAATGGTTTTTCCAAACCGTTGGGAAAGGGAACCTATACCAACAGTTTTTACAAACCGTTGGTATAGAAGCGTTGGGAAAAGTCATATTTCCAGTAGTGTTTAGTTATTTTCGGATGATGTATTTCTGTTTTTATTTTCATGTGACACTGGTTTTGGATTGATTTATTGATATATAAATTTTTTATTTTTAAATAATTCTGTTATTGTGATACTTTTATAAATAGTTTATAGTCTCCCCGTGATGGATATAAGTTTCTCTCTACTATCCTAATGTCTTCAAAATACAAAGTGGTGTGCTTGAGGTCATGTGAATGATCAGTTTGGGTACTGATGTGTGGCCCCTAAATTAGGATTTTGAAAAGATATATGAGGGGGGATTGTCTTGGGCTTAGTTTTTTATTACACATTGGGAATGTTATAAAAGTGAAAATAATTATTCGGGTATTGGTTATGAGATCATAGAAGGATGTTTTTTATCCCATGTAAAAGGGTAAAATCCCAGTACCTATGGTGGAATTGTCGATATTAATGATTATTGTTATAGTAATATGTTATTTCACCATGGGTGATTCAAATGTTTCTGTTGTTTTAGGGGTTTTTTGTAATTTTTATATGGACTAAGTATGATATGGGAGTTTATTATGCACAAATAATTATGGAAAAACTTTATTATTAAGTCATATGAATCATTTTCATTCACACACTAGAAAATGTGTTTTTGATAAGTTGTGGAAATTGAAATGTTTTTTTCTAATTGTGCAATTTAAATGTAAAGGTTCCTAGTATGAATTAAAAATTAATAATGTTGATGAATATATATAAATGGGTGTACAATAATAAATTTTATGAATGATAATGATTATACCCTATGTTAACCCTGACCATGATATTGGATGGTTATGGGCAGTGTTAGTGCCTTGGTTTTGATCGTGTGGTGGGAAAAAGGCAGTAATTGATTGTTATGGATTTTGTGAATACCACTTTTTATATGTGTTAATTTTTTCTATCTGTCCTAATTTGTTTTTTTGGAATTTTAGAGATATATATCCATGATGGAATTTGATGATATAATGACAGAAGGATATGGCTTGAAATGATCCCCCAATTGTGGATCATTAGGAACTTATAGTGCCCTATGACGAATCTGGGGAGAATTCTTGGGAGAACATTTCATGGGACAATATGTTTTGAAAGGAGACAATGAGAGGGTTTTGAAGAGTTCATATAACATAAAATTGGAGTTTTAGTTATAGCACACTATGAAGTTCACTGGAATTTGTGGTCTTAAAGCGGAAAAGTTCTGTATATTGACCATCCAGACTATACTTCACCACTTAGATACTCTTTCTTATATAAGATTCAGATTTGATACCAACATATAATTTAGTCATGAATTATGTTGCTTGTACAACTAGAAATGGGATGGATAACAAGATAGTATATAATGTATACAAATTTTGGACATTTATATGGAGCAATTCTTTCTTGAACTGCTAGGGAAGGAGAGGGAAAGAGATTTTATGAGTTCAGATTAGGGGAATATGTCTATGATGGAATATGTTATAAACTTTATAGACTTGAATAAATTTGTTACATCATTGTAAAGGGATGAGGCTATCATTCACAAATAGTTTTAGGATGGGAATAAATTTGAAATAATGTCAGAGGTAAATATCATCAGGGTAATAATTTTATCAAAACTACAGAATTAATATAACATTTATAAGGTGAATCAAATGTATAATTCTTATATTGGAAATGTGGTTTTTGCAGGATGGTTAGTGTGTAAAAAATTCTAGAGAAGGAGTTTCAATATTTAAATGTAAACAAATGTGTTGAAAAAAAGAGTTTCCATGGGTATGGATATGTATCATAAGACCTTACATGGGTGACTTGTTGCTAATGTGGTCGGTTGGGATAATTTCATAGACAGTTCCCCTACCACCATTTCAGTGATGATCTTGTGGAAAGATGGGACACCTGTAGTGGTTCTGAATGAACCCACAATATAATGGGAATGATAATGTATCTAGGACGTACTAGAGTATGCTATGCGGAACACAATCCCCATATAAATATGGCAGCTGGAGATCTTCTGGTCATGACTATAGAGTTAGTGGTTGTAGGGCTTCATGCAAAGAGTTATTGTATCAATAGAGTGGTGCATATATGGGGAATCATTCTACATCACATGGAATATGGTTAGTAAATTTTCATTTATATTATCTGACACTGGTGTATAGTGAGGCTAGACCATTCATAGTTGATGGTAATATTCTTCTATATTTTACGCTAGTAATATCGTTTGTTATACAGGTTCCTCCCATTGTTTTATATTTTCACAACATGTGAATTATTTGAGCCTGGTGGTGGAGTTTGTGAGCGGGGATATAACTAAATATAAACCCTAGGGAGTGTGTTCACAATTCCCATCACTATAAAAGGGTGTTCCCACAATGTTTTCGTATATATATTTAATTTGGATCATTATACGAATAACATGTCATGATATGACCAATTATAGTTATGGACTGGTTAGTGGTATAACGATCCCACATCGATTTTTACCTAAAGAGAGTGACTTTTAAATCACCTAAGTGAGAAAATTATACTTGATGTGGAGATTGGGATATCCATGTTGGCCTATAAGGGATAATTTGATTGCAATCAGGGGAGATCACCACCCATATTTCTAGTATTTCACCAGATGATGGTGGTGAAAGTCATGATGTATTTGCATCGTTAGTGGACTAGTTTTGGGATTTATTTCCAAGAAACCTATCATGAAATTCACATAATTTATATGTAGATATTATAATGGATCTCATGTAATGGGCTAAACCAGTTTGTATCCCACCAAATAGAATGGAACTAATAGAGAATCAAGATGTCAGGAATCTACAAGTAGAGTTGTTGGATAAGGGTTTTTTCACCTGAGTGCATTGGATTGGGTTTCTCTATTTTTTCTCATTTGGATGATGAGACTCTGAAATTTTTGGTTGATTACCAGATGATAAACTTGATGACTATGAAGAGATTGTATCCCTTTCTACATATTGATTATCTGTATGAACATTTATTGGGTTCTTTTGTCATCTCCTAGATTGATATAATTTCATGGTATCATCAGTTGTTAGTCTAACCATTTGACACATTTTATACTACATCCAGAAGTTGGTATTTCCTTAATGAGTTCATCTCGATGTTGATTGGGTTAGAGAGCACATTTGAATTTTTTATGGTATTGATGAATAGAATCTTGCAATAGTTTTTATATCAGTTTGTGGTTATGTTTTTTAATGACATCTTATTGTACATCAAATCTCATGACAATCATACTGATCATATTGTCATCATTCTAAGTACAGTTATAGAGAATCATATTTACACCAAGCTATCTAAACTGATATCCTAGATCAATTAGGTATAATTATTATGTCACATTATCTCAATGGAACGTGTGTCTATAGACCCAGATGTGTTGAATGCAGTTGTTTCATTGGAGAATCCCTATAATGTTTTTGATATTCATATTTTTCTGGGATAGGTGGGTTATTAAAAGAGGTTCATCCTTGAATTTTTCAATTTCAATGTTCCACATTTAGGCTTAACATAGTAGAGATTAATGTTTGAATGGTTTTAAACTTGTGAAAATTCCATCTATGGGTTGAATAAGTTCTCAAAAATAAACGGAATCTTGATCATATCCATGATAGGTGTGGGTAATATTGTAACTTGTGAGGCTCATTAGATCATTCTTATAGAAATGATGATATAAAAAGAGCAAGTTTTGGTGTATGTTTATTGACTATTTAGGTCACATGAACATAATTACCCTACTTGTGAACTCAAATTGGCTGTAGTGGTTAATGATTTAATGTGTTTGTGGTATTATCTATTGTAAGGGAATTTTATAGTTTATACTAATCACAATTTCATAATGTATATCATTTTTCAAAAATATTTGAATCACTATTAGTTAATATTGGATGAGTAAATTAAATCATTAAACTGTAATCTTATATATATTTATATAAATGGAAATAGTGTTTCTGATAAATTTAGTAGGAAAACTCAATCATAGTTATTGAAGGAGTCTAGTGTTGAGTATATGATGTTGTCTTTACTCATTAAGATGTATATTATTGACTGGGATCTCCATTAGTATATAACTATTGTATCAATTTCAATATAGTATACAAAGTTTATAGTGATCATGGAAATTAGTTATCGGGATCTGGAAAGTTTTTCCATGTGGTAAATCCATGAAGGTGGGAAGATACCATAATATTGGACCGTAGATGAGGAAAAGAAAATTTATTTTAGAAATCATGTTTTTGTCCCATTGAGTATTTGCAGGGAACTAATGATTAAATATCATGCCTAAAATTGGGAAGTGAATCCAACTGTGACCAAAATGTATAATGACATATGATGAAAGTTTTAATGGTTGGAAAGAAAAGATATTGATTGTTTCGTGACATGAAAATAAGCATATCAATATTTAAATGTCTGACATCAATGAGAGGGTGGTTTACTATAGCCATTTCTCATTATACAATAGATGTGGGATGACATTACAATGGAAATTGAAAATGGTATCCCATATATTCCATGAATGAATGACTCTATTTGGGTGATTGTGGAATTTTTAATGAAATTAGTGCATTTAAGGGAAATATTGGAGGTATTCTTATTGGATAAGTTTTTATATTTATATGTTTTGGAAATAGTTCATCGACTTAGGGTACCATGAAGTATTGTTTCTGACCATGAAACACATTTTACATCATTCATATGGAAATGATTTTAAAAATTCCATGATATATAGGTTTTTCTATGTAATGCATTAAACTTGTAGACATGAGGGGAGATGGAGTGTAATATATGGTTTCATGAGGATATGTTTTGATAGCAGGTTTAATGTTTTGTTGGTGATATGCAAATCAACTTATATTGGTGGAGTTATCATATAAAAATAGTTATTGGGAAACTATACCAAAGGAAACATATGAGTTCTATTGTGGTAGGAAGTATAGACCAAAATTTTGTTTGATGGAGGAAAGTGAGTCAGAGTTGTTGGGACTGAGTCTCAAACATTCGAATTCAGAGTCTGTTCAGCTATTTATTATTTTTATGCCTATATATTAGAGTATACATGAATCATATGTTTATTGATAAATATTTCCCATTTATTTTATTGTGGGTGATCGTGTATTATTTTGGGTGTCTCCTAGATTGGGTCACTAATGGATTGTGAGGTAGGTCAAGTTGGTTCCCAGATTTGTGGGATAATTTGAGGTTGTGGAGAGGATCATTTTCATTGAATTCTAATTTTTTATTGAAAAGAGCTATAATTCTATGCTTGAATTTTTCTATGTGTCCCAACATAAATGATATCAACCTGACCCTAATCATGTTTTAAATGTGTATTATATTGAGCTTGATACTTATGTTCCCTTTGAGGACCATCTGATAAGTGTTCTAGATCACTATGAGAATGTGTTTTAGAGAAATACCATGCTCAAAGATTAGGTATTTTGAAAAAATATCCATGTTTATGATGAAATGTGGACATAGAAATAGATATGTGGTCTTATATGACCGATATTTAAACATTAAAATCATAGATATTATTAAGATTACAACTCATGGATGAGCATGTATCAAGTGGGGAGATTTTATTATAGTGTCCTTTTCTTGAGATATCACAATCTTGTTTTTAGGTACCCTTTTACCTTGATTTGAGTTATAATTTTTGGGTCTTATCTTTGGATTATTGGAGAAGGAATTGGACGTTTTGGGAGTAGTTTTAGTTAGTTAATCCTTGGCACATGTTATTCCCATACTATCTGACCAACCCTAGAAAGATTTGCAACTACAGGAAGGGGATATTGAAAAGTTGGCAATTTTTTGGAATATTGTCTTACCTATTAAGATTATTTGTGAACCACCCATAGTAGAGGTATATTATTAGGGAAAAAATTTGGATATTAATTATACCATATCCATGAAACCATGTGTGTTAAAATTTATCCCCCTAAAATAATTAAAAAAATTCCAAAACACGTGTATTATATAAAAAAAATCAGATATTATAATCCTAACCATTTTTATCTCATTCATTGAGGTTCTTAGATGGATTGGAAGCCCATCCAACCAACATTATTCTTCCAAATTGAATATATAAACCCATACTAGTAGGATATTCTCATCCTTATTAGTTCCCCCCTCTACCTTATCATTATATTATCCTTTCAATAAATATTATCCTCTATTTGTAGTGGATATAGATCATGGTTTTTTGTGGTATAATATATTTGATATTGGATATTGGTTTTGGATTTAGGTCTTCTTATTCCCCATGATATTAGTTCTTCCACTTGAATGTGGGATTTTCCATGGTGGTCATTGTCTATCAATCTTGAGGTATGTGTACTAAAATTGAAAATTCTATAGACATGATTTAATTTCAATAATATAATTGTAATATTATAAATTTTAAATATTAGGAAATTTAATTAATGATTGAAACGATAAATATTATTATCCATGTAATAATAATTTCTATTAAATTTTGGAAAATGAAATTGTTCAAATTTGGATTAAAGAATTAGTATGTTAATTAATTGAATATCCTAATGGTGAAATTGATCAGATAACTTGATTTTAATTTTTTTCAATTAATAAGAATACCAATTAATTAAAATGGCGAATTAAGACATATATAGCTTAAACATGATTGGTTAAGGTGTTATATTCCATATAAATTAAAAAAATGGTTTAATATAGAATTTTCAATATTATCCATTATATTAAATTTAGGAACATAGTTATTTTGATAAAATGTGATTCTAAAATTATTTGAAATTTTGAAAATATGAATGATGTTGATATATCATTTATATTTTCATATAATTATTTGAATGATATTTGGGAGTGGTATAAATAATGATACTTCAGAATACCACTTGTGTGATTGATTGGTATATGTGTGTGAGACAAATAATGATCCATCAAAATAACATACTGATATTGAATGTGGGACTTTTAATGATACATAAACATCCAACATGTGTGATACATGTGCTAATGATTATGTAAAAAATACTACTACTTTAAAATTGTACTTATGTGGTACATTTGATAATGAGTGTGGGACATATATTTCTTCATCAAAATCCCACAGGGTCCCATACATGGCATTCTATGAACAAGTTGATTGTATTGGAAAATGGATAAAATTATCTATGATTTTAATTAAAATTAGATATTTAATTAATGACCATGATTAGGAATATCTTTCACATATTTTATTTGATATAATTTAGACTCCATCATGGGTGGAAGATGGTTTTGGGGATCCAGTGTACATGGGAATCTGAGGGATTTTGTGGTTAAATATCGAATAATTTATTATATGTACACTATTTACTTTAGTACTTGAATTATATTCTTTATAAAAATACATCAAATATTATTGACTATATATTTATTTAATTGTTTTTGGTGGTGGCCTACTATGTTGTAGTCACACCCTAGTCAGGCAGCTTGATCGATACCCATATATGAATCATATTTGTAGGATGGGATATGGGCAGGAGCCCCATATTAGTGGCTGAGTTGGCATAGATAATGTATGTGGGGATCATACATGGTGTGAGTCCCCGCATGGGATTGTTAGTGTGTCATTATATAAGTTTCTCATTTTTCAATTGACACATATTTTACATGACATATATACATGTTTAGTTTTTTATATAGGTTTTCTTATGTTTTTGGATGTATCACTTGTCTATTATTATTTATTTATGTTATTTTGATACATTGATAAATAGGGTATACAATACCCATGATTTATATTAGACACTCATTGTAAGTCAAAATCCACTACCTTATGGGGAGGTGCACTTGAGGTCATTTGGTCAATAGACTCGGGGCACTAGTGTGTGGATCCATGGTTGAGATATTATATCTAAAATCTTGGATGGTGGGGGGTGGGGTTCATGTGATTATGATCCTCACTCACAGGATGACACTTCAATCAAGGAAAAATATCATTAGTGTAAGTTGAAATCCTTATATATCAGGCCCTCTTGGATACACAAATCTTTTCAACTCTACGTGTCATGCACCCTAAATGTTAGGGCACTCCTGATACTCATATATACTAGATGAAATAAAATCAACATATATGTTGTGACATCCATTTTTAATTTCTTCTTTCAGAATTTTAAATCTCTTCTATATGATGAATAATAAAAAATGTGTACATCACACACATCCTGGAAATCATGAAACTAAAAAATAAATACTAAAACTATATAGGTACTCAATAATTGTGTGGTTCATTACCTTAAATGGGGATTGAATGTGTAAATTCAGTGAAATGCATAAAAGTATTATGTGAATCTATTTTTTTGAGGAATGGAAGATGATGACCTTGGTAAGAGGATATTACCACACATGCTTCCCCTTATATGAATGAAAATGATGAGCATGGAGCATTGGATCCATCATAAGGAAGTCATGCTTCCCCAATATATAATAATAGGTCATGAATTTTGACCCTTCTAATGTGAGGATCACACTCATACATGTATGGGTTCAAATTTTTATGATCAACCATTTAAAGTTTCATCCATGAATAATATGGTACCTGGAATCCACGATTATTAATTCAATTTGAATTAATTGGAAAATAGAAATCACATGTATTAAGATTTAGGATGAGTTATTATTTGGAAATGACAAGGCTATCTCCCTAGTTTAATAAGTTGTCCTAATAACAAGGGATGATTTCATGAATATAGAAATTCAAAAAATTCGAATTTTTATATGCTATTGAAACTATATTAACATTGTAATAATGTTTTCGAGTGAAATATAGATAATATTTTTATCTTCAAAAAAGCCAAATGACATTAATAGTATTCTAACAGAACTTTTAAAGGAAATAAATGATTATATAACATTGTCCCCTAAGGGTAGAATCTATAGATCCTTATCTCATAGTCACATCAACAATGTGCAAAGAATGTATTAGGGCCCTTTGATATACACTTATTTAAAAATATGAATATATTGAGAAATATATTGAAACATTAATTGAATATCCTATTAGATTAAATGAAATTGTAGTCCCTTCCATTGAATATAATCTCGAACATCACACAACCTTCAAATGAATCACTATTTGAGAAAAATCCTCATCAAGACTCCGATTATTAACAACTAAATTGGGATAATTTGAATTCCTATTGATGTTATATGGATCATGATGTGGATAGTTTTTCTAGGAATTTTGATAACTTGAACATGGATGGAAATCCATTGATGTCATATAACACATAGGATGATCATACCCAGTCTGAATAGAACCAAAATAATAAATATATTATTTGAAATGCAACACTCAATTTCAGGTGAAGAGGTTGTTTTAGTTGAAACACATTGATCAATAATTCTTGATGAACTTCCTTCTAGGGAGCCTCACATATCATATGTCAAAATTCTTGAAAGATTGACCCCCCCCCGCCCCACATGATGAACCAATATACCCCATCTTATAGGTTCCCCATTATTTGGAATCTAGTGTAATGTCAAATGAGGATCCACCAATCTGAACGAGTAAAATCTGAAAATATCTTTTCCCTTATAAATGGTCAGTTCTTGACTGATAACACTGAAGAATCCCAACCTATTTATATCATCAAGGATGAGAAGAGAAAAACATAATCATGTGATGATGGAAAAATTAATTTTTATGATAACCCAAAACATTGTTCCCATTTTAAGACAAAATCCAATAAATAATAAGTTATCTTCATTGGAACAATCAAGGGATTTGGAAAACAACCACGGTCAATGCCCTTAAATATTTCCTTCTGGTCCACAAGCCTGTTTTAATTGGAATTGAATAAACCAAAATGATTTTTCTAAATGGAATTAAATCAAATGGGAAACTATTGGATACATCTTTGTCACCCAAAATGCACATAGTAATGAGATTTATCATCTATGCACCCTCAAGAATGATAACATCCAACTTCCCAGTTGTTGGAAAATTCACCAACACATACCTTTTTCTCAACCTCCACACATACATTCTCTATTTATCTTATTCATTTACACCAATAATTATTACATAAAGAGTAGTTAAAAATGGGGGCATTTAGAGAAATGTTTGGAAAAAATTGGATGTAAATGGATTATTTTGGTGGATTTTAATATTGTAATGAGTGAAGATGAGAAAACTAGATCTAACATAAACAAGATTTCCTCCCATAAATTCACTATTTTCATTGTCCATTATAATTTAACTATAGACTCAATTTCTAGGGATGAATTTTAATAGAGTAGAAAAACCACAAAATGAATATGGTACAAAATGATTCATAGTATGTTTTCTAAAATAGATGATAAGGATGCTTCCATTGTGGTCACTGGGTTTACCAATTAGAGTATTCATTCAGATCACAATCCTATTTGTATCAACATCTCAACCAAATTAATTAGTACTAACCAATCCAAATTAAATTTAATAATTTGTAACATGTCACTCTTGGACACAAGTATGATGTTATTAATTCTTGAAAGTTGGATCTCTACGGCTTCCCACTACAAAAGCATGATAGAAAACAAAAAAAAACCAAATTCCTCATAATGGATTGGAGTAGGAAATCATTCTAAAATCAAGAGACTGATAAAAGAGAAACCTAATAACATAATTCAATCTAACAACATTGAAACAAGAACTAGGGTACTCCATTAAGAGATAAAATGTAGTCCCTTTCCAAAAATTATGACCTTATAACAATCAATGAGAGACTAGACCGTAATCAGCACAATTTCAAATCGATAAGATTTGGCGATAAGAATCCCATTATCATTCAATTAATTAACAATAAAAAATGGTATGAATAGTATAATAATCCATTTTTATCAAGGGTTACACCCTCACCTCATAATATTACATATCCATTGATGTGAATGAGCATTTCATATTTTCATAATATAATGATGCAATTGAAAAAACTTACATTACTATTGAATACATAATGAATTTTATTAATGATTTTCAAAACAAAAGTATAATATTGGATCTTTTAGAAAGAATATGTGAAATTAGATCTATTCCCCCTCAATGTTGAATGATCTCATTTTATAGATGAATTAATTAATAAATTATTAATGTTATATTGGAAAATAATAATAACTAATGTACCCAATTCTATTAATGATTTAATCAATTATTTCTCCACAAACCATGGAATCAATTAATTATTAATTTACGTTATAATGAAAAAATAATATTCCATTGAAATTATATATTTCAGACCATTTTTATTGATAATATCTTACCCCAAAGCATTTGAAAAATTATTGGGATGTGGAATGAGGATACCCGAAATAGTTTTTTTACCATTGATTGGAGTTTCCCATATTTGTTTTTAATTAAACATAATGTATCTAATTAATGAAAAATAAAGATAAGGATAGAAAATTGACCCTCTATATTGAAATTTGGATGGAATTTAACCAAATGAAATAGAGATTCATTCTTAACACACTCAGGATATATGGAATCTCTAATGCATTCTTCAAATTGACCATCATCATCCTCAACTTTGAAATAGATTTTATTAGCATTAATGTAACCCCAAGAGGATTTATCCTCTATTTGAGATTCATTATATATATATACATATATACATGTATGTACATATATATATATATGTTGATTGGATATATATTTTTTTTAAACATGAAAAAATTTATTGGATGCATATATATTCGATTAAAATTTTTAGTAATATAAAAATTTCAAATAATTATTAATAAAATTCAATAGTTATTAATTAGTAAAAAATATATTAACAATTTAAATATTTAAAAATAAAAATGGATGATTTTTAAATATTATTAATTTATGACAATTTGTTTTAAATTTGTATATTAATATATATGAAATAGTGTTAGACATAATTAAAATATAATATTAATATTTAATTATTACTATAGTGTAATAATATTTCATATATTTATTTTTTAATTGAAAATTATAGAATAAGAATGTAGACATCCATATCTATTAACTTATCAGGATTTGATAAATCAATTAAAAAACGTAATGTATAGGGTGTAAATCATATCAACATTGAGGGTGTTAACAAAGTTATTTCATTTTCATCATTTAATTAACAATTATTTTAAAAACAAATAATTAAATGTCCATGTAAAAAAATTTTCTTTGGAGATTCGTAACATTTTGAATTGCCAGACTTCATGAAATGCATTTTTGATTTCATAACGCTTATATATTTTTGTGTCAAAATAGTGATTGGAATTATGTATAAAATAATTATTTTTTGGTTCCATATCTATCATTTCATAATTTAGTACATAAAAATGTTTTCCCATCTATTTAGGAAACCACAACTCATAAGGAAATTCCAAATGCATAATCATAACATTATCAGTTATACGATTTGATGAAATCAATGGAGGATTCCATATATAAATTATATTAGATAAGAAAACTTTATCTATTAAAAAATTTATGACTACTGAATTAGAATTTGCAATGTCAAATAGATTCTGTATTTCAATATTTTCTATGGTTAAATCATTGTTTCGTAACATAAATACATTACCTATATATTTTTATAAATGAAAGAGGTTGTTCCATAATTTAATTCATATTTATCAGAAAATCCATGCATCTTGAAAAGACAATGTATTATATCATATTGATTATGAAATATTACATAATTCTTCAACAAATGGATAATCGAGGTATAATGGGGCAGAATAAGGAAATTCGTTATTTTCAGGGAAATAGTAGAGTTATTTTCGAATTACACCTTATTTATTACATTTATTTATATCTGGAAACATAGCTTCAATGAAGAAAAGACATACATGAAATATTTATATTAATAAATGATAAAATCAACCAAATGATGGTGATTTGTGGAAACATATTGATATGATGTGGAACGACCCAAAATTTTGATTAAATCTTGTTTCCTAATTTTGTGTGTTATTTTATTTTTGATACTCAACAAAACTATTTCATTTAATAACATGAGTATAATTAAAATGAGAGCGTTGGGGTTTGACTGTTATATGGCCATTGGTCAATATGACTGATGTAAACTAAACGTTTCGATTATTGTCTCTAAATACAAGTAATCTTGGTTAGTTAATATAGAATGAAGATTCGATGGCCTCACCCAGTAGTCATGGACCGATCGAAGCCCATCTAATAGAACTTGGGATGGAGGTAGCACCACTATGCATTGCTCTGAACCATACCCAAGCCGAACTTCATCGTGTGAAGCTAGAACGGAATCACCATCGTGAGAAGTTTAAAATGATAGAAATTACTACTCGTGCGATGTTGGCCGAGCCTCCCTCGGATTATCTAACCCTAGCACACCTTACACATAGGTCCTATGCTGGTGTGATAAGGGGATATGTAAGGAGACCGTAACTGCCTTGTGTAACCCTTTATTTTAAATAAAAACATTGATTTCTTCTTATGATGAAGTTTATGAATTTTCAAATGTCTGGATAAATATAGTATGCATATTTTTGATGAATTTTAGAAAAATTATATTTTAAAAATGTTTAGGTAAACCTTAAATAAATAAAAATGTGTAATGATTTTCAAAAAATAGTCTTCTGCAATTATGTCCAGGACGAAATTTAGAGTCTAACAAGATCAACATGATTTTTGATGAATAGTAAATTATGAAGAGTGATTTTATTCTTAGGATTAGTAATTTGACCAAATGGATTAGTAATCTCACTTAAAGAAAGTATTAATATAATCTAGGCACCTTGATTAAGTGATGTGATTCAATAAAATGGTTAAATAATAGTTTCATAAATTATTATTCAAATATTAGTTTTCTCGGGTGAATAGTTTTTTTAATAAAAAATTAAATTAAAAATATTAAGAAAATTATTTTTATAAAATAGATTTCATTTTTGAACTCAGATCATCGATATTATGTTAAAGCAATTTTTGGGGTTTTTTCTGAAAAAATGAATTTTCGGTGAATAGTGTATTTATTTAAAAATTAAATTAAAAATATTTATAAAAATATTTTTATAAAATGGAGTTCATTTTTTAAATCAGAACATTGATATTTGGTTAATGTGAAATTTTGGGATTTTTCTGAGAAAGTTGAATTTTCAGTGAATAGTGAAAATACATTTTTAGGGTTTCTGTATGTTTAATGACATCATAACTGTATCATGATGATTCCATGAGATATTTTAAGGTATGGTCGACTAGAGGGGATTAATTATTGTATGAGGTGTCCCAAGTGGCCAATACCATGGGCAAATACCATGGGCAAGCCCATGGTTTTTCCAAAAACACCAATGAGGTGTCCCTTGGACATTAATGTCATGTCCCCTCACTTTCCCTATAAATGCCATGTATTCCTTTCATCCATTCGACTCCCCACTCTCCCCCAACGAATTTCGGGTCTCATTACCTCCCAAGGAGTCCTACCAAGGTTCCCCCAATCCCTCAAGGTCCCAACCCTTGAGTTTTAAGAGTTATGTTTTAAGGTAAGGGATCCGACCTCTCTCTTTCTTTTCATGTAATCTCTTTTATTTCATTTCTTTTATGCTCCATGTTCTTATGTTAAAGGATATTATTTTATATTCCTATTAATTACATTTTCATGTTCATATAATGATATATCCCCTTTTACTCTCATTATATCATTTTATGAAGTTTTAAGTTGCGCCGTTAGGCTGCCAAAATTTCTGTAACGGATTTTTTCTCCCTTCTCATTTTTCAAGATCTATTTTCATGTAAAGACTATCAAGTTACATTTTATTTTGTTGTGGTATGATATCTATATCTATCATACTGATATTTTATGATAATTTGATGAGAGAACCCATTTGATCTATTCAATTTAGTATTTTGATGTCTTAAGTGGCGTCGTTAGGCTGCCAAAATTTTAAGTGGTTCTTTCACCGTTTTGGTCTTCAAGTTATACTTTCATGTCAAGTAATTAAAGTTTCTTTTTATTATGTTGGGGTATGATCTCTATATCTATCATAATGATCTTTTATGATCATATTCTGAGAGACCCCATTTGATTTCTTCAATTCAGTATTTTGATGTTTTATGTGTCGCCGTAAGGCTGACAAATTTTTAAATGGTTCTTTCAACTTTCTCCTTTCTCAAAGTTCTAATTCCATGTCAAGTATTGCAAGTTACTTTCTATAATGTTAGGGTGTGATCTGTATATATATCATACTGATATTTCATGTTCATATGATGAGAGACCCTATTTGATCTCACCAATTCATTTTTGGTTGAAGTTTATGTGACGCCGTTAGGCTGCCGAATTTTCAAAGGAGAAATCTTATTTTTGTATTCCTTTCATGTTCTTCATTTCATATGGTATAATTTTAAATTTCATTACCATGTTCTTAAATCCCTTATATTCTTCCCTTATACTATTTTATGGGTCATTAATGAATGTTTGACCCATGTCCCCTCTCTTTTCAATGTTTTCTAAAACCCTGTAACATCGCCGTTATTCTGCATAATTTTCACATTAAAATGACTCTCTCTTTTCCTAAAGTTCTTTTATGTTATTAATTGAATACTCAAATCTCTCTCTTATATATTGGTATTCACATATATACAAAATTGTTCTATTTTAAATTCTGGGATTTACATACATGAAACCCGCTTTCCCTTTCCATGAGTTTAAAGTGACAAAAAGATCTTGTCTTTAAAGCAGTTTTTAAAACGTTATGATTATGAAATGAAACCCATTTATTTTATGCAATATGGGTTGTTTATGAAATGATTTATGATGATATTTGTGGATAACATGATAATAAATACATGTCAAGCGTGCGCCCAGATAGCGCTCCAATGCATTGGGTAATGACTTAATCTATAGAGATGACCTTTTAGACTAATACCTTGGTGAATAACCTTGGTAATTTTTAATAACACCTTGGGGATGGACCGTGGTGAAACGAAATGATTGTCAATATTAAATGTTGTAGCCACATATTCAAGTTATGAAAAATTTTAATTTTTTTATGATATATCTCATGATTTCTTTCTCATGCCTTCGAGTTCTTTTCATGACCTTATTGAAGTATCTCAAGTTCACATGTAAAATGTTTTTCTTGTTTCCCTTACTAGGCCTTCTGCTCACCCTTTCTTTTGATGTATATCCCTAGGTTATGAGATTCAGTAATGAACCTAGGATTAACATGAGTAGAAGCCTTTAATGTTTTTAAGAAGAATGCTTTATGTTTTCATCTTTTAAGTTCCTGGTTTCCAAGACACTAAACCTTAAAGATCCTCGGTTTTGTAAAATGTAATGAATGATTATGTGATAAAAAAGAGGGATTCTATAGTTGGTATTAAAGGATGGTTTAGTTATTTGTGGAAATTAGGATATTAAATCTTTTGGAAGAAGCCTATAGAAAGGTTTATATATAGAGAATCTTCCTGGTATTTTGGTGAGTATTGAGTAATGGGTTTCCAAGAAAATACATCCCTATCTGGATACGAGCAGGTAGATGTGGATCTGGCACATATGTACATAGGGGTAAAACCCAAAAAACACCACTTTGAGCTAGAATCAAATGGTAACTGGTACACGACAACGGGCCTTGCTGAACTCTTGGTTACAACACTTTCGGGGGATATGCTTTGGTAAATTCATAAGCTTAGTGTGAACCATTGTTAAAGGAACAAAGATAAAATAATATAATGATTCAAATAAGAATATATGATCATGGATAACCTATATGGAAACATAGGGGATCACAAGTTAGTGTATACTTTTCTTCTACAAGTTATCCTTATATGCTTTAAGTTCCTTTTAAGGATTATTGGCTAAGTATTTAAGCCCCTAATAATACTTTCTCTTCTTAGTTAATGGTAGGAAATGGAAGAACATGCCCCAATAACCAATTTGATAGGAAATGAGACGATTTCCGTTTTAATATGATAGAGATGATTAGGGGATTAAAAGATAATTATTATTTTGGCAGACGTTCACTATTTTGGGCACACTATATGATCGAGGAAAATAGATTACTACGGTATTTTGATTGAGGAGTATGGTTGACTTATATTTTGAAAAATCGATGAATTTATGGTGGAATTATAGTAATTTAGGTAACTTATGGGAATGATTAACCTATCATTGGTAAAATATGTTTAGGTTAGCTACTTTTGTTATAAGATGTTAGGAGTGGATGATGTTGTTTGAAGATGAACAATAATGTTTATTTTGAAAGACTATGTTATCAAATCCTTCTTGTATTTGGGTTTCAATCTTAGTTTGGTTTATTTTGAGGAATTTTAAGGACCATTATTTATGTAATAGTCTATGATGAACATTGGGTAGTACCATGGAACTTTGAAGATTTAAAAGAAGTTTCCATTCCTATCGGATTCTTTCTTTTTGAAGATTTCTGTTACCTTACCCTTTCTGTTTTTGGGATAATGATTAAATATGGAAGAAATGTATAGTTAATCATTTATGGATTATTTGATTCTCTAGAAGACGATTCTTGAGTTTTTATGAGACCAAGTAGTTTTGGATGCTCATCGTTTTGAGAAAAGATTAGTTTTGGTAGAAACTTATTAATGGATTAAACTCTATATGAAGGTAGGTATATTTCCTTATGTTTTTGTTCTATGTAGTAAATGAATTCCTCAAAATTATGAAAAGAAACGTTAAACAAAAATGTTTTTGGTTTACTTCTCCTACTAGGTAATCAACGTTTGTTTACACACATCATAATTTTGGGATTTTCGTGTGGTCAAATTTCTCCTAATCATGTTTTCTATCACTCTCCCCCAGAACATGACCCTTTGTTTTTTCTTCCATATCCATGTTTTCCTCCATGGAATCCTAGTATGGGTTAACTCAGGTGACCTTTGTACTTCCCTTTTTTTTCTTTTAATGTAATAGTGTTACTAACTCTTTTTCCGATGTGGGACTTTCAATGAAATTTCAAAACCCAAATTTAAAAATTGCGAGGACCAAATTTTTTAAGGGGGGAAGATTGTAATGACCCAAAATATTGAATAAATCTTGTTTCCTAATTTTGTGTGTTATTTTATTTTTGATACTCAACAAAACTGTTTCATTTGATAACATGAGTATAATTAAAATGAGACCATTGGGTTTTGACTGTTATATGACCATTGGTCAATATGACCGTTGTACACTAAACGTTTCGATTATTGTCTCTAAATACAAGTAATCAATGTTAATTAATATAGAAAGAAGATTTGATGGCCTCACCAAGTATTCTTGGACCGATCGAAGCCCATCTAACAGAACATGGGAAGGAGGTAGAACCACTAGGCTTTGCTCTGGACCAAACCCAAGCCAAACTTCATTGTGTGAAGCTAGAACGGAATCTCCTTCGCGAGAAGTTCAAACTGATAGAAATTACTACTCGTGTGATGTTAGCCAAGCCTCAATCGAATTATCTCACCTTATCACACCTTACACGGAGGTCCTATGCTGGTGTGATAAGGGGCTATGTAAGGAGACCATAACTGCCTTGTGTAACCCTTTGTTTTAAATAAAAACATTGATTTCTTCTTATGATGACGTTTATGAATTTTCAAATGTCCAAATAAATATAGTATTCATATTTATGATGAATTTTAGAAAAAAGATATTTTAAAAATGTTTATGTAAACAATAAATAATTAAAAATGGGTAATGCTTTTCCAAAAATTTTCTTCTGCAATTATGTTCAGTACGAAATTTAGAGTCTAATAAGATCAACATGATTTTTTATGAATAGTAAATTAGGAATAGTGATTTTATGCTTAGGATTAGTAATGTGACCAAATGGATTAGTAATCTCACTTAAAGAAGGTATTAACATAATCTAGGCACCTTGATTAAGTAATGTGATTCAATAAAATGCATACATAACGGTTTCATAAATTATTATTCAAGTATTAGTTTTTTCGGGTGAATAGTGTTTTTTAATTAAAAATTAAATTCAAAATTTTTTGATTTTTTTTAATATGGATTTCATTTTTGAACTCAGAGCATCGATATTATGTTAAGGTAATTTTTGGGGTTTTTTCTGAATAAATGAATTTTCAGTGAATAGTGTATTTATATAAAAATTAAATTTAAAATATTTAGAATATTATTTTTATAAAATGGAGTTCATTTTTGAAATCAAAGCATTGATATTTGGTTAATGTGAAATTTTGGGATTTTTCTGAGAATGTTGAATTTTTAGTGAATAGTGAAAATATAGTTTTAGGGTTTCAGTATGTTTAATGTCGTCATAACTGTGTCATGAGGATGCAATTAGATATTTTAATGGATGGTCTACTAAATGGGATTAATTATTGTATGAGGTGTCCCAAGTGGTCAATACCATGGGAAAGCCCATGGTTTTGCCAAAACCACCAATGCGGTGTCCCTTGGCCATTAATGCCTTGTCCCCTCACTTTCCCTATAAATACCAAGAAATACTCTCATACATTCGACTCCCCACTCTCCCCCAACGAATTTCCGGTCTCATTACCTCCCAAGGAGTCCTCCCAAGGTTCCCCCAAGCCCTCAAGATCCCAAACATTGAGTTTTAAGAGTTATGTTTTAAGGTAAGGGATCCGACCTCTTTCTTTCTTTTCAAGTAATCTCTTATATGTCATTTGTTTTATTCTCCATGTTTGTATGGTAAAGGATGTTATTTAATATTCCTTTTACTGCACTTTTCATGTTCATATAATGAGAGATCCCCTATTACTCTCATTATATCATTTTATGAAGTTTTAAGTGGCGCCGTTAGGCTGCCGAACTTTTTGTAACGGATTTTTTCTCCCTTCTCATTTTTCAAGATATATTTTCATGTAAGGTCTTTCAAGTTACTTTTTATTATGTTGGGGTATGATATCTATATCTATAATATTGTTATTTTATTATAATTTTATGAGAGACCCCATTTGATCTCTTCAATTCAGTATTTTTATGTTTTAAGTGGCACCGTTAGGCTGCCGCATTTTGAAGTGGTTCTTTCACCCTTCTCGTCTTCAAGTTCTACTTTCATGTCATGTCTTTCAAGTTTCTTTTTATTATGTTGTGGTATGATCTCTATATCTATCATAATTATCTTTTATGATGATATGATGAGATACCCCACTTTATCTCTCCAAATCAGTATTTTGAAGTTTTAAGTGGCGTCGTTAGGCTGCCGAATTTTTATGTGGTTCTTTTACCTTTCACCTTTTTCAAAGTTCTAATTCCATTCCAAGTCTTGAATGTTTTTTATTATGTTAGTGTATGATCTCTATATATATCATACTGATCTTTTATGTTCATATGATGAGAGACCCTATTTGATCTCATCAATTCTTTTTTAGTTGAAGTTTATGTGACACTGTTAGGCTGCCGAATTTTCATAAGAGAAATCTATTTTTTTTCCTTTCATGTTCTTCATTTCATATGGTATATATTTAAATTTAATTACCATGATAATAAATCCCTTATATTCTTCTCCTATACTGTTTTATGGGTCGTTTATGAATTTTTGACCCATGTCCCCTCTCTTTTCAATGTTTTCTAAAACCCTGTAACATAGCCGTTATGCTGCAGAATTTTCGTCTCAAAATGTCCCTCTATTTTTCTAAAGTTATTTTATTTTATTAAGTTAATACTCAAATATCACTCTTCTATACGGGTATTCACATATATACCAAAATGTTCTATTTTATATTCTGTGATTTACATACATGAAATCCTCTTTCCCATTCCGTGGGTTTAAAGAGACATAAATATCAAGTTTTTAAAGCAGTTTTTAAAATGTTATTATTACGAAATGAAACTCATTTATATTATGCTATATGGGTTGTTTACTAAATGATTTATGAGGATATATGTGGCTCACATGATAATAAAGTCATGTCAAGGGTGCGCCCAGATAGCACTCCAATGCATTGGGTAAAGACTTAATCTCTAGATATGACCTTTTAGACTGATACCTTAGTGAATAACCTTGGTAATTTTTAATGACACCTTGTGGATGGACCTTGGTGAAACGAAATGATTGTCAATATTAAATGTTTTTGACACATATTCAAGTAATGAAAAGTGTTATTTTTATTATGATATATCTCATGATTTTTTTTTCATGCCTTAAAGTTCATTTCATGACCTTATTGAAGTATCTCAAGTTCACATGTAAAATATTTCTCTTGTTTCCCTTACTGGGCCTTCTGCTCACCCTATCTTCTGATGTATGTCCCCAGGTTATGAGATGTAGTAATGAACCTAGGATGAACATGAGGTGAATCCTTTCAAGTGTTTAAGAAGAATGTTTTATGTTTTCATGTTTTATGTTCCTGTTTTCCAAGACACTCAACCATAAAGATCCTCGGTTTTGTAAAATGTAATGAATGTTTATGTGATAAAAAGGTGGGATGCTATAAGATGTATCCTTCTATGTCTTAAAAAATCATAAATTATAGTTGAGTATTTTATTTTGGTGGTGGTGGAATCTCAAGAGGAGGTTGAAATGAGTTCCTACATTAAATTTCTATTAAAAACATTATGATAAAATCCACCAATTTGAAAAGGTCCAGTTATTTATGGCATTAGAGATATTAATGTTCAATTTCTTAACAAGTCTCTCAATGGTTGACTAGTCCATAGTAGATTCTGTCTAAAAACATATCCCACTTTTTAAAAAAGTTTACTAAATTAAACACATATACATACCAACCAAAACTATATACCAGATTTAATGTAAAATAGTTTCATATCATTGAATTGACAAGAAGAGGAAAATAGAAAAACCAAGAATTACATGATAATGTGCACAATTGAATTTGTTGGTCGGAGTGGATACTCAAGAGTGGTTTCAATTGTATTTCAATTAAAATTTTTGTTAAAAAGATTCTTATTAACAATACACAAAATTGAATTGTAAGCTAAACTGTAGTGAATTTGTAATATTGTAAAGGTTCAGTGAGGTTCTTAAGATATTGATTAGTTCTTAGGTGATCTAATCTGAATATTAGATTAGCTTTTGATTCTAACCCACTTCTTTATAATAAATAAAAACACTTGCTAGTTTAACATTTAGAGATACTTTAAAATATATTTGTATTTCAATGTACGTAGCAACGAAATATTCAATATAGTTTAAAACAAAATAAATAAGAACATCAGTTATAACCAAGATGTTCAGTCTCAAGTCAACACTTAGTACTCTCCAACAATTTATATAAATTTTGATCAACACCCTGGATCAGGGTAAACAAAAGTACTCAGACTGTCCAGGTACTAAGACCTCTACCATTGTTCTATATGGGAAAACAAAAAAATAGCACATAGGCTATAAAGGTCACACATGACCTCTAAAACAATCCATAGTGGGAAATAAGAGTATAAGGAAAGTGTGAGTGAGGATTAAATCCTGCATTTTAGCATAGGAGTTAGTGCGTGTAAGGAATATACAGAGTACACACACTGATCAAAAATTAAGTAAAATATTCACTGAGAGAGAGTAATTATGAACTTAGAATACTCTAGTGATTTAAATTGCAGCTCTGGACTCCTTTGATTAAACAGAAATGCTTCTGAGTCCTTATCTTGTTTTTTTTCATGAAAATAGAGTGTCGTTTTTGTATATGACTTCCAGTGTATTCAAGTCTTTCTTGAGGTTTCAACAGGCTTTTCTGCACAACAATGTTCCTCATCTTCCATCAAAATTTCTTCTCCCCTTTTAGCTATGGTGAATTTTTTTGTTTCAGATGAGTATCTTTATGTACCACCACAACCATCAGCCTTTTCACTTCTTTTTCAGCACTATTTATTCCCAGCATTTGTCTTTCCTTTTATTTCTTTCAGATCTAGTAATGGGAATGATTACCTTTTTATATATATGAGGTATGGTTCTTAAAATACCAACCACTATCATTAATTAAAAGTACATGCATAAAAACATCAAATATGAACTTTTCTAAATAAACAAATAAATAGAGAGATTAGAGAAATAGTGACTGGTTTCCAACGGTATCTCTTAGTATCAGTGAGCCTGTATCTGTAACTCTATTGTAGCAGTTATCCTTTATAATGGCAGCTTGAAGGAATCTATAGCTTCTTCTATCGGTATCTCCTTCTATCAGTAGCTCTTTCTATTGGTAGCTCCTTCTATGGGTATCTCCTTCTATCAGTCAGTGTCTCATTGTATCAGTGAACTTCTATCAGTTGCTATAACCCTATATAACAGTTTCTCTATGTGTCGGTAGAATTTTTAATTAATTTGGTGGAATTCTTATCGGTAGTTGTTTGTCTGTTTGTTTTTATCGGTAGGTTGTAACGGTAAGTCTTTGTGTACCAGTGAGCTCCTATTGGTAACTCATTGTTCTTGTACCAGTATCTCCCTATACCAGTAGAATGCCTATAATGGTAACCTTTTGGTTTACAGGTAAACATACATACTGGTAGCTCTATTCTATACCAAAGACTAAGAGTCTGTTTTCTGTATCAGTAGCTACGTCCATACCGGTGGACTTATGCATACTAGTGGACATAACACTTATATGTTCTATGAAAAACATATCCAGATTGAGTTAGAATTATTTCAAAGTATGTATAAACATAGATAAACATTTATTACCATATTCCTATGATTATTTTGATATTTTTATCAACATAGGATTATAAATACATATTAAAACATAATTGGGATTATCAATGCATTTTAAAGTATATTAAAGGATAATTGGTATTATCAAAATAGGTGAGGACAACAATATCCCCCTTTTTGATAAACTCCAATTATGATATTATAATCCAAAATAGCAGTAAAGTATCAGTATAAAATACAATGGGTCTTATTTCTCAGTGTGAGTAATGAAATCTTCAAATGTGAGATTTTAAAAGTTTCAGAGGATATAGTATTAAATGTAATTGTATCATAGGTAATAATAAAAAAAATGTACTAGAGTTACAAAAAAATGTATCAGATAATAGATTTAGAGGTATGTAACAACTGTACATGATATGTAAAAAAAATGTATGAGAGGTAAAAATATAAAACAATTGTACCACATGGGAATGTATTATGCTCAAAAGATATAATAATTTTTCCTATTAGTGCTCGCTCTTTGTATTATTTCTCCCCTGTTATATTATTTCTCCCTTATTTATCCCTTATTTATCCCTTATAGATTATGTCTCTCCCTTTATTAATAGAAAAAAGTGGGAGAAAATGAAATATAGGAAAAGAGAAGTAATAGAAGTTAAATGAAAGTAAGATCTTATATATCCTCCATGGGGAAAAAATATTCAAAGAAATACATAATTGAATAAAATATAAATACAGGTGATTCCCATCAATGGTCCCAACCACTAATCAATCCACCTACTGAATGTCCACATTATATTTGGCTTCAGGTTCAGAGGTAGACTCAGACTGTGTAGCTTTAGAAGAAGGCTTGGGAATCCCAGAAAGCACTACTGGTGGTTGAGAAATAGAGACTGTTCATGGCCTGTAGTCGGGGGCTCTCTATGAAATCATAGGAGTGAGGATCTGAATTTCTTGGACTGGAGATATCTGAGGAATAGAGGCAGACTGAGTAGAAGCAGGCAGAGCTGGAGGTGAAATGATTGGAGTATTGTCCACATGAAAAAATGGCAGCAATGATTCCCAAAGTCCATCATTATTCCTTCTCCTCTCTCGATAGAAGATATGATGTAATCCTTGTTCACCATTAAGTTATCTAAATCTGGAGTGAACTCTCTGATCTTGTTGACTTGTTATTTTAAAGAATGAGTGACAGAGGGTAGCTTTATGATTTATAACATAATCTTGAAATGGTTTTTCAGCTGATCCTTGGTATAGACCCTTTTGAAGTAGTAATCCACTTTATCTTTGACCTCTTTCTAAGAAGCAGTGCCATCTCTCATAAAATTATGAAAAATTTTCCCTATATCCCTATTGGTAGTCACAACATGGGTCAAGGCAGCAGAGTCTATAGAGCCACTGGTTAATGCTGAACCATGATCCTCTTTCATCAATGCTCGAATGTGATCAAATTCTACTAACGGTCTGGAATCATGAGAATCAAGAGAAAAAGCCACAGTTTCCTTGAAACTTTTATTTCTCCCACTAATAAGATAATTCACAAAAGAGTCATGGGTTCTGACATGCTGCTCCATGGATTTCATAGTTCACTCAAAAACATCCACAAATTTCTTTACTACTCCTTTAATGAAATTGATATCACTACACATTTGAGCATGGGAACAACTCAAGGTAGTTTGAGAAGAAACAGACTACTTCAAGGCAACAACAGCTCTTTTTCATCAATCAATCTGAGAGTGACATACTCTTATCTCATTCAACTTTTCAATCACAGGTCCTAACACCATACATTCAAGAGATATTTCTAATGATTTTTCCAATTTTATCAGTTCTTCAATAAAATAGATCTTTAAATCTCCAACAGACAATATCCAAGCCTCCGTCAACTCAGCCTTTAAAGACTCAAGATCAGTCTTAGTAACCAAATTGTCAGGAATAATTACATGTGCTCCTTCTGAAACAATACTAGCCATAGAGTCATTCATAACATATTTAATGGATGATATTAAAGATATTTTTATTTTTCTTATCTCTTATACAATCAATGTCTTAAGATATGACTTCAACTGGTCTAGATCATCTCTTCTTACCACATCCTTAGGTAAAAATTCAGAAAAGATATTATAGTAAACTTGTGGTCTGTTGAAGGGTGTCTCATCTTCAGAATCAGGATAGTCCAACCCACAAACTACAAAACCTGGGTCTTCTGCCCAGTCTTCAATTCCATCAGCTACTAAAACATTTCCATGTATGATAGGATGCTCCCCCTAAACTGGTGCATTCTTCTTTATATGTAGGGAAATAATACCCTCAGCGGCTCAGTCTTCCTCAGAAGAATCTTCCACAACCACCTCCATTTCTCTAAGAGTAGGATGTTCCTTAGGAATAGGTGCAGGTTTGATACTTCAATAAGAATATATTATGGAACAACAGTACATCCAATAAATGGACTCAAACTCAACGTGGAAGAATTAGATGCTTCAGTTTCAAATCCTTCTTCTTCTTCAATCTCTGGGGAAATCTAGACATCCTCATCAACAGGTGCTTCTTCATTGCTTTCTTTCAAGACAGTTTCCTTTCTAGATGACACAACTTCAGTAACAGGACTTGGAGGTAAGTCTGACTCCCTTCCATCAGCTACAAATGTATCTTCTTCATTAGTATCTTCCCTATACTGAGGTTCCTCTTCATCAGGTCCTAGACCCGGATCCCTCAAATCCTTAGGCCTAAAAGCATGGTCCACAGGATTAAACTTATCATATAGCTTGTCATCATCACTGACTCATTCTCTTCTCCACAGATTCCAGTTGGTCTTCATATATTTAAAAACAGTGCTTGTGATGCCAAAATTGTTCCTTACCACTATTGCCTCATCCTGAGACTCAACTACTCCCTTCACATTAATCATAACCAAAATTAACTTTGAAAATAATAATAAATTGGTTTTTTGGCATGGTTATATCTTTAATCTGAATCATCTGCTGCCTTTAAAGGTTCATCTTAATACCATGTCTTAACAGATGTAGCAAATAAATATCTTGGTATTCCAGATTTTCAAAGTCCCCTCTACTTGGACTTAGCACATGTAGAATGAACTTGAAAAACAACCGATTCTCTCCATCCATTTCTATAGCAACTACCTTTCCTGGTGTGCTATCTCCTGTTAATTCTTCTAAATCAGCTTTATACTCAAAGATTTAACTGGTCGGAGGTTCTAATTTTGAGAAATAACCAAATTCTCTTTCATACGGAACTTTCAGGCACTATTCCCACTCAATAGAAGAAAAAGATATTATCCTTCCATTCACTACTGATATCATTATGTTATCAGCTTATGATTTCTCATCATGAACAAACTTATAGAATCCTTTTACCAGCTTCGGATAGTAAGGACCATTGTTATTTGAGAAGAATTCTAACCAATTCTGGTCTTCCAGTACTTCTAGAACTAAAGATTTACTTGACATCACCCATTCTGTGCATATCTCTTTCTCAACTACTATCTCCCTTTTAATGAGATGTGGATTTGTAGGTTTCTTTACTTCACATCCACCACTAGACTCTCCTTTGAGTCTCTTAGCATTCGGCTCATCATTATTTTCACTAATAGATGGTCTCTTCACTCTATTAATTTTTCTAATCGCGAGGCTTAGGGTTCAAGAGAAGAAAAGGTTTGGGAACTAAGGCTTGAAGGTAAATGGTTTGAGGTGGATCGAGATGATGTTATGAATTATGTTTAATCATTTAGGATTAAAAAAATAAATAAAAAAACATATCATGTATAGTATAAATGATTCAGATTACAATGCCTAATGATACATAAGTTTAAAAATAGATTACACTAACGGTAGGGTATACCGGTGAGGATTATTATGAGTGAGGTATTCTAATGGTGAGGTCCACTAATAGTGAGGTATAGCGGTGAGGTTCATATCGGTGAGGTATACCAGTGGGGTTGATACCAGTGAGGTATAACAATGAGGTTCATACCAGTGACATATAACAGTGAGGTTCATACTGGTGAGGTATAACACTGAGGTTCAAAAATGTGAGGTATAACAGTGAGGTTCATACCAGTGAGGTATAACACTGAGGTTCATACTTGTGAGTTATAATAGTGAGGTTCACACTAGTGAGGTATAACAGTGAGGTTCATACTGGTGAGGTATAACAGTGAGGTTCATACCCGTGAGGTATAACAGTGAGGTTCATACCAGTGAGGTATAACAGTGAGGTTACTACCAGTGAGATATAATAGTGAGTTTTCTAAAGTACAAAGTCTATAAGTCCTATCTCAAGTCTAATGTTACTTAGCCTATCCGAACATAATGATTGGTGAAAATGTCGGCTAATTGATGTTTGGTACCTATAAATTAAAGAGTAATATCACCCTTTTGGTAATTATCACTTAAAAAGTGGTGCCTTACAACAATGTGTTTTTCCTTGATTGAGACACGGTATTCGTATAGATGTTAATCGCACTAGTGTTATCATAGTTTATAGATACATGTCTAAACCGATATCCGTAGTCCAATAGTGCATGTTTCATCCCCAGAATTTGTGCACAACAACTACCAGCAACAATGTACTCTACTTCAGCAGTAGACAATGCAACAGAATTATGCTTTTTACTACACCATGATACCAATGACTTACCAATAATATGAAATTTTTCCAAAGTGCTCTTTCTATCTAACTTGAATCCATCAATGTCTGAATCTGAATAACATATTAAATCGAACGATTGTCCTTTTGGATAATATAATCATATGTTAGTAGTATGTTTAAGATATTTGAAAATTCTTTTAATAGAAAGCAAGTGTGACTCTTTTGGGTTAGCTTGAAATCTTGCACATATACACACACTAAACATAATATCTGGTCAACTAGCTGTATGGTAGAGTAGGCTCCCAATCATACCTCTATAGTTGGTTTGTTCCACTGGTTTTCTAGTTTCATTAGCATCCAACTTATAGGTGGTACTCATAAGTGTATCACTATCCTTAATACTATCTAAAACAAAACATTTTAGAAGATCCTTTGTATATTTATTTTGATTTAAAATAATACCAATTTAATATTGATATACTTGAAATCCAATAAAATATTTGAGTTCTCCCATTAAACTCATTTCAAATTCATTTTTCATACTCTTTGAAAAATCAATACACAAAGTATGTTTAGAAGATCCAAAAATAATATCATCAACATAGATTTGTTGTAGAGACCCGAAGCCTGACGTACATTGACATTACATTACTTTTGCGGAAAACGTAGTACATAACAAAAACAAACACACAAGGACCGTAATAGTTTAGTGTCTTTGGAAACTTGGAATAAAATCTTCTAATCATGGTGAAAGATCTTCAACATCTCCCAATAAAGATCTTCCCCTTTTTTTCTAACCTAAAACCTTTCTTTATATCCTGGGGTAAAGAAAACAAAAAAGGGTGAGCTCAAATGCTCAGTAAGGGTAAAAAAAAGAAATATCAATCACATCATATACATAAGCACATACCTTTTGGAAATCATAACCTGCAAAAGAGATCATAATTTCATAACATGGGATATATCATAGAAGTGAAATGTAATCCCCATAATCATAACTTAAAACATGAAACTTTGTGGCATACACACATAATCATAGAGAATCATTTCTTGTTAGTCAAGACTCATTGCCAAGACTATCTTAGTGGACAAAGTCCCTTTCTGAATCGAGTCACCCTCGTTCCAGTCCAGTTTCACTGAACCGGTATCACCTACCGTTCCAGCCATGTCTATCTCATGAGATATAAAATCTTTACCCAATGCATTGGAGGGATATATAGGTCCCACCCATCTTATAATGAATCCTTTCTTATGTGTGCCACATAATCATAAACCATACATCATAGCGTAACCCATGTAATAAAAATGGAATTCTTAAACAACATGACATCATAAAACAATTCATATAAGGTAAATGACTTCATAAAAATAATTCCCTCAAAACATAATCAAATCAATATAATAATAGGGATAAAAACAGAACCCTTTTATTATCTTATATGGAAAATAATTTTGATAAAATACTTGAACTCCATTCTTGAGGAAAATATCCTTTCTTCTTCAAAAACATTTTTCCTTTCATAACATGTCATACGACATTAAAATAAAAGAAGTTGATTAAAAATAAAGTTGAAAACTTATAAAGGAAGATTCTTGGAAATAATGTTTTAAAAATCCATTCATGCCGTATAAGTTAAAAAAAGCATTTTCGAACTTTTGTCGGAAAAGTCAAAAAGTACCTCGTACGAAAAAATGACAAAAGATTCCTTTCATATTCTTTACTAAAAACTCACCGAAGGGTAAAATTGGATTTAAACTATTGTAAGTGGATGGAAACAATATTACATATTGAGGGAACATGGATTTGGATGATAAAATACACCCCAGTAAATTCCAAAGTATAAACAATCTCGGATAAAAATGATATTGCGATATTTCCCTTACTTTAGGTCCGATTTGCTTCGTAAGTGTCTGAACCTCTTGTATAATTATTTAAATAATGTCATTGACTTATTAAATAATCATATTCATTGTTATTATACCATATATGGTTCACTTATGACTTTATATTACCTTTTCTTTTGTAAATTCATGTTAATGTAGCGTTTTGGGTAAAATCGTCTCATTTGTCGTTCGTGTTTTAACTTGTAATTATTCATATGATTACATAGATCATTATTACTTAGTTATAGAATATAAAACATGATTTATATATAATATATATTCAGAATATACATATATATAATGGATCGATAAATGGAATGAAATACACCGTTCATGGAGACAGTAGGCCGTACGTACGCATGAACGCTGTTTTCATTTCCTTATTGAATTGAGTGGAATTAAGTAGATGACATACCTATATATAAACATAAATACAGTAGCTTTATAATGTCATATATTTAATTATTATTTCTTATATATACTTTATAATCATTCTTAAATGGTTAACATGGAGAATGAATCTCATCACGTCGTGGAGACGGTAGTCCGTACGTATGCACGAGCGATGATATCATTTCCATAATTATTGAATTAAATTGGATTGGATGATACAATATATAAGAATAATTATGATGTTATAATAACTATGTATAGTTATTCTTTACACCATAATACCCATCCATGTAAGGTGTTGGTGGAAAAACAGATTACACCACGGCGTGGAGACGGTATTCCGTACGTACGCACGCGCGGTGATTTCATTTTTCGTAGGATGGATAGATGGTGAATTAGGATTTTTTTTCATAATTATAATAACATATCAGTATATGAGTGATACTGATGTTATTACTTCATAATTAAACAACATAAGAAGAAGAAGTGGAAGAAGAAATAAAGGTGAAAGAATCGGTAACGGAAATTACCTCTTCTTTGAAGCGCCTTTTTGAGACCTCCTCTTAGGGCACTAAAATTGGTCTTTGAGAAAGACCAGAACCTCTAGGATGTTGCTAGGGAAGTGTAGTAGAGAATTTGGCAGGGTTAGGCCGAGCTTGAAGGCTCAATGTTGTGTGAGGAAGAGAGGGAGGAGGTGCCCTTTTATAAGGGAGGAGAGGGGAACCTTTGGAATTCTTAAAAATGATAATTTATAATAAATCTAACCCCACTTAAAAACTTCCAAAAATTACTCATATTCCAATATAAGAAAAGATAAGGTTGTAATCTCATCATCCAATTTAATTTAGACATGTTAGGAATTTATATTAAACATTATCAACATGATTTATCATTATTTAATCAATTTAATTTTATTTGTGGTAATAACATTCTAAATTTTAAATTATAACAAATAATTACTTATTTGTTGTGAATTGTCCATAATTGGATACTTAATAACATTTTAGATCATATAAATTTAAATTTATAATTTTTAAATATATTTGTGATTTTTAAACTATTTTATAATATTTTATTTGTATAAAATAACAATAGTGTCAATTTGGACACTATTTATTTATTTGAATTTAAATAAAATAAATACAGAAGATATGTTCGAACTAGAAGCTTTAATAGATTTATAAAATGTCATATGTATCTATAAAATTAATGGAGCACATTAAATAGTTCATATAATATTTATTTTATTATTTTTAAAACCATTTATTTGGTTTATCTCTTAATAAAATAAATACTACAAATTTTTTGTATAATTATTTCATATACTTATTTGTTGCCTAAAAATTAAAAATAAAATCCTATGATGAAACTAAATCTATTAAATTTCACAATAATACTTTTACTCGAATTTATCATCTTAAAATCACAATATTTAAATTGTTATATTTATTAAATTATGAAGGTGACCACTTTGGCATCATTTAAAATAAAATAATATAAGTGTCATAATCGCTTTTATAATGCTCAAAATGGTCAAATATTGGACCATTGGATGATTATGTTTTACATTTACATGGACAATAAGTTTTGGTTAGGGTTTTGAGCATTTTATGGCCACTATTTGTTTAATAAAAACTATATTCTTGATTTTTAACTAGATAAACAATTTCTGCATCACTATTGTGTAATAATTAATGATAATTATTTAATCCCTAAAAATTATAAATAAATTTATATGATGTAGATAATTTCATTATCTTTCTGTAGACTATTCATGTTCGAAGTTTCATGAAATTTATCACTAAATTAAAATTAATATACTTATAAGATTTAAGAGAGTGACATGTTGTCACATTCTTTGGTTTTAATAATTTTTAAGTTATTTTCAAGGGCCAAAGTCCATTAAATGATCCTAATCCCACCCTTAGGTGATATGTGTCTACCTTTAGTCATCCAATAGGATTTTGGTAGGTGTTAGGGTAATTTTATAATCTTATATTTACCCCTAATTACCCGATTTATCTTTTACTATGGTAAATAAAATTTACCATAGTTACTATTCATAATGCCCAAAAATAAAAAGTGGATTATTAACATAATTTGGACCCACTGATTCCAAATATGGAATCCATTTATCAAAATTCAGTACACAAAAGTTGCAGAAATTAAATTAAAATTAATCCCGTTGTCGAAAGAAAACGGGTTTTTGTTTAAAACATTGCAAAAGATTGAATTTATTTAACCTACGAATTCAATGTAAAATCAAGGCTAATGACTTAAATTATATTAAATGGTAAAAATATATTCTATTTATACTTTAAAACCATTCAATATTATAATTTATCCACATAAGATATTATGATGAAAAAAGTTGTTTTTAATTAAAATATAGCGTGTTTTTACTATTCATTAAAATATGAAAGTTATCGGAAAAATATCAAAAATTTATCTAATGTAAATTTTTACATCTTGATTCAGAAGAAGAATTTTATTTTGTCAAAATGAACATATAAACATGTCAAAAACTAGGTTTAATGTGGGTGCGCCATCAAAATGCGGCAAAACTGCATTTTTTGAAAAATACTTATTTTACCCGAAAAATTTATTTTGTTCTAATACCATGTTCTAGAAAATGTGTAAGATGAATAATAATGTTATAAAATTCAAATTTTAGTTAATACTATTCATAACGGCTAGTTCATGACAATATTATAATAATATATCATTGTTTATTAAAACCCGGTATTGCATACAACACACACTATCGAGGAAGGTCATGATTGCGTGTAATGAAAGCCAAGTCAGGGTTGCGTGTTGTGAAAGAATCCTTCGTTGTTTCGTATAAAAGAATCCAACCATATTTAATTTATACATTTAATATATATATATATACTCAATGTTCAGTAGATTAACTATTATCAAAATTGTGTGTAACACGGTCCAAGAATAGTGTTGCGTATACTGCAAGCTAATACGGTGTTGCGTATAGCACAAGGTAATCTTGGTGTAGAATACAACACAATACATTAATGAAATTAAAATAATATTTTTCATAAAATCTCGGGGTGTTACATTCTACCCCCCTAAAAATGAATTTCGCCCTCGAAATTCGTCGGGGTTATAAATGGTTTACTATTCGAAAGTTTCTTTAATAGAAACCCACATCGTAAAAAGGAATACCAAAACCATTCTTTAAAAACAAAAGTATGAAATGTAACGGTTACCCAAATAAACTAATCACTGGGTTTCCATATAGATTAAAATATGGATATGGAAGAGAAATCTAACCATCATGTTCTGATGGAGAGTGGTAGAGAACATGGCTATGGAAAAGCCAACAATCACAAATCCATAAATTTGTGACGATCTAAGGTACCATCTGATTAATCAGATATAAGAGCACTAGGACAACATTTTTGGTTTTCAAGATCGTTTCCCTAAAGTTGAATAATTTGAATTAGAATAAATACTTACTTTATTTTGGTACAATCTCACTGTTGATCGTGCCTTGAACAATTTCTACTTCATCTCTTAAATAAACGAAGTTGAATTTGTTATTAGTGAAGTGTTAGCAGATCATGTGATAGAATAACGGGTCATTCCATCTGTCTCAAACAAAAGTTTAGCAAAAGTTATATACATAAGTCGATCTATAGTGAGATTAATCATATATGGTTCCTAAAATGGACTTTATACTTCATATATCATACTGCTTAATATAATAAAACTAGTTTCTAATAAACAAGGACTTCCTGTAGACCAGTGGTAGGCGATAAAGGCCAATCACACTTCGGTTGTGGGTTCGATTCCTACGACCTTGTCCGACGCGATGGGCTGTCGCCCGTCCTGCAGGTTGTCCCTTTTTCTAAAACTATATTACTATAACATCCCATCAATAATATCAAAGAAGTTTTATCCTTAAACAGTACTAACTTATGTCTAACATAATCCATTCCAATCTTTAGGCTTATCTAAACTACTTCGGTCTAAGATCATAGTATAAAGAAAATGATTACTTGAAATGTCACATAACAATCACGTGAATTACATCATTTATCCCCCATATATCATAAGATATATCTTGTTGGTCAAATTACAAATATGTTAATACCTTAATCATGTATTCTCTTGAAGAATGAATATACATTGAACCGTAGTGAAAACATGAATGCGGTTAATAGTTAACACTTTCCACATACCAAAATCCTCAAAATTCTATATACTCAAACCATGATATCACTTAGTCCATATATCAATCATGATCTCATGAATACAATCAAACATCTCATTATCATCTTATCCCTTCATTATGCGCATATCATCTACATTCCAAAAATATCTGAATAACCTTTCATGAATACCGGTACCATTAATCATACACTTTCAAAACTCATGAAAAGACAACAGTGTAACAATCCTTAGATGTCTCTTTATTCCATAGTACCATGAGATTACTTATACAACATTACACAGGATAAACATGTAATCGTTCCACTACATTCTTAAACCATTGACCGAGCATCAACAATTCTTTCATCTCACATATCATTTGTAGTCTCTTCATCATCATCCACATAAATACTACCCATAAAACCATATTTATTCTCTTCATGAGACTTTCCCTTAGGGCATTTGTTTGGATAATGCCCGTACATTCCACATTTAAAACATTTAACCATTGTTGATGTCGTAGCAATACCATTATCCTCATCCCTAGTGTTAACTGAACCTTTTCCTTTGCACTTACTGGCTTTGTGTCCTTCTTTTCCACACCCAATGCATCTTCCAGTTCCTTTGAAACATTCTCCTTGATGCCTCTTCCCACATGATTTACATAGGAGAAATTGAACTTTCTTTCCTCTATGATCATCATGAAACTCCATCATTCTCTTATTAGCCGAGTCAGGAAACTTACCAAAATTTACTTTATTGATCATATTATGAGATTGCTGATTTGGCATAATAATGATGTTTGGACTTCCAAATCCCATTTCATTTGGTTTCTCATGAAGAATATCATTCCATTGTCTATCATATCCTCCATTATCGTGAATCATCTTGTTTCCAGCCATTTTCTAAAACCCAAAAAGAATAGTGTGAGAGGCAAAAATCATAATAAAGGGGGAGTAACATCAATATCTAACATCTTTGGTTTAATCTAATATTGTTACCATAGTTATAGGACTATATCCTATACGTATACTTATCCTTAGGGGCATCCCTAGACATACCTTAGAAATATCTCTAGGGATCTCACTAACGTTTTTGCATCCTAGATTCCAATGGTTGACTAAACCATTCCTCTGATACCAACTGTAGAGACCCGAAGCCTGACGTACATTGACATTACATTACATTTGCGGAAAACTTAGTACATAACCAAAACAAACACACAAGGACCGTAATAGTTTAGTGTCTTTGGAAACTCGGAATCAAATCTTCTAATCATGGTGAAAGATCTTCAACATCTCCCAATAAAGATCTTCCATTTTTTTTCTTACGTAAAAACTTTCTTTATATCCTAGGGAAAAGAAAACAAAAAAGGGTGAGCTCAAATGCTCAGTAGGGGTAAAAAAAAATATCAATCACATCATATACATAAGCACATAACTTTTGGAAATCTTAACCTGCAAAAGAGATCATAATTTCATAAATGGGATAAATCATAGAAGTGAAATGTAATCCCAATAATCATGAATTAAAACATAAAACTTTGTGTCATACACACATAATCATAGAGAATCATTTCTTGTTAGTCAAGACTCATTTCCAAGACTATCTTAGTGGACAAAGTCCCTTTCTGAATCGAGTCACCCTCGTTCCAGTCCTGTTTCACTGAACCGGTATAACCTACCGTTTCAGCCATGTCTATCTCATGAGATATAAAATCTTTACCCAATGCATTGGAGGGATATATAGGTCCCACCCATCTTATAATGAATCCTTTCTTATGTGTGCCACATAATCATAAACCATACATCATAGCGTAACCCATGTAATAAAAATGGAATTCTTAAACAACATGACATCATAAAAAAATTCATATAAGGTAAATGACTTCATAAAAATAATTCCCTAAAAACATAATCAAATAAATGTAATAATAGGGACAAAAACAGAACCCTTTTATTATCTTAGATGGAAAATAATTTTGATAAAATACTTGAACTCCATTCTTGAGGAAAATATCCTTTCTTCTTCAAAAACATTTTTCCTTTCATAACTTGTCATACGACTTTAAAATAAAAGAAGTTGATTAAAAATAAACTTTAAAACATGTAAAGGATGCTTCTTGGAAATAATGTTTTAAAAATCCATTCATGCTGTATAAGTTAAAAAAAACATTCTTCATACTTTTGTCGGAAAAGTCAGAAAGTACCTCGTACGAAAAAACGACAAAAGATTCGTTTCATATTCTTTACTAAAAACTCACCGAAGGATAAAATTGGATTTAAACTATTGTAAGTGGATAGAAACAATATTACATATTGAGGGAACATGGATGTGGATGATAAAATACACCCCAGTAAATTCCAAAGTATAAACAATCTCGGATAAAAATGAGATTGTGATATTTCCCTTACCATAGGTCCGATTTGCTTCGTAAGTGTCCGAACCTCCTATATAATGATTTAAATAATTTCATTGACTTATTAAAGAATCATATTCATTGTTATTATATCATATATGGTTCACTTATGACTTTATATTACCCATTCTTTTGTAAATTCATGTTAATGAAGCGTTTTGGGTAAAATCGTCTCATTTGTCGTTCGTGTTTTAACTTGTAATTATTCATATGATTACATAGATAATTATTACTTAATTATAGAATATAAAACATGATTTATATATAATATATATTCAGAATATACATATATATAATGGATCGATAATTGGAAATAAATACACCGTTCATGGAGATGGTAGGTCGTACGTACGCATGAACGCTGTTTTTGTTTCCTTATTGAATTGAGTGGAATTAAGTAGATGACATACATATATATACACATAAATCCAGTAGCTTTATAATGTCATATATTTCATTATTATTGCTTATATATACTTTATAATCGTTCTTAAATTGTTTAACATGGAGAATGAATCTCATCACGTCGTGGAGACGGTAGTCCGTACGTACGCACGAGCGATGATATCATTTCCATAATTATTGAATTGAATTAGATTGGATGATACAATAAATCAGAATCATTATGATGTTATAATAACTATGTATAGTTATTCTTTACACCATAATACCCATCCATGTAAGGTGTTGGTGGAAAAACATATTACACCACGGCGTGGAGACGGTATTCCGTACGTACGCACGTGCGATGATTTCATTTTCCATAGGATGGATAGATGGTGAATTAGGATTGTTTCATAATTATAATAACATATCAGTATATGAGTGATACTGATGTTATTACTTCATAATGAAACAACCTATGAAGAAGAAGTGGAAGAAGAAATAAAGGTGAAAAAATTGGTAACGGAAATTACCTCTTCTTTGAAGCGCCTTTTTGAGACCTCCTCTTAGGGCACTAAAATTGGACTTTGAGAAAGACCAGAACCTCTAGGATGTTTCTAGGGAAGTGGAGAAGAGAATTCGGCAGGGTTTGGCCGAGCATGAAGGCTCAATGTTGTGTGAGGAAGAGAGGGAGGAGGTGCCCTTTTATAAGGGAGGAGAGGGGCACCTTTGGAATTCTTAAAAATGATAATTTATAATAAATCTAACCCCACTTAAAAACTTCCAAAAATGACTCATATTCGAATATTAGAGAAGATAAGGTTGTAATCTCATCAACCAATAGAATTTATACATGTTAGGCTTTTATTTTAAACATTATCAACATGATTTATCCTTATTTAATCAATTTAATTTTATTTGTGGTAATAACATTCTAAATTTTAAATTATAACAAATAATTACTTATTTGTTGTGAAATGTCCATAATTGGATACTTAATAACATTTTAGATCATATAAATTTAAATTTATTATTTTTAAATATTTTTGTGATTTTTAAACTATTTTATAATATGTTATTTTTATAAAATAACGATAGTGTCAATTTGGACACTATTCATTTATTTGAATTTAAATAAAATAACTACAGAAGATATGTTCGAACTAAAAGCATTAATAGATTTATAAAATGTCATATGTATCTATAAAATTATTGGAGCACATTAAATAGTTCATATAATATTTATTTTATTATTTTTAAAACCATTTATTTGGTTTATCTCTTAATAAAATAAATACTACAACATTTTTGTACAATTATTTCATATACTTATTTTTTGCCTAAAAATTAAAAATAAAATCCTATGATGAAACTAAATCTATTAACTTTCACAATAATACTTTTACTCGAATTTATCATCTTAAAATCACAATATTTAAATTGTTATATTTATTAAATTATGAAGGTGACAACTTTGGCATCATTTAAAATAAAATAATATAAGTGTCATAATCGCTTTTATAAGGCTCAAAATGGTCAAATATTCGACCATTGGATGATTATGGTTTACATTTACATGGCCAATAAGATTTGGTTAGGGTTTTGTGCATTTTATGGTCACTATTTGTTTAATAAAAACTATATTCTTGATTTTTCACTAGATAAACAATTTCTGCATCACTATTGTGTAATAATTAATGATAATTATTTAATCCCTAAAAATTATAAATAAATTTATATGATGTATATAATTTCATTATATTTCTGTAGACTATTCATGTTCGAAGTTTCATGAAGTTTATCACTAAATTAAAATTAATATACTTATAAGATTTAAGAGAGTGACATGTTGTCACTTTCTTTGGTTTTAATAATAATTAAGTTATTTTCAAGGGACAAAGTCCATTAAATGATTCTAATCCGACCCTTAGGTTACATGGGTCGACTTTTAGTCATCCAATAGGATTTTGGCAGGTGTTAGGGTAATTTTATAATCTTACATTTACCCCTAATTACCCGATTTATCTTTAATCTGGTAAATAAAATTTACCGTAGTTACTATTCATAATGCCCAAAAATAAAAAGTGGATTATTAACATAATTTGGATCCACTGATTCAAAATATGGAATCCATTTATCCAAATTCAGTACACAAAAGTTTCAGAAATTAAATTAAAATTAATCCCGTTGTCGAAAGAAAACAGGTTTTTGTTTAAAACATTGCAAATGATTGAATTTATTTAACCTACGAATTCAATGTAAAATCAAGGAAAATGACTTAAATTATATTAAATGGTAAAAATATATTCTATTTATACTTTAAAACCATTCAATATTATAATTTTCCCACATAAGATATTATGATGAAAAAAGTTGTTTTTAATTAAAATATAGCCTGTTTTTACTATTCATTAAAATATGAAAGTTATCGGAAAAATATCAAAACTTTATCTAATGTAAATTTTTACATCTTGATTCAAAAGAATAATTTTATTTTGTAAAATTGAACATATAAAAATTTCAAAAACTAGATTTAATGTGGCTGTGCCATCAAAAGGTGGCAAAACTGCATTTTTTGAAAAATACTTATTTTACCTGAAAAATTTATTTTGTTCTTATACCATGTTCTAGAAAATGTGTAAGATGAATAATAATGTTATAAAATTCAAAATTTAGTCAATACTATTCATAACGGCTAGTTCATGACAATATTATAATAATATATCATTGTTTATTAAAACCCGGTATTGCATACAACACACGCTATCGAGGAAGGTCGCGATTGCATGTAATGAAAGCCAAGTCAGGGTTGCGTGTTGTGAAAGAATCCTTCGTTGTTTCGTATAAAAGAATCCAACCATATTTCATTTATACATTTAATATATATATATATATATACTCAATTTTTCGTAGATTAACTATTATCAAAATTGTGTGTAACACGGTCCAAGAATAGTGTTGCGTATACTGCAAGCTAATACGGTGTTGCATATAGCGCAAGGTAATCTTGGTGTAGAATACAACACAAGACAATAAGGAAATTAAAATAATATTTTTCATAAAATCTCGGGGTGTTACATTTGTACTATCAAAACATCATTAGACATTAATTTAATAAAGAGAGTTGGATCAACAATCCCTTTAGAAAAACCTTTTGAATTAACAAAACTACTAAGTTTATCATACCTAGCTAGTGGTTCTTGTTTCAAACTATATAAAGCTTTAGTGAGCTTAAAAATTCGATTTGGAAAATGAGGATTAGTAAATCCAGGTGGTTGTTCAACACTAAAATATTTAATTATATAACCATTTAGCAAATCACTTTTAACATCCATTTGATATAACATGAAATTCATATGAGCATCATAGGCAAGTAGAATAATAATAGCATCTAATCTAGCTATAGGTGAAAAGGTTTCCTCATAGTCTATTCCTTCTTCTTGACTATATCCTTATCCAACTAGCCTTGATTTCTTTCTAACTATGTTTCCAGATTCATCAACTTTATTTCTAAAAACCCATTTAGTGTCTATGGTCAAAGTGTCCTTAAGTCTGTAAACTAATTCCCATACTTCGTTTCTATCAAATTGATTTAATTCTAATTGCATATACATTACCCAAAATTCATCATTGATTGCATCATTGATATTTTTAGGGTCAAACTGTGAAAGAAAAGCATGATGTTCAACCTGGTTTCTTATATAATCTCTAGTATGTGTCCCTCTATCAAGATTACCACCAACAGCATCTAAAAGATGATTCTTTAGAATCCTAGTTGATTTAGTAAAGGTAGGACTTGAAATTCCAGGATCTTCTCAATGTTCTAGTTCACTAGGAGAAGATTCTGGAATATGTCTATAACTGCTTTTCTTTACAATAGGTTCATTGATTCTATCATTATGGTCCAGAACAGAGAGATCTTCTTCAAGATTTTCAAGAGATGATTTGGGTTCATGTGGTCGAGTTTCATCAAATTTGATGTGAACAGATTATTCCACCCATTTGGTTCTTTTATTAAAGACTCTATAAGACTTACTGGTTATAGAGTAAACTAGAAAGATTCCCTCATCACATTTAGAAGAGAACATGTTGAGATTATGTTTAGTATTAATAATAAAGACTTTGCAACCAAAAACACTTAAGTAACTAACTTTAGGATTCCTATTATTCCACATTTCATAATGGGTCTTCTTAAGAATAGGTATAATCAAAACATTATTTATAATATAACAAACTATATTCACACATTCAGCCTAAAAATAAATAGATAAATCAAATTCATTGAAAATAGTTCTTGTAATATCTTGAAGGGTTCTTTTTCTTCTTTCTACAACACCATTCTGTTGAGGTGTCCTAGGTGCATAAATGTTGTGACTATATCCATTTTGTGAGCAGTAAGATTCAAACTCATGATTTTCAAACTCACTCCCATGGTCACTTCTCAAGTTCTTAATCATAAGTCCACTAAGGTTCTCTACAGACATGGAGTATTTAATAAAATAAGAAAAAGCTTCAGTTTTGTGAGATAAAAAGTAAACCCAAGTGTATCTAGAGATGTCATCTACTAAGACATAGACACAGTGCTTCCCATTTAATCTAAAAACTCAAGATGGTCCAAATAAATTCATTTGATCCAAAATGAGATTTCGAGAAGGTGAATCATCTTTCTTTAATTTGAATGAAACATTATGTTGTTTTCCCTTTTGTCAGGGAGTAAAAAAATTGTCTGATGGGATATTTAGTTGAGGTAGGTCTCTAATTAAGATCTTCCAAGTCAGTTTCTTAAATGAATGAGTGTTGCAGTATCCGAATATTCTGTGACATATCTAGGAATCATTATGAAAATCATTTAAACAGGTAATGTTTTTTTGGATAAAGAATTTAAATTTACAGCATAAACATTTTCATTTATTCTGGCAGAAAACACTAAAGCAATTTTAGAATTAAAAACATTACAAGCATCATTTTCAAATTTTTCATTGAAACCATCATCACACAACTGAGAAATGATAAACAGGTTGTATTTTAATCCATCAACAAATAAAACATTAGAAATTAAAACTAAATCAGAGTTACCAATATGGCCTAAGCCGATGATTTTTCCTTTTGAATTATCACCAATGTTGACATGCCCTCTATCAACTTTGATTAATCATTTAAAGCATGAGTTATCTCCAGTCATATTCCTTGAACATCCACTATCCAAGTACCATATCTTATTATGGGAACTCTTCAAGCAGGTCTCCTACAAAACAGGTTTAAACAGAAAATGATTTTTGTACCGAGATCTTCTTAGGTCCAGATCGGATTGCAAGCTAAAATTTTGGTTACTAGATTTTTCTCATGGGTTTCATATAATCAAAAGATTCAAAAGATTTTGAGTGATAAACTTTGTTTTATCTATAACCATGTAAATAACTAGTTGAAGCATATGAATTTCCATAACTGGAACTAGCAGCATTCTGTATAGATTTAGGAATAAATCTATTTTTAACAAGTTGTCTCTGTCTAGGTTGATAGCCTATTCCAGTTGTATATTTTGGTGAAACATGTTTTCTTATCATTTTAGTTAGATTATTCTTTCCATTTGTGAATTTCTATAAGTCCATCCTTAATTTCTCATAAGATAATTTCAGTTCAGTATTTTCCTTATGTAATTGAGCATTCGTTTACTTTTCTATATCAAGTGCAGATTGTACAGTGCCAGTTAAAGAATGTACTATCTTTATTGACATGTACTTATCTTTCAGCTCATTGCATGTATCTTCTTTAATGTTAAAATATTCAAACAATTCATCTTTAGAAATATTATCATCAATACTTTCATTCCCAGAATAATAATAATTCAGCATAGGGGAAACATGTACCTTAGAAGTATTAGTCATGAAACACAAGTTGGCATGATTATTTTCAAAATCAGAATCTTCAGACTCACTTGTGCTATATTTTTAAGCACTCTAGGTTTCCTTCATTGATTTAATATATTTTCTATCCTTGTAGTCATATTTATTCTTGGACATCAATTTTGGACAGTCAGCCTTAATGTGTCCTTTCCTTTGGCATTCATAACACACTATTTCATCATACTTATCTGCTTTATTCCAATCCCTCTTCCACTGAACATTATTGTCATACATACCCTTATAAATTGGTTTTCTAAAAAATTTATTCTTCCTATATAATTTCATAAATGGTCTAGCTATTTCAGCCATCTCTTCATCACTATCAGAGTCTGAACTTCCACAATTTGAGCTTTCAGTGGGTATGTGATCTTTCTCATTATCCTTACACTTTGAGGCAGTAGACTAAAATTCCACTGAATTCCTCTTTGGTTCATCATCTTCCTCCTTGTTTACTTTGAGTTCTTCTTCATACATCTTTATCATACAAATAAGTTCCTTGACAGAAAGAGCTCCAATTTCACAATATTCTCAAATTGAAACTGATGTGCCTCTCAATTTGTCTAGCAGACATCTTATTATCCTCATGGTTTGCTCTTTTGCAGGAACAACTTTTCCAAGTGAGCTCATTGTATTTACAATTTTGTTGAACCTGAGATACAAGTAAGAAATAGGTTCATCGGTCTTCATTTTAAAATTATCATACATAATAGTATAAGTGTTTATTATCACTTCTTTATCATTGGGTTTTCCCTCATGGGAAACACCCAATGTATCCCAAATTTCATAAGTATATTTACACGTAGATATTCGATTAAATTAATCATAACCTAAAGCACAATTCAAAGCATTAATTGATTTACAATTATTAATGTAAGTTATTTTAGTAGGTTCATCCAAAGTAGTTCATTCAGTTTCTGGTATTTTATACTGAGTCTCTATAGCAATCTAGATATCAAAACCCATACATTCTAAATGAATTTTCCTTTTCAGTTTCCACTAGGCATAATTTACAACATTATATAAAGGTGGAATATTGGTAGAAGAACCATATAGTATATTATCCATAATTAAATTTTGTCATGTATATTTAAAGAGATAAAATTTAGAACTATCAAAAATTTATGATCTTTAAGATACAATTAAATCACAGTTGAAAAATAGAGGATTTGAAAATACTTAAAAAATTATCTTCTGATTCAAAATGTTGGTCGGAGGGGATAATCAAGGGGGGGATTGAGTTCTAATTAAAATTTTTGTTAAATATATTCCTATTAACAATCCACGAAATTGAATAGTAAGCTAAGATATAGTGAATTTTCAATACTGTAACTGTTCAGTTAGGTTCTCAAGAGATTGATTAGTTCTCATGTGATCTAATATGAAGATCAGATTAGCTTTTGAATCTAACCTACTTCATTACATTAAATGCAAACACATGTTAGTTTAACTATAACAGTTACTTTAAAGTAGATTTGTATTTCAATGTACTTAATAGTGGAATATTCAATATAGTTTAAAAAATCATAATAAGAACATAAATTATAACCAAGAGGTTCGGTATCAACCCCAGACTTAGTCCTATCCAACAATTTATATAACTTCTTATCCACACACTAGATCTAGGTAGACAATAGTACTCTGAATGTCCATGTACTAAGACCTCAACCATAGTTCTACGTGGGAAAATACAACAATAGCACACATGCTATCCAGGTCACACTTGACCTCTACCACTATCTACAGTGGGAAATAAGGATATATGAAATGAGTGAGTGAGGATTAAATCCTCCAGTTCAGCAAAGGATCCAGTGTGTGTATGGAATATAGGGAGAACAGACATAGCTCAAAAAATAATTAAATGAATCACTGAGAGAGAGTAAATATTAGTTTAGAATTTTCAACTGATTTGATGTGCAGATCTCGACTCCTTTGATAAACAGAAATTCTTCTGACTCCTTCTCTAGTATTTGTCTTGAAAACATAGTGTCGTTTCTGTATTTGACTTCCAGTGTATTCAAGTCTTGGTCGAGGCTTTAATAGGATTTTCATCACAACAATGTTCCTCAGCTTCCCGAAAAAGTTCTTCTCCCCTTTATGCTCTGGTGCAGGTGTTCTTTTTGTATCAGATGAGTATCTACATGTTCCACCACACCCATTAGCTTTTTCACTTCTTTTTCCGAACTATTTATGCCCTAATTTGGTCGTTCCTTTTATATCTTTTAGCTACGGTAATGGGATTTATTACCTTTTAACAGGTAAGAGGTACGGTTCCTGAAATACCAACCACTATCATTAATTAATACTTCATGCATTAAAAACATAAAATATGACTGTTTCTAATTAAAAAAATAGAAATAGAGTTTAGATAAAGAGTGATTGGTTTCCATCAGTAGCTATTAGTATCAGTTAGCTTGTATCTGTAACTCATCTGTAGCTGTTATCCTTTATAACAGTAGCTTATAGGAATCAATAGCTTCTTCTATAGATAGCTCCATATATCAATATCTACTTCTATCAGTATCTCTTTCTATCGGTAGCTCCTTATATCAATCGGTGGCACATTGTACCAGTGAACTTCTGTAGGTAGCTATAACTCTGTATAACAGTAGCTCATTGTGTTGGTAGAATTTTTATTTATATCAGTGGACTTCCTATCAGTAGCAGTCTGTCTATTTGTTTGTATCGGTATCTTGTATCAGATGGTATATATATAGCAGTGAGCTCCTTTTGGTAACTCTTTTCACTTGTACCGGTAGAACCCTATATTGGTAGACTTACTCTAATGATATCCTTTAGGTGTACCAGTAGACTTTCATACTGGTAGCTCTATTCTGTACAAAAGACATAGTGTCTATCTGTCTATATCAGTAGCTATGTGCATACCGGTGGACTTATGCATACTAGTGGACTTAACACTTATCTGTTCTTGGAAAAACATATCCAGATTGAGTTAGAATTATTTCAATGTATGTATAAACATAGATAAACATTTATTACAATATTTCACTGATTATTTTGATATTTTTTTCAACATAGGATTATAAAGACATATTAAAACATAATTGGGATTATGAAATAATATTAAAGCATATTAAAGCATAATTGGGATGATCAAAATAGGTGAGGTGAACAGAATTAAACAAGAGGTTCAGTCTAAAGACATTTCTTAAATCTCTCAACTTGGTGATCACCTACCACCAAGCAGTTTATATAAATAAATTTGATACAAAGAATGAATCATGAATTACTATAGTTTTCAAAAACACTCCAGGTCTCACAACCTCTACTACAGTTCTTCATGGGAAAAAACAACAAGGATACAAAAATACTATTCCATATTTATACGTGGGAATCTAAAAGGTAGTGAATGTTTGGTGTTATGATTTTCAGTATCCTAGAGTTTATGCACATGAGATAGTGTGTTTAATAGAAAAACACACACTTCCCTAAAATGTATGATAATGAACCCAATAGAGATAATGTTTTGAATATTGATTTCATAAGTCTCTCTATGTTTTCATTTCATCTATGGACTCCTTGGTGTGAAGAAATTACTGTTTCAATCCTTCTCTGGATGTAGTCTTCCAAATAACATTTCGCAACTTCATGTTCTAGAATCCAGGTACATAGGTGATCATATTCTTGGATTGAAAGAGATTCGATAAAGCACCACAAGTAACCCCTAAATTTTTTATCCCAACAATGTTCTTCGTGAAGATCTTTGGTTGATAGTGTAAGTACGGGTATATTATCCTTGTACTTCATGTATGTTGTGTAACATTTCTCATCCAACATTCTCTTCACCATTTTCATATTCTATTCAATTTATATTCTTGAGGTTGGACAGTAGGAATAATCAAACCATCTTCGGTCATCATTGTACCTTGTATGGTCTCCAGTCATGTCTTCAAAAAAAATTAATTAAAGTTAATAGCATTAAATTTACCAAATATTTCATTTAGAATAATCCCAAAAAAAATTATAAATATGTGTAGAAGATTATAAGTATCGATTGACTGGAAGCAGTATCCTTCTCAATGGTAGGCTTATCAGTGGTAGCCTTTTAATTGTAATCTTCATCAGTAATCTTATCAGCAGTAGACTTGTGAATTATAATGTTTCTTCTAGTCGTATCCTTTCATCAGTAGACTTCCAGTGGTAACATCACAAAAACAACCTTGTAGCAGTCAACATAGAATGATAACATTCTAACAGTAACCTAGTTGTTGTAACCTCAAGCTGCAACCCTAAAATAGTAGCCTTATAAAGGTATACTTGAAGCGGTGAACTCACATTGCTAACTCAGTGGTATGTTTTCTCAACAGTAACCATATAGTGGCGACCTTCTAGATGTAAGGTTGTAGAGGTAACTAAGCATCGATAATGTTCTAGAGGTAACCATTCTATGTTATGCTTCCAGTGGTATACGTTCCGTGGTAACCACACAATCATTCGCATCAACTGTTAACTTGAACAAAAGTCTCCTAATTGAGGCCTTCATATCGGTGACCTTTTACTTAAAAAATTTACACTGTAAGCTTAATCAAGAAAGATATTTGAATAAAAAATACATAATTGTTACATGATAAAACTATAAAAGCTAATGAATACATATTTTTATAAAAATTAATCATGATTTGAGATTATCAAAATAGGTTAGTCCAAAAATCACCCCCTTTTTATAATAAAAAATTATGGTAGTGAAATTTACAATAAGTATAATTGAATCAGAGTTTAATAAATTTTCATATCTTCTTTGTGCTATCAATATACATTGTATCAGGGAAAAATTGAAAAATTCAAATGAAAAAAAATTGCATCGAAATTGAACAAATTTTATTTTGGAAAATATAGTAGTATAAAATTTTTTTAGGAATGACATATGTTCAAGGGCTCCAATCGTAAAAATTCTCCACTTTGTGATTATCAAAAAAACAAATAGAGACAAAAAATATTATTATATTAATGAAACAACAATATATTATACAAAAAATATTAAAATGATCCGTATTAAATAGGGTCGTTGACAGTCAATCGACATCTGAGAAGTCCATGTGAGTTGTTCATTTTGGAGGTGAGGAAGTAAGTTCAAAAGAGGGAGGTCTAGGTCGAGGAATAATAGTAAGAATTGTAGGAGGATCTGCTATAGAAGCATCAGTAAAACTGTAGTGAGTAGATCTCTACAGAATCATAGGAGTCACGCTTCTAATGGTCTACATAAAATTCATCAAAGGAGAATCACTGGTAGATCATGATGCATTTGAGGAAGAAGGAATGGTTAGAGGGACAATTATAGGAGAACAATCAACATGGAGAACTAGAACAAGGAGGTTCCCAAAATCCATAATGATGTTTCCTCCTCTCTCCATAGCTGATTTGAAATCATCCTTATTCTTCATGAACATCAACAGAGATGGACTCAACTCTCTAATACATATAACTTGATCTTTAAAGGCTGAAGTGAGAGGAGTTATCCTCATGTTCTCCTGGAAAAACTTCAAATTACCATCCATACGATGCTTAATATAAACAATTTTATAATAGATGTCAATTTTCTCTTTGATTTACTTCTGATCCTAGGTAGCCCCCCTCATGTGATCACCTACAAGTTTATTAATATATCTCGTAGTGGAAACCACTTGAGTTAAGGACTAAGGATCTGAGGTACATTCACTAGAGAGTTTCTTCATTTCACCTCTAAGAAATGATCTAAAGGCTATGAGTTCAAAAATAGGAGAGGTAGATGATGAAATAGATTCACAGAGAGGGGCCATGGTAAATACCACTGTCTCCTTAAAAGGATTAGTTAATACACAGATTAACCTCTTCACATCATCATCTTCACAATTTACCTGAGCTTCCAGAGACTTCATAAAGTCCTCATACAAAGTTACCATCTAGTTAACAATAATTTTAACCTACCAAATGTATTTTTCCACATGAACTCTTGAAACCATATATGATTCTAAACATACAAATGAATGTTTCATAGTCTACACAGATTATTTTAAGGATCATACCTGATTCATGCATTCCTTCACATCATGTAGCAGATTTGATGGATTGATAGACATTATTAATTCCAAAATGGATGATACAAGCTCCTGATTTAGAGCCATTGTTCTCTCTATCCCAATGGATCTTTTGTCAAAGCTTGTCTACAACTCTGATTTCAATTAATCGAGGTTATCCATCATTATATGATCTTGAGTTAGAAGAACCAATGGTTGAACTATATTTGTCTCTGAAATAAAAAGAATTTTAGGACTTCTATTAGGCTTTTCATCTTCAATGTCTTCATAGTATAATCCATGAACCATGAATCCAGGGCTTCTTACCAACATTCTATTTCAGTAATAAAAGAAAATGTGCATGGGGGAACATTTTTCCCCCTCACATGGTGCTTCATCTTGGAAAAATGCATTCCCCTCAGATATTCTTCCTTGATCAATTGAATCATCAGTAGAGTCTTCTTCTACATCTTCTACAGAATCTCCATTCACTTCCATTGCAATTCAAACAGATTCAACTTCCTCATTATTTTCATTCTATACCATTTCTATATGTCATGTCAAAGGAAATAGACTTAGGTATTTCTCTTACCTTCCATAATCACCAGATGTTTCATACTCATCATGATCAGAGCCAACTTCATCCTACCCCCTAAGGTCTCTCCACCACTAATGTCTCTTAGGATATTCTCCTCACATTCTTCATCAGTGGTTTCTTCATCATCTGTGTCCCTTACCAAAGTCTCTCTTCTGGGAAAAATATTTAGTGGATCTAGCATACCAAATGATACAGTAGCAACATGGGGACTTGATGGGAGTCCAAAATCACTATAGTCATCCACCAAAAAATCCTATTTTTATTTCCTAACAAAAACATCTTATTATTCATCTTAATACACTAGTTACACTTCATTATGTTTTAAACCGAGAACTATTTTGTCCTTTGGACTATTAGGAATGGAAACATGGATGTTGTCTTCATATAGCTTCACCTCACCACTCACCCATTGCTTTTTTCAGGGGTTCTTGTTTATCTTCACACACTTGAAAATCATTTTGGTAATACAAAATCTGTCTTTTACAACAAAAATTTCATCCTTATTTATATAAACACCTTTCTCTTTCAACATCCATGCTATCAACTTGTCATGAATCAAACCATTTGAATTGGTAGTAGGCCTAGTCATATCCTCTAACTAAACCATTAAAAGATTGAAACGAATTATCCTTTGTCCATGATTCAATAAATACATAAAAAATATATCATAATGTCTCAAACAAGAAAAGTCTCTTCTCCTAGGATTCAAGACATGTTGGAAATTTTTTATCATTAATATATATTCCCCATCCATATCATCAGAATTTAACATCCTAGGAATTCCATTCCCTGTCAGTTAGTTCAGAGCCACATCACAGATGAAAAGATCACTAATAGGAGGCACCACTCTGGAATAATAATCAAATACGCCGTCAACATTAGAAACTCATAAAAACCATTTACTAGATTCAAGTAATATGGTCCATTTTTGTTTTTTAATCATTCGACCCAATATTGATCGTCAAGTTCCATCAGCACTAGATACTATCTCGACAACGACCAATTTGAACATAAATCATCTCCGACCATGATTTCCCTCTTCGATAGATGAGGATTGATAATCATTTCCCCAACATTTCTTCCAACACTAGACTCAGATTGAGGATATTAGGGTTTGGTAAATATCCTTCATTAACAACCATCAATCTCTTCGCTCATTCCATTTAGATTTGATGTGGTTGTAGGGTTTCAGAAGTAGATTAGATTTAAGGCTTTGGGAGCAAGAGGTTTAGGAGTGGTTTTAAGTGGATCAAAATGTGACTACAAACTTTTAATTTATCATTTAGGGATTAAAAAATTCAATTAAATGATATAAATAAAAACAAAACGTTTTTGAATCCGATAGAAAATACATGTCCAGGACATATCGGTAAGGTCGACATGCGGTAAGGATCCAACAATAAGGTCTATCAGTGAGGACCAACTGTAAGGTGTCATAATGGTGCGGTCTGTCGGTGAGGTGTCCTAATAGTGAGTTTCAACAGAACGGTGTCCTAAAGGTGAGGTCCAAAGGTAAGGTTTCATAATCATGATGTCCAATGGAATGGTTTCCTAGTGGTGAGGTTCAACTGTAAGGTGACTTAATTTTGTGGTCCAATGTTAAGGTGTCATAATGGTGACGTCCAAGAGTAGGGTGTCCTAACAGTGAGGTCCAACACTAAGGTTTCCTTATCTAAATTTAAAACTACATAACGTAGGTTTGATGTAATTTAACCTCTCAAAATTCCATGTTTTTGTGAATATATCACCCAATTGATGTTTATTTCCAATAAATTCAGGAGTGATATCAACTATTTGATAATAATCTCTCAAAAAGTAATGTATCATATATAATTGATTTTCCCAAAATTGAGATACATTTTTTAATGATTTTTAAAGCACCTGTATTATCACAATTTATAGAGACATGTTGGAATTGATATAAATAGTCTAGAATAGTGTGTTTCATTAATAGAATTTCAGTAGAACAACTACTAGTAGCTATTTATTCAGATTTTGTAGTGGATAATGCAACAAAATTCAGTTTCATATTACACCATGATACTAATTACTTGCCCAAAATGTGACATGTTCCAGAGGTTCACTTTCTATCTAACATGCAACCAGAAAATTCTTTATACGAATAACTTATCAAATAAAATTATTGTCCTCTTGGGTAAACTAGTCCTAAGTTGGTAGTAAACTTGAGATATTTAAAAATCATTTTAATAGTAATTAAAGTAGATTCTTTGGGATTGTAATGAAAATGAGATCACACACATACACTGGACATAATATCTTGTCGACTAGAAGTATGTTAGAGCAGACTCCCAATAATAACTCTATAATTTGTTTGATTCACTGGTTTACCAGTTTCATCAGCATCCAAATTACAAGTGGTACTGATAGGTGTATCAAAATCATTATTACTATCCAAATAAAAAATTTCAAGAGATCCTTATTTTATTTACATTGGTTTTATTAAAATACCCATATTTTAGAAATATTATAAATCCACGGAAATATTTATGTTCCCCCATTAGAAAAATATCAAATTTATTTTGTATCATATTAGAAAAATCCGTACACAAATAATTATTAGAGGCTCCAAATATAATATCATCTACCTCAATCTGTAATATTAAGAAAAAATTTGAAATTATTTTAATAAAAAGATTTGGATCATCTAGCCCTTTAGTAAAACCTTTTTAAATAAGAAAAGAACTAAGTCTATCATACTAATATTTAAAAGCATGTTATAAACTATATAATGCATTGGTATGTTTAAAAACTTGATTTAAAAATGGGGATTTGTAATTCCAGGGGGTTGTTCAAAAAACACTTCACCAACTATATACCCATTTAGAATTTCACATTTATCATCCATTTGATTATGTTTGAAATTCAGATGAGTTGCATAAGAAAGTAGTATCCTAATGGCTGTTAGTGTAGTTATAGGTGCATGTTTTCCACATAGTATTTTCCTTCTTCTAGACTATATCCTTGTGAAACTAATCTATCATTGTTTCTAACTATATTTCCATACTCATCAACATTGTTTCTAAACACCCATTCAGTGCCTATGGTCAAAGTTTCTTTAGGTATTTATACAAATTACCAGATTTTAATTCATTAAACCTAATTCAATTTTTCTTTCACTTATATTACACAAAATATTTCATTGATATCATCCTTAATAATTTTGGGTTCATGTTTTTAATAAAATCATGATGTTTAACCTGGTTTTCAGAGAAGTTCTAGTTTGTGTTCCTCTATTTATATTACCTACTACAACATCCAAAGGATGATTCATAAGAGTTATAATACCTCTAAAAAGTGATGAACTAGACTCCACATGGATTTATATTGGTTCATACTCAAGAGGATCAGATTTTGGAAAATTGCCAGAACAACTGGTTTTCACTAAGGGATCATTTTTTTATCATTAAGGTCCAAAATTTAAACAACATTCTCAATATATTCAGGAGAGGATTTAGGTTCATGTGGATTATTCTCATCAAATTCGACATGCACTGATTCATCCCAACATTGGTTCTCTAATTGAATAAATTATAGGTTTTAGTTGAGATTGAGTAACCCAGGAAATTTACATCATTATTTTTGGAGGAAAATTTGTTAAGATTATCCCAAGTGTTAAGGATAATAATATTAAAACCAAAAACTCTATGGTAATTATACTTTGGATCCAGATTGTTCAATAGCTCATAATGGGTCTCCATAAGAACATGTGTAATTGAAACTCTATTGATGATGTTAATAGTTGTATTAACAACATCATCCAAAAAATAGATAGGTAGGTTATACTCATTATAGACAGTCCTAGAAATATCTTTATGAGTCCTATTTTTTCATTCCACAACTCCATTTTATTGAAGTGATCTACGAGCATTGAAATTGTGATTATAGCCATTATGTGTAGAAAAAAGATTCAAACTCTTTCTTTTAAAACTCAAATTGATGATCACTTTTCATGGTCTTAATTTTATGTTCCCATGGATTTTCCATTGACTTAGAATATTTAATGTATTATGAACATGCTTCACTTTTGTGAGATACACATTATTCCCATCTTATTTCATTGGTTTGAAAGATTCTTTATGTTGTTTAAAATTTTGACAAGTGTAAAAATCTTTGTTAACTAGGAATTCAAATTTAGTTATGTCTCTAACTAAACCACTAATTGTTAGTTTCCTAAGTGAGAACACATTTTAGTATCCAAATATTCTATTCCATAACCAAGATTCATTATGAAAATAATTTAAACTAGAAACATTTTTCTTATCTAAAGAGTTTAAATTATGAAAATATACTTTTTTAGTTATATGAGAAGTGAATATTAAATCATTAATAGAATTAAAAAAAATTCATTAAACATTGTCAAATTTAACATTAAAAGCATCATCACATTGCTAAGAGATACTATGTGGATTGCTTTTTAACACATCAAAAAAAGTACTTTTGAAATAAATATAGTATTAGGGTAACCAATTTGGAATAAGCTAATGATCATTCCCTTATCATTATCACCAAATGTTGCATGTCCACTGTAAACATTCATTATGATCTTGATGAATGAATAGTATCATAATATATTTCCTGATCATCCACTGTCCAAGTACAATAGGGTTGTATAATCACTCTTTAGACAATTTTCTTGTAATAACAGATTATGTAAAGGATAAATTTGGGGCGTAGATTTTCGTGGGTTTAGAGAGGTTGGGAATTAAAGCATTGGAAACCGATATTTTTCTAATTGGTTTCCTATAATCAATAGGCAAGTTTTGAGACATAAACACTTTTTTGGTCATTAAAAAAGTTTTATTATAAAAGATGATCCCGAAATTTAACTAGTAGTGAATTGTCCAGATTTTTCAAAAAATATATTTTTCGTAATACTTATTTGTCCTGGTTGATATCCTAGTATAGTTTGTATTTTGGAGACATTTGTATCCCTATAAATAGAGTCAAGGTATCCCAATCAGCAATAAACATTTTAGGATATCATTTTAATTACTCATTTGAAAATTTTAGTTAATTATATTTCTTTTAATAATTGAGAAATTTTTTCTTTTACTATATCAAAATCAGCCTTATAGTTTTCATTTATTTTTTTCGTCTTTTAAATGATTTATATTGGTCATTGACCTCATTATAGGTATCCTCAAGAATTCCAATCTATTCAAATAGTTCATCCTTAGACATATTTTCATCATTGTTTTATTCACATTCATTCATAGAATTGTTAGAATTATTTTTTGTAGAATTAAGTGTTACGTAAGATGTTTATGTCTGGAAACACATGATTTCATGAATGTTCTATTCTGTATCATAAGTCTCAGTTCCATTGGATCTATCTTCTGAATAAATCCAAGTATATTTTATATCCTTTATATATCCATTTCTCTTGTCTTCATATTTCATCTTAAATTTCATCATTGGACAATCACCCTTCACATGACCTTTTCTTTTACAGTCATAAAAGATTGTTTATTTGTGTTGTCATTCCATTTTTTGTCGTCTTTCCTATTCCCATTACAATCATACATTCCTCTATATATTGACTTTCTAATGAAATTCTTCATTCAGTATAAATTTTTGAAACTTCTGGCAAGATGAGCCATCTACTCAACATTTTCAGAATATGAATCAACACAAGTGGAAGTGTATAGATGAACTTGAACCTTTTCCTTTTATTTTATCTTTAAAGTAGTAGTATTTAATGCTACATATTTATTTCCTGATTTTTCATCTACTTATTGATTCACCTTAATCTCTTCTTCGTACATCATGAGTTATTCAATTAGTTCATTCAATGGTAGCTGGATTATGTCACAGAATTCTCAGATAGAAACAGATGTTCCATTCCATCTGCTAGGTTGGCATCGAAGCAATATCAAAATATGATACATGTAGTCCAATGGAATCATATGAAGACTTATTGAACTTTTTGTTTCATTAAACATGAGATACATTTTAGAGACAGGCTCATTAGGCTTCATTTTAAAATTATCATATTTTACTATATAATTATTTATTCTCATTTCTTAAACACTGGGTTTTCCCTCATGGGAAACAGCCAATGAATCCCAAATTTCATATAATGATTTACATGCAGATATTCTATTGAATTTTTCATCACCTAATGAATCGTACAATGCATTTATTTCTTTATAGTTATTAATATATGTAGCTTTAGTCAACTAAGATCATGTATCTCTTGTAGTAGTAGGTAATGCATGTTATTCTTCAATTGTGTCCCATATTTTAGGACCCATGTTATCTAGATACATATTTATTATCAATTTCTACTTAGAATATTTATTACAATTAATGAAATGTGGCATTTTAGTAGCCCCACCCTCAACTCATCTATCCCAAGATAATAATTATTTAAGGAACTAAAAATTTGATATGAAAAAAATTTTAAGCTTATTATGATACATCCAAAATCACAGTTGAAAAGATTTTTACCCTATGATACCAAATATTTTTGGAGGTGGAAACAAAAAAGGGGGTGAATTTAGTTCCTACTTAAAATTTATGTTTAACTAATTATGGTAAAATTAGCTTATTTGAAACAACCCAGTTAATTAAGTTAGAAGAAATATTAATATTCAATTTCTCAATAAGTCTCTCAAATGTTGATTATTCCTCAGTTAAATCAGTGTAAAATCCAATCCAACATTTGAAACAGATTTACTGAATGAAACATAATTACACACCAACCAAAACTAACTATCAAAGTTAATGTAAAATAGTATTCCTTATTTAAAATTATATGTAGTGGAAAATAGTAAAACAGAGCATTATAATATAAAGTACATAGATAATTAAACAAGATGTTCAGTTTCATACCATCACTTAATCCTCTCCACTTGGTGATAACCTGCCACAAAGCAGTTTATATTAATAAACTTTATACATGGCCTGTATCGGTCTTTACAACAATTTTAACAAACTTCCCAGGTCTCACAACCTCTACCAAAGTTCTTCATGGGAAAAACAAAAAATTAGGCCACACATAGTCTCCACCATTATTATACGTGGGAAACAAAACTTTAAGGACTGTTTTGTGTGAGAATATTTAGTATCCTCTAATTTAAGCACAAGAGATAACTTGTGTAATAGAAAAACACACACTTCATCAAAATGTAATATAAAGAACAAAATAGAGATAAAGTTTTGAGGATTGAGTTTATAAGGCTCTATGTGTTTGCAGTTCTTATCAGGACTCAATGGTGTGATGAAATTGTAGTTGGAGCCCTTCTCTGGAAGTTTTCTTCAATATAGAGTGTCAAAACTTCTATTTCTGGCTTCTAGGTAAATAGGTGTTCAGCTTCATGGATAGAAAGTAATTTGATCATTCACAATAAGGAAGCCATGAATTTGGTCTCTCTATAATTATCTTCGTGATTCTCTTTGGTTCACAGTTTAAGTGCTGACATATTCTCTTAAATTATCCAGGTTTGTCATGTAACATCTCTCACCCAATACTCTCTTCTCTAGGTCGATATGCTATTCTGTTTTATATTCCTGAGGTCTGATAGTAGGAATGATCAAACCTTGTGTGGTCTTCCTTGTACCTCATACGGTCACTCGATATGTGTTCAACCTATATTAATTAATGTTAGTAGTATTAAATATAAAAAATATAGTCGTTATAATAATCTTATTAAAATTAACAATGTACAGTAGAACCGTGTAAGTATCAAAAGTCTGGTAGAAGAACCCTTTTCAATGGATGGATTATCGGAAGTATCCATGTAACGGTCGACTTCATCAGTAAGCTTATCAGAGGTAGACTTGTGAATTCCAATGGTTCTTCCAGTAGTAACCTTTTATCAATAGACTTCTAATGGTATCATCATAACAGAAACCCTATAGCATTAAGCTTTAATCGTTAACCTTATAACAGTAACCTAATAGCAGTAACCTCTAGAGTTATCTCTACAACAATATCCATTGAGAAGTAGATATGTAGTGGTTAACTCTCATTGATAACACATCAGTATGATTTATCAGTTGTAACCTTCTAGTAGCAACCTTCTAGTCTTAAGGTTATAGTGGTAACCTTTCCACGGTAATGTTCTAGTGGCAACCTTTCAGCAGTATGGTTCTAGTGGTAAACATTCCAATGTAATCTCTCCAATAGTAGACTTGACCCGTGAATTGAACAGAAGGCTCTTAACAGAGAACTTCAGACCGGTGACCTTTTACTAAGATAATTTTACACTGAAAACACAATCATGAAAGCTGTGTGATTAAAAAATAAATAATTTATACAGGATAAAACAATAAAATATATTAAATCAAGATTATCATATAAATGAAACATGATTTTGGACTATCAAAATAGGTAAGTCCAACAAATTTGATTGATATTTCTTTCTACTCGGTTTTTATAATAGTTCATACTCTTGTTAGCATATTTCAACTACTTTGTTGATATTTCATCCTTGGATGCTGGTGAAGGAATATGTATATATATACATACATTTATTTATTAATTATAGTACATTTGATGAATAATATGAATTTTTACTTGAATAAACTAAATTATGAGTTAATTTAATTCTATTACAACCATGTCCTTATATTTTATATAGTTGTGTGTCAGAGTTTCACAGGAGCTTGTGTTAATGTTGATGATCTGTGACTTTCTAGTGTATGGAATGTATTTTGTATTGAGTACAAATGGTCTATTATTGAATATGTATTTTATGGCATATAACAACCCATTTAAGCACGAAAATGGGGGAAATACTTGTTATTTAGGCTGTTATAAGATATATATTCTAGATGATCATAATTGTTGAAAGAATATAAAATATTATTCAAAATGTAGAATTGAAACTGAAAAATCTGCAACAGTGCTCTAAGGTACTTTGGTAATGCCTTTAATGTATGCCTTATATTCTATTACATGTAGACCAACCATAAACAAACAAAAATAAATGGTTTTGAGAGAGATCATAATTGGGTCAAATGGTATATTTTTTGATACCTTCGATGTGAGTTTAATTTTTCAGACCATGAAATTTTTGATTTAATTCATATTTAGTATAAAGATTTGGAAAAAATATTGAATAGTATGTCGGAAAAACTCTATAAGACCAATGATAATGTAAATGCATGATTAGATCATCTCCAGAATTATAGATGTCTGAATCATGAATTATTTTATGATTAGATATCAAAAAAAATTATAAATTCTGAATGAATCATAATGTATGGCGCAGAACCTCCTGGTCCATTACTTTCCCAAAAGTGAGGCTACACCAAAACATTGGCACCAGAACGGTAGCACCGGTCATGGTGGCACCGTGGCGGAGGCACCGTGGTAGTGGCACCGGTCACGGTGGAACTGCGATGGTGGCATTGTGAGTGTGACATCGTGATGATGACACTATGATGGTGACACCATGACGGTGGCACTCTGTCCTCTCCATTTCTTTTCCAGTCCCACTCCCGCAACGTCTTTTTTTACGTAAATTAATTATTTTTTTGTTTAAAGAACATTTAAAGCCCATATTAATTCCAAAAATTCCTGAGCAACCTCCCCTGTGGGGGATATTAAGTAACCAGTTAATACCACCATGTGTAACTGCGCAAACCACATGGGAAACCACGATCCCACATTCAAGGCGTTCATAATCCCCATATCCCAAAACAACGGGATTTTATTTATATATCATAGAGGAAGTTCTTCTTTCTCTTCTTCCTTTTAGACGAATCCTCTCATTCACCCTAGTGCGCATGCGCTCGAGTCGCCTTCTCATTCTTGAAGTTCTTGACGTCACTCCCCTAAAAATCGTGCATCCCATGTTCTTGGCACATTTAAAAAAACGTCGATCCTTGATCAAGAAAGTTGGTATTTTCTCCTTCTTCTCTCTTTCTGTGTATCATGCAGGGGTTGTCATGCTTTTTCCTCTGTGGAAATTGATGAAATAGAACAAAAAGAAGATAATGAGTGGACCTTTAAAGAATTTAAGGGAGTGTGATCGATGTTCTACTGTACTCTTTTATGTTGTTATGTGTTGTGAATTGTATGAGCCTGTTCTTAATGAAAATCATGGCCATTGGTGGTCTTTATCTATTCACTGATGAACCCTGGTGCTACTGTATGTTTAATTAATATTCACATGTAATTGTTTAATTACTTATACTCGGTAAAATAAACTAAAATCACCAGGATCAATCCTTTTTCTAGGAAAACCCCAGTTAAAGCACAGTGGAATTGAAACCAAGGTGTGTGTTAAATTTTTTAAATATGAAAATACCTACATGTCCCTGCCTTGTGTTGATGGTAGCAGTTTGGTTGTTTCATTCATGAGCTGATTTCTTGGTGTTATGGGAGGGGAAGGGATCTCCTGTTGTTATACTTTCGCTGGATGTGAATTTGAGGCTGTGGGGTTACTTGGATTATATCATGAATTGGGGTGGGATCCCCTGTTGTTGAGAAACCGTTGGCTCCTGAATTTTGGGGACATAGTGTTGTGTCTTGGGGTTTTCTTTCATTCTAGTACTTTTTGGGATCTCACTTATCCCTTTGTTGTTGTGTCTTTAATAGAGAACCGGGTGTGAATGTTTAAGTTGTTGTTTGATGGTATTCATTCACTAGCTTGCAGTTTTTGTCTATTACTATCCCAGTAGTGTATAATTCACCAAAACGGGGTTACTTGAACATGAAAACATGAATAGTTTAAATGGGAATTGGTTTTGGAAATGAGTTGTGGCTTGGCCGTGAGTGTCATACTGTTCTTTCGTGAATGATTAGTAACGAGGGTGTGTGCCTAGGTTTTGGAACCCCTAGGTTGTTATGAGTTCTTGTTACCTATACCTATATCTGTAACTTTTATGTTTCTTATTCACGCCCTACCCAAGTTTAGCACTTAAGTGTCGAACACTCCCATTTCATGGGGGAGGGTGTTTTTTCCAACACTCCTATGAGTGGCATGTTATTAGCTCCTTTGCTGCTCCATTTCCCAAATAGCCAAAGACTCTTCAGGTGGGCTGTGATGGACCGAAGTCCATTATTAGCCCATGAATCTTCGAGCAGGGTAGTTGTGGTGGTTGGGCTAGGATTTTGCAGGCTGGTTGTTTCCCACGTGTATTCGGGATGAGGCCCTGGTGTCTTCGAGTGTGACGGTAGGTTTCTGGCCTGGGTGTCTTGGGGCGTGGTAGTAGTTGTTGTGTCCTAGGTGTCTATGGGCGGTATGTGCGGTTGTGGCCCAGGTATCTGCGGGTGGGGTTTGGCAGTGGGACTGCATGAGGATATGGCCCAGGTGTGTGTGGGTGGGGGTGTGGCAGTGGGACTGCTGTAAGAATGGCGGGATTGGTTCGATGCATAGGATGTCTTCAATAACCAGTGGGAACGTGGCGCAGGGTACCCAAATATTGATGTGCTACTACTATACATTACTTGACTTATGTTATTTGGGGAGCATGCCTTGGTGAGGTTTGGGTGGATAGATTTTTCTTGTGGGGTTTTTGGTTATCTCTTTTTCCATGGGACATTAGAATGTCTCCTCACTTGTGCACTAGAGTCTTTGGTTTTCCCTACTGAGTATACTTGTATGCTCAACCAATGTATATAAAACTGCTTTCATGTTTCTAGGAGGACTTCAGGGTTCATGTGGGAACGTTCTAGCTCAGACCTTAGGTTAGTTTCCCTCGTTGTTTTCCATTTTCTTGGTACTTTACCTTTGACGTTTTTGTTGCTTGTATCATTGATTGTTGAACATGCATATGGGAATGGGTTATTTTTGGCTTTACCATTACCTTCAGCTTTGGTATTGTTGGGGTTGTTATCTTATCTCTCGATTGTATAAAAATAAAATGAGTAATTCCTTCCATTTTTGTGAGATTATATACCCTTGGTGCTAGTCTCCACTCCGAGACCTATTGAAGGTGGGTATCGGGTGTCATTATATCTCCATCAACTTGATGAAGGAAGGGTCTGGCAATCTGTTGTCCCTTCCCTCATCTTTTTGAAGTTGGGTTGTGACAGAATGGTATCAGAGGAGGGGGTGGAGAGATATGATGGGGTCTGGAGTAAAGCACAGTGAAGAATGCATGGGATGGTAGGGAAGCAGTGTTTGGTGACCTTGGTCCGTGAATTAGCCTAGCGAAGACCGGCTAGGACATGGGATTTTAGAGCCCCCCTATGATCCGATGCTAGGACTCTGGACCTACCGAATGACCATGTGAGGCCACACTGATTGCAGGGTAGAGAACCTAGGAAAGGTGCATGCATCATAATGACATGTGTTCTTGTGTTTAATGGGTGTCTTGGGAGTTTAAAATAAATTAATAAGTCTAAGAAAATTTAAGAACAATATTCTACAGTACTTGGGCTTATAAATTCCTTGTTTACCTTGTAGTAATGGATCCTGATAGGCGACCACGAGTTGTACATACGATCATGTCCCAGGTGGTTGACTTGTCTGATCGATAGAGGATCGACCAAGAGGTGGAGGATAACCAGTGGCAGAAGATGCTTCTTGCTTTTCAGCTACAGACCCTCGGGAAGTATGAGGGAAGCATCTCAGAGGTGGAGACAAAGAGCTGGTTCGAGGAGTTAGTGATATCTCTCACCCTGATTCGGTCTCCGACGGAGTACTGGGTGCCTCTGGCCGTCATCCAGATGCGAGGATAAGCGCATCAGTGGTGGAAGCTTAATCTTGGAGAGTGGAGGGAAGCTGAGGTTGCGTGGGCTGACTTTGAGAAAATGTTCCTGGCCGAATTCCTCTATTCTACGATGAAGTCTGAGAAGAGACATGAGCTACTCTCCATCCAGCAAGGGAGTATGTCAGTGAGAATGTTGGCTATCAAGTTCAAGGATCTCCTTCTCTTTGCTCCAAACCTCATTCTGGATGAGGAGTCTTGGGCGAGACGTCTAGAGGAGGCACCCCAACCTCCTCTTTTGTATGTTCTTGATCCCTTTTCCTTACTGACATACCTGGAGGTGCAGAAGATGGCTGAATTGGTGGAGATGATGCACACACTGGGATGTGTGTCATGAGAGGGGATCCAGTCGGGCATGTCAAAGGGGAAAACCATCAGTAGTAGGGCTTCGGCATCAGGACCCTCCAGGTTTCGACCGGTAGGAAGCAAGCCTCAGTAGTTCTACTTATGATCCCACAGTCCTTGCCCCTTGTTTTCTGGCCCAGGACCGAGGTGCTTTGTCTGTGCATGCCATGGAAATCTTCAGAATCAGTTCTCGGATATAGTGTGGTTTAGCAGGGGTGGCAAGGTTCAACACCCACCTCAGCCACATCAGATTCCAACTAGGCCCTTTCAGCAACAGCATCAGGGGCAGCAGGCTCCCGCCCCTCGAAGGGAAGACGTTGCAGGAGGAGGCTGACCTCAGGGCGATGCTCATGGACCTCGACAAGGGCGTGGTTAGGGAGGCGGTTGACATTAGAGAGGTAAAGGAGCTTGGAGTGGGAATTTTCACACCGAAGAGGCATCAGTTCCAAGAGGGCTATAGGTCGTTCGAGGTACGATTATCTTGTTTAGTACTATTGCCTATGCCTTGTTGGATACCAGAGCTTCACACTCCTTTTTTACTCCCGGTTGTCCCATGCTTTGGGTTTAGACATCAAGAGACTTTCGGTGACTCTGGGGCTGAGTATGCTAGTCAGAGGATAGAATGACTTATGTTATGTTTTCCGAGGGTGTAGACTGATGATAATGCCACATCAGTCTATCAGGGATCTTATATTGTTGCAGATACAACCATATGATTCCATCCTAGGCATTGGATGGCTATTCTCTATGGGTTCCTTCGTTGACTGCTTCCGAGGAAGGGTTGTGTTTACATATTTGGGTGGTCAACATGTAACCTTCATCAGCAAGAGGGGTTGTAAGAGAAGCAGTGAGTGAGAGGAGCCCCTCCTTTCCTTGTTGGCCAAAATATCAGTGGAGTCAGTAGATAAAGAAATTGTGGAAGTCCCAAGAATATTCAGTGATTTTATGGACATATTTCTCAAGGAAGTGGAGACTCTACCCCCTCGACGTGATGTTGAGTTCGGGATAGACTTTCAACCTGGTGCATGTCCGATTTCAATGGCTCCCTATCAAATGGAACCTTCTGAGCCGTGGGAGATACAAATCAAGATTGGTGATCAAATGAAGAAGGAATATTTTCAGCCAAGTGTCTCACTGTGGGGTGTTGTTGTGTTGTTTTAAAATATGGTGGATGGTGGTCTAAGGCTATGGATAGACTACAGGAGGATGAATCAGGTGACAGTCCAGAACCGCTACCCCCTCCCAAAGATAGATGATCTATTCGACCAGCTGAGGGGAGCGGGTTGGTTCTCAAAGATCGAACTGTGTTCTGGATATCAACAAGTGCAGGTGAAGGAGGGTGACATCTCAAAAACTGCCATCAGGTGCAGATATGGGCACATCAAGTTTGTAGTCATGTCATTCAACATTACGAACGCACCAGTTGTGTTCATGGGACTCATGAACTCCTTCTTCCGGGAGTACCTGGACCGGTTCATAGTCGTGTTTATTGATGGCATATTGATCTACTCAAGATTAGAGGAGGATCATGCTGAGCACTTGAGGACGGTTTTAGAGGACCTTCGACAATACAAGCTCTCTGGGAAGGTTTCCATGTGCAATTTCCGGACGCAAGAGGTGCAGTTCTGTGGGAACGTAGTGTCCAAGTGAGGGATAGAATTATACCCATCGATGGTCAAGGCAGTAGTTTCTTGGGCAGAACCAAAGAACGTGGCAGAGGTTCGTAGTTTCCTCGGGCTGGCAGGTTACTATCAGAGGTTTGTTCCCAACTTCTCCCGAGTTGCATCACCTTTGACAGCCTAGACCAAGAATGTCCAGGCATTCATGTGGAATAGTAAATGCGAGGCGGCCTTCAGTTATCTAATGTAATGTTTGGCATGTGCCCTAGTGCTGAGGTTTCTAGAAGAAGGGGCGACATATGAGGTGTTCTGTGATACTTCAAGGAATGGCCTCAGATGTGTGCTGATGCAGCGGCAAGGGGTGATCTCTTATGGGTCTAGGCTATTACGTCCCCATGAGTGTAACTATTCCACCCATGACCTAGAGCCTGCAGCGGTTGTGTTTGCACTAATGTTGTGGAGACATTACCTCGTCGGGGAGCACTTTGTAGTCTTCACGGACCCCAAGAGCTTGAAGTATATCTTCTCCCAGCGGAACCTGAAATCGCGGAAACAAAGGTGGATGGAGTTACATTATGACTACGACGTTGATGATTCCTACAACTCCAGAAAGGGGAATGCGGCTGCCGATGTCATGAGCAAAAAATCACAAAAGGATGCAGTCAGAGAATTACCATATGCTTGGAAGGCAATTGGGGAGTTGGTTGCCCTGCACCTTGATGCAGGGATGGAAGGTGGTAGAGGTTTCCTGTATCAGATGAAAGTGAAATCTTCTCTTTTGTGGCAGGTAGAGGAGTCCCGATGGGGATACTCGAAATTTGAGGTGATGCATGGCCATGTTAACCAAGGGGATTCTCCAGAAGGGTGGACAGAGGATGGTCAGAATCAGGTTCTTTTCTAAGGTAAGCAGTTTGTTCGAGAGGCGATGCATGAGAGAGTCCTTATTGAGTTCCAAAACTCTCCCCTAGAAGTGCACCCAGGAGTTTCCAATATGTATCGGGGCTTGTGAGGTCATTTATGGTAGCCTGGGGTGAAGCGGGCAGTGGCAGTGTTCGTGGCCAAATGCTTGGTATGTCCACAGGTGAAGGCTGAACACCGCGTTCTAGGTGCTCTATTGCAGCCTCTGGATGTTTCCGAGTGGAAGTGGGATAAAATCTCATTGGATTTTGTCACATTACTACTTAAGGCTCAAGGAGGATGTGACGCTCTCTAGATAGTGGTGGACTAGTTCACGAAGTCGGCTCACTTTCTGGAGATCAAGGATTTGGGTGCAGTAGATGCCTTATCACGAAGATACGTGGATAAGGTGGTGCGGTTGCATGGAGTTACAAGATCCATATTCTCATATAGGGATGCACGGTTTACCTCATGAGTCTTGAGAGGATTTCAGCAGGCTTTTGGCACCCAACAATGTCTTAGCACTGCTTTCCATCCCTAGATAGATGGATAGACAGAGCGCACCATCCAGACCTTGAAGGATATGCTGCGGGCATTTGTTCTGGACTCAGGACGATTGTGGGCACGACAGTTGCCTCGGGGTAGAGTTTTCCTAAAATAATAGCTACCACTCTACCATTGGCATGGTTCCGTTTGAAGCCCAATACAGAAGGTCGTGTCGCTCACCGGTGTGCTAGACTAAGGTTGGGGAAATGAGCATTCATGGTCTAGAAGTGGGGCAGAGCACAACAGAGAAGGTTCAGATTATATGGGAAAGGATTAAGGCGTCACAAGACTGAAATAAGTCGTATTCCGATAGCAGGAGGAGGCCCATCGAGATTGAGGTTATAGACCACATGTTCTTGAAGGTCTCCCCTTGGCGTGGGCAACAGAGTTTCGGTATAGGGAGTAAGATTTCCTCTAGATTCATCAGACCCTTTGAAGTGTTATAGCGGGTCGGTGAATTTGCTTATCAGATAGCATTACCACCGATGCTACTGAAGATACATGATGTTTTCCATGTGTCCCAGCTCCGTCGGTATCTACACGATGATTCACACGTCCTCGGATGGGGAGAGCTAGATATCAAGGATGACATGACCTTTGTGGAAAGACCAGTGAGGATCGAGGATTGTGAAGAGTATGTGCCTCGTGGGAGAACCATCCCTTTAGTTCGAGTGTTGTGGAAGCATGGTGGGATTGAGGATAGTACATGGGAGTGGGAACCACATATGCGTGCCCATTACCTGGAGTTGTTTTGAGTATTGTGTTGTTTTGTTTATACATGTTTGTGATCAAACACTTCAACATGTTGACTATGGATTGTGTGGTTTTCCTTTTTCTCTGAATGTGTGTGAAACGTTCTGGAAATGGGGAGGGGAGGACCTGATCCCTAATGAAGACACATTATGGTGGATGCAATTAAACCCGTGCATGTGTGTCAGTGTAGCCTAAAGCAGATAGTATCATGAAATGGGGGAAGAGACTCCCCAACCCATATGACTGGGCAGTTTGACCCTAGTATGTTGCTTGGTTCTTGAGAGGGAGGTGTTTATAGATAACGATGAGGTTCACTCCTAAGAGGTATCTTTTGAGGTGGTTGTTCGGACCTTCCCTTCGCTTCTAGTTTTTTTATTCTCAAGGGCGAGAATAGTTTGAGAGGTATCTAATGTAATGGCCCAGAACATCCTGGACCATTACCTTTCCAAAAGTGAGGCTCCACCAAAACAGTGGCACTGTGACGGTAGCACCAATCACTGTGGCACCGTGGCGGTGGCACCAGTCACACTAGGACCATGACAGTAGCACCGGTCACAGTGGAACCCTGACGGTTGCACCATTAGGGTGACACCATGAGGGAGACACCATGACAGTTTCATCGTGTCCTCTTCGTTACTTTTCCAGTCCCGCTCCCGTAACGTTTTTTTTACGTAAATTAATTTTTTTCCCTTTCAAGTCCATTTAAAGCCCATAATTAATTACTAAAAAATCCCGAGAAACCTCCCAGATGTGGGATATTAAATAACCATGTAATATTATCATGTGTAACCACACAAAACATCTGGGAAACCACGATACCACTTTCAAGTCATTCAAAATCCCCATATACTGTAACAACAAGATTTTGTCTATATATCACAGAGGAAGTTCTTCATTGTCTTTTTCCATTTGGCCAACTCCTCTCCTTCACCCTCGTGAACCGGATCTCGAGTCGTCTGCTCGTCCATGGAGTTCTCGACATCATTCCCCTACAAATCGTGCATCCCCTGTTCTTGGCGTGTAGAGAAAAATGTCGATCCTTGATCAATCAAGTAGGGATTTTCTCCTTTGTCTCTATTTCTGTGTATCATGTGGGGTGGGAATGATTTTGCCTCAGTTGAAATTGATGAAATCGAACTTAACAAAGAAAATTAACTGACCATTAAAGAATGAAAGTGGGGGTGATCGATGTTATTCTGTAATATGTTATGTTGTAATGTGTTATGAATTGTACGAGCCTGTCCTAATAGAAAATCATGGTAGTTGGTGGTCTGTCTCTATAAAATAATGAACCTCGGTGCTACTGGATGCTTAATTAACCATAACATGGAATTGGTTAATTACGTATACTCGGTTAAATAAATTGAAACCACCAGGATCAACACTTTTTCTATGATAACCCGGGTTAATTCACAATGGAATTGAAACCATGGAGTTTGTTAAATCTTTTAAATATGAAAATACCTGCATGGCCCTACCTTGTGTTAATGGTAGTGGTTTGGTTGTTTCATTCACATGCCGATTGCTGGGGTGATATGGGTGGGGATGGGATCCCCTATTGTTATACTTTCACTGGTTGTAAATTTGAGGTTGTGTGGTTACTCTGCTTATATCATGAATTGGGGTGGAATCCTATGTTGTTGAGAAATGATTGTATCCTGGATTTTGGCGACAAGGGGCTCTGTCTTTGGGTTTTCGTTGGTTCTAGTACTTTTAGGGATATCACTTATCCCTTTGTTGTTGTGACTTTACAAGAGAACCGAGTGTGAATGACTAAGTTGTTGTTTGACTGTGTTCTTTCTCTGGCTTGCGGTTTCTACATGTTAATTTCCCAATATTGTAGAATTCACCTAAATGGGGATACATGAACATGAAAATAGGAACAATTTAAAAGGATTTTTTTTAAATGAGTTGTGGCTTGGCCGCGAGTTCCGTACTATTATTTCAAGAATGATTAGTAACAATGGGGTGTGCTTAGGTGGAACCCCTAGGGTGGGATGAGTGATTGCTACCTATACCTATATCTGTAGCTTTTATATATATTATTCTTACCCCACCCAAGTTGAGCACATATGTGCTGAACACTCCAATTTCATGGGGGAGGGTGTTCTTTCCAACACTCCTACGAGAGGCCTGTTATAATCTCCTTTTCTACTCCTATTCCCAAATATAATAAGACTCTTCGGGTAGGCTGTGTTTGCATGAATTCCATTATTAGCCCAATAATCTTCAGGCAGTGTAGTTGTGGGGGTTGGACCAGGTGTTTGCGGGAAGGTTTTTTCCCAAGTGCCTTCTAGATGAGGCCCAGGTGTCTTCGGGCGTGACGGTAGTTTTCTGGCCCAAGTGTTTTCGAGCGTGGAAGTAGTTTTTGTGGCCCAGGTGTCTGCAGGCGGGAAGTGCGGTTGTGGCCCAGGTGTCTGTGGGCGATGTTTGGCAGTGGGACTGCATGAGGATATGGCCCAAGTGTGTGCGGGAGGGGTGTGGCAGTGGGATTGCGGTAGGAATGGAGGGATTGGTTCGATGCATAGGATGTCTTCAATAACCAGTGGTAAAGTGGCATGGGGTACCCAAATATCGATGTGCTACTACTATACATTACATTACTTGCATTATTTGGGGAGTGTGCCTTGGTGAGGTTTGGGTGGATAGCTTTTCCTTGTTGGGTGTTTAGTTATCTATTTTTCCATGGGACATTATAATGTCTCCTCACTTGTGCACGAGAGTCTTTGGTTTTCCCTACTGAGTATACTTGTATGCTCAACCTACATATATAAACCATCTTTCAGGTTTCGAGGAGGACTATAGGGATCGTGCGGGATCATACTAGCTTAGACCTTAGGGCAGTTGCTGTCATTGTGTTCCTTTTTCTTGGTACTATACCTTTAGAGTATATGTGGCTTGTATCATTTACTATTGAACAAGCATATGGGAATGGTTTATTTTTTGCTTTACCTTTACATTCAGCTTTGGTATTTTTGGGGTTGCTATCTTATCTCTCGATCCTATAAAAATAAAAAGGGTAATGACTTCCATTTTATGTGAGATTATATACCCTTGGTGTTAGTCGCCACTCTGGGACCTATTGAAGGCGGGTCTCGGGGGTCATTATATGTCCTTAAACATGAAGAAGGAAGGGTCTGACAATATTTTGTCCCTTCCATCATCTTGGTGATGGCGGTTCATGACACATATTAATATTTTGAAGGATTTTATTTATTATTATGTTAATGTATTCGTTATATGAGGTTAGCCGAATGTTTTGTGTAACTACCCAAAATTTAGAAGTTTGAACATAGTACTAGATACCATGTATGAACCACTTCCACCATCGTGTAAGAGGATATTATATCATGATACTTCAAAATATAATTAATATTCTAAATAAATTTATCTTATTGATATTTCGTACAAATAAAACAATAATTTTTCACTTTTGTCTCCAACAACAATGAATTTTTTCAAAGGAATTCATTACATGAAAGGATACGTTCTACCAAAAAAAATTTAAAAATCATTAGTATTTAATGTAATAATATATAACCTAGAAGTTTAATTGGGGATTATTAATAGGGTTATCGAAATTATAAGAACAAATGTCTTACAAATATATAAATGCATTTCATTGTTACCAATAAATTTAATTTTAAAACATCAACTGATTGAATATAATTGAAATATATTTATACTCACTTAGAAATGTTGTCATGTTAATATAAATAAATTATTATTATTTAATGATATTAATAAATTGCATATGTTATATATTAAATAAAAAAAATTATATTCATCCAATAGATTTGAAAGGAAAAAAATTGGACCAATCCAAATTTTACACATAAAAACCTTTATTTTTTAAACATATTTTTAGAGACTTTTAATGGGGAACCTATTTTAAATCCAATATTTTGAAGTTTTATAAGTTTTTAAATGTAAAAATATACAGTTTTTATTTTAATAGAAGAATAATAATATGATAGTGTTATTTTTTGTAATTTTTCAGTGAAGCATTGTTTTTTGATAAATCATGAAAAATATTGAATTTTATTTGAAAACAATTTATTTCATTAATTTTTTTATAGTGTTAAATTATATTTTAAATTAATTTTTTTGTAAAATTATATCACTTATACATCATTTAATCCAATTTATGTCATTAGAATCAATTTATCTTTGAAATTTGTAATAAAAATATCCAAAATATTTGACCATTTTTACATGAAATGCCATCATTGTTGTCTTATCGAATAAATTAATTTTAAATTAATATCATAAACATTTGTGGTTGTAGTTTGGAAAAATAGATTAAATATTTTTAATAAGAGTAATTTATAATATATAATAAATTCAACATAGTATTTTACAAAGAAAATTTTAGTGAAAATGATTAAAAATAATTATTCTGATTAAGTGATAATAATGATGTAAACATTATTCAATTTGCGAAAAATGACCTAGACTCTCACAGAAGGTTTTTTAAATTTATCTTTTGGTTATGGTACATGTTTGGTTCTCAGTTATTTTCTCGGTAATTAGATTTGACAGGTTTTTATTAATGTGTTGTTCTATTCTTTCATTTTGGGCCTTATCCATTATTAGAGGGAAGGTATGGGGATGGGTGGATTCTAAAATTAGTTTGTAATAATCCTAGTGGAAATTTTTATGTGGCATTTTTGTCTGATTTTTTTACCCTTGAGTTAAATGTGTTTTTAGTGACACTAGTGATTTTTGGGGAATTTTTCCAGGGTACATGGTTAAGTCATTCATTTAGTTTAACCACACAGTTACTGTGAAGGGTGTAACATGGTTTGTGTATAGTTTAAATAACCATTTATAATAAGTGTGAATACAATCCCTCACTAGATAGTGGATGATAGTACGGTTTGGGCATCGTTTTTTAAACTATGCGAGCAACCCATTCAAACCCCATTGGAAAATGTAATTTCGGACTTTCTATTTAATTTTAAATGGAATTTCTTCCCTTATCACCCACCCGCATTCAAAATATTTGGCATGGATTCCTTCCATGATGGTTTTTGGATCCTCTAAAAATATCTAAGAGGGATTGAAAGTTATTTTTTGGTGATTCTTCACTTAGATCTATTGGTTAGGGATCTTTTCACTTTTTTCATTTTTCTTTTTATCATTTTCCCCACTCCTCAAAGCCAAGATAAATTATTCAGTCGGTACACATTCCTAGGTTGGTTCAATTTTGTAAGCTTTTTCTTTATTAGGAATCCTTGTAAAAATTTTGCTAAAAAAAGCTTTTTGATTCATCTTAGTAACCAGTTGTTGATGCAGAATTGATTTGAACTAGGATCCCATTGCATATGTCTGTTAAATTTAATATTTAATTCTTTTCAATGTTTTTTTAGCTTTTTTATTACATAAAAATGATTTATCATTTTTAGAATAATTTTTATTTTAATGAGATGGTTTTTAATTTGTTTTAATTATCTAAAATGGTTGGAATGTGTTTTTCACATCATGTGCCTGACTAAATTCCTGGTTACCACTTATAAACATGTCCTGTTTGTGAAGTGATGTTTTGGGGCTTCTTTAATGGAAACCTAAGTGGACGTTTTTTTAGAAAATGGATTTTTAATTTTTATTTATAAAACGTATTGATATGAATATATATTTAAGACCCCATTAGAAATTTTGATATCATTTTATTACCATGATCTGACCCAGGAAGTCCTTGATCTGGTCACCCGAGTCGGTCAGTGACATGGACCAAAGTGCGTTCTTAATCCCTACAGGATGGAATCTAGTGTCGGGCATCAATATAAACCAGATGGGAATTATTTGGACCCAAATAAGTTGTAGATAATTAAGCATAAATAAATTTAATTGACAAATAGAAGGAAATAAAGTCAAAAAATTACAGCAGAAAAAGAAACTAAATAGCATTGAGTCATACCAAAGTGAACTTTTGCGTCACCATAGAACATAAAATACCCTCTCTCCAATAGCGATCGAATACTTGAAAAAACTAAAACCGAAATGTAAAGATGTCTTGTGAACCAAGATTATTAGTAGGAAAGCCAATGAATAAGAACACCCTATTCCATTACCATTAAAAAGAAATGCAATAATGCTAGTTTGGAAAAAAGACATAATAATGTAATGTTTTCCATTCGTTCCAAATTAAATAACATGTTTCACCTTTTTAGAAGACCATTCACATAAAATAAATTTAGATGAAGATTTCATGCATACATTAACACTTTAAAATGAAAGGTACATAGTTTTAATTCAAGATTGGATTTCATAAAAGTGGGAGCACACCTGAATCAATTGAAACTAAAATAACTCCCGAAGCATTAGGTCCTAAGTGAGCACCATGGTCAAAACCCCTAAGGTTCATCTAGCTCATGTGGGTCCCTAGAATCTCACATCTCGATGTAAGAGTAACCATAAAAACTAGATGTTCTCGTTCATGAGCCACTAGTAGGGAAACACATCCATAACCTAGTGTTCTCCAAAATCATAATAAATGTTTAGTTAGTGTTGTAAGTGTCATAGATTATATGTGAAGCATGGACGAACCACTTAGAATCCCTAGTGCACTAGAACTAGTTCACCCACCACGATACCCTGGAATTCCAATGTGATCTATTTCCACTTTAACTATCACATATGTATCACTACATTCACTTTCACACTCATGCAATGTTAATACACAATAAAAACCACTATTTCTCACAAGAAAAACATTTTCCATATATACACGCAGACCAAATCCCATTTCAAACCAAATACATCTTAATAACATTCATGAACTCCTTATTCACCGTAAACATAATTCATGACACCTTAAGAATCCAATAAATAATAATTTTCAAAATCATTTTAAAGGTCACTTTTAACAACCATGGAATCACATGTTTAAAAGAATTCTTTATTCCATGGATAATTCAAACTATTCACTTATAATGTATTAAAAGAAAATCTAATAACAATGTGTGATGCCATTTCTCAATGTCCATGAAAAATTATATATATGTATATATCATATGAATTTCACATAAAAATGGGAAACAAAATTTTAAATAGAACACTAAAAAATATAGGAAATTCTAAATAAAGACTAGGGCATAAGGAGACCACCTCAAACATGTTGTTATTTGTTAACAACAACTCAAACCAAACCATTAAAGATAAACACACCTGAATCTATTTATATATATATACTCCTCTATTTTCATTTCACATACTCTTCATTCCATGATGGAATATATATATATATATATATATATATATTCCATACCCTATGCATGTACATGAAGGAATCCTTAACACCTGCAGCCCAAAACCATCAAAGTGAGGTCCATTGCAGTACACATATAATTTAATAAAACTATTAAACACTTAAATAATCTATATAAAATTTCAAAATAATACCAGTGGTTTCAAACAATAACTCACTCATAATTAAATAAGAAAATCCACCTGTAAACCAAACATTAACGAAATAGATGTTAAATCATACATTCCATATTTTAAAAGAATTTATAATACATATTGAGAAATTCAAAACAAGGCTACCACAAAAATACCCCCATTTTCATACTGAATACCTCTTTTTATAATATACACACACAAAAATACATACAATCATGTTTCCAACACTTTTCATGATTTAATTAAACAGTTAAATTTTTATGAAACAACTCCATGCTGTAGAACAAGACTTTGAACACCAAAGCACACACAAAAATATAATCTATGGCCAATGAACACCAATAACATGTCAATCACAGATTTCTCAACCCTTCCACAACAAAATAAAACACTAATATAAGACTGTACATGATATTCCATCACGAATGCACTCCACTCCATATAAATGTGCCACAAAATGAATCAATGCATATTAAACTCCATTAAAACAAAATTTTCATAAAACAATTTAATAAAAGGCCATGATAAATTAATTTAACAAGTAAAATAAATCATCAAATAAATTATTATGCATGTAATCCCATACCATTTGGGTCAAAACCCCAAATTTCATTGAGAAACTTCAATTTCATGTCAATTGCAGAACACAAAATTCAAATTGATCTCTAAAATCAGTACATTGAACCAAAAATATTAATACCGGACCAATTACAACATGAAACTCTAATAATAATGTGTATAAAACAGAAGAAAAAACCAACCGATGAACAATGAACTGATGACTATGGTGAATGAGGTAACCAAGAAATAATGGGGGTTGTCGGAGGTGCGTCAAAACGGAAAATCTAGCCGAGACTGTGAGGGAGTGTGTGATAGTGTGGTGTGGTGCGAGAGAGGCACGACACATGTATTAGTGTGGGGAAAGGATATTCAAAATATGGGGGGAGGTTTTTTGGTCGGGCGTATTGCTAGAGGGAAGCATGGGAGGAGGTCGGCGGTCAGTTGGGTCATGAAACAAGGAGGCCACCGATTGAGTGGTGTGCAACAAAATAGAGGGGAGCCCGCAGGTCGGGGTCAACATCAACAGAAATAGGGGTTTTCCATGGTTGTGGAGTTGGGACATGACCCATAGGGTATTAGTGGTAAGAATAACATAGGTAGATGGGGGATGGGGGGGGGGTCACGAGGGGCTATAAGGGATAACAAAACCTCAAACAAAAAAATAAAATAAAAATAACTGTAGATAAATTAATAAGATTATTATTCATATAATTATTAATAATAAAAATAAAAATTATAAATAAAAAATATGATATTAATAAACATAATAAAATATTAAAATTAATAGAATGTTTATAATAATAAATAAATAATAATAACCCTATATTAACAAACTTGTGAAATATTATAATAATAATATTAATAATTAAAATAATTAAAATTATTAAAATTATTATTATTAATAATTAAATAACTCATTAAAACTCATTTTATTTATTTAACATTAACATGAGGTGGGTCGCACGGTGACCTCGCTGAAACCGTGCAGCTATGAATATGCCATGCCCTTGTGGTGAATGCTGTCAAGGGAAAAGATTTCATTTTTCACTAAAATGAAAAAATTTCAATGAGGATAAGCCTAAAACTCGATTGAATGTTTCAATGTATGATAAAATAATTAAAAAATATTATTTCAAATGTTCGAGTGTGACAATTGTCCCCACCATAATAACTTTTTACCCCCTAAAAGTTATCCATCCAAACAAGGAATGAAACTCTAGCTTAAAACTGAAAAAGACGAACCAAATCATGAACTCAGGGTCAATTTTCACTCCATGATTCACACCAGAAAAGCTCTACCGGACATTTTAGAGAGAAGAGTCTTCAGGAAATGTGGAGGGTTCTCCCCACCACAAGAACCCAACATACAAAACAAACAGTGAGACTCTCACCAACGACCAACAATGGAATTGCTAACTTGAACCAATGTTTAAACTAAAAACATGGGAGAAAACCACTACACAAACCAACTCTAGATAATGGAATTACATGATTGATGGTGGGTATGCCCACCATCTATGAAATTACCAGCATAATCCAATTAGCATGGACCGATACAGACCCAACACAAACCAACACACAAACTCTTAGCACAAACCAGACCCCCTCCACTTGGGGTCCCAAAAGAATGACCCCATACATAATGGTGGAGGAAACCAATATTCATTATCTCCCAAGACACAAGGGTCTCAAAAAAGAGAACAACCAAAAAAATAGTGGGTCACCATAGGATCTATCCACACAAGTGAGACAATCATCTGGAGACTCACAGCCATAAAGAGACTACCTTCAAAGCTCCTATTTGAGGATGCCAAACTACTGGAATTACAAGAAAAAAAGATCACCACAACAACATACATCCAATAATTGGTATTAAATGAACAAATACCACAATTAGGGAATGAGACCTATATATCTCCTACAGAAAAACAAAACCATCGAGTATGACAGAGCTACAACATAGAAATTTAAATCGCCTTTATTTCATCACTAGCTAAAAAAGTTTTACCAAGATGCCCCACACCCAACGACTCACGAATGTGTGAAAAGATTATATCCACGACCTATGTTTAGAGAATTGATGTATTGAATCATTTTTTTCCTCGTTGTTAGGAGATGACATCATTTGATAATCCTTATTATGATTCCGCTAGTGAAAACTCTCCATGTGCCCCAAACGACCACACCAACGAGAAGCCATTAGAGGATGCCAGCAAGGAGAAATAATGTACCCAAACCAGCCACAACCGAAGAAAACAATGTAGTGGCATGACAAATAAAATGTGGACTTGAAAATAATATTTTCTTTAGATAGGTTCTTCGGGTTCTCTATCATCAAGGGATGGGGAACCTTCTCGGACACCAAAAAATAACTATTCATCAAACCCTAGGCGATTACTTCACACAAGAGAATCATTAACTGATTTCAAAACGCAACCTTAGGATAAAAGGGAATCAACCCCTTGAAATAACGGACATAAGACTTTACTAGTTTACGGCCTTGTTGGACACTCATGAGCATTGCCACATTCATTACATTCACTTCATCAGCTATAATCCATTGGTTGAGAGTGGTCTTATTCACCTTCCAAGACATACCATAGTGCAACAACGATGGGATCATCTTCTCCCATCAATGAAAAGATGAACCTTCAAATGACCCCAGACCAGCACTGATTATCAGACTATTTTGAGTTTAAAATAATATAAAAACACCAACTATTTCACCAATCTAGTGTGTTACCTTTAATAGAGCAATATCAACATAAAATATAGAAATTAACCGAAATTAATTTCAGTCCACCACTTCACTGAGAGTCCTGGGCAGAACCAACAAATAGAGGACGCTCACTAAAAACCTCTGGAACATTTCAGGGTAGCATGCTCAAAATTAATAGGCAGAAATATGAATCAAAACTCTCCATAAATCCATATAACACAACTAAATCACAAACTAAGGATCAAAATAAAACCACAATTCCAACCAATATTCAGTATTTCAACACCAGGAACCCATGAAAATGATACCAAACATGAAAATATAACATTAAACTATTGCTCACTTACTTTTCAAAACATTTAAATTTCCTATTTGGAAACCATTTTTTCGGCAAAAAAACATCTTAAATAGCCACCATTATTATCCCATGAAATATCACATATACATATTCTCGTGTTCAAGTTCATGCACCCATTCACACATACCACCAATTATCATTGTTCCACATGCCTACTTCTACATATATGATACCTCATAGGAATCCAAAGCATTAATTCAATACACATCCCATATTCAAAAATGGATCATTTAATATAAAGCTCGATTTTTCATCCAATTTGAAAAATTCACATATCATTAAGGCATTAAATTTCCTAATTTTCCACCATTTTCACATTCAGATTCCCTAAAAGTGTAAGTGAGATCCTAAAACAGCATCCAAAACAACTCCCATTTTCCCTTTGAAATGACACATTCCATTAAAATAAAACAATTTCCTCTACAAAACCACTTTTCCACTCCAAAATCACATTCCCTTATTAAAACCCCTATTCCTATTAACCATTTTCATTTTTGAAATCCAATAAAATTAGTCAAAACTAATCACAAACATTACTCACATAAAAAATTCTAAAAATAAGGTATTAGTTTCTATGCTAACCCGGTAACATGGCATAGCTGACCATGCTTTGACGGAGAATTTACCACAGGAAGAATCATGAACCATGCACTCCTGTTGTACATGGGTCGTTGCTCCATGAAATCCCATCACATAAAACTATCTCACTTTTTTTCATCCCTCGTCCACATAGACCTAGCCAAAGATGATATTGAAAATCCTGGAATTCCCCTTCAAACTTGAGTCTCTGGACGGGAAAGGGTTCATGACATCCTTTCTTCCCTTACCTCTAGAGTCTCGATACACATAATCACCAAAGATACATGACACCGCAAATATAAAGGGATTCCTCTAATACAATTTTTTCATAATCCATCCCAGTTAAACCTTGAACCTATCACCCCAATTGGTCCGCGACATGGCCCGAAGGGTGATCTCGAAACCCAAGAGATGGAAACTAGTGTCGGGCATCAAAACAAACCATTTGGGAATGATTTGGACCAAAATAAAATACATATTAGTAAGAATTAATTGAACAAAATAGAAAAATAGACGAAAACAAACTGAAAAAAAAAGGCATCAGAAAATGAAATGAAATAGAAATGAGACATACCTCAAGTGACCTCGTGGGTCACCATTGATCATAAACAACACTCGCCCTATGAGTGATACAAAATTAGAAAAACCTGAAACATAAAAGTAAAGTAGGCATGAGCACTAATATGCATTGTAGGAAAGCCATAGAATAACAACACCCTATTACATTACCATTAAAAATAAATCCAATTATGCTATTTTGTAAATAAGATATAATAATGTAATGTTTTTTCATTATTTTCAAATTCAAGATAACAAGTTTCAGATTCATGGAAAACATTTCACTTCATATATATTTCATAGTAGATTCCATGCTTATATTAACACATCTATTTTTTTTGAATACATGCATTGTGATCACAAAAGATGTAGAACATATGAATCAAATGAAACGACACTCACTTCACAAGTATTAAGTCGAAATTGAGAACCATGGTTAAAACCCCTATGGTTCATCTAACTCGTGTTAGTCCCTAGAACCATGCATCTTAGTGAAATATTAACCATAACAAATATATATTCTCGTACACCATCCACTATTTGGGGAAAAAAATACATAAACTAGAGGTCTCCAACATCATCATAAACATTTTGTTAGTGTTTTATGAATCATTCTTCTATAGTGAAGCTGGGATAAATCACTCAGAATCACTAGCACGCTAGAACTAGTCAACCCACCAAGATATCCTCGGTTTTCCATGTTCTCTATTTCCTCTTATCCCATAACATCTTCATCAACACATTCTATTGCACACACATGATATTAAATTACATAAAAAATACAATTTCTCATAAGAAATACCATTTATATATTTACAAACCGACCAAATTAACATTCAAACAAAATGAATCTTAATATCTTATAAAAACACCAGTTTCCCCATACACATAAGTCGTGAGACCTTCAGAATCCAAAATAATCATATTCAAAATCATTTTAATGGTTTAAATTAAAAACCATAGAATCACTAGTTTAAAAGAATTCTTTATACAATGTATAATTCAAACTATTCACTTTCGAACTTTTAAAAGAAAATCTAATAACCAAGTGAAAGGCCATTTTAAAAGTCCATGGAAAATTACATATATGTATATAGGCATTTGAATTTCATATAAAAATGGAACAAATTTTTTTAAAATGAATCCTATTCAATAAAAGATATTCTAAATAAAGATCAGGTCATAGGAAACCTACCTCAAAGATGTTTCTATTTGTCAACAACCATTCAAACCAACCCCTGGGATATACACCCACATGCATTGATACACACACATAGACACACACACACACACACAATCACAAACCCCCAGATATATATATATACCCCTATCTTCATTTTACATACTCCCCATTACATGAGAGAAAATGTATATATATATATATGTGTTCCATACCCTATGCATGTGAATATTGGAATCCTCAACTCCTATAGCACAAAACCATCACAACGAGTTCCTAAATACTACACATATAATTTAATAAAACAATTAAACACCTAAAAATATATAATAAATTTTAAAATTACTCAATGGGTTTCCACCAATAACGAACTCAAATTCAAGTACGAAATTCTAAATTAAAATTAAAATTAAAACAAAGAGACGTTAATACACAATTTCAATTTTTAAATGAATTTACAATAAATATTGAAAAATTTGCAATAATTCTAACAAAAAAATAGCCACATTTTCGTACTCAAACTCACTTTTGAAAACATAGACACACCAAAAAAACATCCAAACATGTTTTTCACACTTTTCAAGATTTAATAAAACACTTAATATTTTATGAAACAACTCTAAGTGGTAGCACAATACATTAAACACAAAATCACACCCCTTAAATCTCTTATACGACCAAAATCCCACAAATAACATGTTAATAACATAATTCACAGCACTTTTATAACATAACAAAACACTATTAAAAGACTAAACAAGGGTTTACATCATGAACACACTCTACTCCATATAAATGTGCTATAAAATGGATCAAAAAAATATTACACTCCTGTAAATCCAAATTTCCATCAAATAATTTAATCAAATACCACGTAAAATTAATTTCACATGAAAAATAAATCATCAAATAAATATTATGCATGGAATCCTCTCCCTTTGGTGTTGAAAACCAAAATTGTTGTGTGAAACTTCAATTTCTCATCTATCACACAAAAAAAATTTCAATTGAACCCTAATATAAAAAAATTTAACCAAAAACATCAAAATTGAATTAATTAAAACACGAAACCGTAATCTGAAATCCATTCAAATTAACGAAAAAACCAATAGAAGAATAAATCACATGAAGCTGGGGTTCAGGAGGGTATCCAAATAAAATAGAGGGACGTTGAATTTGCATTGTGCTAGAAAATCTTGTCGATAAGGTGAGGAAACACGATACAGTGATGTGTTGCATGAGAGAGTCATGAAACAGGTAGTAGGGTGGTTCATGGTTTCTCACTAGATGATAGGAGGTGTGTCCGTCTGTCGTATCCCTAGAGGGAATCAAGGGAGGACATCTGTGGTGGGTTTGGTCGTGAAACAAAGAGGCTGCCTATTGAGGGGTATGCGCGGGAAGAGAGGCAAGGCCTCCAATCAGGGTTAATGTCACCAAAGAGAGAGGTTCGTCCTGGCTGTAGGTAGGTGACACAATCCATAAGGATTTAGTGGGAGGAAAATCGTAGGTAAATGGGGGATGTTGGGTTGTGATGGGCTGGAAGAGATAACAAAACTTCAATAAAAAAATAATATAAAAATAATAGTGTATAACATAATAAAAATTATATTAATATTATTAATAATAATCATAATAAAAATTATAATAAACTAATTTTTATATTAATAAACTTAATAAATAAAACAAAATTAATAGAATGTTTATAATAATTACTTAATAATCATAACCCTATATTAATAAACATGGTGATAATAGTAATAATAATAATAATAATAATAATAATAATTACCATTAATACCATTATTATAATTATTATTAAAATCATTAAAAATCATTTAATTTATTTTTCAAAAACATGAGGCGGGCAGCATGGTGACCCAGGTGAATCTATGTGGCTTTGAATATTCCCTTCTTGTATGCCGGATTTTGTCAAGGGAAAAGAATTCATTTTCCACCAAAATGAAAAAATAATTAATTAGGCTTAACCAGCACCGTGATAGAATGATTCCAAGTCATAATGAATAAAAAATTAATACTATTTCAAAATTTCAGTTGTGAAATTTATTATTAAACCCTTCATGGATTATGTCATATTCCTAGTTGGTTGTTAATGAGGTGGTAATGTCCTCGATTTGGGACTCCAATTGTGTGATAATTTATTAAAGGTAAGGACCAAATCTTTAAACAGGGGGGTGTGTCAGTTGTCTGATTGATTTGATAGCATGTATGTATGGATTGTGGCTTGGTTTGTTAGGAACACCCAAATTGTGAACAAAACATGAGAAACTATAATAGTTAAGATGATTTATAAGAATGATTATATAAATAGTTTAGTGTATGCACTACCTCGTGGCCCATAGCAGGGTGATATTTTTTTGTTATTGATATTATATTAATCCCCTATGTCAAGCCAGGTAGGGTAAGGAACGAGCAGCTGGGTGTTATGATTTCATTTGGTAAGGCATTCTATCAAGATGAGTCACATGTATAGTATGTTTTGGTTTTCCTCTGTGTTCATAGGTTTTCTCATGTTTCTCAAACTCTTGAATGGTTAGCTGATTTCCTTCTTTAGGAGTATTGGTTCCTTGTTCATTATTTTTTTGTTTTAATTGTAAACTCTGAATTTTTAGTTTTCTTCAAATGGTTTCAAGAATTTTTTTTAATGGAACAAGTTTTTCCAATTCATTCAATTTTATGAAAACTTATCATTTTTATTTGATTCAAATTATCCTTCATTCCTTTTAACATAATGTTCCTCTATTAAAGTAAGATTTTTTTTATTATTACAGTTTTCAAATAATATTTATTTTCCTTAAAATGTATATTGGCGAAAAATTATATTTGTATAATGTATTCCAAACCTGAAATAATTATTTTTTATTTAAATAAAATTCCATGGGAATATATTTATCAAGATTACCTATGAAATTTTAATACTAAAGCCTATAGTTATTTCTTGTTTTCAGTTTCTATTGTATGTTTTCTTTCAAGATTGATTTCCTTGGGTGATTGTTCTGTGTGGGTTGGAGAGTTATCCTCAGGGCCACATAGAGATGTTGTAGTAGTCGGGTTCAATTTTTATTTTTTTCTGTATAGATTTATTATTCAGGTTATTTTATATTGATTTAGTGTTTAATTGATTCTATGTTTGGTTATAATATTTATTTTGTGACACTCTATTGTTATTCCACAAATAATTTTGTTATATCAGGTAAACTATTCTCATAGTCACTATTTTTATTCTATAATCACACTGTCAACCATGGGTCTCATTAAAATTTCCTCAGGAATAAAAAATGTGTAAGCATGTTCCTTACGGTGGGCATTCCATACATGCCTCTCTGTGATGGTGATCTAATTTAGTGTCTAGTCTTATTTTTAGTGTTGGTTCTCTTCTAATTTAGGGGAGTCAGTTCATGGACTCCACTATTGGGTAAAAATTTGGAATTGATTGTGCCCAACGGTTTGGCAGAAAAAAATATATATTGGTATTCATCACATGTGATATGAATTCGTTCAATTTTTTTGATGGATTATATGAGTTCTATTTTATTATATTTATGGTGTAATTGTTTTAAGGCAGGATTGAACATAGTGAAAATTCATTCATTTTTTGGAACAATAAACATACGGTGTTATACTTTTTGGCGTTTGTTTCTCATAGAAGAGAGTCTACTTTGATCTCCCAAGTTCATCATGTTAACCTATTTTTCGTTCTGTAGCGTTCATTATTTTCACTCATTTTTCATTCCTTGGATATTTCTATTAGATTTTTAGGAGTTTTGTTTCACATTTTCAGGTTAACCATGGGTCAGCTTTATGGGGGTCGAAAACATTATGGTGGGGGATTTTTCACAACTGGTTTTTCAAATTCATCTTTTAGTATGGGTTTTGGTAGAGCTCACAAATGTTTTCCATGGAATTGGGTGTGATAGGTTGTCCCGACCCGTCCTCAGGGCCCGTGCCGTGACTACCCCAAGCCTGCCTTCTATAGGCCAGGGGATGGAGACTAGCACCAAGGTGTAAATTCTGATAAAAAGGGAAGGCATTGCCTTTGTAAAGTAAACAAACACCACAGAGCAAGTAAGCAGAAGTAAACACTAAGTAAAAACTGGGTACAATAGTGAGTACGGAAAAGTGAGTGGGCCAGAATACAAACCCAAAATGAAAGTAAAGTAAAACTGAAAAGGGAGTAAAACAACATAAAAGAGAAGCCGTAGCGTCGAGCCGTCCACTGGAAGTCCCACCTGAAGGATGGGTACATATAGACTCCACAACTCCTCGGGTCTAGTCGTCCGCTCTAAGTACATCCCTTCCTGTGGTCCACCTCCAGGTGCCGACCTGCTCCACAAGCCTCAACCACGATTAGCGATGTCCGTCGTCTACAACCATCAAAAACTAGTGGGCCATAGCCTGTGCAGGGGTGAGTATAAGCTACTCAGTAGGGACCCCGAGACCCATGAAGGTCTCCCAAAATCCAAAAAGGATAATCCACAAAGGAACGATACAATCAAAAAGTAACATCTAACACCACTTAGGTATATGCCCATACTTATAACTAAGTCATCAATTCTCGTTTGGCTCCAACATTCGAGCTCATGTACATCCTAGTCCACACAGGAAATCACAACCCAATCCACACAGGAATGCATAATGTAACCCACACTAGATATCAAGTATATCTTATCGAAGATAAGGATTGAAAGTCAAGATTCAGCTCACACAGGTATACTTTTTTGTAGGATGATAGAGATTATTAGATGTAGCCACTAATTCATCCAAGCTATCGGACTCATACAGGATCGGTAGGTACTAACCCCTGCAATGACCCACAAAGGATCGATAGATAACTAACCCCTGCAATGACCCACACAGGATCTATAGGCACTGGCTCACACAGGACCACTGAGCACTGGCCCACATAGGATCTGACCGACACAGGATTGGTAGCACTGATCCATGTAGGATCGCTTAGTGCTGTAGTCGTCGTCGTCGAATCCAAGGAGGATTCCTACACAGTCGTCATCGTCGTCACAGTAACAGCCAGCTCTAGGGTTCCCGCACCCAGCATACTCGTATAGGAGGGTCCGATCCACGAGATGAGGGGCTGATACATGAACTTACATATAGTCTGGAGTTGATGTATCAAAAATATCAGTATCCTCAACAGGAACTCAACGTCACAGACGACGCATCAATCGGACGCCCGGTCTGAGAGTTATTGGCTTTTTCGTTCCAGGGGCCCGGTTGGTTTTTAAGTCAAAACCAACCCGACCGTACTCCAACGGCGTCCAAACCATGAGCAGAGTAATCCAAAAGGTCTGTCTCACTAAGAGGAAACCATCAAAGTCGACGACACGTAAATCGGACGTCTGGAGCTCAAGTTATAAGAATTTCCGCACCGAGGGCCCGGTTGGTTTCGTGTACGAAACAACCCGACCGAACCCATAGTACTCTAAAACCTTTAATGTAATATATCAAAACGAACATCTTGATATAAGGATTTCTACGCAACTGACGGTGTGGCGATCATAGGTACGTAGCCTGAGTTATTGGAAACAGACCGAAACTGTCCGAAAATGGGGTGTCTGGGCCCAGTCCGACCCGACCCAACCCCCCCCCCCCCGGGTCGGCCGGAACCGGGTTGACCCGACCCAGGTCTGGGTCCGACCCGGTGGGGCCGGTCCGGGCCTAGGCGGCCCGGCCCGGTGCGGCCTGAGGCAGCGCGTCGCTGGCTGAGCGGGTCGGCTCGACGCTGGACGAGCGGCCACGCAAAGGGGTGTCGCCCTGTTGAATGGAAACATGGCCCCCCCGTGTGGGGGCTACTCCTTGCCAACGGACGCAGCCTAGCACCACGTACCGCTTCCTCGGTCCCACGCTGTCACGGGACGAGCAGCCTGCCGTTACGGCTTCAGCCGCGACAGTCCTTCCTGACAGCGTGCCGGGGACTGCCGCCTCCTGGCGGCCGACCGGTGCCGGCTGCCACCTTCGGTCGCCGGCGCCGCCCTGCCAGCGAGGCGAGCTGGTGAGGTTTTCCGTGGACCACCGGATGTGCTCCGGTGGTCCATTTTTCTTTCTGTCTTCGCCAGCGGTCCACCCGGGACCGGCTCTTCACTACGAAGACCTCAAAATGCCCTTGCAGCCTGCCCCATTGTCTCCCGCTGATCCACACACCAAGAACGAAGAAATGGTGGGTTCAGACTTGTTCGTTGGTCCGCACCCACTACGTTAGCGGTTCAAACCGCCTCTGAAATAATTTTAAACACATGCGGAGGATATAAATCACAAATATTTAATTGAACCAAAACCCCTACCACAAGCGTCGTCGAGCAAGGGTTCATCGCGGAATTGCACGTCACGGAAGAAGGAGTCGCAGAAGGGGGATCATTGCGTCGCGGAGAAAGGATTTTTCAACGTCGCGTCGTCGATTTCTGAGGATCCGACGTTCTTGTCGAACTTTGTCCGAGGTCGGTGTTCTTCGTTTTCTTCGCGTTCTTCATCGAGGAAGGAGAACTTCATGAACTTGAGAAAATTCTCCCAAGCCTCTCACAACCCAACAACTCTAATAGAATAAGATTTTGCCTTTTTTTATTTCTCAGGCATGTGTTTTAAAAATAAATTCTAAAACGAAACAATTAGTTAGAAGAATTAATTGCAACATTTAAATTGCCCAAATTAATAGAGGTGTTTCATAATCAGAAAAACGCAAGGGTTGACTTCCAATTAATAGGGGTGTGGGTGTGCTACTTTAATAAAGGAGGGGGGTTCAGTAAGAAAAGAAACGGTGGGGCTCGTGTGGGCCCCACCTCACAAATATCCAACCTAGTGTGTAGGATATTGTGGGTCCCACTTCATCCACATAGTTTAGGTTAATCAAAATAAAATAAAATTGGTTGCACGACTTTTATTTTATTCCTTTACTTAACCCAAAAATGTATAAACCACACCCGAGCAAACACAACTCCGGAAAAGGCGTTTCTAAGCAATTACCGGTGATGCGATTCCATCTGTGCCCTCGGAATTTGATTCCGAGAATCGGTTCAAAATTTAGAAAAAACCCGCTCGTTCGTTCACTGAACATACCCGAGATAAATTTTGGAAAATGATTCCAGGCACACTAGGCCTCAGAATCAGGTGCCGTTAGAAACTCCTTTCTTGTAAAACCCCCAAAAAAATTAAAAAAAAATTCCCTTGAATTTTACAGGTCTTTACATTACTCCAACCTCAGGGATTTACGTGCCCGTAATGATACATCATAAACTAGGGAAACAAAAGTTGGTACTGAGCACGCATCTGAGCCTCCCATTCCCAAGTGCTCTCCTGGAGGATCCCATGCTACCATATGATGTTCACTAGAGGAATAGACCGTGCACAGAGGACTCACTCCTATCGATCCTCGATCTCCACTGGGACCTCTTCAAAAGCCTCCCCATCATGAATGTCCAGCTCCCCATGCTCAATGATATGCATCCGGTCGTGCATGTATCTCCTCAACTGGGATACGTGGAAAACATCGTGCACCTAGTGCAACAGAGGTGGTAGAGAAAGGCGATAAGCCACCTTGCAAATCCCGCTGAGGACCAGGATTGGTCCGATGAACCGAGGAGATAACATGTCGCCTCAAACAAATCTCTATAATCCACATCGAGGTGAGACCTGCAAGAAGACGTGGTCGCCATCCTTGAACTCCAGTGGCCTTCACCTCCTGTCAGCATAAGACTTCTGCCGGCTCTGAGCTGTTCTCATCCACTCCTGGATGACCTAGACATTCGCTGCCATGGCCTGGACCATCTATGGTCCCACAAGTGCTGACTCCCCAGGGTTTGTCCAGCACAGAGGTGATCTGCAAGGTCGGCCGTACAACACCTCGTATGGTTCGATCCCGATGGTGGAGTGGTAGCTGTTGTTGTACGCGAACTCCAACAAGTGTAGGTGATCCTCCCAGCTACAACCAAAGTCGAGGACACATGCACAGAGCATGTACTCGAGAGTCGGAATGGTCCTCTCCGTCTGACCATCCGTCTGAGGGTGAAAGGTGGTGCACAGACGTAGTTGCGTCTCGAATACCTCCTCCAACCCCTTCCAAAGCTGGGAAGTAAAGCATGCATCTCAATCGGAGACGATGGATAATGTCACACCATGTAGCCGTACAATCTCATGAACGTAGAGGTGTCCCAATCTCTCCACTGATCCCTGCTCTCTGATGGGTAAGAAGTGTGCCGACTTGTTGAGTCGGTCGACAATTACCCATATGGAGTCGTGACCATTGGAAGAGCATGGAAGTCCAGTCACGAAGTCCATAGATATCCTGTCCCACTTCCACTATGGGACCTCCAAGGGCTGTACCAAGCCTGCTGGTACCTGGTGCTCCGCCTTCACCTACTAGAATGTGAGGCATCGAGAAACGAACTCAGCCACAACCTTCTTCATTCCTGGCCACAAGTGTTGTCATCTGAGATCCTGGTACATCTTCGCCACTCCAGGATGTACCGCCAGAGGGGATGTGTGAAACTCTCTCATCACCTCCTCCCGTAAAGCGACTGGTACCAAGGTACGTCCTTTGAAAAGGATGTCGTGCTCTCCTCCGAAAGAGAAACCATCTGGTTCATGTCCTGAGGATATCTGTTCAGGTCGCGTCTCACAGTCGGCATCCCCACGTTGTGCCTCTCGGACCTGCTGTAGTAGTGGAGGAGTGACTATGATTGACTGATAAAAGGTTGCTCCATCACTATCCACGAAGGATATCTGCAAAGAGGCTAGCTGCTCTGTCGCCTCCCCAAGTTGCTGAATGCCCATCCTCCTGCTGAGAGAATCAGCTAATACCTTCCCTTTTCCAGGATTATATACTATCTCAAAGTAATAGTCCTAGAGGAACTCGAGCCATCGCCACTATCTCAGGTTCAGGTCCTTCTGCGAGAAGATGTACCTGAGACATTGGTGGTCAGAATAGACTGTAAAGCACTCGCCCATCAGATAGTGTCGCCACATATTCAGAGCGAAGACCACTACTACTAACTACAGGTCATGGGTAGCGTAGTTCTTCTCATGCTTCCTCAACTGATGTGATCCATAGGTGATCACGACCCACTCCTGTATTAGGACACATCTGAGTCCGTTCACGGATGCATCGCAGTAGACTACGTACCCTACTCCCTCCTCCGGTAGCCTCAAGATAGGCACGCTAGTCAATCTCTGTCTCAGCTCTTGGAAGCTCTACTGTCATATTTCTAACCCCACGAAGGGTTTCCCCTTCTTTATCAAAGCTTAGAGTGGTTCCACAACTTTGGAGAAGTCTCGCACGAATCTCTGGTAGTACCCAGCTAGTACCATGAAACTCTGCACCTCTGTCACACTCTTGGGTGGCTCTCAAGCTAGCACTGCCTTGATCATCGCAGGATCCACCACAACTCCCGCCTCCGTGATGACGTGTCCCAAGATGTGGACCTCACGTATCCAGAACTGACACTTTGAGAGATTACCATAAAGCTACTGCTCTCGGAGTGTGTCCAGTACAACCTATAAGTGATAGGCGTTCTCCTCCTCTGTTGTCGAGTATATCAAAATCTCGTCAATGAAGAACATGAAAAATCAATCGAGGAATGGATGAAAGATCCTTTTCATGAGACCCATGGACACTGTTGGAGCGTTGGTTACACCGAAAGGCCTAACCATGAACTCATAGTGGCCATACCGACATCTGAAAGCCGTCTTTTGCACGTCCTCGTCTTGAACTCTGGGTTGATGATAGCCTGGCCTGAGGTCTATCTTTGAGAACCACCATGCTCCCTTGAGCTGATCGAAGAGGTAATCAATCCTCGGTAGTGGATAGTTGTTCCTCATTGTCACCTGGTTTAGGCGACGATAGTCGACACAAAGTCGCATGCTCCTGTCCGCCTTCTTGGCGAACAAAATCAGGGAAGCCCAGGGTGAAACACTGGGTCGGATGAATCTCGTTCCCTGCAAGTCCCCCAACTGTACCCATAGCACTCGTAGCTCAGCGGGGGCCATCTGATATGCTGGGGTGGATATCGGGGTTTCCCCGAGGTACATATCAATATAAAAGTCTACCTCTCTATGAGGAGGTATCCCAGGAACGTTTTCGGGAAAAACGTCTGCATACTAATCCACCACTGTAGGAAAACCAGGACTCTTCATGTCAACTGCTTTTAGGATGAGGCTAGCCAACAGATGAGTGATGGGTTGTCCTCTCCTCTGCGATAGTCCATCTTGTGCTGTGAAGGCTCCCTTATCACCGGTGAAGGTTAACCTGCTCATGTCGGTGCATACACATCGCACCTAGCGCCTAATACAATCAATTTGAGCATGGACTGTAGATAACCATTCCATGCCCAAGATGACGTCGTAAGGCCTCGACGCCGCTACAATAAGATCCCAGCCGAATCTCTCACCTCCTAGAGTAAGCTCACACTGCCGGCACCAGTGCGTAATTGTCGAGTCTGCTCCCGTAAGAGTCTCTGGCCATAAGGATCGAGCCAACGACTCTGTCGGAATCTCTGAGATCCGAACAAGGGCAGTGGCTATGAAAAAATGACTCGATCCTGTGTCTATAAGAACTGTTGCAAGGGTGTAATAGACACAGATAGTACCTAGAATCATCTCGGGCGCGCCATGGTCGTAGGCCTCCGCTGCCAGGAGCTGTGCCTATCTCTTCCTGCTAGCTCCCTGTGGCTGGGGTGGACAACCTAGTGGTGGTGGTGGTAGAGTCTCGAATCGTTTCCCACCACCTGCCACTCGACCAGCTCCTCTGCCTTGTCCTCCTGCTCCCTGCGGACGGCCACTGTCGACCCTCTGCCTGGGTGGTCGCTCAACTATCTTTTGCTCCTTAGTACGGCGGGTCAGGAAGTCACGAGCCATGTGGTCCAGCCCGCCGCATGCATAGCAGTGTCTCCCTCTCGGAAGACTGGCTCTGCACTGAGTACAATGTCCTGAGGTCATATTCCTGAGGGACTGGTCTGCCTGGACCCTTGTGTCATCCGTCGACTGCCTGCTGCAGAAGACTATACCGCATGCCGCCCTGTGGTAGGTCTCGCTGCTGATGTAGACTCAGCAAGAAAGCTCATGATGAGAAGGGCTCACTCTAGTACCCATGTCTGAGTCGGAATGGTGAGGGAGATCAGCGATGCCCTGATCTCATGCCTCAACCCCTGCTCGAAGGTCCGGGCCTGGATTAATGGGTTCCGTACCATGTTTGTCGAATAGTGCGAGAGATCGGTAAATCTCGCCGAGTACTGAGCGACCGACATGCTGCCCCACCACAGCTGTAGAAGCTCCTAGATGCGCACTGCACGGAGGGTGGTTGGGACGAACTCCGAGCAGAAGAGGCTCTCAAAGTCTGTCTAGAGGAGTGATGCCTCGTCATGCACCTAGAGCATCAAGCTCCACCATCTGCCTGATGCCTCGTGTAGGAGGCTCGCTGTGAGGATCACCATGAGGTCTGTTGGTGTCCTCACTAAACTGAAAACTCCTAAAACTGCCTCCATCCAATCCTCGGCTGCCTGAGGGTCCGTCTCCCTGCGGAACCTGGGCGGTCACTGACGCTGAAACTTGTGAAGTGCACTAAGGCGACGTGCATCATCAGTGGCTGGGGCTGGTAGCATCGGTGGCTCAGTAGGTAGAGGTACCGCCTGTGCCTCTGCCGTCAAAGGGACCAGTACTGAGGCCCCGTCGCTCGGTGGGCTTTCATAACGCACAACGCTTGGAACCCTAGCTGGCTTCCATCGTGCGGCCATCCGGAAAAGAAACAGGTGCTCCACGGTCAAATAGTATAACTGGTGAGCTGACACAATGTAATCATGAAGAAAACTTGAAACACACATGCAATCAATTTTTTCATGTATTATGTCGGAAATCAGAAGTCAAGATCCTGGTGTACGGATACGTCGACCATCGCACCAACACTGGACTCCCTGGACTGATAACCACACTCAAAACTCTTAACACTATTGCTTGACATAGAAAAATATCAGAGTCCTGAGTTCTACGGTAGAACCTAACCCCTCTAATACCAATTTGTCACAACCCATCCTCGGGGCCCATGCCGTGACTACCCCAAGCCCGCCTTCCATAGGCCAGTGGCTGGAGACTAGCACCAAGGCATAAATTCCAATAAAACAGGAAGGCATTGCCTTTTTAAAGTAAACAAACTCCATAGAGCAAGTAAGCAGAAGTAATCACTACGTAAAATATGGGTACAATAGTGAGTACGGAAAAGTAAGTGGGCCAGAATACAAACCCAAACTGAATGGAAAGTACAAATGAAATGGGAGTACATCAACTGAAAATTAAAGCCGTAGCGTTGACCCGTCCACTGGAAGTCCCACCTGAAGGATGGGTATAGATAGCCTCCACAGCTCCTCGGGTCTAGTCATCCGCTCTGAGTACGTCCCGCCAAGTGGTCAACCTCCAGGTGCCGACCTGCTCCGCTTGCCTCAACCACGATTAGTGTTGTCTGTCGTCAATAACCAACACAACGTAGTGTGGGAATTGCCCATGCAGGGGTGAGTATAAGCTACTCAGTAGGGACTCTGAGACCCCCTATGGTCTCCAAGAATCCACAAAGTATAATCCCCAAAGGAATGATACAATCACGAAGTAACATTAGACACCACTTAGGTATATGCCCATACATATACCTAAGTCATCAATTCTCATTTAGCTCCAACATCGGATATCAAGTACAACCCAGTCCACATAATAAATCACAACCCAATCCACACAGGAATGCAAAACGTAACCCACACAGGATATCAAGTCAATCTTATCGAAGATAATGATTGAAAGTCATGATTCAGCTCACGCAGATATACTTCTTCGTGGGACGATAGAGATGATCAGATGTAGGCACTGATTCATCTAAGCTATTGGACCCACACATGATCGATAGGTACAGACCCCAACAATGACCCACAAAGGATCGATTGGTAACTAACCCCCGCAATGACCCACAAAGGATCGGACCCACACAGGATCGGTAGGTGTTGGCCCACACAAGACCGCTGAGCACTGACCCACACAGGATCTGACCCACATAGGATCGGTAGCACTGATCCATGTAGTTTCTCTGAGTGATGTAGTCATTGTCGTCGAATCCACAGAGGATTCCTGTACAATCGTCATCGTCGTCGTAGTCGCAGCCATCTCTAGGGTTCCCGCACACTGCAAGCTTGTTCAAGAGGGTCCGCTCCATGAGCCGAGGGGCTGATACATCAACTAAACCATAGTCCGGAGTTGATGTATCCAAAAGTTCTGCATCGTCAACATGAACTCAACGTCACAGACAGCGCGTCAATCGGACGCCCGGTTTGAGAGTTATTGGCTTTTTCGTTCCAGGGACCCTGTTGGTTTTAAGCCAAAACCAACCCGACCGTACTCCAACTGCAACCAAACCATGAGAGGAGTAAACCAAAATGTCTGTATCACTAAGAGGAAACCATCAATGTTGAAGGCACGTCAATCGGATGTCCGGAGCTCAAGTTATAAGCGTTTCCGCTCCAAGGGCCCGGATGGTTTCGTGTACGAACCAACCCGGCCGAACACAATTTAATCCGAAACCTTGAGTGTAATATACCAAAACGACCATCTCGATCCAAGGATCGATACGAAACTGACGGTGCAACGATCGGAGGTCCTTAGCCCACGTTATGGGCAATAGACCGAAACAGTCCGAAAATGGGGGGTCTAGGCCCGGTCCGACCCGACCCAACCCCCCCCCCCACGGGTCGGCCCGAACCGGGTCGAACCGACCTCGGTCGGGGTCTGACCCGGCGGGGTGTGGCTCGGGCCTGGGGCGGTCGGTCCGGCCCGAGGCGGCTCGGCGCTGGCCGAGCGGGTCGGCTCGGCGCTAGCCAAGCGGCCGCGCAAAGGGGCTCCACCCCCTTAAATGGAACCGCGACCCCCTCATGGGGGCCGCTCCTTGACAACGGACGCGGCCTAGCACCGCGTCACGCCTCCTCAGTCCTGCGCGATCGCGGGACCAGCATCTTGCCACCGCGGCGGCCCTTCCTGGTGGCGCGCCAGGCACAGCTGTGCTAGCGAGGCGCCCCAGTGGGGTTTTCCACGGACCACCGTACATGCTCTGTTGGTCCATTTTGCCTGCCGTCTTTTCCAGCAGTCCTCCCGGGACTAGCTCTTCACTGTGAAGACCTCAAAATGACCTTGCGGCTTGCTCCATTGTCACCCGCGGATACGCACACCATGAACGAAGAAACCGTGGGATCGAACTCGTTCGTTGGTCCGCACCCACCGCGTTAGAGGTTTAAACGGCTTCCAAAAAAATTTCAAACACATGCTGAGGATATAAATCACATAGATTTAATTTAACCAAAACCACTACCTCAAGCGTCGTCGAGCGAGGGTTCGTCGCGGAATTGCACGTCGCGGAAGAAGCCGTCACATAAGGGGGATCGTCACACCACAGAGAAAGGATTATTCGGCATCACGTCGTCAATTTCTGAGGATCCGACATTCTTGTCGACCTTCGTCGGAGGTCGGCATTCTTTGCGTTCTTCGCAATCTTCGCGTTCTTCATCGAGGAAGGAGAACTTCAAGAAGTTGAGAAAATTCTCCCAAGCCTCTCACAACCCAACAACTCTAATAAAATAAGAGTTTGTCTTATTTTATTTCTCAAGCCATGCGTTTTGAAAATAAATTCAAAAATGAAACAATCATTTAAAAGAATTAATTGAAACGTTTAAACTGCCCAAATTAATAGAGGCGTTTCATAAACAGAAAAACGCAAGGGATGACTTCCCCTTAAAAGGGGTGCGAGTGTGTTACCTTAATAAAGGAGGGGGCTTAGGAAGAAATGAAATGGTGGGGCTTGTGTGGGCCCCACCTCACAAATATGCTACCTAGTGGTTAGGATATTGTGGGTCCCACTTCATCCACTTAGTTTAGGTTAAACAAAATAAAATAAAATTGGCTGCACCACTTTTATTTTATTTCTTTACTTAATCGAAATATTTAAAAATCACACCCGAAAAAATTCAACTCCAGAAAAGATGTTTCTAAGAAATTATCGGCGCTGCGATTCCATCAGTGCCCTCTGAATTTGATTCCGAGCACCGGTTCAAAAGTTAGAAAAACCTGCTCGTTCGTTCACTGAACGTACCCGAGCTAAACTTCGGAAAATGATTACGGGCACACCGGGACTCGAAATCAGGTACCGTCAGAAACTGCGTTCTTGTAAAATCCTAAAGAATATTAAGAAAAAAATATCCCTTGAATTTTATGGGTCTTTACATAGGTATTAATTTTTGAGGTATTATCTCCGTTATTTTTATTTTTTTCCATTGTTACAAGGAATGTATGATGAGTATGTGTCTAATAAAATATATTTATTATAATACGAATTGATATGTTAATGGGGTATGTTAGTTGGATTCATTATCCCCTTCAATTAGATATGTTTTGTTATGAAAATAGTGATATTAGGGGATCTTTTTTAGATCACATTGGTACATTCATGGTTAGTTTTACAATGAAGTATGTATGTATGGGGTCACACAGTTTTATCATACATTAACCAACCATGAATCCTAACTATACATCCAATCCAGTACTAGATAGGGTTGATTTTCATAGATTTCACACAATTTGTAAAACTATTAGAGCTAATAATTCACCCCACTTCGAAGAGGGTGTTCTGGGAATTTACGCTTCTTTTTATATGTTTTTAGTTCCCTTAGCCTCTCCCATTTGAACCATATATTTTAGACACCTCCTATTGTGGTTTTTGGCCCCTCCATCAACCTTCAAGAGTGGTTCAAGGCGATTTCATGGTGATTCTTCACTCATATCTAAAGGATAACTCTCTGTTCCCCTTCTCCTTTTCATTCCATTATTTTTTCCATTATCCTATAACACAAATCGATATGTTCAATATATTTTAATGCATCGGTCACTAAAAATTATTATATTTTTCCTTCATATGGTTCCTTGTTAATTTTCATTCTTCTTAGAACCATCGGGGATTCATTTCTATTCAGTGTTAATGAAGCATATGTGATTTGAGGTAGGATCCCTTGGCATCTCTCCTTTAAATTTAATATTACATTGTATTCCTTGTTTTTTAATTATCCATAGTTGTTATATAGTTATGTATCATTTTTAGTATAATTTTTTTCTGTCCAATGAGATGTCTTTGACTTAGTATTAATTATTTGATAGGGTTGGAATGGGTTTTTAACACCATGTGATTTACCAAATTCTTGGTTAGATCTTTTAAAAGTGTTGTAGTAGTGAAGTGATGTTTTTTAAATACATAAATGGGTGCCTAAGTGATTGTTTTTGAAAATGGATTCTGCATGGATATCTATATAATGGATTAATGTGTGAATTTATTTTGAGGCCCGATGAGAACTTTTAAAATGTTTTTATTGGAATTCACATCAGGGATTAAGTCACTTACCTTGACAATTGTAATAGAGTTAACAATATCATTAGTTTTGAAATCTACTTGTGTGATAATTGTTTTAAGTAAAGGGTATAATCCTTGAAGGGATTGGTATGGTGTTAGTAGTGTGGATTATATGATATAATTTAAGTATGTCTTGTTTCTTGGTCTGTTTTGAGCAACCCTTTGTGAACATGAAATGGGAACATAGCATTACTACATGGATTTCTAAGAATTATTATTGTACAAGTTTAGTTTATTAAATAGATAATCCCACGTAGATGTGGGATATTTTTATTATATTTATGTGATCAGGCCCCTTGGTCAATCTGTGATGGGAATAATCATGATTTTGGGAATTATGATGTCATCTAGTAAAGAATTCCTTCAAAATTAGCCTTATGTATAGTATGTACTGGTTATCCTATGAGTTCAAGGTGATCCTGTGATTCTCCCACACTATTGTCATCAATCAATTTCTCTCTTGAGGAGTTTATATTCATTGATCTTGGTTTTGTGGTTATATTAGTAAATAATATTTGTGATGTTTTGTTAAAAATGATCCAAGAAAGAATATTTTGAAAGATCAAGTATTTTCCCCTAATTCACTATTATAAAAAATTAACATTTCCATTTGATTACCATTCCCCATCTTTATATAGAATCAAATTCTCCTCTATGAATGGAAGCAGGATTTCAATATTGAGGGCAATGGAATGTGAATTATTTTCATTAACATGATATGTTCTGAAAAAAATATACCTATATATTTTTTTCAAACCTAAAATAAATTTGTTTATATTTAAATGAAAAACATTGGGAATAGATTTATTTGGTCTTACATACTGAGGTTTAATACTCATACCTATAGTTATTTATTGTTTTTAGTTTTTGTTTCATGTTATTTTTCAGGTTTGATCTCTTTGAGAGATAGTTACGTATGGGTTGGGGAGTTACCCTTGGGGGCACATCGAGATGTTGAAGTTCTTAGGTTCAATTATTGTTTTTCAATATAGCATTGGTATACATATTGCTGTACATTCCATTCATGTGTAATTGATGCTTAGTTTAATTATCATATCTAGTTTGGGATTATCTTTTTTTATCTCTCTTATTTTTTTATTTATATTTGGATAAATCATTCCCATATTAACTCAGCTGATTCCCTTGGTTCTTATTGCCAGCCCAAGAGGATCGAGAACACCTCTCGAGCCGTGCCACGGATAGGGTCGGGTGATCGGTTCATTGTCGACCCAGGTTTGTTCGTGATGTAGAATCATCTAAAAAACAATTTTATGTTCGTATTTATACCCTATCCTACCTTGTATTCATATTACCATTATAGGAGCCACAAAACAATGGAAAAAACGTAGGTGTAATTCAGTTTTAAAAAATTTACAAAACATTCACTCATCATCTACTATAAAAACGATAGTCGCCCCTTGAACATCCTCACACCTATCACTCAAAATTGGATTTTGAATAATCTAACACAAATTGTTTGTAAAAACCCCTATATTAGTCATAATATCCTAACCATGGGATGAAATCAAACCCAATAACCTATTGATAAAAAACAAATGGAGTTACCCGAATAAGATGTATCATCTTTCCCCAAGATCTGTTTTAAATATTCACTATCCGTCCCATAATATCTTATTATTACATGAATATATAAAAAATATATAAGAATAATTATAATATGTCGGTATTATAATGCTTCAAAATAAACATATACACATATCCTTCAAATTTCTAATTAACTTACCATTTATGTCTGTGGTGAACTGTCGCCTCTCAAAATGATGTCATACACTTTCCCTTTACCCCCTATATTGGTTGATAATTATGATGGAAAAACTATTTATATATAATATATGTGATATTTATTATTTATTTATTATTATATAAATTTTATATCACACATACCCTATTAATTAAATTCTATGTGAAACCAATATCATTGTTCATGGACGTGTGGACTTCCGCCTCCTCAGAGCGATGTGATTCGTTTATGATACACACAAAATGAGTAAAGATTGGTTTTAATAAACCTATATAATATATATGAAATAAATAGATACAAGAATTCTAATATACATATATATAATTTTTTTTTCATTCTTATAATTTGAAAAATAAATAAAGGTTCTGTTCAGGCATATGATGGACCTACCATCTCTCTGAAAGGTGCATTCCATTTATTATACCTAAATAGAATTGTTTATTATAAATACATATATACTAACTATATATTTTAATTAAATAATGGATTACATTATATTTATGATTTAATCATTATCAAGTTACAATGAACAACATGTATCATGTCAAAACATGCTCGAAAAACTAGAAAATTATACACTTAATAGTGACTGTAATGAACGATTATTCAAAAATAGGTAATAAGATATTATAAGAAGATATTATGTGATATTATTAATTTAAATATGATTATGTTGTAAATAATGAAAATCTTATAAACCACTATAATATATCATAAAGTACCATTAATCAAAAATGAAATGCAAGGTAAGATATTCATGTCTCACTTTTATTTTAATAAGGATGATTCTATTCCCATGATTTATTTATTTACTGTGGTATATCTACTATCCCTTTTGATATATTATATAATGAATTATTTTATATTATTTTTATTTTTATTTTCAATTTTAAATGTTTCTTCTAATGGGATTTGAGTTAAATGTTACCACGTAGAATGATTTTCATAAAAAAAATTATTTTATTTTGTTATATTAAATCCTCATTGTCATTAATATTTTAATATTACGTATATAATACTTTTTGTAATTTTTTTATTTTCAATTTTAAGTGGATTTATATTTGAAACCCATAATATATTCATTAATAAATTCCCACATTAATGTTATGGTCTTTTCAATGGTTTATTTCACAATATCATTTTCTTAGGGATTTATTAAACATTAGTTTCCATTAGATTTAATTATTTAATAATTTTATAGTATGAAATTTATTTATCCCCTATGGTTATTCATGATATTTGTTTTGTTTTAGTAAAATTTTTCTCTCTTTGGTACATAACATGTTTTATAATTTTTTTTAAGAAAACCATATTTCATTTATCTCTTTGGTCAGAGAACTAGTCCTCATCTAAAAACATTGTTTTCTAAAAATCCATAAAAGATCAACCTTTCAAAAATTAATTATTAGATATAATTTTACCCTTTTTATTATTTAAATTTTTTAAAAGTAATATTTTTATTACTTTCTATTGATGAAAATTTTATAAAGTTTTTACCATGATAATAGAATGTTCTTATTACCTTGTATGAAATATAAGGACTAACCAAAAATCATTCTTTTGAATCTTCATATAAAAGTTAAAATGGTAAAATTTTAAATTGAATGATATTTTTTAAAGTTATCTTCAAACAATAGTATTTTCAATTTTTTTTCGAAACCAAATCATATTTTCCTGAGGAATCATTTCAATGTTCTTATTCAATTTTATCAATGAAAAAAAAACTTATTCTTACTCAAATGGGTATATCTCATGTTGATAACACAATTATTAATCATATAGATGGGTTTTTATTAATTTTAATTAATAAGTTATTGAAATTTACTTGCTTTATTCATTGGTTTTTTCTTTTTAATATTCAATTTCCAGTGATCATTGAACATGGGTTTCCCCAACTAATCCATATATTTTATCAAGGATATGATTATTCTATGAATCGTATACTATTTATACATACACTGAGAACTTTGATAGTAATTTGATTATTTGGGGAAATATCTGTTAATATGTATGATTTATTCAATACTAATATTTGATAATGAACATTAATAAATTTATTATCCGATATAAAAGGAATGATTTGGATAGTTATTGATTGAGTAGGGCCTTATTATACATTTACCCTCACTACATTGGTAATCTCAATAGAAAAGAAAATTGGATCAACTCGAATGGATTTTTATATGATATTTGAAAAATTATTCTAAATGGTTTTCTTGGTAATGGTACAATTTTTCTAGGAAACTTGGTATCCAATAATTTCGTATTTCCTTTATTCCGAATTATTCATTATTGATTCCATATATTTGTATTCAAAATATCAATATATAGATTTAAATATTAGTTTATTGATTAATTGGACTGGGTTTTTGGTTTTTTAACTTTACATATTGATTTCTCATTATTCTGATATTTAAATAGAATGTGTTCTGAGTTACTTATCTTTAAATATTTCTTAGTCACTTCCATCAAATATTTTGATTAAATGGGATGTTTTTTCTATCATTTACTAATCCATATTTATTATCCTTGTTGACTCAATATTTATCACATTGTAATTTATCCTTACTAGGAATTTTATATCACATATATTTTATTTCATTTCTCCATTATTCCCTAAAGTGTTCCAATAATTATATGCAAGGATAACATATATGAAATAAAAATATTATAATTTAATGGGAAAATATATGTTGTAATTAGTGTGTTAATTTTTAAAACATGGTTGTGGTCTGTGTATTATTTACCTAGACATCTAAACAATTCAGAGCTTTGGGTTGTGATTTACATGTATCTTATGTTAATGTTATGGTAGCACAACATCAGATCTATGATTACTGGGGTTATATTCTGACATTTTGTATTAGAGTAACATTTGTAGAAACCATGTGAACATGATTTAAGAAATAATAGATTAGAGAAAAAACCCCAATATAGACTTTTATGATAATAATATAATAAAAACATAATGTTTTGGTTAGGTAGATATTATATGGATCTTCCTACTATACATACCTATCTCAATACTACATGAAGATGTGGTTCTGGAATAGATATACATAGTTGTAAAAACGCAAAAAAGGTGAATCAACCCTCACTCTAGCATAACATAGTACACAACAATGAGCTATACTGCACTCCTAGTTTGAAACTACTAGGGGGATATTCTTAGGGTAATTCAAATTCTTATTAAAAACAAGTTTGATATATTTGAATAGATAATGGAAAACAATGAACTATGTTAAACCTATGGTGTCTTAGATTGAAAATAATTTGTCAAGATTTTGACATATTAAATATAATTATATGCGATTTCTAATATAGTAATTGATGCAAACATTATGTTTTTTTATTTTAGTGAATCCCCTCTTCAAAAGGATATACTCATGACCATGTAAATATATTTGAATAAATGGATAATGTATTTATGGAGTTGAATTTTGTTGAGATACATAGTTGAAAGATGATTTAATGATTAAATGACATTGGTTCCCATAATAGTTATTTAAGAATTTAATTTAATTTTTTCTTACGAAAGGAAAATGGTATGCATGTCAAGACCCATCATATCTAAAAAGGTTGCATGAATTGAACTCCTGACCAGATGAGGCTATGTGTTTAATGCCAACCAATGAAACATGAAATTTATTCATCGGTATTTAATTTTTTTCAATTAGAAATTATGATGAATAAATAGTAATGATGAAAATATTTTTTTGATTCATAGGTTTAGATATTATACAGATTGGGATAGAATAAATTTTTTATACAAATAGTTAGACATGTCACAAATTTTTGGGCCTTACAATTCATTAAAAGTGTACATCCATGCATTAAAAATAAATGTAAATTTTTTGAAACTCATTATATGATGTAATGGATGAATCATAATTTTATCAATGAAAAAATGAAAGAATTAAGATTTTTTATGTAAATATATTTCCTTATATTGTTTGTAAATATAATAATTCCTCAACATTAGGAAAATGACTAAGACAAATTGTTTCATAATACCTTAATTTATGATGAACACATTATCTATTAAATCATCAATGATTTTTGAATTTGAAACCTTAAACATTTCATTAATCATTTAATTTTTTTTAATGATGACCTCAATCTCTATCCATCAAAAGGTTATCTTCCCTTCATTGTACATATCTCAACATTCCACTAATTTCATCTTACGTTGAAACCAAGTTCGTTGGTAGTAATTGTGACCATTTTAATTTCAATTCTCTCATTTATAGAGTATACTCTATGAACCCTTACAATGATTTAGGATTTCAATATACAAAATAATTAACAATATATTACCATCACGGTGTTTAAACTACAAGGATTAAATTTATTTACGGTGGGGAAATGTAACAACACAAAATTCTATAGTATGTATGTTTTATTCGGATGTGTATTTGACACACAACACCATTAAAGTAAGGGAATATAATATCATGAAACATTATAATATATTGAATCTTAGAACTAAATTAATGCATAATATTACATGTAATTCACATGATACTGATTTAGCATTTGTCACATGTAGCAATGGGTTTCATCAATGGATTGCTTTACAAGTAAGATCATGTTATAAAGAACAAAAATAGATTAACCAAAAAAATTTGTTAATATAATAAGATAAAAACAGGCCCTAAAAATTGTTATTTGGAATATTATTATTTAAATTAAAAAAAATATATGGTTTATAGAATTATAAAAAGACTTCATTGGACATGAATTAATTATAAATGTAAATATAAACAGATTAAATATATGGAAAATAAATTTATGCCCGCAAATGGAATGTGTTCATAAAAAATAAAATTAACTAATATTAGTGACTAATATTAATGATATAAATATTATTCATATTAAATAAAATATTTTTAATATTCAGCCAATAGATATGACATGCACCAAATAAGAAAAACATAATTTTTTGCATAAAATCCTTTGTCTAAAGATAGTTTTACAACATATTAATGGAAAAACAATTATAAATTCATTTTTGGGAAATTTTATAATTTTAATATTTAAAAAATAAATGAAAAATTTAATATATAAGAATAAAAAATATTTTAATGTGACTTTTTCAATTTTTTGATGATGTTTATTTTTTTATGAATTATGAAACATACTGAATTTTAATTCAAAACTACTTTTTATCAAAATTTATTTATTGTGTTAAACTATATTTTAGATAGCTATTAAAGTCAGATTAGATCCAAATAAAATTTTTTAGTTATATTTATTTCATCTAATTCAATTAAAATATGAAATTAGACAAAAAATATTACAAAACTATTGAACATTTTTTTAAAAAAAATTACTTTTTCATCCCATGGTTGGGATTAAAATTATATTAAATTATTCTTCTTATGTGATTGAAATATAGTAAAATTGATTCAGTATTTTCAGTCATTGTTATTTATTATTATTAATTTGGCCAAAATATTTTTTGATAGCAAATATTTGTAAAGGTGATTAAATATAATTACAACGATTTAAAAACAATAGCTAAACAATTGACTAAACCTTAATCGTAATTGTCAAAATAACCTATAAAGCTATAAAAAATCCATTTAACATATATATATAATATAGTAAAATATTTAAAATTTGGATCCATATTTGATCCACTTGACCTGGTAAAATGTTGGTGTAATTCACTTTTAAATAAATTATAAGAATACCATTCTTTCTCCACTATTTAATGAACTCACCCCTCACACATCCCAATACCACATTGGACACGTTGGGTCTACCAAATATTTCCTTAGTAGATCATAATAATCCCAATGAAAAACTTATAATCTATAGGATTTTTTCACAATGAATACCATGGATTCAATATGTCAAAAACCAAAAGGAATTACCCGAATAAGAGGTAACATCATTCGTCAAGCTCATTTGTTTTATTTTTATTATAAACCCCATTAAATCATTTTATTAAATATTATATAATAAAATTATTATCTGAAATTTACTAATATTTATCTATTATATGTTTTAATCCTAAACATACACACACTTATATTTAATGGGTAACAAACTTATCATTTTTCTATACAAAAACCTATTACCTCATAATACAATGCCATTTGTATTTCCACTACCAAATTTGATGTTTTGAAATAAGGATAAAAACGTTGTTTATATATGATATATCATATATTTAAAATTTTATTATGATTTCATATTTTGGAAGAATATATACCATTTTGATATCCATTTTGTTTAAATATGATAAAAACAATTTTGGATGTCTAGACTATTGCCTCCTCAAAATGGCATGATTGATTAACTCTATGCAATGAATGTATAAAGGGTGGTTTTAATAATCCAATATAACCTATATAATATATTATATTGATAATATAATTATACATAATTAATTTTCATTCTGTTAATAAGAAAAATAAAATAATGTATCATTCATGCGTTTGTTCAGCCTATCGTGTCCATGAACTCTGCATTCCATTTAATATCTCCAAATACTTTGGATTATTATAAATAATTATATTATGAAAATATATTATAATGACATCATGTTTTAAATTATGCGGAATTTTAAATCATTATCTATGTAATGGGAACAATAAGTGACAAGTCAAAACTGAATAAAAAAATAAGGCAATTAACACCTGAAATAATGTACATTATTAATTATTATTACTCAATAGTTATTATGATATTGTAAAAAAGTAATTTATGATGTTATGAATATAATAATATTTATATTATATGTTTATAAAATTCTTCCAGAGACTTTAAATAGGGTTAATGGATGTTCCTCCTAAAAAGGGAACATAAGTTATTGGATTCTTGTCTCATTTTTCGTTCCATGAGGCCTATGACATTATCACCAATTACTTATATAGTGTTGTGTATCTACTACCCTATTTGATATAATATAAAATGAAATATTTTAAAACAATGTTATTTTAATTTTCAATTTTAATTATTTATTCTATGGTTAATGGAGTTAGAATTTACCAAGTGAAAAATAATTTCAAAACCCAATTACATTTCATCATGTTTTATTAAATTATTAATGGATTTCATATTCTAATATTATGTGTGTATTAAAATTTTAATTTTTTTATATTTATATTTTTTATTTTAATTTACATTTTACCCACTTTATCGATTACATGATTGATTCTCACATCAATGTTATGGGATTTTCAAGAGAATAATTCATTATCTAATTCTGTTCGAGATCATTTACACATGAATTTCAGTTAGAAGAAATTTTCTGATCAATTTCTAATTTACACATTCCTTTTATTCCACTTTATTCATTCATTAAATTTCTTATGTAATAGAACAATTTCCCTACTCATTGGTACTATAAATGATATAGAAAATGTTTTTAATAAAACATAACACATTCCTATGTTTCGTCGGAGAACCTATTTTCATCTAAAACCCTGTTTCTAAAGAGATTTAGAAAAATGTTCTTAATATTTCCAAAATTACTTATTATGAAATTTTTACACTTTTTCTATTACAATAGTTTTCAAAGCAATCTTCATGTTGATTTTTTGAATAATAAATTTTTTAGCCTTTTTACCATGTAAAATGAATGTTCTTTTTACCATTTACTGAATGTATGGATATAACCACCATTAATTATTCGAAGCATCCTTTTAAAATTTAAAAGGTTAATTTTTAATGAAAGTTTTGATTTTATAAATATTTTTAAAAGAAATTGTTAGTCTAAATTACATTAAAAAAAGAAAATTTCCCCTATAATTGTTTATGTTCTTTCTAAAATTTCATAAATTAAATTACCATTATTATTATTCAAATGGGTATTTGTATTGTTGATATTAGCCTTATTATTCCTCATGGAATGATTTGGATTTATTTGTGTATAGAGAGTAATGAAATTCATGTCATATATTCTTTTGTTATTACCCTTGAAATATACAATTTACAGTTATCATTAATAATTATGTTTCCCTTAAATATAAATCTAATTTATCATGGAGTGGATTATTTCTTGAATGATATACATATTTTACATATGATGTTTTCACTGATAATAATTTCATTATTTTGGGATATATTGATAATTTTTTTCATTATTCAGTATTGAAATTTGATTCAAAAAATTGTTATATCGAATATTTGATATATGAGGAATGCATTGGATATGTGCGACATGGGTCGGGAGCAATTTTAGATAGAACTAGACACAACGATAGTCTCATGGTAGAATTCATTTGGGTAGCCATAGAAGGGTTTTTACAGAATATGCCAATAATTCATTTAAATGGACTGCATGGTAAAGGTACCATGTACCTAGGAAATAAGGAATCCAATAAATAATAATTTTCCACATTCATATTTAGTTACTATTTATCCATGACATTTTCCTTTGACATATCTATAGATGCGTTTCATTTTCAGTTTATTGATTAAATTGAATTTTATATCTATTTCTTAACATTCGATGTTTTTTTCCATATCCAATTATTTAAATTGAATACATTATCAGTTATTTTCCATTCTATATTATTTACACACATCATTCATAGTTATTGATTTCAGGAAAAATGTTCTCAGTCATTTACTTATCAATATTTATTATTCACATTGAGCCATTATTTTTTTCAACAATAGTTTACACTTAATGAGCATTTGAGCTCAGCTTTATGTTATTTCCCATCACCATGATTCCCCGATGATTAATACAAATTATAGTCAGTGATATGCTATATGAATTAATTTTTTTATCCTTAAATGATCAAATATGTTGTAATCAGTGTATTAATTTGTAAAACAAGACTCTTGATTCTATATGGTTTACCAAAAACATGTAATTTTTTCAGTCCATTTGGGTCTGATTTACATATATCTTATACCAAAGTAGTGGTATAATGACACTAATACGTAGCATGAGGTGGAAGGGTAGCTAAATATGCTTATAATTTGTCTCATTTTGTAATTATATGTCCTATTGTATTGAATAAAAATTCAAAATAGATAGCATCTCCCTTAATCGTGCTATGATGACTAGGTTATCTGGCTTCATCATCACGACAATATAAATAATTTTTTTAACTCATGGTAGTTTCGATTCATACAAGCATGTGGAAACAAGATTAATGGATTCAGTTATTTTATTGGGAGGTTTCTATGAAGTGAATCTAAATGTGGTCTGTTTTCCAAAGCGTTCCGTTGTTTCATTCATGGGATTTAATTTAGTAATACGTCAAAAGGGTTCTAATATGCATGTGAATTTTGATCCTATTACAGTCTCGAAATAGTTGGAAATCAGGGCACACTCAATCACTGTTTGACTTAAACATCCCAGAGGATCGGCACCATGGAATATTGATTATCTTACTCAATGACTGTCATAGATATGGGGCGTCACATCCTTGAATTGTGTGTCTTTAGGGAATGATTTATACCACATTCTCTTCCCCTATGATTTTCTAATGATGCGGTCACGCGGGTATGGATCCATCTCAATCAGACCTGGTGCAATATATATATGGTAATGGGACCGTAGGTTCAATCTGAGGGAAATAGGTAACACATCAATCCAAACCCAGGATAATGTTTATTGATTAAACTGGATTTTGTGGCATATATGGATTTTCTATGACATTGCATTGTCAGTTGATGTCCCGATTAAATTGGATGAAGAAACCTATTTATTTATATATGGATAATATTCTAGATTCCTAGATGTAGTAAATATATGTTCCTCTTTGAATAAAAATGTTTTTCCATCAACTAAGGAGGAGGAATTGAAATTTAAGACTTAATTTGAGAACATTAAAAGGTTTTTCCCAGAATGTAATGATATTGGGAAAGATCCCTCTAGTTGTAGACATGCCATAATCTGTGAATATTTCACTTTTTGTGGCCATGATAACTATTAATGTTTTAAAAAACCCAAAAACATTAAACCTGCTCGCTCAAGATGTAATAAAAAATCTAACGTGCCTGGACAGAAAGATGGAACTATGATCTCTGTTTCCGCTGGAAGATTTCCTCTAACTTAGGTCAGACCTGATATTCCATTATTGAACATTAACATGGAAAAAACACCCATGTTTGTTACTTCTTCTCTTCAACCTCTACAAAACTCCATGAAATCTTGGCTTGAAATTGTGGAGAGGGGTATCGCTAATCATACCCCACTAATTAGTTCAATAAAAACCTTAATGTCAAGTGTCACTAAGGGTACATTTACAAATGATCTAGAAGACTCATATATTATGATTTTGGATCCAAATAAGATACAGACAGAGCATCTGCTAGAGCGCTTGTGGATTCAAAGTCCTTTTTGATGTAACATCCCTGGATAATAAAGAACATGACATTTTTCATATTTATAAATATTTTTGAACTAAATATTAATTATTCTTTAATGGGGACACTATGTTCGATAGTATAAACGATATGCAATAAAGGGTTTCTTTGAAATCCTACTATGCACACTAATAATATTATATTATTATTTTAAATGGTAGTGAACACCTAGCCATTGTAATGGTAGGAATGAACCGAACTAACTAAAAAATTTCTATATATGTTTGTTAAATTTTTTTTACATTTATCCAATAAACGTTAGTGTCTTAAAATGTGAATGAATATAAGTTTAAACATAATTTAATTTATAGGGTTGATTTACCACATTTTAATGGTGAATCCTCTTTATATCTAGTTTTGGTCACTTTTATATGTTCCATTTGACAAAATATAATTATACATAATAATTTGGATATCAAAATTTACATTGTGTATTTTTTTGGTATTTTTCTAATAATATTCATTTTTTTATGAATAGTGGGAAATAATGTATTTTAATTCAAAACTGCCTATTAATCTAATTTATTTAAATGGTTAGATTACATTTTAAATTGGTTTAAAAGTGTAACTAGATTATATTTTTACCCTTTAATACAATTTTGGTTATTATAATTAATTTCACTTTTAAATTATACATAAACAAGTGTTAATCTTTTGATAGTTATTGTTTCTTAAAAATATCTTATTTGTTTTGACAATGTGAATTAATTTTAAATAAACTAATCCCACTTCTATATTTTGAATTTTCTAAAATATACATCATTTATTAATTTAGAATATCAAATATAGCTTAGGATGAATTGTTTGTATTTTTCTGAAAAACATCAATTGTTGATGAATAGTGAAGCCACTAAGTAGTAGTTAAAAATATGATTTTTTTCATTTAAATGAAAATTTTACCACTTCTGTGAACTGAATTTCAAAAATATTAGATACATTGTTTTTATTAGTATGTAATATGTTGTTCAATAAGATGAAAATTATATTCGTTGAATAGTAACTTTTGTCTTTTATTTACTGTGGTTAAAGGTATATATGGTTATTCAAGATGAAAGGAAAATTATAATAATAAAAAATTAACTTAACACATGTTATAACCATATTGGATGTGTCATGGCCGACCCTGGGAATCCTTGGGAATATTTTGTGACCCCATGAATCCACTTATGAATGATAATGAAAATTTATTTTAATTAACTTAAGGTAAAGACAAAAATGACATTAACAAATATCTTTTAGTATATCAATTTTTACATGGGGTTATATAAGTAATCTATTCTACTATAAAAAAGCATTGGATAGATAAATATAATTCCTATATTCTGGTAAATTTTTATAATTTTTCGACATCAAATAAATTAAATTATTAATGACACAATAATGATTTATTATTTACCTCATTAATAAACGATTTAAAAAATATGATTATTAATTTTAAAATAATATTCAAAACCTGTCCAATTATTATTTGATGACTTTAAATCTACCATCAGTAATCTAATCTTAGAATTTAATTTGTCTTGGACTTTTAGAAACCGATTATCACTATATAATAAAATAAAATTATCACACTTTCCTAAAGAGCCTCTCCTCCCCCTTATAAAAGGACACCACCTCTATCCCATTATACACACTTATCAAGCCCCTAGCCTCATCAAACCCTTGCAAAACTAATCTATCAAGATCCCCTTCTTCATACTAGAAGCCTCACCATAGGAATAAGGCAAGTTAAGAAGTCCTTTTGGTTCAAACCAAAGAAAGTTACCCAAATTAAAGGTAAAGCTTTCTCTTAAATTCTTTGGTTTTATTTTGTATTATTTTAATTATGAAACCCCCTAAACCCATTTTATTACATTATTTAATAACAAAACTAGTGTCCTCAATATACTATAATGATGCTATGATGGATTGTAACTGCACTTACACGCACCATCATTTAATTGGTGAAGAATATATTGTTTCTGTGGATAGAGAACTAAAGCCCCACGATACGATGATTGTTTGGTTATCTCCTACCACCTCTCATGGTGGCAATTAAGATTTCATAGTATTTATATTTGATATATATTCTATGTTTATGTTTTCTTTATGCTTATGAATTTTCCATTTATATCATTATTTTATGGTTTCCATTATGGGTAAAACACTATAATTTCATTTGAGGAAGTGCGGACTACCACCCCCTCAAAATTTTATGACTCGTAAATTCCATATATGAGACGTATAAAGGATGGAATTAATGATATTATATATGATATTAAACTATAATTATAATATAACAAAGTATCAATATGTTTTAATTTCATTAAAATAAAAAATTGAAATGAAAATATCATTCATGTGTACGTACGAATTACTGTCTCGATGAATTGTGCATTTCATTTCCTATCTCCAAATATTATGTACTATTATAAATAGATATTTGTACGTGATATCTAAAAAATATATGATATATAAATCATGTATATCATTCTGGGGATAATAGACTTTTGAACACGTTGAAAAATAATAATTATAATTAGTTCATTTTGACTCATGTTCCGAACATTGATAAAATATCCAATATGAACTCAAATAAAAAACTAATTGTTATAGAAAGGTAATAAGTTGTATAAAATTAATAATAAAATTGATAAATTTTCATAATCATGTAGAAATTAACGTTTGTTTATTATTCATGAAGAACAAGGAACATTCAAGGACTTGAGGTAAGGGTTTTTTTATCTCACTCTTAATTTTGTGAAATTTCCATTGTTCGCCACTTATTTATTGCATGTGGCGTATTGTGTGCAGCCATTTGATATATATTATCATGATTCTATTTATATTCATTTTATTCTGTGACTAATTTTGTGGTTATTAACTTCTCTTCATATGACTCGATTGATTACAACGTGGTAAGGATATTTATCTCACTTTTTATTCTCGTGAGATTCATGCTATATTAGCCACTATTTCCTTTTTTTTTGTGATGTATGTACTTCCCATGATTGCATTCATTGTATAATATACATTAATGTATGGGTATTTACATCTTAATGGTATGATCCTTCTTTAAGGGGGTGTATGTTTCGTATATTACCAAATCGATAAGGGAATTTCATATTTCAATTTCCCCTTATTCGGTTTTACACACACTTCATAGATTATTTTATTCCAAGATTATTTCTGGAATCACAATTTATTATTTATGTTGTAATTTCCACTCCAATTTTTGTTGATATAAATATTATAGATATAAACACTCCACTGATAATTTCTCAATTCATTGACATGATGTTGATAAGAGTAATCTGAATTCAATTCCCATTCATTGAGTTAATCATACAAGTAATTGGTGTTGTATTTACTAGAATTTCTGTGAATGTCCTCTGAAGGTTTGACACTGAATATCCAATAATAATGAGTTTATTTATAATTTTCACAGACAATTATGTCGTTTATTTATCCGTAACCTAAGTATATATTCTTTATAAGGGATTTCATCTCAACTTACATTCCATTGAGTCTTATTGGTCTTTATGCTCCAATTCACTTTTAGTTTGTGTATATACTATACATTGACCTAGTGTATCATGAATAAAATTATTCACATGATATTATAATGTTTTTATTACCTCAATTATTTGTAATCAAGTGTCTCTCATTTTGAGAGGAACACTGACTAAAAAATCATTTAAAGTGTTTTAATGATTTGTCATTCTAAATGTAACTCATTAATGTCCATGTTTTAAAAATGGTTTTATAGAATTATTTATATGGAAAATAAAGTTTTATAATTTAAAATTATTTTAAAAAGAATCAACGTGGTATGGGACACTTTCATTCAAAAATAGATTTTAAACGACATCTTGATAAATAGTGAGACTTTTAAATGTTTTCAAGAAAAATGGTGATATTTGTCTCAAATTGTTTTAATGACTATTTTAATCTATGTCAATATCCTTCATTTTATTTTATTTTTGATTGAGGATAATCTTTTATAATAAAACCATCCATATTGTATTGAATGGGAATTTTGTGTGGATGTGGTATTTTTATACCATTCATGGTTGGTGGTTACAATGTTGATATTTCGTATGCTAGTTTTAAAACAAATGTTTATGTAATGTTTAAACCTTTTCATATGAGGAATTCATTGGACTAATTAAATTATATGTGGAGCCTGCTATCACTCCTCGATGTATAGGTAGGTCTCATGAGACAAACTATTGTCATCGCATAGGGCTTTGACAAAATCTTATCTGTAGTCTTGGCTCGAGGCCTTCACTATGAGGTTATGATGTCTCACATTATTCATTTCCTCATTATGAGATTAGATATTGATATTTCTTGTGGTTATTCGACTAGTAAAATACCCATGACTATGTTTTATTATGGTATTATTAAGTCAGCTCGTATTCCTACCATAAAGTGTTCATGTGAATTATTTGTAAAGGCATGCGTTTTCAATTATTCACCATTCCAAATGTTTATTTTATCTTCCCATGTATTTCTTACTCTAACTATGAATTTGAGATCACCCCATTGTAATGTTTCATTTTCCCAATATATGAAGTAGTATATTATGACTGACTGATAGGGATAGTCTATTGGATCTCAGTGTTGTCTATGAAAACAATGTTGTTGTTGTCATTCATTTTATGATGCAATGTAATCATTAGGAATGTATCTAGTACATCCAAGGCTACTAAACTAATTGGTCTATCGAAACATGATCTTTTCTGATTAGGAATTTTATATGTATTGATGCACTGACTCTGGGCTTCTAGGGTCAGGGAGTTAATGTTGGTATCAGAGGATGTTTAGTACAAACCATGGAAACTAGAGTAGGATATGCTATGATTAAGAGCACATTACCCTATGATAGACCTTGATCATTAGTATATAATAACTTCCTTTAATTTTGGTAATGTAGATATTTTGTGTATTTTCCATTCAATACATCCCTGTCTAGATACGAGCTGGTAGAGACGGCTCTGACACAAATGTACTGAGGAGTGAAAACACCAACATGGAGTTTCAGGCTTGAACCGGGGTATCCTGGTACATGACAATGTGACTTGATGCACTATTGGATTCAACACTCCCGAGGGATATGCTTATGATAATATAGATTCTATTTACAAACTTATGTGAAGTATTTTAATATAAGATGAGAATAAATGACCTTGGTTAATCATAAGGAGTTTTAAATTGAAAATAAGGTGTCATGATTTTCTCTAAATGATTTAATGACTATTATTACTCACACAATGATCACAGGATTTAGTCAATGGTTAGATTGAAGGAAGTCAATGTAACTCTGAGCATGATGTACAAGGTTTAAACGGTGGTGGAAATATGCAACAAAATGGAATGTTGATAGGCGAAAAAGATATCATGTTCATGCTGAATCAGTTTTCAAAAAATTTGATTAGCAACATATATATTAACCAAATCCCAGACTCAACTTGGAAGAGAAAAGAGGTGAAAGGTAAGAGCTCCAGTAGTGAAGGCCATGGAGAAAAGAAAGCACATTTTCCATCATGTAGGAATTATTGAAAGAAACACCTAGGATGGTGTCATTATGGAAAAAAGAAATTCTTTATGTGTGGGAAATAAGGACATAAAGTAATGAATTGCTGAGGAAAAATGAAGAGTACTATGGATGAAAATAAAAGTGGTCCTATGAATCCATTTACATCCATTTTCCATAAATGTAGGGGACCTGGCCATTAACAGAGAGAATCCTCTATTCTATAGGTTATCCTCTTGGACATGTAGGAAGCTATGTAGAAATAAGTGGATGGAGAAATGTTTAAAAAGTATTAGTGATCTTTGTTTATGGGATAACTTTGGAAGACTTTTCCCTTGTATTTTTAACCCTGCATTTTTTCATGTGAAAATGACATTTGAGGATGAATTATCATTTCACTTGTGTATATAGCTATACAGAACCAATTGGTTTTATATGTTCATTGAGTTTAAGGAAATTACAAGTTATTATATTTTTGGAATGAAAATGCAAGGAATGAGATAACATTTGTGATGAAATTATGATATAGTTATTTTTATGGATCTAACTCATTTTTTGTAATATTTTAAAATTATAATGATTTTGAAAAAGGAAAACACTTAGACTGTGTGACAACCAGTTGTGTCAGACACATCTACAGGAATCGAACCTACAACCATATTGCGATTGGGAATTATTGCCTACCACTGGACTACGTAAAGTCCCTGGTAAGTGTGACCAATTATTATTAGTTAAATGATTTTATTGATCAATAATAAGTTGATTTATGATTGTATGTCTTATCAAATGGTTATCTTTTGTATACGAAAATGATTTGGTGATTAAGTGAATATGTTATTTTGGACGACGTTCGCTCTATTGGGAACACTATATAACTATGGAAAATAGAATACTATGGGATTTAATTTGAGGAGTAATGGTGTATTTTTATCTATATTATGGGTTATATATGGAAATAATTAACCTATCATAGAGAATATGGAATTAGTGTAAAGAATTTTCCGAATGTGACTTTAAGGGTAGTCGATGTAATTTGGAGAGATAATTAAGTGTGGAAGACTACATAACCAAATTCTTCTATGTTTTGAGATTCGATATTATTTTGGATTATATTGAAGGATTTTAAGGATAATTTTTATTGAATGGTATTTATTTATCATTGGGGAATTGTTGGATTAATTATTGAAATTTTGATTAGTATTTCTTTCTCTAAAAGATTATCATTTTTGGGGATCATCTAATCATGTTCTAACCATTTTGCTAGTGGTTAATCTCTAAGAAAAGGTAAATATATTGTTCATCCTTTGTCGATCATTTGATTCCCTAGAAGTTTATTCTATCTCTTCTGGTGTGGCCAATTTATCTTGAATACTCATCATTTGAAAAAAATGATGAGTTGGTGGTACAAAATTATTTAATTATTGAAACTATACTTAAAAAGTAAGTATATCTCTTTACGTTCTTAGTCAATCTCATAAATAAATTCCTCAAATTTATGAAATGGATATTAAAACAAATAAACATTATCTATTTACATTTCCTGTAGATACCCAAAGCTTGACGTACATGGAAATTACATTAATTTTTCAGAATACTTGATGCATAACGAAAACATACCCACAAAGACTGTAACAGTTTAGAGTCTTTAAAAACTCGGAAAATAATCTTCTAATCGTGGTGAAAGATCTTAAACATCTTCCACAAAGATCTTTCCCTCTTGTTTTCTTACCTAAAACAATTTTTTATTTCTTGGGGGAAATAAAACATAAAAAGGGTGAGCTCAAATGCTCAGTAAGGGAAAACATAGAGAACATAAAACAGTCCATAAAAATTTGAAAGCAAAAACATGAACATGAAATTTAAACATCAAAATCATGAGAAAACACATAAATCGTGGAAGTTCATACGGCATATATCGTAATGGAACATCAACCATGATAAAATATAATGGGAACAAAACATGTAATTGTGGAAACCATTAAGCACATGTTATGATTTCCATAGTATCTATGGCATTACTCCCAAGTCCATCTTAGTGGACAAAGTCCCTTTCTGAATCAAGTTCACTCCTTGTTCAAGTCCTGTATTACTAAACCGGATTAACATACCATTCCATCCATGTCTATCTCATGAGATATAAATCTTTACCCAACGAATTGGAGGGAGATATAAGTCACACCCATATCATAATGAATTCATTCTTACTTGTGACACAAAATAAACATACATCATTCATAATAACCCAATAAATAAAATGAGTTTCATAAACATCATCCCATCATCACATAATCCATATAAAAGAAATGGATATCATTTCACAAAAAGAAATGTTAAACCACATAAATCATAGAGACATTATACATGAAACATACACATATGAAATAATGTCATCTTAGATGAAAAATTGTTTTGATAAATCACTCGAAATGAATTCATGAGGAAAATATACTTTCTTCTTCAAAATCATTTTCTTTTCACAAAATGTCATGCAATTTTAAAAGAAAAGGATTTTGTTGAAAATAGTCATGAAATATTTTGGAGGAATCTTCAGAAAAATAAGGCTTTATAAAATCGTAAAAATCCTTTCATGGCGTATAAGTTAAAAATAACATTCTTCTCATACTTTTGTCATAAAAGTCAAAAAGTACCGTGTAACGTAAACAAAAGAAATATTCATTACATACCATGTAGTAAAAGTCATAATGGGTAAAAAGGAAATTAAACATACATAAAAACACTTTTATAAAACATGGACATAAATGATAACAATAACCCCAGCAGATACTTACGAATAAACAATCTAGGATATGAATGACATTGGAAAGGTTATCCCTTACCTTAAGTCTGATATGCTTCGTACATATCTGAACCTCCTATATAATGATTTAAATAATGTCATTGACTTATTTAATAATCATATTCATTGTTATGATATCATATATTGTTCACCTATGACTTGATATTACCCATTATTTTTTAAATTTCATGTTAAAAGAGCGTTTTGGGTAAAACGTTTTATTTATCTTACGTGTTTGGACTTGTTGTTCTTGATATTATTACTTATATCCTGATTTAATTAATTCCAGAATTTAAAACATGATTTATATATAATATATATTCAGCATATACATATATATATTATAGAACTATAAATGGAATGAAATACACAATTCATGGAGACGGTAGGCCGTACTTACGCATGAATGATGTTTTCATTTCCGTATTGAATTGAATGGAATTATGTAGATGATATACATATATATATAAATAAATCTAGTATCATTATTATTTCATATATTTAATTATTATTCATTATATATACATTATAATCATTCATGAATGGTTCACATGGAGAATGAATCTAATCACGTCATGGAGACGGTAGTCCGTACGTACACACGAGCGATGATATCATTCCCATGATCATGGAATTGTATTAAAGCGTATGTATAATATTTCAGAATCAATATCACTTTACAATAAACATATATAGTTACTTATTTACATTATTATATCCATCCATATAAGGTGGTGGTGGAAAATAGATTACACCATGACGTGGAGACGGTATTCCGTATGTACGCACACACGGTGATTTAGTTTTCCATAGGATGGATATATTGTGAAATATGGTTGTTTCATTATTATAAT